>CM045758.1:127035146-127635146 GCA_025200525.1 Camellia lanceoleosa
TTTTTTTTTCTACCAAAGACAGACCGGCCTCGAATGGGTTCGGGCTTTGAGCTGGCCTTCATTTTGAAAACAAGCAGAGATAGGTGGCTTCAAAATGACGACCGGCCTAGTGTGGTCTCGTATTACTAGGCTTGTGGGACGGGGCCCACTCTGGGCCACGTGGGAGGAGTTTTAGACCGGCCACGTGTCAAAGCAAGGTTCCATTTTTACACCTCTAATTAAGAGGAGGATTTAGTTTTATCCATGTTTTAACAAATTACTATAAATAAATGATAAATTTTATAAATATTAATAATTAAAATAATAAATTTTCCATAAAATTGTGATAAGTGTATGAGATTATCACCACATAGTATTTTTCCTTATATTATATAGGGTAAATTTCTATTTTACCCCATATAATTTGGTACATGTGCGGATCACCCTTGTTATTTAGGAAATAATCATATAATTAGGACAAAGTGCACAATTAACAAAGAGAGTAGTAAATTGATTTTCTCCTTCATCCTATTGTTCTAACTTCTATTCTTCTTGCATCTTCTTCACATTAAAAGAACTATAGTCGCCAATCACTACGCTAATTCCTCTTTTTCTCATTCTCTTCTCCATACTCTTTACTCGAATCACCACCTTACACCCCATCTACTCAAAAGGGACCAATGTGGCAACCACTCATACAATAACCCAACCACCATGTCACACAAAACACCTAATTTTAATCACTAACAACTACGTAGGCAATTTCTGTAAGTCAATCTGTCAAAGATCGAACTTGCAAATGAACTAAAAAAGCTATAGTGAAGTGAGTTTGTTTGTTTGATCTCTTATTTATATAGAAATAAATACATATATATCTACTATCTACAACTATTATAAAAATGTGAAGAATTGTTATTGAAAATCCTAAGTGATTCGTGATTAGATAAAGATTAAAAATATTTCAATTCCTAATCATTCAAAACACACAATCTAAATCATCAAGACTTACGAAGTGATTTAGATTGTTGTTTTCAAAAAATAATAAATCGACACAAACGATTTTTACGTGAAAAATCATAATTAAAGAACCTTCAATTGTAATAAAAACTACTTTTAAATGCCACTAATCAATCCACTATCAAGAAAGAAAGATTACAAAGATAACAAACAAATTACCCAACTCATCCAATTTGTCTTCAAACCTTCAGAATCCTCTTTCACCAATTCGCCTCGAATCGACATTAATCGGTTGAATCCACAACTTCACTTGTCGAATCAACGACACGCATGTAATCAAACTCCTTTGAAACTTCACATTTGAATCTTCTAATCCAAAGAAGAACACTCTGAATATGAAGCAACAACCTCCTTGATGTATGTATCTTAGATCATAGGTCACAAACCCTCTCAAATATATCAAGGAAAACTCACCAAAAACTTCAAAAGAAAAACCTCAAACAAAACCCTAAGACACTTAAACAAGATCTAGGAAAAGTAACTCTAGTATAGAACCAACACACGAATATATAGTAACTGAGATCGCTATGTCCGCCGAAAGCGTAATGCTCACCGTAAGCGGACACACCATATTGCGTGTTTCATACAGGGTTCATGCTCGAGCAGAAGATCCCACGCTCGAGCATACAATCACAACACCGAGTAGTTTTGCAGACGTAATGTATGCTAAAAGAGTGCAAACCACGCCGAAGGTGAATCTTCGCCGAAGGAAGTTTCAAAACCAGAAACCCGAAAATTACAATCTTATTACAACCTTAGTTTTTTCCATGGAATTTGACAACAAAGGGTCCTAACAATCTCCCCCTTTGTCAAATCCCAGACAAAACCATTCTAAAACAATTTTCCTAACAAAAGCATCAAAAAAAATAAAACAAACACCAACAACCATGAACAAACACCAACAACCATGAAAATTTGAGATCAATGCCTTTGAACAATCACCCTGAAAGAAAAGCAACCACACAAGCCAACCAAAAACTGTGGAACTGTATTAAATAACAAAATATAAAGTAACTGAGAAACATACTATCCATCCATAATCGAAACATAATACCATATACCCATCTATCCAACTCCAAGTATATAAATTGTATCAATATACTAAATATCTATCCATATAGAAGCAAAAATAAAATTGTACCAAAAACTGCATTTCAAACTAAAACTACTTCCCTTTTTGTCCGGAGGATCAAAAACAAAAGAAACAGAGTTGGACATCAAAGATCATGGAGCGGTGGTCAGGATCGCATCCAAGCATAGACAGATTCGATCCAATTGAGAAAAAGATCGGGCCACGGAGTCTCAATGCTCGGGAAAGCCTCCAATGCATCGAATCGAGCATCAAGAAGGGTCTCAAGATCCGTGAGCTATGCCTCAAAGATATCCATCCGCTCGAGTTGGTCAAACCGTGAAGTAATGCATCGCCAAAAGATCAAGCCGCCATGAACTCAGACGAACCGGAGGCCACACAGCTTCCTCACCAATAGCACCATCGGACGTGTTCTTCGAAGTTCTTGTTCCGACCTGCTTTCATCATCCCAAGTCACCGTAGACCTTCTTCCGATTCTTTTCAAGGACATTCAAGGGCAATTTGGCCAAACCCTTGACATTCATGACACTTGCCCCCTTGCCCCTTTACAATCTTCTTTTCAGCTCTTGGAGCAAGTTTTGGTGGAAAAGTTTTGGGTTTTTCATTACTCTTGTCTTTTGAAATAAGGTCTCAAATTAGGCTTTTTTTCAAATTTTTTTTCAACTGCTTAGTAAACATAGCCGCTATCTCGCACTCTAAATCAAACTCGGCCCCTGAGTTTTTGCAGCCTCATGAGCACTAGCTAAAGCCACACTATCTTTTTTGTTTTTTCTTAGAAATCTGTGGGCTTTATAAGTCTGTGTTTCCAACCAATTGATCAAGCTTCGAGGGTATCAACATTCTCACCTCCTCAATGGTTGTCACTTTTGATTGAACCTCTCAAAAAGCCTCAAAATTTTTCCAACAACTTTAGCTTCAAGAATTTTTTTCACCGAGTGTGACATCATCACGCATAAAAAGGGTTTCAAAGGCGAGGTGAGACGCTGAAGTTTTGACCTTTGATAGAAGTAGTACCTTCGTGAATTATTTCAAGAATGTCCTGTCTTTTTGCTACCTCACACGCAAGATAATACGCATTTAAACTCTTCAGTGTGACGGAGCAAAAAGGAATTGAGAGCCTTATCGCTCCAACTCAAGCTTTGGTAATCGGTTGTGTCCCATTTATCAAGGGTTTAAGAATATTAACACCATCAATGGTGACAATAGGTTCACTCCACCTATAGATCACGCAGCGCCAAACTTTCTCATCGATGGATTTTAAAAACGCCTCATACGAAGCTTTCCAATAAGAAGAATTTGTACCATCAAGAAAGGAGGTTTATGGTCGAAGTTACCTTCACGAATTGAATCCACATCACTAGTCACACAAAATCACACTCCTATAGTTTTGATAAAAAATAAAGAGTGACTCGCTTAATACCAATTGAAAATCCTAAGTGATTCGTGATTAGATCAAGATTAAAATATTTCAATTCCCAATCATTCAAAACACACAATCTAAATCATCAAGCACTTACGAAGTGATTTAGATTGTTGTTTTCAAAAACAATAAATTGACACAAACGATCTTTACGTGAAAACCACAATTAAAGAACCTTCAATTGTAATAAAAATCACGCTAAATGCCACTAATCAATTAATAAAGAAAGATTACAGAGATAACAAATAAATTACCCAACTCATCCAATTTGTCTTCAAACCTTCAAGAACTCTTTCACCAAGCCTTCGCCTTTAACCGATTAATCTAAAGTTGAATCCACAACTTCACTTGTCGAATCAATCCATCACGCATGTAACCAAACTCCTTTGAAACTCCACGCTTGAATCTTTGGAATCCACCAAGAAGAACACTCTTGAATATGAAGTAACAACCTCCTTGATGTATGTATCTTAGATCATAGGTTACAAACCCTCTCAAATATATCAAGGAAAACTCACCAAAAATTTCAAGAAAACCTCAAACAAAACCCTAAGACCCTTAAACAAGATTTAGGAAAAGTAACCCTAGTATAGAACCAACACACGAATATATAGTAATCGAGATCGCGTGGTCCGCTAAGCTGGGAATGCTCGCTACGGAGACTCCATATTACGTGTTTCATACAGGTTCACGCCGAGCGTAAGATCCCACGCCGAGCATACAATCACAACACCCAAAGAGTTTTGCAGATGTAACAACATCGTGAGAGTGCAAACCCCGCTGAGCGAATCTTTCCTCCTCGAAAGGAAGCCAAAACCAGGAAACCTAGAAAATTACAATCTTATTACAACCTTAATTTTTTTCCATGGAATTTGACAATAAAGGGTCCTAACAGTTATATTTTATACTTTTTACATATTTCGAAAATGCATACTTATTAAACATCAGCAAAATCACAAATTACCACAAACATCTTTTTGAAATTCAAATATCACAAACATCAAATACCTTGAAACAACCAAACACTTTGAAACATCACAATCTTCTATCAAACACGTTGGATAGTTGGGCAGCTTTTCTTCCAAAAGGTTCAACTTTTCTAAATATCTCAGACATTAATAGTACTATTGGTACTGTGAAATTGTCAAGTTCTCTATTTTAGACTCATGACTCATGTCCAATTATATTATTTGTATTACAATATGAATCATCACTCATAATAATATCGCAATATCGCCAACTCGACAAAAAGGTTCTACATCACTCAAAGGTATTACTCTAAATAATACAAACCCACAATCAATTTGAGTAGGTAACTCTATTCAAATCAATAATAGTGGGTTGAGTATCAGAATAAAGTTCGCGGGGACCTCACTACACTCAGACTGAATTTGTGTCACTTTACTCTTGAACCAAAGATTCCAAATCCGCAAATCGCTTTTGAGAAAAATGATTTTTTTTAAAGAAGTGCCAAACATGGATCGCTTTTGCGATACAGAGTCGCCACCTAAATATTTTATTTTGGAAAATTTAGGAAACCCCGACTCATTGCCTAAGGCCACGGTCCGCTATCACGAAAATTGCCTCACGAACTTGGGCACGATTGGGAAGGTCACTGAGTTATCACGCCGATCAAAGATCGCCTCTACTAACCATGATATCTAGTTTTGAAAACATTGTGTGTTCTTATTCCTGCTATTAGCCTAGGTTACTATGTGATGCGACAAAGATACAAGTATAAACCGAGTCGTCGAATTGGAACAAAACACTTTATGTTTGTTTGTGAAAATGGTTTGCTACTTGCAAGTAGGCTTAAAATGCGGATTTTTCCACCCTTAAGGGCTTAGAAAACATGATTTTGCCACTGCCTAGTGGGCTTAAACAAACATTTGATGAATTGTTCCAATCCAAATAACCCAACCTCCACCCACAGCATCCAAGGGTATATCACATAAGCTAGCCTCATGGTAAGCATGCTATCATGGCAATCACCACATCGCATGCAAGGATGCTAAAGCATAAAACTCACCGAGTACTCCAAGCCAAAAAGAAACCGATTAGAAATCCATGCATGATCCTAAGTATACAGAATGCCTAATGCAACACATGCAAAATGCAACTATAGCAGTTCGGCTTATTCTAAACATGGCATATGAGATGCAACAAAATATCAAGTATTAAATTCGAATTGAAATACAGATGCGTTAGTATGATGCCACGAGTGCATGCAAGACAGATGAATGGGTGCAAACATGCTATCATATCAGATACTAATTGAAACATGCCCTAATCTAACCATCATAAGGTAAATAAAAGGAGAAAGACGAGGGTTGGAAGACATACATCACACACACGCACACTTATTACAACATTGCCTCGCACGAGGGTCCAAATAAATAGTATACCCAAATAATACAATCCAAATATGTACAAATCCTAATTAATTTACAAATTAACTAAGAAAAATAATAATCGGCATGCAAGCCGTGGATCTTGACTCTTCTCCAGATGATGAATGATGCATGTCCGGTTGTTTTGTGCGTAAATCCACGCGATGCCCCAATTAGCCTCTATTTGCAATTGTTTTTGAAATGCGCATCAAGCTCCTAAGGTCATTGATTCTTGATTTGTCGCAAGAGAGCAAGAAAGGGCATGGCAATGTATTTTCACATATGTATGATACTCGATCCTCGTGCCACCAATCACGATCTCGATGCATGATGGCCGAGGAGTCGAATTGCACAACTCAATATGAAATGAATGCACATATGAACAAAATAAGACCTAACTCCATCACGGATTCGAGATAATTCCTGACTCAGGAATTGAGATACGCTCACCGTGAGTACGAACGCCTCGCTTCGTGCTCTGCTAACTCCTATTCCAACACAATGCAATATGCATGACATGCATGAAATGCAACTAAGATACAACCTAACATGCACAATGCTATGAAATGGCATACACGATGCACGAGGTAATATGGCATACGCATGCGCTAACATACAAATTTAGCATACACAATGCTATGGAATGAAATGGCATACACAATGCATAATGGACTTACACCAACATGAGTAGACCTCAACCACACTCACATAAGAGGCCATTAGATGAAAATGAGACATTTTGAAATGGCACAAGACATCGCACGCAAAACCGAGGACCGACCCTAAGGCACCGAATGCCACTCTAACAAGACACATGGCAAGACATGGAAAATGACATACTAGCATGCAAATTTCAGTAGCAAAAATTGATGCAAAACAGCCCCGAAACATGGCAAAAGTGCATCCGATGCATTAAATGAAACCCGAAATCCAAAATTAGGCACATGGAATGACTTATAGCTATACAAAGCATGCATTATTTGAACATGAAGCATGAAGACAGAAGAAAGGCAGTCCCAAAAAATGCATATTTAAAGTTTTAAGCAAGGCCAAACAGTGAACACAAATGGGGCTAAGCTAGCATACAAAAATGGCCCTAAAATTGAGATAATGAAGCAAGTAGTAGCTTGGCCCAAATGGCCGAGACTCCTTCAAAAAAGTTGAAGAGGGGCTCAAAAAATGGTATTTTACAGTTAGTGACCAAACCCAAAACAGTGCACAAGCAAGCCTAAAATACTATGCAAGATAAGGCCAAAAAGAGGGCTTCAACACAAAGTATACAAAGGATGCCTCAAACAGCAAAATACCCTTAATGAAACATGAAGAGGGGGTCAAAATAAGGCTATTTACAGTTCTGACCAGAGCCCAAAAACAGAAGCACAAGGGGCTAACAAATCATGCAAAAATAAGGCCAAAAGAGGGATACAAAGGCAAGTGGAAAATGGAAGGCCAAACGGTGAGGATCCCTTCAACAATGTTTAAGAAGGGCTCAAAATAAGTCACTTTACAGTTTACAACATGCCTCAAAACAGTTTATAAATAGGCCTAAAATACTATGCAAGGAAATGGCATAAAAGAAAGGTAAAGAAGCAAGTGCCACAAGAAAACCTCAAACAGTGAGAGGCCCTTAAACAAATATGAAATAGAGCACAAAAAATGATATTTTCAGTTAGGGTCGGAGCTCAAAAAGTAAGCACAAGGAGCTAGAATATGAACCAAGAAAATGGTCAAAAGGAGAAAATGACTTACCCTTGAAGACTAATCTTTGACAGCCTTTTGGACCAAAAAATGAAGCACTCCTAGGCTCAAGAACAACCTCAAGCTGCTGGAATGGAGGATGGAAGGGTGGGGCTATGGGTTGGTGAAGAACCAATGGGGTTTTAAGGCTTAGAGTAGAGAGAGAGAGATTTAATGAGAGCTCCAAACCAAAATTTTCTAACCCCTAAAACTAGAGCTAGGGGGTGTTTATATAGGCAAAAGAGTGGGGGAAAATGGGGGGAAATTCAAATTCAAAATTCCCCCCCAAAAAGGCCAAAAAGTGAGATAAAGAGGCAAGTGGTAGCTGCTGGCCTCAAACTGAAGAGAGCCCTTCAACTTTGTTGAAGAGGGGCTCAAAATAAGACACTTTTTAGTTTACGACCAAGCTCAAAACAGCTCACAAGTAACCCTAAAATGCCATGCAAAAATAGACCTAAAAGAGAGTTAAAGAGGCAAGTGATAGTAAAAGACCTCAAACAGCAAAAGGTTCTTAATCAAACATGAAAAAGAGCTCAAAATATGACTATTTACGCTTGGGTCTGAGCTCAACAATGCTTTCAAGCAAGGCTTGGGGGCCAAAACGCTGCAAATGGGCCTCAAAACCGATTGTTAGGCACCAAGTGGTGTTCGACCAGAAGTTGGTCTCTCGACCACGTTGTCCTCAAAAGGAGGAAATAAGGAATGTGCCAAAAGCCAGAGCAAACGGAGGTGGTTAAGCGGTTCAATCAAGCATTGCCGTCATTCAAAAATCTAAACCGGTTCGAACGGAAAAATGGCCTACGACCACGAAACGTAGCCTACCGCCACTGAGAGATGATCTACGAGACCTCTCTCTCCCTTGGGGAAGAGAAAACAGAGAAAACAAAGCCTAGTTCGCAAACCGAGGCAAAGCACAAAAGAGTCCTAAGTCCGGAGGCAAGGCTCGCAATGACTCCGCAACCTCGTAACGCACAATATGCAACATCACCAAGCACTCAATCGGTGACGCCCGAGTCTTAAGGTTTGGTCAAAAATGGGGTGTCTACAAGTACCCTCATTTTTTTTTTTTCAAGATTCTCAATTATCGTAATATCTTAATACTCAATTTCAAAACCAAACAAATAATCACTTTGTCTCTTAATCAACTCGCTTTGACAATCCAAAGGTTGTACAAACAGATTAAAACATAACAAACCGCTTCTAATTGAGACAAACCGACCACTTATCAAAGTTAGGCTTTATGCAAGTAACAACGCTTTTGTTTTTTTTTTCTCCCGCTCTTCGCTCATAAATGTGTAAAGAAAAGCGCATAACTCTTGAGTATTATTTTATAGGTTCAGGCTCTCCAATTGGGTTTTTCAATTGGAACGCGTTGTTGGGTCTCTGTAGGCCTAGTACGGAGCTCATATCAATAATTTGAACTGTTCAATACGTAGGACTCATCGAGTACTTTATCCTTGCAAAAATAACGCTAATCAGAAATCAATAGCCACTTGATCAGATCAAATTTGTGTCGACGGTAATTATAATTTTAAAAATAAATTGATGAAAGGTTGATTTACGGATATCCTTTTGTGCACTAGTTATAAATTGATTGATTTTTTTTCGTAATTTAAAAGGTTATTTCAACATTATGGTTTGAAGTTTTCAAAATTATTTTTTGAATTTTTAATTTTAGATCGATTTAATAAATAGACACTTAAAAAATATATAATTTGTACAAAAAATATTAAAAAAATCATTGAATATAACAAAATACTAAAATGTATTAAATTTTTGTATTATTTTGTATTCAATAAATTTTTCACAATAGTTGGATTATGTAGAAGGAAAGGAATAATATTGGTTTTTTTTAGATAGTAGGAATAATAGTGTTAGACTCACAAAAATACAACACATAAAAGTGTTGGAAGAAATTTATTTTAAGTCTAATACACATCACACTCAGAATGAATTTTAACTACTTAAAACATTTTCTTTATATGTTTTATATTTATTTATATTTATTTAATTTGCACTTAACATTATCATACAAAAATAATAAAATTACCAAAGATGTGGAAAAAAAATTTAAAAAAACTAAAGATTAATTTCACTTCTAAAAATTAGAGATCCATAAATGATCACCAAACCCATTTGGGAATAGGCTATATTAATTGACTATTTGATTTTTTACGAAAAGACGTGCAAAAAATAGAGAAAGTGATGTGAATGAGTACTTTGTTTTGTTGACTATTTTAGTCTGGGATGGGCAACTCATCCGAGACAAACCTATATTTTAACTTATTTCTACCTTAGAGTGACTGTGCCAGTAAAATCAACTACAATTCTAGCATTGTAAGCTAAGCACAATATCATTATATAAAGCAGAAGTCTACATTAATACACTAATACCAGATTATTGAACAAACAATCCAAATAAGGACTCATATTTCGTTTATAAATCAATTCATATGTGACATGCAATGCATGTGCACCCCCAACTAGTATATATAATTATGCAGGCTGTTAACTGTTCTCATGTGAGCTAAATTAATGTTAGATTGATGCAAATGACTATGATCAAATAATGCATTTATTTCAGAATGCATTTCATTTTATGTAACCATAATCACTATTTAATACGTTTACTTTAGAGAGAATGGAATTACAATTTTGAGATGGGTTTATGGGAGGGATGGGTTTAATGGGAGGAGTAACTAAGATGGGTTTAATGAAGGTAAAAAGCGAAGAAGCTAAGAATCTTCAATACAGTGTGGAAGGAGTAAAGGAATATTGATGGTATAAAGAAAGTGATCAGTGAGAATTTTTTCAAATATTTGCTAGAGTAAACCCGAACAATGGCACTAAAACTCAAATCTCCTTGTGTTATCAAGAGGGTAAAAGGCAACTTTTGGTGTTTTCCAGCATGATAGGAGGTGTTAATGGCTAAAAAGGAAATGAAGTACAGAGAGGAAAAAATGAATGGCAGTATTTTGTAAATATATAAAGGGCATTTTGGTTCTAAAAATAGACATATTATGTGACTCTCATAATCCGCTATCTTATATACAAAAAACTAATGGTGTGTTTTAGTCAATAAACCACATGAGTGTTATTTTCAAATGATAAAGGGATGGTCCGACAGAATCAATTACAAGGGGTAAAATGAAGTTTACCCTATTATATCCGGGTCTTGATAATTTAGTTTTAGAATAATACAAGGGATTATGAAAAAATATCATAAAATGCTTCATGAAGATTTTTCATCATTTGATTAGTGTGTGGTGTTTTATTGTATGTATAATCTAATGGTGGAGATTGAATTCATGAAGTATGGGGTCCATATATAAAATGAATCCGAAGTCATTGATTTCTTTTTTGGGTGAATTCGATTGATAAGAGTGAGTTTATAGTATTATTGTCTTAAGAGTGCTACTATTAGCACCCCATCAATTATTTTGGACCTCCTATTTTTTAGACCCCCACTTATAAATTCTAAAACCCTTAAAATTTCTTTTTCCTCCTCAGATAATACCAAAATTATCATTGTAAAATATTCTATCCATTCAAACGCACACCCTCACACCCCTGACACCCCAAAAAGCCTATCTCACAAAACCCTAGCAAAACCCATGATGGTGGAACCTCTCAAAACCAATGAAAAAAAATAGTGGTGATTAAGAAGTTTTTTCGATACTTCATTATGTGATTTGTCAATCTATTTGATTTTTTTTTTCTAGTACCTCTTTTCACACACACAATACAATCTACTTTCATGCTTCTCTGGTTGGTTTTTTGTTATTCATCCATGGTCTCATTGTACTTATATGCTCTCTATGTGTGCAAACTGGGGAGGATTTCACCCCCAATATCGGTCACCGACCACCCAAGGGTGTTTGCACCTTCTTTGTTATTGCATGCTTCTGTTGCTTTGATTATTTGTTCCCAAACAAATAAGAAATATTCGGTTACCTGTTCATGAAAAAAATAAACAATGTTCAGATCTATGTTCCTAAATTTCAATCATATGTTCAGGAGTTCAATATCGAAAAAATGACAAACAATTTTTATTGTTTTTGCCATTTTTTTTTAAAAAACTTACCCTTACAAAGTCAATCTCCTCTAAGCTAAGAATACCATCAAAGTCATGAATCTCTTATGAGCTTTTATTGTTATACTCCTCTTGTTTCATGGAGTTGTAGTTGTCAAAAAAACTCACTCACTGTCATTGCCAAAGAAGTGTATGTAATCAAATGGTTACCACTGCTGCACTAGAAGATTGCCACCAAAAGATTTTCAAGGTTTTGAGAGTGCGGTTTTGAAGGTAGTATTTGGGAAAGATTGATGGGTAGTGATGGAGGTGGGTGGTTTCATAAACCCTAACTCATAATGTAAAGGTGTATGGGCTTAATTGTGAGATGGGGTGTCCAAAATTTTGATGTATTTTTTAGTAATTTCATTTGAGGTTATTATTATAATAATAATAAAAAGCTAAAAAATGGAAGGCCCAAAATAATTGATGGGTTGCTAATAGCAGCACTCTTGTCTTAATCATTACACTTTTCAATTCAAATTTAATTCCAAAAATATCATTCTATTTTCATTTTTAAATATGTTTATAATTATTTACAATGGATAATTTTGAAAACTTTTAAATTTAAAGTTTTGACTTTTTAAATTGGACATTCATTTTGAAACAACAAAAAATGAGATAATGGACCAACAAAATAGGACAGATGGAGTCCTTTTTACATTCTTCAATGTACTTTCATATACTTTTTACAAATTTTTTTAAGAAAAATGCTATTGACCCCAACATTTCTACTAAATATTTGATCAAATATCTCGCATAATTATAAATCCTACATGTGTGTGGGTCATATACCCAAATGAAATATTTAATTAAATATTTAGTAAATATGTAAGTATCCTAACATTACTCTTTTTTTTTAATAATAACAATCACTGCTTTGTTTTCGCCGTAATTCACTTTTTAGAAAATTATATTTTTTCTTTTTTTGAATTTTTTTGTTTTCACTGAATTTTTTAATATTATAAGCAATTTTTTTTTTAAATTTTTAAACACACCTAACATAAATGCACTTAGAAAATATAATATTTGTGAAAAAAACTTCAAAAAAATTTAATAAATATAAAAAATACAAAAAAAAGGAACAAAAATTCAATACGTTTTTTATATTTTTGTGTATTTATTAATTTTTTAAAATATTTTTTCACAAATAAGTTATTATTTACATACATTTAAGTAAGGTATATCTTAAAATGTAAAAATTTTATTTAAAATTTTAAAAATATTTACTAAAAATAAAAAATAAAAAAAAACATAAAAAAATAAAAAAAATTAATTAAAAAATTAAATTAAAAAAAATAAAACAGAACACATTAAATGGTTTTTAAAATTATTTTTAGCATTTCCCATCATATATTTCCACGTTGACAATTGAAACAATGTTGTACACATTTGATGTTGACATGAGAGTGAGGGTACCTGTACCTAGACCTAGATGGCCCATTCTTGAAAAAATTATTGATTAATCGTGAAGCACACAAATTTCATACCCTTTTATGTTTAGGTTAATGTTTTGTGCCTCGAAAAATTTTCTCCCAAATGTCCTGCATTTAATTTTTTTTTTTTTTCCTTCTTCCTCAATCTGATACGCAGGGAAGGAGAAGGAGAGAAAGAGAGAAAGAGAGAGAGAGGGAGAGGTAGAGAAAGAGAGGAAGAGGGAGAGGTCGTCGCCGTCGCCGATCGCCGCCTCGCCGCCTCCGCCATGGTTGATGGCCCTCTAGATCGCCTCGCCCGCCTCCGCCTCCGCCATGGTTGATGGCCCTCCGCCTGCCTCCGCCGCCTCCGCCTTCTTCCTTCTCCTCCTCTTCTTTCTTCTTCTTCTTCTTCTTTTCTCGATTTTCTTCTTCATCTGAAAAAAAAAAAAAATATTCAAAACGCCGAAAATGGCATTGTTTTGATTTCGGGGTAGATTCGGAGAGCTCTTTCGAGCTCCCAATCGCAACTCTT
The DNA here is from genome assembly GCA_025200525.1 of Camellia lanceoleosa. Lineage (NCBI taxonomy): Eukaryota > Viridiplantae > Streptophyta > Magnoliopsida > Ericales > Theaceae > Camellia > Camellia lanceoleosa. Next base: position 127,048,799 of record CM045758.1, read on the forward strand.
TATGTTTATTAATTACTTAACAAAAAATTATGGGTTCCATCTTATTTATCAATCATAATACAAGTAGAGCGCCATGCGTAAAAATGTTAAAAAAATTAAAAAAATCAACTAAACCGATTGAACCAAACCAAACCGTCGTTATTTGGTTTGTTTTTTTACAAGAATTTGTCTATACTGCTTTAAAATTTGATTTTTTTTAATTTTAGTTTGATATCAATTTAAACACTTTATAATAATCGAACTAAATGAAAACCGAGCGCCTCAATATATTGTATTTATAATATATATATATACATAATTTAATAATGTTATAATATTAATAAGTATAATAAATTATTAATCTTAATTAATTAACTCTATCATGGCTATAACCTAAGTTAATATACTCTTATTATATATAATCTTAATTCTAGCTAACTGAGAGGGTAATTTATGAGTAAATTGGGCCAAGCTGGGTAATGGGCCGTTCTATGGGCCATAGTAAGAAAGGCTTAGTAAGTGGACCGAAGTCCAGCTGCTAGCACGGTCCAAGTATGGGAGTAACCTAGCAAGTTTAGCTCGGCCCAGGAATAATCATGGTCGCTACGGTCAGAGTACAAATAGTTAGCCCGGTCCAAGAGAGCTTCCGCTAGCTCGGCCACCACACTCGAGCTAGAATAGCTTAGCTCGGTCATACCATATTGAGTCAAGTATGTTGGGCTTTCCTCGTAACCTTGATATTTGTTAGCTCGGCCTTGGCTCGTTATGGTTAGTGCGGTCTCAAACAACCCACCGAATATGTCAAACCGAGGTACACGCAATGAAGGAAGAACCGAGCTAGTGGGAGCTCCTAGTCTGTGGCTTTAGCATGACCATGTTATCTCCAGATTGACATCTAATCGTGGTAGAACCATCTCACTTGGTTTAAGTAGTGAGGGGGGTGTTGAAGGATAAGCATTATCTTTCAGGAATGTGATTCCTAGGAAGACTCTACATGGAAGAGTAAGAGTCGTACTAGGATTGTGCCACGCGAAACCTATAAAAGCTCATAACATAACCTATGGGAGAGGTAACACAACTTTAATTCTCGAATACACAGAGCTTTTTGTCTATTTGTCTATTTTGCTGACTTAGGCATCGGAGAGGTATCCGGTACACACCCGCCAGCTAGCTCACATTTGTATTTTCAGGGAATAAAGCAACGTCGTACGGAGGAGCACAATCTTGATCAACAGGATTATATGAGGACAATATTTCATGCTCGTACAATTGGCGCCGTTTATGGGAATAACAGAAAGAACAAAACCTCTTGATCAAGTTATCCTTACTAGTTAGAGGTAATGGCGCACAACGAAGATTTGCCACAATCCGCCATTGACGGGCAAACCCCAAAGGGAGGTGGGAGGCGCGAAGGTTTGCCTTTTATCCCTCCTATGGCGGATTTGGAGCCACAACAGCAGAACCCCAGGAGGGATGCAAGGGAAAGGCAGAACAACAACCCCCGTCACTCTCGCTCGCAAAGTCCTGAAAGGCAGAGGCGAAGAATCGACCCTCAAGCTCTGGAAGATCGTGTGAAAGAGCAAAATGAACTAATAAGGAAGATGGCGGCGGATATGGAGGCCATGAAGCCCTAGATCAAGGGAAAATGAGTGGCGACAGGAGAGGGGCGCAAAGGCAACACGCCCCCTCGCCACTCAGAAGATCGCGATAGGCATACCACGTCATCACAAGGAAAGAGTAGGAGCCTCAGAATAGGCGACACTCAATCCAGGACTTCTAACTCGCTACCTGTGTCTGAGAGAACGAGATCTGAGAGGTCACACACAGAGGGAAGCACCTATCGGCCCTCCCGCACGTACCAGACATCATCCAGGCAGACGGAGTTACCTAGATCGTCTGACTTACAAACTGTACTAGAAGAAAGGGCACGATGGAAGGAGGATGCTGTATGCTGCGGACCCACACAAAGTTTCAAATTTCTTCACCGTTGGCTCTCTGATGCATGGAAGTATCGAGGTAGGAATGCCAATTCCGAACTCGCCATTTAACCTACGGACAAAGCATTAGCGAGGTCAGACCGCCGCTCGTTCCGAATTGAGAACGCGCCTTTACCTTCCGGCCTCGCAACCCAAACTTACCACGATGAGGGAAGACGAACCCCTACTCAAGACTTGAGCCACTTTCACCGTGTTATGGTCAGATATCGACAAACGAGACTTTAATGTGCATCCTATTCCCATCCAAATTTTGACGACCTAGGATTAACCTGTTCGAAGGCTACCGTATACAAAGATCGCCTCCCGGGCTCAATTAGCATAGGCGTCCGGGACAAGGTTCAGACCGAACACCAATATGCTAGTGGAGATCGACTAGCTACTTGTAGACACCCCATTTTTGACCGACCTTAAGACTCAGATGTCATCGATTGAGCGCTCGGTGATGTTGCATGTGCTCGTCAAGTCTCAGAGTCGCGGCGGCGCCTCGCCTCCTGACTCGAACTTCTTCAGGTTTTGTCTCTTGCCATAACTGACTCTTTTCTCTGCTTTTCCTAAAGGGAGGAGAGGTTCGTGGACTATCTCTCAGGGTCAGGCTACATTTCATGCCCGTAGGCCATTTTGCCCATTTCGGAGCTCGGTTCCCGGTTTTCGGAGCCGTCAGGCCGTGTGCCTCTGTTCGGGACCGCCCAACCATCTCCGATTTCTCCGGTTTTTAGCATGCACCTCATTTACTCCCTTTCGAGGGGCACTGGGCTCAGTTCACGTCAGGGCAACACCACTTTCTGCATACTTATTTTCGGACCCCAAATCGCGATTTGGGCTCCGAGCATTCATTTTGCATTAGTTTTTGTTCAATTTTGGCAGTACTGCTTTTAGCATCGTGAAGATCACGAGGGTGGAGGCCAGCAATTATCTCAAATAACCAGTTATGCTCCTCCCGCCTGCTTTTTCTCACTTCCTGCTAATGTTGAACACCCTAGGCCATCTTCTTCCAACCAAAACTACATATTTGTGATGAGGGCACATGGGAGGACCCTAAAAATGGTGGTCACCAAGATTTCGATTTTCATTTTTGAGCCTCTCTTTCTAGTTGAATGTTGTGTTTCTGCTTCAGAGTTGCCAAATTCCAACCATGGGGTTTTGTTCTACACACTGAGGACACCAAAATTTAGTGGCCGGCCAAGAATTGTTCTTTGCCATTTTGACTGGCCGGCCGGCCATGGGGAGTGGTTGGTCGACTGGGGTGGCCGGCCGGCCATCTTCAAGAAAAATACATGGCCGGCCTGCTTTCTGCTTTTGAGCACTTTACAATAAATTGTTCCAAAATATCTTTTCCTCGGGGATATTTTGGGAGGAAAGCTTGGGTGCATTTTCCTCCCTTTACACCCCCTTTGGTCCATTTAAGGGCTGACCCTCTTCTTTGTTAGGGTTGGAAAATTTCTTCTCAAGACTTCATCTCTATTTGATTCCATCTCCATCTCCAAAAACCTTAAAACCTTCAAGTCTCTAGCTCATTCCTTCATCAACACCAAGCCTCACCATCACTACTTCCATTTCAGCAGAAAGGAAGGTTTTTCAGAGGCTAAGGACCAGCAAATTCAAGCCAAGAAGCAAGGAAAGAAAGGTCTTCAAGGGTAAGTCTCAATCCCTCTCTTTTACACCATTTTCTTGCCTCTTTTCTTAACCCTACTTACTCATTGTTTTGAGCTCCGACCACTACTGAAAGTGGTACTCTTTTGAGCTATTCTTGATGTTTGTTTAAGGGCTCAACCCTGTTTGAGCCCTCTATCTTACACTTCCTTCAATATCCTCTTATATGCCATTATTTTGCATTGAATATTTGGCCTACGATTAATCTGATTTGGAGCCTCTCATGAACTGATATTGTGCTTATTTTGAGCCCCTCTTCAACATTGAAGAAGGGCTCAACCCTGTTTTCATGCTCCATATGCAAGTTACTTTGAATCCATGTTTTATCCTTGTTTTTGCATGCTTTTTTTAGCTCATGAGTGATATGTTTTGGAGCATGCCATAAACTGTGATTGAGCTTATTTTGAGCCCCTCTACAACATTGTAGAAGGGCTCAACCTTGTTTGGTGCTTCCATGCATGACCTCTCTTTATAGCCCTCTTTTGGTCCATTTTTGCATGCTTTGTTGGGCTTCTTTAGCTTCTGTTTTGAGCCTTCATCAGGCTAGGAAAGAGTCTTATTTTGACCTTCTTGTCATGTTTTGTTAAGGGTCCAAGGCTTTTTGGTCCGTCCTTTTGATACCTCATGTTATAGCTCTCTTTTGGCTCATATTTTGCATGCTATGTTAAGCATATCTACATACTGAATTGGAGGATGTCATCTACTGTAAATATGCATATTTTTGGTCCCTCTTTAATGTTGTAGAACTGTATTTTTCAGTTTGAGCATTGTACATATCACTTGTTTCATTGTTCCCCTATTTTCCCCCATTTTTGCATGTCGCTTTTGCCATACTTGTGATTGTTGTTTGGACATTCTTTGTACTGGAAAAATGCTATTTTAGGGCTGCCTAGCATCTGTGTTTACACTTCATGTCCATATTGTGCATGTTTGGCATAGCAAGTCGCTTTGCACTTAGCATAGCATTTGCATCGGTGTAATTTTGTAATTCGGGCTGTTTTTGCACCATTTTGGCTGCTGAAATTTGAATTTTCCATATGCCATATGCCACGCCTCATTTGCATGTCATTTCATACTTTTATGCCATTGTTTCGGTTTATGCGTTCGTGATGCACGCATTTCGAGGCACTTCATTTTCATCACTTCTTTTATGTGAGTGTGGCTAAGGCTCTCTCACATTAGTATAAGTCCAATCAGATTTGGAGTGCCATTTCATACTTTTATGCCAAGTTCGGCTTATGCGTGCGGCACGATTTCGAGGCACTTCATTTTCATCCGATGGCCTCCTATGTGAGTATGGCTGAGGCCCTCTCATGTTGGTGTAAGCCCATATTGCATCGCATATCTCATTTTAGTCATGTTGCATTCCGTATGCCATCGCCTCGGTTTGCGTGCCCGTGGGCACACATTTCGAGACACCTCATTTTAGTCTCATTGTATATCATATTTCATGTCACTTCATGCCTTTATGCCATTGCCTCGGTTTGCGTGCCCATATGCACGCATTTCGAGGCACTTCACTTTTCTCACGGCTTCTTATGTGAGTGTGGCTGAGGTCCACTCGTGTTAGTGTAAGTCCAATTTGCATCGCGTATGCCATTTCATGCCTTAGGATCATCGCCTCGATTTGCGTGCTGCAGCACGATTTCGAGGCATCTCATTTTCATCTGCACTGTGCATACTAGGTTGTATCTTAGATTACATTCATACATTCTCTCGATTTGCGTGCCCGTGTGCACGCATTTCGAGGCATCTCATTTTCATAGCATTGTGCACGCTAGGATTGTATTTTAGTTGCATTCATGCATATCATGCATATTGCATCGTGTTCGGGATAGGAGTTAGCTTGCACGGAAACGAGGTACTTTCAGAGTGACGGAACGTGTCTCAATTCCCAAGTCACCGATAATCCGGATTATCCATGATGGAGTTTAGGTTTTGTTGTAGTTTCGCATTCATTCCATATTGAGTTGTGCATTTTGCCTCGGCCATCATGCATCGGTATGCGTGATTGGTGGCACGAGGATCGAGGCATACATATATTTGTGAAATACATTGCTATACCCCTTTCCTCGCTTCTCTCATAAAGAAATGAAGAATCAAGAACTTTTCAGAACTCGCACGATTTCAAGAAAATGCAAACAGAGGCTAATCGGCACCGCCAGTGATTTCACAAGAAGCGCAAATCAACATGCATCATTCATCAAAATCGAGGCAAATGCCCGACGCCATTATGCCTTTCTTCTTTAATTTGTAAATTAATTAGGAATTTGTATTTATTTCGGACTGTAATATTCTATTATTGATCAGATATTTATTCGACCTCTCATGAGGGCATAATTGTAATAAGTGTGGGTGAGTGTGATGTATGTCTTCCAACCCCCACTTATTTCTTCCATTTTATTTACCCGCTTATGATGGTTAGATATAGGACATATTTCAATTAGCATAACAGTATGACAGCATGTTTGCATCATTCATCTGTTTTGCACGCACCGGGCTCGGCGCATCATACAAACTGCATTTGTGTTTCAATTCCAAATTGAATACATGTTAGTTGTTGCATTTCACATGCCATGTTTAGAATAGCCGAGCCTGCTATAGTTTGCATTTTTGCATGTGTTGCATTAGGCATTGTTGTATACTTAGGATCATGTATGATTTCTAACATAGCTTCTGTTTTGGCTTGGAGTACTCGGTAAGTTTTATGCTTTAGCATCCTCGCATGCGTGTGAGTGTTGCCATGAATAGCATGCTTACCATGAGGCTACGTGCTTATGTGATATAACTGCCTTGAATGCCTGTGGGTGGAGGTTGAGTTACTTGGATTGGGACAATTCATCAAATGTTTGTTTTAAGCCCACTAGATAGTGGCAAAATCATGTTTTCTAAGCCCACCTGAGGGTGGCAAATCCAGCCTACCTGTGGGTAGCACCATCAAACCATTTTCAAACAAACAAACACGAAGTGTTTTATTCCAATTCAGGCGATTCAGTCTATACTTGTATACTGTGCGCATCACATAGTAACCTAGGCTAATAACCGGAATAAGAACGCACAATGTCTTCAAAATCAGATATCATGGTTAGTAGAGGCCGGTCTTTGACCGGGCGAAGCGGGTGCTCACGGCGACCTTTCAATCGTATCTAAGTTCCCGAGCCGAGGCAACTTTGGTGATGACGACACGCGGCCTTTGGCACCGAGTCGTGGTTTCCTAAATTTCCCATAAAATAAAATATTTAGGTGGCGACTCAGATCTGGCGGCGTACCATGTTTGGCACTTCTTTCAAAAAATCTGTTTTCAAAACGATTTGCCAGATTTGGACTCTTCGATTCAAGATTGAGAATCGTGACATTTGAGTCCTTCGAATCAGAGCGACCAGAATAACCTCGTCATCGACATTAATCATTCAATTAGCTACCGACATCGTTAAACCGAATCGATTATGACCGTAATCGAATTAATCAAGTAATCGAATGGACCGATTGGAATCGAAACTGAAATTGAATAAGTTTGTCTGTTATATTGTATATTGTATCTGTTTGCTTGAATGACTATCTGTTTGAATTCGTGATGTTTAAATCACTAATTGAAGGCCTTATCGGCAAATGATTTAGAAACCGTTTGATGTTTTAGACTCAGTAGAATATTTCTGATTTTATGGTATATTTATCTGAAAATTGACTAGGAATGATTAAATTAGATTTAAACGAATTAATCGCCAAGTTTGAGTTAATTACCAAATTGCCACCTTAGTGGCCCCTTTGTTTATTGATTTCCAAGAGGCCTATTACACTTAACATACCATTTGATCACTATTCCTTGCTTCTAACCCACCAAACAAGAGGAACAAGAGAGTGAGGGAGAAGAGTGAGAGTTGGACTCAAATTGTTGATTTTGCTTGGAGATTGCTTGAGAGTGGAAGTATACTTGCTAATTTAGCTCCTAAACCTTGTAATTGAGACTTAGGTAAGTGATATCATCTTCTTCTTGTTGTCTTGAGCTAAACCTTGCATGTTTCATACATCATTGTAGAGCTAAACCATGACTTTGTTCATAATTGTTAAATTGAAGTTCCATTGTCACATGCATGTTCATGTTTGAGCTAAAGTCCATGTTTTCATTTTGTTTTCCAACCATTGAGCTCATTAGAGCAAGATTTGAAGTTTGATTTTGGTTTAAAACTCATGCTTGTTATGTTTGCATGTTGTTCTTGAAAACTAGTTTGAAATTGAGTTTAATTGAAACACCCTTGGGCCTTGATTTCTTAAATTGAGCTTTAAAACTTGTTATTCTATGTGTTTGAAAGAGTTTTCCAGAAAATGGGCCCAAGAGGATCGAGTTTGGAGCATCAAAACTTGATTTGAAACTTGGTGGTTGAATCGATTTTCCATTTTGTCCGTGCCGAAATGGGGAGCGGGGAATTCATGCTCTCAGCATTTTCTTAGCATGTTTTACAGTCCGCTCGAGCGGAGTTTTTCACGCTCGAGCGGGAAAATCGTGCATCCAGTATTTTTTGCATTGTTCATCTCACCGAAAGGAAGTTGACGCCGAAAGGACCCTTTGTTTAGATGCCCGCCGAGCGAGGAACTCGCCGAGGGACCCTGTTTCATTGAAAATTCTAAAACTGATTTCTGTGCACATTTTTGCATCCTCATCCCATCCTAGGCATTCTTAGGCCTAGTTTAAGGCATCTTAATGAGGATTTAGACATAGAACCACACCGAGGAAATTTAGGATTTAAATTATATCCTTCCGATCGTGACCTTAGTGTGTGTTCTATTTGTTAACTGCTTAGGTTGGCTCGTGACGCGCTTTAGCCGCTATTAGCCCAATCTCTGTGAGTAACAATTGTGTAAAGATATGTTCAACATGGTTATCTTTTGAATAACGAATCAATTGTTTATCGAATCGATATTGTTTATCAATGAATGTATGTCCTGTATTCTAAATCAGACAGGCATCCTTAGTATTGATCGTTATCATATAGAAGCTCTTGCTTTCCTTGCGAACCATATCATGCATCGATTGATGATCATCATTATCAAGGTTCATACATCGGCCCTTTTGGACCTACCGCTTATAGGCTAATGGATGTACCATATATGACCATTGATCAAATATCAGATCAAATATCTTAATGAACTAATTTCATTATCAGAAGGACATTCATTCATAACCTCTTTACGTTGTATGTTATTCACCGGGCTTTAGCTCATCGCTTATATATATATGTAGGTTCTCGCCACCGCATCAAGCTAGGAGCGTGGGTCGGTCCCCAATTTTGTCAAGCCAGCCTATGTGCCTCACTGCGAGGTTCCGAGTTGCCATGTTATGGCTTGGGGTGTTTTTGTGTCCCCTATCGGTCTCCTTACTATATTGTACTTTTGTATAGATCGCATCGATCGTATCGAGGGATTCGATCCTCGCATCGACCGATCAGATATGATTGTATAGTTGGTACTGTGTTGAACCGTATGAATGCATAAAAATGTTTTTGACATACAGATTTACACAGCTCAATGGACACTAGTTATTTATCAGATATTTCCGCCAGTTCCTCGACTGCTTTTATCAGACATCGTTTCAAGAGCCTTCTAATCTCGACATCGCCGCCACGGTGCTAAACCCATAGGGCCGGGTTTGGGTCGTGACATGACCCAATATCGAACCAGAATGAGGGGGACTCGCACTCCCTTCCCCCGGGATGCGTTCGGGGACGTCTACACTTCTCTCCATTGACATGGGCAACAAGGAGACATTAAGATCCTACAATAGTCGCTACTGGGAGACCTTCAACCAGATTGGGGATTGCCCTACCAATCTCGCCATCGCGCAGTACAAAAGAGGTCTTCTAGTTGGGAACAGGCTGAGGGACTCAATCACCATGACGCCACCCCTCACAATGGAGGCCTTAATGGAGAGGGTACACTAGCATATTCAGGTGGAGGAGGATGGCGCCCGTGTTAAAGCAAAATCTGGTGCAACAGCAGCGCTGGATAAGAAGACAATGGCAAAGGTCAACACGGTAGAACGTCAAAGCAAGAATGGACGAGGCAGATGAGACAACAAAGAGGACTGAGATAAAAGATGGTTGAGAGTCCGCACTGCCATTACCACAGTATTCAAAAAACCGATCTATCAGATTCTAAGCGAGATACGCGATGAATCTTTCGTCAGATGGCCAGCTAAGTTGGGAGAAGCGCAAAAGGACTATGACGAAAGATCCCGGTGCACCTTCCATAAGAAAAAGGGGCACCGCATTGAAAATTGCACACCATTGAGGCAACATCTGAAGGAGTTGGTGGTAGCCGGTCATCTAGACAAGTACATAGAAGGAGGGACGCAGCCAGCCCCCGAGGACCATAACAACCCAAATGGAATGCCAATCGACGCCCCACCTCAAGGCGTGATCAACGTAATCCATGGGGTATTCGAACCTAAGCGCGTATGCAAGCTCAGGGGCATGATCAAAAAGGCTGAGCACTTAAGGGAGGTACTAAGTGCCCAACCTACCATCAAAAAGGGGAGAACAGGTTACCTAACATCATATCTTTTTCGATAGAGACTTGGCAAGGATATACGCCTCACAATGATGCACTGGTCGTCACTCTCCGAGTCAAGGATTTTGACGCCAAATGGATTTTGATTGACCAAGGAGCTCATGTAAGATAATGTATTACTAAACATTCAAACAATTGAAACTAGAAGACAAAGACTTGGCACTCAGATCTCCCGATTGATTCAACTCAATGCCGTAATGACTAGTTGGCAAGATAATCCTCCCAAATATAGCAGAAACATGACGAAATAAGTGGAATTCTGGGTATTGAAAGTCCCTTCCACTTACAACATAATCTTGGGAAGAACATAGCTGCATGCCATGAGATCAGTAGCATCATCCTACCATCAAGTAATGCGGTTTCCCAACGGAGCGAGAGTAATTGAAGAGGTCTTTGGAGACCAAATTATGTCCAAGCAATGTTTCGTCACAGTAAATGGTAGCCAAGCTGCCAAGGGGTTTGTACAGATGGTAGAAGAACTAGAGAGCAATGAATTATTCGTGGATATTGGCAAAGCCGCTGAACGTATAGGCAAGCGGAAGACTTGGTATGTAAGAATAGATGAAAAGAACCTGGATAAGTTCTTTTTGCTTGGCTCATCTATGTCCAGCACTGAGAGAATAAAGGTCATGGAATTCTTGACCTCTAACATCGAAGTGTTTGCCTGGACGCCATATAATATGCCTACCATTGACCCAAGCTTCATCTGTTACCAATTGAACGTCCACCCAACTGCCAAACCAATTATATAGCGTACTCGTAGATCGGCACTCCACCATGCCGAGATAGTAGCAGAAGAAGTAGAAAACCTGCTAGAAGCAGGAGCTATTAGAGAGGTGCACTACCCCAGATGGAACTCCAATACAGTAGTGGTGTCAAAAAAGAATGGAAAATGGCGTGTCTGCATGGACTATAAAACAGTCAACAAGGCATGCCCAAAAGACAGCTTTCCTTTACCACGGATAGACCAATTGGTAGATTTGATGGCAGGACACAACTGTCTTAGCTTTCTTGATGCGTACAAAGGTTACCATCAGATCGCTATGTATGAGCCAGACCAAGAGGTCACATCTTTTACAACGCCGAGATGACTGTATTGTTACAAGGTCATGCCCTTTGGCCTTAAGAACACAGGGGCAACGTTCCAACGGATGGTCACCAAGATGTTCGAGCCATTGTTAGGCAGAACAATGGAAGCCTACATCGACGACATGGTGGTCAAGAGCAAGGATAAGAATGACCATCTCAGGGACTTAGGCGAGATGTTTCAGATCCTGAAGAAGCACAAGCTACGCCTTAATGCATCCAAGTGTGCATTCGCGAGGATCCGTAAATTCCTAGGCTTCCTGGTGACCAACCGAGGTATTGAGGCAAACCCCTCTCAGATCAAAGCAATTCAGGATCCGGAGAGGCTCAACTCAGTGAAAAAAGTGCAGTATCTCACCGGCATGGCAGCTGCACTCAACCGGTTCATAAGCCAGTCGTCGGACAGATATCGGCCATTTTTTCAAGCTTTAAAGGCCAAGTTTGAGTGGGACGAAAAATGCGACCGCGCTCTAGAAAGCCTGAAAGAATACATGTCTTCTCCACCATTGCTGGTAACCCCAGTACCTGGAGAAGAACTCTTTCAGACTGGCAGCCACAAAGACGCAATTAGCGCAGTGTTGGTCCGAGCGGAAGGGATCCAACATCTGCCCATTTTCTATGTCAAGAAACATTATCAAGGCCAAACAAGGTACTTACCACTGGAAAAACTAGTCTCAGCCCTGATGATGGCCTCAAGGAAGTTGTCACATTACTTTCACACCCACACCATAGTCGTCCTTATAGCTTTTCCATTAAAAGCTCTGTTTGAGAGAGCGAACTTTTCTAGGCGAATCTTGAAGTAGGCAGTAGAGTTGGGACAGTTCGACATCAAGTTTCAACCCAGAATTGTGATAAAGGCCCAAGCTTTTGTCGCAGAATTCACCCCAAGAAGTCATCATATTCCGCCAATGACCGATCAAACAACCCAACTAGGAATGGAAGTTGACGCCGGAATAGCGCAACCCCTAGTGCAGATACCCAATGCACCCCAAGGCGCACTGAGTAAAGTAAGGGAGGAAGAAGCAAACCATGCTACACCAAGCCAAGACTCACCAACAACTAAACACTTGGTACAATCAGATAGCAAGGGGCAAATAGCAAACATGGACCCTAAAGAAAACACCAACAACACTTTTGACCCCAAGGCATCATCCGATCCCTCCACTTGCTGGAAATTGTTCGTTGGCGAGATGTGGAAGCTCTTCGTAGATGGAGCGTCCAACAGTCACGGTGCAGGACTAGGCATAGTCCTCATCTCACCAGATGGTCTAGTAGTAGAGCAAGCAATTAACCTGGGTTTTCCAGCATCAAATAACAAAGCGGAGTACGAAGCGCTTCTTGCAGGACTAAAATTAGCATTCTACATGAAGGCCACCGAGCTAATGGTTTACAGCAACTCACAGCTGGTGGTAAACCAAATTTTAGGCGATTACAAAGCAAAGGATGAAAGAATGGCCAAATACCAAGAGTTAGTCAGAAAGGAGATCATAAAGTTTGAAGTAGTTCGGATGGAGCAGATTGGTAGGGAAGAAAACAACAGAGTGGATGAACTAGCAGGCTTTGCTTCCATGGTATATACATCCATCCCTCATCCGTTATTGATTGACTACTTACCAAGGCCAAGCATTGAAGAACCTGAAGTAGCTGAGGTATGTTGCGCCGAACTAGGCCCTTCATAGATGGATCTCATCATACTGTTCTTAAAAGACGGCGTCTTACCGGAAGAAAAGAAAGAGGCCAACAAAATAAGAGCAAAGTCACAGCGATTTTGGCTCTCTCCATCAATAGCCTTGTACAAGAAATCCTTCACAGGACCTTACTTAAAGTGCTTCTACCCCAGCAAAGTGGAAGCATTCTTGTTTGAAATACACGAAGGTGTATACGGAAGCCATCAAGGAGGAAGATCATTGGCATACAGAGCAATTTCGCAAGGATATTGGTGGCCATACATGCAAGCAAATTCGGAGAAGTATGTCAAAAAGTGCGAGAAATGTCAGAAGTTCGCACACCAAATACATCAGCTAGCCAGAGAGCTTCTACCTCTAACTAGCCTATGGCCCTTCACAATGTGGGGCTTAGACATAGTAGGACTACTTCCAACAGCACCCGGCAGCAGGAAGTTTTTTCTTGCAGCAACAGACTACTTCACGAAGTGGGTGGAGGCAGAAACACTAGCATCGATAAAGGAAAAGGATGTAAAGAAGTTTGTCTGACAGAATATTATCACTCGGTTCGGCATACCCAAGGCACTAATATCAGACAACAACACTCAGTTCAACGCAAAAAAATTTCAAGGCTTTTGTGCGAATACAAGATAGAATTCTACAACTCTACACCCAAGATACCCACAAGCTTATGGCTGCTGTACATCAAAAAAAAGCAAAGGGCAAGTGGGTTGAGGAGCTTCCCACGCTTTTATGGGCTTATCAGACCACACCTCGATACCATCGCGAAACACCCTTTTCCTTGGCCTATGGCATGGAAGCAAGAATCTCACCGAAGTTGGCCTCCCACAATTAGAAGTGAAAATTTTGATCCGCACTTAAATGGAGAAGCCATAGCATTGGAGCTCGATCTTGCGGAAAAAAAGAGAAAGAGCACTAGTTCACATTGCCTCGCATCTGAAGAGTTGTCCAAAGTATAACAAAACAAGATATCCAAGACAATTCAAAATTGGAGATTGGATCTTTGCAAAGTGATGGGAAATACCTTGGTACCCGGAGATGGCAAGTTAGGGTCCAATTGGGAGGACCTTACAAAGTGGTTGGGTTAGCCAAAAAGGGCATACCAATTGGAAGACAAGGACGACAAAGCCATTCCTGTGCCATGGAACACCGCCAATCTCAAACTATTTTATTTTTAACTTTTCAAGATTTTGTAATTTTTCTTTTTTCAATAAAACAAGTAGTTTTTCAAAGATAATTGTTTTATTCTGTAAAAATTATTTTAGTAAGCAAGGGGCAACAAAAACAGAGTTGGTCGGAATAACCAACTTTGTCCTCTCCTAAGCCCAGGATAAAGATCCAGGCTGCAGGACGTTTGGTCGCAATAACCAAACACTTTACTCTAGGTTGGTAGGAATAACCAACTTAGAGGTTGGCTGGAAAAACCAACACCTCTCCTAAGCCCAGGATAAGGATCCAGGCTGCAGGACGTTTGGCCAGAATAACCAAACACTTTACTAGAGGTTGGCAGGAAAAACCAACTTAGAGGTTGGCTAGAAAAACCAACACCCCTCCTAAGCCCAGGATAAGGATCCAGGCTGCAGGACGTTTGGTTGGAATAACCAGACAGTTTACTCCAAGTTAGCAGGAAAAACCAACTTAGAGGTTGACTGGAAAAACCAACATCCCTCCTAAGCCCAAAATAAGGATCCAGACTGTAAGAAGCTTGGCAGGAAAAACCAAACACTTTACTCTAGGTTGGCAGGAAAAACCAACTTAGAGGTTGGCTAGAAAACCAACACTTAGTACTCTTCAACCGAGGTAAAGATCAAGGCTGAAGAATGGTTGGCTGGAAAAACAAACACTTAGTACTCTTCAATCGAGATAAAGATCAAGGCTGAAGAGTGGTTGGCTGGAAAAACCAACACTTATTGATTCTTTAGCCGAGATAAGGATCAAGGCTAAAAAGGTTGGCAGGTATGGCCAGTCAAATTGCAAAGTTAAGACCGAGATAAAGTATCTCGGTCGGAGAATGTTATACCTTACTTAAATTACAGTTAGTAAGTATACGCATGAAAGTAAACCGAGATAACAGTTGAAACCAAAAGAAGCTTTCATTGAAGATTCAAAACAAGTACAAAAGAAGGACCTCAGCCCAGTTACAGTTTTTTCTTTCCAAAAGCAAAAAGAAGAAATTACAGAGATTAAGCAAAAAGGTCATCTAAATCAGCATCAAGAACAACGCGGTCTTCACCTAGTGGTAGCTCGATTGTGGCAGGCACCTCTTGGTTAAGCTCGGTTGAAAGATCCGCATCAGCAGGCAAAGGCAGGACGGAGACCTCTGGAGTTGAGGAGGTAGACTGGCGACCGGGCTGAGTGTTGTCTTCTGGAGCTTCATCTTCATCCTCCTTCCGTAAATTGCCGAATAGTAGCAAGATACTCCGCCAAAGGAGCTCGGTATGAAATATGGAGGAAGATTGAAGACCTTGAAGACCTCGGTCTCAGACCATGACCGAAGCCGCCATTACCCCCTCTACCAAGATTTAAAGAACAGTCCTTCGCGGCTTCATTAATCGCTTGATGTACAGTGGCTTCGCTTCTTTGAAACCGCGGTCCTCTCGTGATCCTTCAAATTTCTTCTCAAGCTTGGTTATTTCAAAGATTCTTTTTCCTTCAGTTTGTTACCAAGGCAGATATTTATCTTTTATCACGGTCGCAGCCTTTTGCTTTGTCTGCTTCATCGAGCTAACAAGACCGGCCGACGACCATTCTCGGTTTGTAGCTCTACTATCCGCTTCGGCCCGTTTCTAGCTCGACGGTTTTTCCGTTACCTCGGCCATTGCTTGCCTTGTCATTTTGGCGGTTCCAATACACGCTTGGAGTGATGTGGTTCTTCCGCATGGCCTGCAAAAAATGGAAAGAGACTTGTAATAAAATCGGGCGAAGTCGGCAAATTAGGAAGATAAGCGAAGAAGGTTACTTACCAGCACCATTGACTTTGTAGCTGAGCGAATGGCCTTCAGCTCGGTGAGATGGTTGTGGTGCTCCATGTCAGCTGGAAGGCAAACGCTCTTGGTCAAATTGAATGCCATTAGGTGGTCTTTTTCAGTGACCACTGAATCAGTATCCCGTATAGCACGGTTCTGAAAAGTGATCTTTGGAACCCACTTGGAAGAGCTAGCTCGGTCAGAGCGCTCCGGTTGTGGGCTAGGTGGAGGGCTTAGCGGAAGGATGGTATCTTCTTCATCAACAAGGCGTGGCTCAGTTGTGGAAGTTCGAGTACGCTTGTTTGGACGAGATGATGAGGGTTGATGGGATGGAAGGGCCACCACGGTCTCTTGAGTCTGACTGACTGGTGATACCTCAGGCTGGTTTGTTTCGGTCAGAAGGGCTCACACGGCTCTCTTCTTGGCCATTTCTTGTTTGGCGGTTAGTGGGATGAGGTTGATTTGGGGCAAGGATGGGTTCGGTTCAGGAGAGGCTTCGGTCTTTCATTTGCCACTGTATCGGTAGGTCGGCTCAAAATTCAGTAGCTCGGCCCAATTTCGGTTTGGATATCAAAGCATACAAGAAAGAACATTCAAGTTAGGGTAGCTGTATTGGGACTTGAGAAAGTTCAAATCTGCATGAAGTAAAAGAGGCAACAGTTAGTGCGGTTCAGCATAAGCAAACCGAGGTAAAAGAAGGCATAAAAACTAAGCTGAAGTAGTTATACTGGCGACTCCTTTATTCCAATTCGGTCGCCTGGGATCTGGGCTTTGTGGTCTTCAAAATTCCCAGAAACCCAGAGGAAATCATCATTGTTTACATCCTTGTCCGGGGTATTCTTTATTATCTTTTCACGCCGGCGCCTTATTCTTAGATAGTAAACCCAGCCATCTTCATTTGAACCTATGGAATATTGATGGAAGATCGGTTAAACCGAGGTTAAGCCCAGCCCGGCGGTTTAGCTCGACGATGCCATTTATTATGCGGTATGAATTTGTGGAAAGCTGGGTAGGGCAGAGGTTGGTTTGTCTAAGGAACTCGCAAAAAAGGGGCTATACAGGGAATCTAAGTCCGGTTTCTACAATGGAAAGAAGGGTAAAGGGAACAAAACCAGAGTTTCTCCAAGGTGTGGTATCTAGTTCGGCTAGAGTAAGATGGACATCATCAGGGATATGGTAGTCGCTTCGGCCATAGCACCTGGGGTGTTTACCAAAAACCTATATTTACCTATGAGGTTTTAAATTATGTATAAATTAACAGAGTATTAGCACGGTCGTGAAATGACGCTAAGTAGCTCGGTCTGAGCGTTCAAGGGAGTGCCTGGCAACCTAAGTCTGCAAAGTAAAAAAGAAAAGGTGTTAAGCACAGATCGTTGGACCATGCTACGAGAAACATAGACAAGATAAAAGAAGTCCTAGCTCGGCTACGCGGGATGCTATCCAGTCTTAGCTCGGTTTGAGCAAGGGGCTTTAGCTCGATTGAGCCTTTGGGACAGCATTCTTAGTTCGGTTTGGACTAAGGAAGCTGGTTTAGCCCGAGTGGTAGCTCGATTGATGATTAAGGCTTTCTGTATGAGATTGCTAAACTTAGCACGGTTCGCTAGCTCGCTAAGATAAGCAAAAGGGTTCTAAGACTTATTTAAGCTACGAGCGTAGCGTGAAGTTTTAGTTCGGTTAGACTAAGCTTGTTCTCAATATAAACAGAATCCTAGTTCGGTTGGGGTGTGATTTTGGATCAAAAGGAAAATTTTTCAAACTGCTCATAAGTACAATAGTTCTATTACGTGAGTTTTTCCCAAAAAGGAAGCAAAAGTGGTGCATGTTTTGAGAAGTAAACAAGTACTATATAACATGCTTCAAAAATCGTACCAATGAAGGGAAAGGAAGTAGGTTTGCACCACTTACCCAAGGCGAAAGAGTTGAAAATGGAAGCAATCTCAGCAAGAACACGAGCTCTGTAGTTGCAGTAAGGAAGAGAGAAGAAACTTGGAAAAATGGAGGCTCAGAGAGAAAGAGAGATGAATAGTAAAGTGATTGGTTCAAAACAATGAGAAGTTTTTGTGTAAAGAAGGACAAAAAGGAGGGACTGTTCAAAATACACGAAGTACGAAGACGGCGTGACAGCTACTCTGAGCCAATGACAATTTGCCACGTGGCCATGGAATGGGAAGCGGTTCAGTACAACAACTAAAGAGACGTTTTGACCGGACAGATAGAGCCCGGTATGAAGTTAGCATGGTTAGAAAGTTAAAGGTTTTTAGCTTGGTTGGAATGCTAAAAGTTTTTAGTTTGGTTGGGAGCCTAAAAATGTTTTAGCTCGGTTGAAAGGCTAAAGTTTTTAGCTCGGCTGGTAACAGGTAATCCTTATCATGTTGCGCAGATGGAATTATGGGCAATTGAGAGGGTAATTTATGAGTAAATTGGGCCAAGCTGGGTAATGGGCCGTTCTATGGGCCATAGTAAGAAGGGCTTACTAAGTGGACCGAAGTCCAGCTGCTAGCCCGGTCCAAGTATGGAAGTAACCTAGCAAGGGTTAGCTCGGCCCAAGAATAATCATGGTCGCCACGGTCAGAGTACAGATAGTTAGCCCGGTCCAAGAGAGCTCTGCTGTTAGCTCGGTCACCACACTCAGAGTGGTAACAATTAACTCGGTCATACCATATTGAGCTGAAGTATGTTGGGCTTTCCTCAGAACCTTGCTATTTGTTAGCTCGGTCTTGGCTCGTTGTGGTTAGTGCGGTCTCAGACTACCCAGTTGGAATATGTCAAACCGAGGTATACGCAATGAAAGGAAGAACCGAGCTAGTGGGAGCTCGGTCTAGTTTGCAGCTTTAGCATGACCATGTTATCTCGGTCGTATTGACATCCAATCGTGGTAGAACCATCTCACTTGGTTTAAGCAGTGAGGGGAGTGTTGAAGGATAAGCATTATCTTTCAGGAATGTGATTCCTAGGAAGACTCTACATGAAGGAGTAAGAGTCCTACTAGGATTGTGCCACGCGGAACCTATAAAAGCTCATAACATAACCTATGGGAGAGGTAACACAACTTTGATTCTCGAATACACAGAACTTTTTGTCTATTTGTCTATTTTGCTGACTTAGGCATCGGAGAGGTATCCGGCACACATCTGCCGGTTAGCTCACGTTTGTGTTTTCAGGGAATAAAGCGACGTCGTATGGAGGAGCGCAATCTTGATCAACAGGATTATACGAGGATAATATTTCGTACTCGTACACTAACTATTTTTGAAGCCTTAGTATTTATTATTCATTTTTGTTTGTATTTTTGTTGATCTAAAATTTGTAAAATATTTCTTAAATGGATCGATAGGATATGTTTGAAATGGTTGATAAATGACTAATTTAATATTTTTACATAAATGAGTGACTATACTAAAAAATTACTTAAATTTAATAGATACTAAACCGATTAATTATACCAAACTGAACTGTTTCAGTTGGTGTGGTTTGATGGGAGAATCGGTCTGTATTGGTACTCAAAATAATAAAATCGACATTATCAATTTAATGAAAATTTTTATATAAATACTAATCGTATCGAACCAATTACATCCCTAATCACGTGACGTTGTCCCTGAACTAACTAATAACTTCTTCATTGTTCGAAAGAAAAGTAATAAATGCAAAGGCTGAAGAAAAGATGGATGCGAGTGGAGATTAACCTATTTTGGGAAGGGATTTTTTTTTATTGATTTATTATGAAAAAATATATAAAATAATAGAGAGATGATGTGATATAAATAAACTAATAAGTTAACTTTTTTTGGCCTTTTCAAAAAAGTCCAAAATCATGTTGTAATCTATTGCTTTATGATTGAAGATGATAGAAAAGAAAAAAAAGAAAAAACAATACAAATAAGTGGAATAATTTTAAAATTCGAGAAATGCCAAAAAAGAACCTTTAATCGGCTTTTATTAATATTGAGAATTATGTATAAAGTGTATTGAAATGTATAAAAAAATATATAAAAATATTTTAATATTATGTAATTGTTATTAATAATACTTAGAATTGTCGTTAGCAAGATTAGGCCGGTTCAAAGTTTTTCGAACCCGAGGCGAACCATCAAAATGATACCCTTTATAGACAAGCAAAAAAATTAACTCTATTTTTCTTGTGTGTCAAAATTTAAACTCTGTTTCTATAATCACAAATTCTTCATTATGATCTTTATTACCAATTAAATTTGAACTCTCTATTTGATTTTTTAGGTTAAAAATTTAAGAAGAGCTTCTATTTGAGATTGAATTAATTTTTATACATTTTGTCTCTTTTTTCTTTTTTCCACATTCAGAATATACTTTCTAGTAACCATGAATATAAAATCAATCCAAATTGAAGAGATTATCAATAACTCAAATTGAAGAGATTATCAATAACTCAATAGAAATTTAACCCAAAATCCAAAGACACCCACAAAACAAAATTCACCAACAATTGAAGCGAAGAGAATATCTGATCCAAGCAAAACAAAAGCATTACAAGATTTAAATTAAATAGAAATTAATAAAATTATCTCACAAAACTTGGATTAAAAAAATAGGGCATTAAAATTAGATTTAGAGCACAAATCAAAATCAAGCAAGTCCTCAAATAACAATAAATAAATCAAATCAATAATTAAAGAAAAGAGATACTATATTAAAAAGAGAAGTCTTCACATAAAAATAAATAAAAAAAAGAACAGTGAATTTAAAAGAATAATTAGGACACAAAAAAATATTAAGGCAAAGAGAGAGAGAGAGGGGACTAATAATCAGTGGTTCAATGATTTGATGAACTGCAAATATTTTGGAGATTTTATTTACGCTCAAAAAATATTTAAGTGAGTCCAATTTTTCAATACACTTTATTAAATTATTTAAAATTATAATTTATTCTTAGTACATCCTTTTTTTTTCCCACATTACATTTTTGAGGTACATCCAAATAAAACAAATTAAAAAAATTTAAATTACTTTTTGAAAAATCTTTCTTTTGTTCATGTACATACATGGAACATGATTAGGAAATCCTGCATCGGCGAAGGAGGACGATGAATATTCTGCTTGTTTTTCGTTATTATTGTTCGGACTTTCAAAATCGAACAAAGTGAATTTGTTTGGTTGTACACTGCGAACGAAGTGAAATTATTCGATTTTGAAAATTCAAATAATAATAACGAAAAACAAGATGAATATTCACTTTTATGTATAAAAAAAAATAGAAATCAATAACTATATTTTAATATTTAATATGTATTTTCTTGATTAATAAATTCATATTAAGGTATAATAGGAATTAAAATTTTAAAATCTGAGTTGGACCTATAGAGATAATTTTTAGATTCAAATAGAATGATCCAAATATTTTTGGCCCTTACATTTAGTTGAATTTTGGGGGCCCAAGTTGGCCGGGCCTGAACAAAATCTTTAAAATAATTGCATTGCAAGAGAATAATTTTTTTAGTACAAGTTTAATATACAAGAAAATCTTACACCAAATAAACACAAAAAAAAAAAAATTTTAAAATTAGAGCATATAAACAAACAAACAAAAAAATTAGCATTAATAAAAATAAATTTTTTTTTTTACTGTTTAATTAAAATGTAATTTTTCAAAAAATAAACAAAAAAATATCTATCGGAAATAATGAGACTGATAATCATGTTCATTTTGAAGAGTAGAATGATGGTCTTATTAAGCGTTAGATTTTGTTTGGTCTAGGCTTTTCTTTCGTTTGAAATCAGATTGGAGTGTATTGTTAGGTTTTGTGGACTCATAACAGAGTTGAAATTGATAATTTGAACCATTCAATGTTTAGGACTCATCGAGTATTTAATCACTACAAAAACAATTACATTGATTAGATATCAATAATTACTTTATCAATCAAATTTGTATAAATGATAACTATGATTTTAAAAATAAATTACTAAAACAAATATGATTTGATCAAGTGGTTATTGATGTCCGATCAATGTGATTTTGGTAAGGATAAAGTACTCCACAAACCCTACACATTGAACAATTTGGACCATTGATGTAGGCTTTGAGCCCACACAGGCCTAACAAAACGCTCCAGTTGGAAAACTCAACTAGAGATAAGACTGCAAACGAGCCGAGTCGAGTCGAGCTTTAATATGTTTGGATTTGTTTATTAAGATTTTAACAAACTCGAACTTGAGCTCGAACTCAGTAAAAATTTGACAAACCGAGCTCAAGCCTAGTTGACTTAGGTTTGACTCGAGCTCGAGCCTATTCACGAGCCTTAATGAGCCAAAAAAAATTGTAAATTCATACTTGCGTAAAGTTACAATTAAAACTTTGATTATGCAATTATATATACAATATATACAAAAATACTATAAAAAAAAGTCAATATTTTATCAAAATAATAATATCTACTACTACTATTATATAAATGTACTATCTATAGTGAACTATTATTTACATTTATATTTTTAAATATATAAATAACATATTTATCTTATTTTTTATACATATTTTTACATTATTTAATGTATAAATAAAAAATATTAAACAAGTCAGCTTACAAGCCGAGCTTTAGAATGTTTGGACTTGTTTATTAAAAATTTAACGAGCTCGAGCTTGATCTCAAATGCAAATAAATAAATAAATAATGAACCAAGTTCGAACGAGCTCTTACCTAACCGAGTTTAAGCCTTTTCAAAAACGACTCTGTTCATTTGCAGTCCTACCAACTAAACCCATTTTGTTTATAACGGATAATAGGTGGGTGATATAACGGCTGGATGACATCACAATATGGGTGCTATGACATGTTGTGGGGTTTGCATTGATTCTATTTTAATAATTTAAATTGTTCATATTATAGGGTTAATCTAGTATGTCATTCATATAAAAGAAAATGAGATTAATCTAACTTGCGTAGTCTAAAAAATTATCAAAATCATGCTAATCGTTTATTTTTTTAAAACATAAATGTGGTCTTTTTATGAATTATAGATGTCTAATTAATTTGATTTTTTTCATGAATTATCTACTCAACACAATATGAACGATTTAAATTATCAAAATATATTTAGAACACACTTCTACAGGCCCACAGCACGGTGCACCTACCCCAAGTTCGTTTAAAAATAAAAATAAAATAAATAAATAAATAAAAAGTCCTTTGTCATGAAAGTTGTTTTGAAATTGTTGTTAATTGACTGGCTAATTTATTTTAAACATTTTTAGTTAACCAGCTGATCATTGGGCCATGGTTTTTTTTTGTGATTGGTTTCGTTGGTTTATTTCACTGTTAATAAAATGTAATTTTTAATTGATTTAGAGTAATGAAATTCATAATTTTGAAGATTTATTTTGTTTCATTGAATTTCCAAATTTTATTTTTTTAAAAAGTAAAATAGATTGACACAAATAAACATCAAAATAATTTTATTTATTTTCAAAAATTATTCTAGGTTTTAAAAAATCATTTGAAAATAATGTGTGTGTTTTTAGAGAGGAAGAGATAGAATTGTGTGAATGTGTGGGTGAAGGAGCTTTGATAAAGTGGGGGACCTAATTGAGTAGGAGTAGATGCTACATATTATCCTTTTTGCCATGGTTGGACTGGAGAAGTTATTTGGTGGCCCTTGACATAATTAGGTAGTAATTTCGTGATCAATGAAAGGGTGGTACAAAAGTTTGTCTTGAGATTAGCCATTAATAGAAGGATATGAAAATTGATGATGGGTTGAAAGTAGGGATAAATAATGTGATTGAAGCACTTAATAATTCTCTCTTTGACTGACTCTATTATTTACTGCATTTAAAGTATATGGAGTATACTATTAGAATTTATTACCATAATCATCCTTGAAATTTTGTTCCACAACATCAAGATTCTTCCTTTGGCTAGTCGAGTCTCCATGGCTGCAACAACGTCATGCCCATCTCGTGATTTATCCTTCCTTGCTTTGTTAGGATTGTCCCTCCCACAAATTTCCTCGGTCACTATTGTCTCATCTACACTGGGAGACATGTTGCCTTTTATTCCCTTGTCACAAATCTGCTCTAATATTGTGTGTCCAGGCCTTGGTTATGTCCAAGTACTCTGTGTGACACTTAGATACTCACAAGCCTTACTAGTGAGACTAAGTCAGCTTAACTCACAAGTTTGCAAGAAAGAGAAGTAAGAAAATAGAGAGTTTGAGAGAATGCATTTGTATTCACTTTAAGAGAATTTGTACAACTCTTGGATTATTGATTAGAGCGAATGAACCCCTCTTCTATTTATAGATATATTAGGCCTTCTCTAGAATATTCCAAAACAACAAGAAAGGAACTATGAAGAAACTTCTTATAAAAGCTTTCCTTATCCTACAAGAGGGTTCTAGAATCCTCCTTAAAAATAAATAAACAAACGTCTACCTCATTCCAAAAGTATACACAAGGGTCCTTTGCCACCCCCAATTTCTCTAGGAGGTTCTAGAAACTTTTATTGCTTCTGCAAAAAAAAAAAAAAAAAAAAGAAGAAAGGTGGTGGTGATTGTTTGGCATGTATGGTCAGCATGAGGATAATGTTTTTGGGGTGGTGGAAAATTATTTGAGAGAGAGGCTAAGAAAAATTTGAGTGTAAAGGGTTTTTGTAATATATATATCTCTCTCTCACATTAGGAGAGTGATTACATTCCAGCTGGGCTTGCTCGCTTTCAGTGGGAAAATGATTAAAAACAAAAACAAAAAAAAAAAGAAAAGAAAAGAAAACAATAAATGGGAAGATGGGTTTTAAAAATATATATATATCACCTCTCTCTCTCTCTTGACAATGATGAGGGGGTGGGACAGGTAGTATTTGATTGTTATTATAGTGCATGATACACAATGAAAAAAAAAAGAAAAAAGAGAGGGAGACGGGTGGTCCATAATAAAAAAAAGAGAGTTTGTAGAGAAAAGGTGGTGTGGTCTCTAAAAGAAAAGAAAGAGACAATCTGTGAGGGGCAAAAAAGAAATGAAGAAAGAAAAGAAGAAAGAGGCTCAAATGATCATCATCTTGATCTCTCTTTCTCAACTTGGTTTTGGAGATGAAGCAGATGCTTCTTGATACACGAAAATGGTGAAGGTAGAACTGGGGGTGGAAGAGACAGCATGTTTTGGTGAGACACATGCATGACCTCTATATCTATCACCTTCTCTCTCTTTATAGGGGCAAAACCTAACTTGCTTACAGCCCATAGCTGTCACTGCAAGCGCCGTTGTTATCACCAACGACCAACACCACCTGCAGCCTCATCTCCGAAGCTCTCTCTCTCTGAGCTCCATCAATTACAATTCCATACCAGCAAAGCTTCCTCAAGAGCTATGTGGAAAAGGATAGAGAGGGAGGGGAGAATCCTTGATTTGAGCAAAACAAGAGGCATGCACACACAAAGGCAGGAGCGTCTCTCTCTCTCGAGGGAGTTGCTCTCTCTCTCTCTCTCTCTCTCTCTCTTTATTTCTCCATTGACGCTCAATATTTGAGCTTGAAATGAGAGTCTTTAGAGTGAGATTTTGCTAAAGTGTTGTAAATGAAAGTCGAAGAGCTCGTCGTGATCTTCGCTATGGTAGTTTCAAATTCATGATCGGACAAGATTTGCCTTCCAGATCTGCTTTTCTTCATTATTTGAGATAAGGACTTTCTTCATGTTTTTACATTAAAGCTATGTTAGGGTTATTTTGAGAAAATATATCATTATAAGAGGTATTGCATATATATATATTTTCAGATTTTTGTTTGATAATTTTTGGAAGAAAAATTATGTTGAAATGTTAAGAATGTTGACATTTTGAGATTGATTTTAAAAAAATCATTTTGTGTTCATAATTTTGCAAAGAAATCTGAAAATAAAATTTAATAGTTGTATGATTGTATTTATATCGTATTATGATTAGATGATTTATTTTGAGAAATATAAAGTTGATTTTTTTTTTTTTTATCTTTGATTTGGAATTTATTTTTGAGAAAAATAAATTAATGTTGAGGAATATGGAGTAAATGCTTAAGTAGGAATTATAGAGTTGCTTTGGGAATAAAGACTTTAAAAGTGTGATAATCATGATATTTTGTGAATGTTAATGCATTGATTTTGGAAAAGTTGTGAAATTGTGGTTTGTAGAGATTTGGAAAAATTGGCTATGCATGAAATGTGAGGGTATTTTGAGTGATAAGACATGTGAAGTTATGTTTGGTGTTATTAATTTGGAAGATGGTAAACATAATGGATTTACTAATTTGATGAATTAAATTAGTTTGGTTAATATTTAAAATCCTTCATAATTAAAGGAGTGTTATTGGGTTTAAATTCTTAACTTTTAGTATTATGAGATTAAAAGTGTTGATGTTAACCAAGAATGAGATTTGGGGAAATATAGATTAAGTTGATGTGATGTGGTATTTGGTCCATAGTTTTACTAGTTGAGTTATGTTATCATAATATTACCTAAAATTCATATATGAGATATTTGAATTATTTTGGCAGATTTTGACAATAAAAGAAAAGAATATAATTTTAGCTCGTTTGGAGCAAATGGATGAATTGGATTAAAACAAGAATGAGTTATCCAAACTTATATTTATTTATTTATTTTTCCTTAGTTTAATTTGATGCATTTGTTGTTGATAATTGGAAAGTGACTACTTATGTTATATTTTGTTTTATATAAAGAATATTGTTAAATTGCCTTAAAAAGGCTAAGTTGGAAGTTGTTGATTTACATGTGGTAAATACATGAACATTGGCATTGTTATATTGGCGCTGTTTGGGAAGGCATTTTTTTGGTTTTTTTTTTTTTTTTTTTCACTAAAAGACAAATTGGTTACAAAACCAAAAAAAAAAAAATCCAAAAAAAATATCACATCAAATCCCATAATCATTCTACTTTTTATTTCACAAATATCATATCCAACCACAAAAAACCCAACTATCTTCCCAAACACAATTTTTTTTCCTCAATATCCTACAACTAAAAAAATCTACAAAAAAACTCACTTTCCAAACACCCACATTATCTCTTGGAATTGTATCATGATATTACATTGATAGAGATATGGAATTTGATCACAATGGAGCCTTATGTGGTGGACTTGAAATTGGAACCAATCTAATGCATTGTTACATATTGCATTGCCATCCCATTTCATTGTTATCGTGGATTTTGAATTGCAATTGAAAACTATTGTTTTGAGAATGAAATTATTATTTTGGGAAACAAAATCATTTGGATTTGATTTGGGTAAATACGTTGGTAAGTCCAGCTAGGGGGTGTAGTTTGATATTGGTTAAGTTGGTCAGAGTGTCCATGATGAAAAACCAGAAACCCGCGCAGATAGGAGTCAAGCCTACCAGTTAATATTGGTAAAAATGACAGATTACAGGTGTAAAGCCTTCCAGTTAATACCGGTAAAAATGATAGATTACAAGTGTCAAGCCTTCTAATTAATACTGGTAAAAATGACAAATTGGTAGTACTTGTATAGTCTACTTGTAGACACCAGCCTAGGAATTACCTGAGTCATATTTACCATCTTGGAATTTTATTGAAATTGTTGAATTAATGTGTTTTCAAATTAGCATTGTGCGTAAGATTTTCAAAAGATGAGAAAAATATTTTGAGTATGACATGGCATATGCATTCATCTCATAAGACTGTATAAAATGGATTTGATGAATTGTTTAATTATTTGATTCAATTGATAATGAGATAATTGAATAAATTGAAAACGATGTCCTGTTACTATTGAACATGTTTATTTATTTAAGTTAACTTGTTGTGGTTAATTAAACAAATTGGATTTAAAAGATTATGTAATAAAATCATATGGTTTTGACATGATATGATTTCACGTATATGTATGAGTATTTTGGTACCAGCATATCTTCTAATGTTTTAATATGAGATTGTTTGGTGAGCTAGTGGTTGCTCACCCCCTGCCTGTACATGTGTACAGGGAATGCTTTTCGGATTTGAAGATCAAACAATGGGTTTTACCATTTCATAAGTGTAATGTAGTGATGGATTGTACTACTTCATTTGTTATTTGGCTAAGTGCTATTTTTTTTTTTTGTAAAGAGCAGTGTCCTCTCTTTTATTGTAAGCCTTAGGGCATTTCTTTTATTTGTATGTAAATGTTTTTATTGTATCACGAGAGAGAATATGTATATTTAATTATTTATCATTTTATCAAAGGATGAATTGTCATTTGTAAATGAACTTAGTTAATGAATATTGGTAATGTTATCCGAGTAATAAAATTTGGGGCGTGATAGCTTCAATTCCTCCAATCTTCATTTAGATACTCTAGAACCTATTGTAGATCTTTCCGTATACGTTATAGAATTATGTACCATATTCCCTCATTCTCTCAAGTCTTCCAGCAGCTTTCAGAATATTTTATTAGTCTTCCTTCCTTGAGACTTTCTCTTAGTAGGCAATTTTTCCTAGGTAATCTAGAAAGACGTGATACATCGCTGGCTTAGAGACGATGATCCAAGACTTAAGACCGGGTCCAAAGTTGATTCAAATTTTACTTCTTGCGGTCTACTCTAGGCTTCATACTACATGGGTATTTGCACCCAAATAGTAATCCAGTATGTCCAATTAAAATTTTAAAATTTTAAAATTTTAATTCATATTATACCTTAATTTAAATTTACTAATAAGGACAATACACATTAAATCTTAAAATAAAATATTATTATTTTCTCATGGTTTACCCTAGTCACTAATACATATTTTTCATAATCAAGTCTCTTCATCTTCTTTCCTAAGTTTCAATTATTTTCTCTTTATCTTCGTTCTCACTCTATAACTTCAATCCACCCTACCAAAACTCACAATTATCATCAATATCATTATTTCTTATTGTGTTTCTATTTGCAAATAGAAGAAAAATTTGAACAAAATAAAACAATGGATGAAAATAATAATCAAAAGTATTTTTTGAAGCAATCCATCAAAGAGGAGGTAAGTATTCACATAAATATCAAAGTATAATTCTTGATTGTTGAGTGTTTTTACATAAAAACAAATTTGTTTTACGGCAACACTGCTTGGCCTTTCAGAGCCGAGCAAAAACATGTTCAATGTACCAGGGCTGAACAACTTCAATGAATATTAGAAATTGAAATAAACTATTGCGGTTCTGAAAAGCCTACAACCACTATCCCAAACAATGCCCTCATTCTTCTTCTTCTTCTTCTTCATTATTTGCCAATGACGAGAGTAAGAGAGTACCGTGACTAAGAAGAGAGGAAAAGAGGTAAGGTGTATTTTTCGAATTGATTTATATATTATCTGGGTGTACCATAAATTTTGATTTTTTCTTAAAAGGTAATTTGTAAAAAATATAGGGTGTATTGAGAGTAAATTATAATTCTAAGTAATTTAATAGAGAATACTAAGAAATTGGACATACTAAATAATGTTTTAGATGCAAATAGAATTCGAGTGATTCTATTTGCACCCAAATAGTAACTTAGTACACCCAATTAAAATTTTAAAATTTTAGTTCTTATTATACCCTAATGTAAATTTACTAATAAGGACAATACACATTAAATCTTAAAATAAAATATATATTTTTTCTTATAGTACATCCTAATCACTTATATATGTTTTTCATATTCAAGTCTCTTCATTTTCTTCCCTATATTTTAATTATTTTCTCTTCATTTTTTTTCTCACTCCAAAACTCCAATCCACCCCACCAAAACTCACCATTATCATATCATTATTTGTTATTGTATTATTATTTACAAATAGAAGAAAATTTGAATAGCCCAAATCATAAACATTGTACAAAAGATTAAAATTCATAACTTCCAATACAAAATCTATCGCTTTAGCTTCGTTCAATATGTATTTGAACATATATGCAATGTGCGAGTGTGTGCACACTCAAAGGTATTGTGGATTTGAACTAGAGATTGAAATAAATAAAGTAGATAAATAAATCGAACTTCCAGTAAAACAAATGAGTTTGAGAAGGTACCAATAGTGATGAATTAGGGTTTTAGTAAGTAGTCAATTGATTGAAAGGGTGTTCGTGCAAAAAATATAAAAATTATATTTTTTGACTAAAATACAAGTTTTGGCTAAATCAAGAGGTTTTGGTGATTTATGGACGTGCCAAGACAATAGTGCTTAAATTGTGGAAATACTTTTGGAAAAAAATATGACTTCTAAAAACAAGAGGTTATATGAGACTCAAAGGGATAAAAAAAACCTCCCAGTTCTTGTTTTGCCTCAATTAAGAAGACTTAAAATCTCCATGGAGTTTTTAATGTCAAAAGGAGAGGTAAATAAAGGGAAATGAACACCAAAATATATACTTTCATAAATTCAACAGATTGAAAATTACAAAAACATAAGAACAAATTTAAAAATATGAAATTGAGTTACAAAATAGATTTAAACACAATTTAAGTCTCAACACAATGCCTATGAAGGCCAAAAACAACTAATTTGACACGGATGTCATGATCTAAGGCTAAAATCTATGCCAAAATTGCCTTTCAAGTGTACTCCTAAGTTGAACTAGGGCTAAACTAAGGATAAATAACATTGGGTTATATACTAAGTGGTGTTGAATGATTGATTGATTAGGTTTTGTTCCATCTTCATTTGTTGTATTTATAGTTGTTGGTGCCTCTTGAAAATCTGTAACCACTTCGGTTAGTGGGGTGCTAAACCTCCTCTTGAAATGACACATGTCCCACTCTGTTTCTTCTCTTTAAGGTGTTGGTTGTGTACTTCTCAAGACTTCAGTTTGACTGTAATTGTCTCCTAATCTAAGCCGTTGGGTGAAAGGGTTAGGCCTTGGATAAATGACAAGTGTCCCTCATTGGTCAAAGTAGTTGCATTAATATGGCTGCTATTTGGAAATTCAAATTGTAGTCGTTGGATTCTTTGGATAATGGATATGGTGGCCATTAGATTTTGGCCAAGAGTCTCACCTGTTAAATTCATCAGTATCCATTAAAAGAGAGAAAGGAGCCCACGTGATCTTGTCCTCCACTTTAAGGATTTGATCTCATTACCATCAAAACCATGATTGCAGTCCCAAATTTGCCACCAAACAATTTTGCTAAAGTCACCCATCTTTAATCACCGCCTGCACACGACACGCTCCCATTGGCTGGTCATTTTCGATATATACAAAGGGTTTTTTTAAGTGGTGTAATTTAGAATTTTTGATTTGTTTATTATTTAGGTATATCATAAATTATGAGTTTATTTTAAAGGGTAATTTGTATTTTATATATATATATATATATGGGGTATATTGAACGTAAATTATAACCCTAAAAAATTTATTAAAGAGTACTAAGAAATTGGGCATAGTGAATAATTTTTTGAGTGCAAATTGAATCTCCCATAGAATCCCCATATTTTATACATACAAAACAAAACAGCTATGTTTAATTTGTATTTGTAAAATAATTTTGAAAAATAATTTTCTAAAAGGAGTTTACAAAATTTGAAAATTTGTTTGGTGGTATGTTTCAAAAATAGTTTTGGAGTTTGGGGTGATTTATTTATTTATTGCAATTAAATAGATGGATGTGAGAGAAAAAATAATTGATTAATGTGTAGAATCTGAAAAAATGAGAGAGGAGAGAGAAAAAGTAATTGATTTATATATAGGAGAGAAAAAGATGATTTTGAATTTTATTTTTAAAATTTTTTTTCAAAATTGTCTCCGAGACAAACCAAACAAGTCCAACCCCTCTCTCTCTTCTGGGCTTATCATTTGCTTCATCTCCAGGCCCAGCTCTGGGGGATGTCAAGAAAAGATTGTGAGTTGGGCCTCCAAATATTGGGTCAAAATAGGTCCCCAAATTTCTTAATCCATTATAGAGATAGAGTGGGTCAAACTTGAAACAAAAAATAAAATAAAATAAATAATAATAATAATAATTGAATTCATCAACCCTAGAGAAGCGGAAGAGAGCAAAGAAACTCTCGCTCGCATCCTCCATATCCACTACGAGAGAAGGGTTTTCTTGGGCTCATCTCTCTCTCAAAAGGGTGTCGCTGGTTTTGGCCTGAAATCTCACTTTCTCTCCGCAGAATTCTGGTGAACGGAGTTAACAAATCCGGCGAGTACTTCGATCGACGACCTCTGCTACTGCTCTGTTTTGTTGGTAACTATTCTCTTTCTTTCCCCCTTCTCTTCCTCTTCGCTTTTTCTTCTTTTGTTTGGGGTTTTTTTTTTTCTATCGGAGAGAATCCATTGATTTCTGGTGTGAGTAGAGCTTTCTCTTCCTCTTTGTTTGTTTATGATGAAATTTTATTTTCTGGGTAATTCTTAGTTCAGTTTTTTACTATGTGGGTTCGAGTTATCTTGGCTTTTCATTGCGAATATATATAAATTTATCTCTCTGTCTGTTGTAAATGCTTGTTTTATTTAAATCTTTCTTGAAGTTTATGGTTTCTGTTGAGCTAATCAGTTCTCATAGCAATGCTTAATGCTGGGCAGTGGTTGTTGATTTGTTCATTGGGAATGAGGAGGCCATCAGTGGTGGAGCCAGAAAATTAAGTTAGAGGGGCACTTAATAATTATAATTTTTTATTTTAAAAATATCATGATCAACATTAAGATGATAATAATTTTATGAGCTGAATTTAAGCATAAGAAATTAAAAATCATTATTAATAGGAATAAATCAAAATTCTATAATAGTGTGTAATAGTTCGGTGCGGAATAGTGATGTAAGTTTGTAATTTTAGCACAAAAAACTTATGGATCAAAATTCCTAATTTTAGAAAATAAAAGCACATCATTTATGGCACAAATTATCATAAATTCTATTTAATTTTTATTTGACAGAAAATATTAAAGAGATGATATTGCTTATAAATGGTGTATTGAATGGAAATTATAAAATAGTCTTAGAGTAACATATGGCGTTGCCTATGTGATGTTCAAAGTATAAGAAATCACAAATCACACTAAGTAGTTTGTCAACTACTTGAAAATAATGAGTTAATTATATTCAATCCATAAGATTTTTCACTACATTATTGGTTTAAACTATTACATAGACAATACCACATAGTGCTCTCAAAGTATCAAATAACTACTTATTGTGAACAAAACAGTAAATCTTTAGCCAAATAACATGTTAAGAAAAAAAAATACATTTTGTATATGACCAAAAAAACAAAAAAAATGTTCAAGATTGAGGGGGAGGGGGGGGACGTGACCCCCCTCGGCCTTCTTTGGCTCCGCCCCTGGAGGCCACCACTGTGGGCTCAATTGCAATTGAAAAAAAAAAAAAAAAAAAAAAAAAAAAAAAAAAAAAATTATGCTTGAATTCTTTGGCAGATTTGTCCCTGTAATGGGGCAAAACTAAATGTTAGAACAGAAATTCACAATTGAGTGCTATCTTGTTACAATCAATTGAATAATATTAGAAATGACTTGTGTAATTGGTTTATGTGATTCTTGACTTAATTATTGTATTTTGAATATTATTCATCAGAGCTGGTGTCACGCCCCACTTTTTATTACCGGGAATCCATTACCAAATCCAACAAGTTTATTCAATTTCAGAGATAATATGCGGAAACTCTTTACATCAAGTACAAGAATAAATAATGGTTCTCTCATTCGCAATTCAAATTAAATGCAATATGTACATAACTAAATAAAGCGTCCGTAGGCTTACATCTTCCAAGGCAATAGCTTGGTTACACAAAATGGCCTCTCGGACCCATACACATTAGCCCTTGGCTTCACAAAACTTGTAACAAAATAAAAGAGCTATCTACTCTTCGTCAAACATGTCCGCGCCCTCAGTTTGGCGGGATCACCACATCTTTACCTGCACCAAATCCCATAGGGGTGAGCATAAAGCCTAGTAAAGAATTTCTAACAAAGTATATACAGTTATGCGAACACTTTAATAAACATGCAAGTGTCAATGCCATGCCATACACCTACTAAAGGAAAATTTCCATTTTGTGCTCCTTTAAAAGGTTACCAATCCCCCATAGAACCATGTAAGATGTCCAACATTTAGTGCAATGCGATGCCATGCTATCCCGTTTTCAAAAATAATCATATGCCTTGCTTTAAATGGAAATCATCATGCTTTCAACAACATTTTCAAATCTCATTAACTCCAATTCCAATTTACTCAAGAGAGGCGGCAAATACGACACTGGTAATCCCTAGGCTGGTGCCTGCAAGTAGACTCTACAAGTACTACCAAACTGTCATTTTTACCGGTATTAACCGGAAAGCTCGACATCTATCCGTGCGGCTTTCTGATCTTTCACCATGGACACTCAGACCAACTTATCAAGTTTAACTACACTCCCTATCTGGACTTACCGACGTATTTATCCCTTTAGACAATTCCATAGTTCATTTACAATAATCCACTCTCTTTCATGAAGTAAATGATTTCAATCAAAATACACCATGCATGATAGTAAATCAAATGATTATGTAATGTAACCATTTCTCTATGTCTCATGGAAAATTCTCAAATCATTCCAGCAACATCACAAAACAATTCCACTCACCATTTCCTTGTTCTTCCAACCGATGGTCAAGAGTTATTATCATTTGACCATGTGCAGTTACATGACCACAATCCATGCTTTTTCAACATTCACTTCTATTTAAGCCAATGCAACATGTAAATGTTAATCTCTACTTCTCAAAATCCTTGGTAGTGCAAGGTGTTTCTTCATCAATAAAAGGATTACATCTAGGTATATACATATGTAGACATTCGTGCCCATTTAACATTTCATGCACATTAGTGATAATATATCAAATGAAAATGCGACACAACAATTAATACCTCATAGCTTTTCTTCATTTCCAAACATCTCTACAACATGACCTATAGAATTTAATTTCCCATTTCTTATCTTGCAAAGGTTACTTCTCAACATAACCACATACCTTTCGCTCATCACAATCAATCACAATTACTTGTCATGCACAATTCATTGAGAGTTAACCATTTCAAGAATATATCTATTATGTTCCAAACATAACTCTCCAAGATTTACAATTCTTACAATTCAAAACACACAACCATTTATCATTTTCTCACAACCCATGTTCTAATGTTTAACAATTATATCAAAAATAACATTTTCATTTCTCTTACCTCACATAGATGGTCATTTTGCAAAACATAACAAGGGCCTATACTCATCCATTCTTTTTAACACTATAAGAATAAGAACACAATAACCATTTTCCACACTCTCCAAAATCCCCAATTTCTAGGGTTTTTATTAAAACTCAACATTTTCCATTTCTTTATGAAAACCCTAATCAAACACCTTCCTTAGATTACATGATAGAACCTTCAATGATTGATCAAAAATTTTGAAAGGGTTTAAAACCTCCTTTTGGAAAATCTCTACATTTTCAAAATCACAAGGTTGAAATCATCAAAGCTAGAAGGGAATTCTTGAATCATCAACAAAATAGCAAAACATGTATATATAACTCTAGAAATCCCTACCTCAAGTTAGATGAAGAGAGAGAGAGAGGATGAAACCCTTGCTTCAAAGATGAGAGAGCCTTGAATTGCCACCACCCAAGTGAAGCCCTAACCTTAGATCTTTAAGATCTAGACGGAGAGAGTGAAGATCTTGACCCAAACATCCACAAAATCAAAGTGTTTTGAAGCTTGAGGGAGATTTCTAGAGAGAAGGGAGAGGAAAAATAAGGTTTAGAGAGAGAGAGAGAAATGAGCAAAGTGTGTAAAAAGATTGGACCAAAATGTTATAAAAAATAGAGTTTCGGACTGCCCAGTTGGCCGCTTGTGCGGCCAACTCCACCGCTTGAGCGGCCCACCTTGACTGCTCATGCGGCCCACTTCCTCCGCTCATGCGGCCCACTTCCTCCGCTCATGCGCTCTAGACAGTAGCAAAAATTCTGGGTGTCAAGCTCCACCGCTCGAGCGGCCCTTGCCACCGCTCAAGCGGCCCTCCTCTGCACGTGCGGCCTAGGTTCCCGCACGTGCAGCCCTGGCCCAGTTGCTCAAAATTTCAACTTCGCTCCGGGGTACCCCGGACTCACTCGCACACCTTTTGGAATAAGCGAAATTTAACAACGACTAAGCTATGAACCATAAAATTATTCCCGGACGTTTCAAATCCAACGAGGATAACAGAAAACGGATCGAAGAAAAAAAAGGGGAGAGAAAAGGAACGGACCGTCACAGCTAGTGACCTTTATCATCCTAATTGTTACTCTGTTTGGTTGCTGAGAAATGGAAAGAATAATATTTTGTGATTGATATTTGAAAATTCTATTATTTTGTTGAATTTTTTTTTCATTTTTCATTCATATTTTTAATATATATATATATTAATATATTTATGATATAATTATGATGTCACAGTTCGACCGCTTCGACTTGGCGGTTGAACTGGCGACCCGCCCACTCAGTCTCTTTTCTAGTTCGCTCACCGGTCCGGTTTTCAAAATATTGGTTTGAGTGGGTATTACAGAAGAATGAAACTGATTATTGGTTTTTTTTATGTCACCGAGCACTTTGAATAATGTTGTTTGCTTTTCAAATACAAGTGATAGTTTTTCCCATTTTGTTTGTTTGGGTTTAGTTAAGAATCCTTGATATGTTATTTATGTGTGCATATATTATGTATTTAGTCGTGTATGTTTTCAATCCCTCCCATAGTGGGTATGCAAGTAGAACAGCTTTTACTATAACTACTTTTTGAGATTATAAAAAGTTCAGGGTCCTGATTTTTTCTTTTTTGATTAGGGTCTTCTTATTCTTGTTCTTATTTTTCTCTTGTATGCTTTGGTTAACAGCCATGGCCGAGGAAGCAGGTATGTTCATGGTCCATCAAACCGTTGGTAGTGTACTATGTTGCAAGTGTGGTATTCCAATGGCACCGAATGCTGCCAATATGTGTGTGAAGTGCTTGCGTTCTGAAGTTGACATCACAGAAGGTTTACAGAAGCATGTTATTATCATACATTGCCCCGAGTGTGATACCTACTTGCAGCCACCAAGAACATGGATTAAAGCCCAACTAGAATCAAAGGAGCTCTTGACATTCTGTGTGAAAAGATTGAAGAACTTGAATACAGTACGGTTGGTACATGCTGAATTTATTTGGACTGAACCTCACTCCAAGAGGATTAAAGTCAAGCTGAGAGTTCAGAAGGAGGTCCTCAATGGAGCGATACTGGAACAATCTTATACTGTTGAGTATGTTGTGCAAGAAAAAATGTGTGAGTCTTGTTCTCGGGTTCAGGCAAACCCTGACCAGTGGGTGGCTGCTGTGCAACTGCGGCAGCATGTTTCACACAGGAGAACTTTCTTCTTTTTGGAGCAGCTCATTCTTAAGCATGATGCTGCTGTCCGAGCCATAAGAATTAAGCAGATGGATCAGGGAATTGATTTCTTTTTTGGAAATCGCAGTCATGCTGTGAAGTTTGTGGAGTTTGTGGGCAAAGTTGCTCCAATTAAGAGTCGTCACGATAAACAACTTGTGTCTCATGATTCGAAGAGCAATAATTACAATTATAAGTACACTTTCTCTGTTGAAATCTGCCCAATTTGCCGCGAGGATCTGATCTGTCTCCCATCAAAAGTTGCTGTTAGTTTGGGAAATCTTGGTCCGCTTGTGATTTGTACGAAAATCAGCAACAACATTGCTTTACTGGACCCTTTTACCCTGAGGCACTGTTTTTTGGATGCTGATCAGTATTGGCGATCATCCTTCAAGTCTCTACTTTCTAGTAGGCAGCTTGTGGAATATATCGTATTGGATGTGGAGACTATTTCTTCTGAAGTTAATGTTGGTGGATCAAAGTATGTTTTGGCTGATGCCCAAGTCGCTCGCGTATCAGATTTTGGGAAAAATGACACAATCTTCTCTGTGAGAACACATTTGGGCCATCTTTTTAAACCCTGGGGATTATGTTCTTGGTTATGACTTGTATCGAGCTAATAGTAACGATATTGAATTGGACAAGTATAAAGGTCTTGTCATCCCGGATGTTATTTTGATGAAAAAGAGCTATGAAGAGAAGCGCCAGAAGAAGCGTGGGAAGCCTCGTGCATGGAAGCTTAAATCTCTTAACATGGAAGTTGATGATACTACTAGAGGTAGAGTTGATGAGGAGAAGATGAATTCAGAGTATGAACAGTTCTTGAGAGATTTGGAAGAGAATCCTGATATGAGGTTTAATATGTCTTTCTATCATAATAAAGAGTACCAACCATCGGAAATGGCTTCTGTGACGGATGGGGAGGATCTGCCTTCTGTGCCTTTAGAAGAGTTGCTTGCTGATCTTGATTTGAGTGATGAAGAAGATGGGGAAGATAGCATGAGGGAATGAACTGAAGTTTGTGGTGGTTTGAGTTGTTTCTTAGCCTGATCACAGGTATATGTCGGTAAGATATTTCTGAGCTCCATTTTTAATTTGGCACTCATTTATTTTAAGGGTTACATGAAATTATACGAATTTTCTTAAAGAGTTCAGAATTGGATGCATAGCTTATTGGCATTAATTTTTAATGGTCTTTTTCTCAGGTTACTTGTGACAGTAGACCGAAATGCTCATGGTACAAGGCTTCAGCACATCAATGTTTGGTAGATGTCGCATTGAAGTCATCTTGGATATTTGAATGAAGTCGTTAAGAGTTTAAATGGTGGAATTCTCAGGGGTTTTGGTTTGAAATCTTCATGGCTGGTTTTGAGTTTGATTTTGTTTTTGTTTTTGTTTTTGTTTGTTTTTTGGTTTTATTTTTTTTGCAAGGACTGGTTTGATTGTTTTCATGTTTGCTTCCTGATCATTATATGGTATTTTAATACATGTTCCCAAATGGTCTCTCTACACACTATTGCCGGTTGTAGTCTTGGATTCATTCTATTCTAGTCCGCACATTTGATTGGAGACGTGTTTGGTTGAGGAATTTGAGGAGAGATTTGGAAAGGAAAAATGAAAAGATGTGTGAAATTAGATAAAATGTAAGTATATCTTATTTACATTTCACTTATTTTTTTCATCTTTTTTTTATAAAATCATTTCTCAAATTCTCCAACCAAACATAGCATTTTATGGAAGTTTCAAGTAGGTAAAACTAATAAAATGATGAGAAGTTTTATGGAAGTTTCAAGTAGGTAAACTAGTAAGATGATGAGAAAATGGATTCCAACTTAGCAGGTGTTAACATCTGTGTAACTGTTGTTGACAGTTTGCTCTGTTGCTAATATTGTTACACCTACAGACCATAACATATATGGATCGAGAAAGGGGGCATTTAAAAATTTTCTAAGATAAAAGTAAAACTAAAATACCATGTGTCAACTATTTCAGAAACATGGTCAAGGAAATTAAAATCCCATGTTTTAGGTATGCAACTCTTCAAAAAAAAAAAAAAAAATTCACTTTTTAAGAAAATCATCTCTTCTTTCAGGGCCAAAACCTTCCCTTCGATAACCTGAGAATTACCACAATTAAGCATACAAATGAGGGGAAAATCAGTAATTTAACACCTTTTATATATATATATATATATATTTATTTATAGATATTAGTAATTTAACACTTTAAAAACTAATTTGGAGTATCATGCACAACTTTATTAGCCTCTTGTTAGATCATTTCTTATTATTGGCAAGTCAGTGGCATAGCCAAACAGAGGCAATCTGTCAGACAAAAAATAAACAGCAATATTAGCAACATGAAAATAAAAAACAGAATGGGACAATGCCTTACAAAGGATGAGTCTCATATTATATTATGTGGTCCATTTCTTATGAGACATTTGTATTTAGTATTCTGTGTACTGTAGACGTCCCCGAATGCCCCGGGAGGGATGAGTCTCCGTTCCGTTCGCTTTTGAGCTCACTCTGATTCAGACTCTAATTGTCACGGTTAATCTGAATCAAATAGTCCAAATCCGCAAATCGTTTTTGAGAAAATAGATTTTTTGAAAGAAGTGCCAAATATGGACGCTTTGCGGAATCTGAGTCACCACCTAAATGTTTTATTTTGGGAAATTTAGGAAACCCTAACTCGTTTGCCTGAGGCCACGTGTCCATCATCACCAAAGTTGCCTCGGCTCGGGAATTTGGGTACGATTGGGGAAGGTCACTTCGTGAGCACCCCCGCTTGCCCGATCACAGATCGGCCTCTACTAACCATGATATTTAGTTTTGAAAACATTATGCGTTCTTATTCCAGTTATTAGCCTAGATTTACTATGTGATGCACACAGCATACAAGTATAGACTGGATCGCCTGAATTGGAATAAAACATTTCATGTTTGTTTTTGAAAGATGGTTTGCTACCCGCAGGTAGGCTTAAAATACAGATTTTGCCACCCTCAGGTGGGCTTAGAAAAGATGGTTTTGCCACTATCTAGTGGGCTTAAAACTCACAGTCAATGCATTGTTCCAATCCAAATAACCAAACCTTCACCCACAGGCATTCAGGCAGTTATATCACATAAGTAAATATCCTCATGGTAAGCATGCTATCATGGCAGTCACTCACATACATGCAAGGATGCTAAAGTATAAAAACTTACCGAGTACTCCAAGCCAAAACAGAAGCTAATTAGAAATCCATGCATGATCCTAACTATACAGAGATGCCTAATGCAACACATGCAGGAATGCAACTAAGATAGGCTCGACTATTTTAAACATGGCATATGGAATGCTACAGCTAACAAGTATTCAACTTGGAATTGAAATACAATGCAGTGAGTTATGATGCGTCGAGTCTTGCATACAAGATGATGAATGAATGCAAACATGCTATCATACTGTATGCTAATTGAAAACATGCCCTATTCTAACCATCATAAGCTGGTAAATAAAAGGGAGAAAGACGTGGGGTTGGAAGACATACATCACACGCACGCACACTTATTACAATTGTGCCCTCACTCGGAGGGTCCAAATAAATAATACAGTCCCAATAAGTACAAAATCCTAATTAATTAACAAATTAACTAAGGAAAACAATAAATAAGCATGCAAGCTAGGAACTGTCTCGGCTCTGTTCTGGATGATGGATGATTCATGTTTGAGTTACCTTGCGCGGAAATCCACTGCGATGCCCCAATTAGCCTCTGTTTACAGTTAAGCCCGAAATGCTGTGCAAAGCTTTTGAAAGTCACGATTTACGTTTTATTGCAAGAGAGTAAGAAAGGGCATGGCAATATATTTTCACATATGTATGCTTGCCTCGATCCTCGTACCACCAATCACGCATCCGATGCATAATAGCCGAGGAGTCGAATTGCACGACTTAATATGAAATGAATGCACACATAAACACAACAAGACCTAAACTCCATCATGGATAATCCAGAGTGTGCGGATCGAATTGAGACACGTTAGTCATTATTCAAGAAAACGTCCTCGTTTCCGTGCTGACTAACTCCTATCCCAAGCACAATGCAATATGCATGACATGCATAAATGCGATCCTAACATGCAACCTAGCATACACAATGCTATGAAATGGCATACACAATGCTCGATGTAACATGGCATACACAATGCTCTAACATATAACCTAGCATACGCAATGCTATGAATCGAAATGGCATACACAATACATGATGGACTTACACCAACATGAGTGGACCTCAGCCACACTCACATCAGTGGCCATAAAATGAAAATGAGACACTTGAGATGCGTGCACATGCACGCAAACCGAGGACCAATCCTAAGGCACAAATGCCACTCTAACAAGGCATGGCAAGGCATGAAATATGGCATTCAAACATGCAAGTTCTAGTACTGAAATGTGATGCAAGATGACCCCGAAACATGGAAACATGGCACCCGATGCATGGAATGGTCCCGAAACACAAAACTAGACACATGCATTGGCCTATAGCTATACAAAACATGCATTATTTGATCATGAAGCATAAAGACAGAACCAAGGCAGTCCCAAAATATGAATATTTCTAGTTCAAATCATGGCCAAAAGATGCTAGAAAGATGGCCTAAAATAGCATGCGATTTTGACTAGTAAACATGGGTTACATGGCAAGTACATGAAGAAAGTGAGAACTCATCAAACAAGAAAAAATCAATGAATAAAACATGCCAAAATATGCCCAAATAAACATGGAAAGGCAGCCAACATATGCACGAATGAGGTGCTCCTTTGGAGGGCATACAAAAGGATTATTAAGCACATGCATCAAAGACACTTAGTATGGCACAAAAAACTCTTGAAATTAAATATGATAGCTCCAAAACTCACCAAATTGACCCCGAAATGTGACTAAGAAGCATGCAACGAGGGGTCCCTTAGGAAGGCCAAAATGACCATCAAACAAGTCAAGGTGAGAGGGCATCCCCCTGATTTGGAGGCTCAAAACAGCATCAAAGCCACTGGAAATCCACTGGATTCCAGTGGCTAGAAGGTCAAACAAAGCATGTGACAAGAGCTTAGGTTTAGGGCTCAAAATAAGAGACAATCAAGCATACAAGGAGGCATATGATCTCAAACAAAAATGGTACCTCAAACAAACTTGAAGATGAGATTAAAACAAGATATTTTTTAGTTTATGACAAC
This sequence comes from Camellia lanceoleosa, assembly GCA_025200525.1. Lineage (NCBI taxonomy): Eukaryota > Viridiplantae > Streptophyta > Magnoliopsida > Ericales > Theaceae > Camellia > Camellia lanceoleosa. The sequence continues at coordinate 127,091,312 of CM045758.1, forward strand.
TCTAAAAAATGAACACAAGTAGGGCTAATCTATCATGCAAAAATGGTCCTAAAAGAGATATTGGAGACAAGGGACAGTAGCTGGCCCCAAATAGCAAAGAGCCCTTCAATAAAGTTAAAGAGGGGCTCAAAATAAAGTACTTTACAGTTTATATCAAGTCTCAAAAATAAGCACAAGTAGAGCTAAACTGTCATGCAAAAATGGGCCTACAAAGAGAGATAAGAGACAAGTGGTAGTAGATGGCCTCAAACAGAGGAGAGCCCTTAACAAAGTTGAAGAGGGGTTCAAAACAAGACATTTTATAGTTTGGCTTGGAGCCCAGAAATGCTCAAAAACAAGGCTAATATATCATGCAAAAATAGGCCATAAAAGAGAGATAAAGGGAAAGGGGTAGCAGGAAACCTCAAACAGAGAAAAACCCTTGATCAAACATGAAGATAAGCTCAAAATATGACTATTTCTGGTTCGGGTCGGAGCCCAAAAATGCTTGCAAGTAAGGCTTATAAATGAAGCAAGAAAAGACTAGAAAAGGGAAAAAAGAGACTCATCCTTGTAGAACCAAACTTCAGCAACTTTTGGACCAAATTTCTGAGCTCTCAACCTCTGGAAATCAGCTTCAAAGGGCTGGAATGGAGTGTAGAGGTGTGGTGTTATGGGTTGTAGGGTAAATAGTGCAAGAATCTTAGGGTTTTGAGGCTTGGAAGAGAGGGAGAGGAAGAGATGTAAGCAAGGCTCTAAACAAGTTTTGTTAACCCTTCAAAATGGAGCTGGGGGTGCTGGTTCTATAGGGAAAGGAGTGGAGGAAAGAGGGAGAAAATCAAATTCAAATTCCCTCAAAAGGCGGATCCCAGGCGGTGCAGGCCAAAACAGAGGTACAATCAGAAGGAACAGGAGAGGAACATGGCCGAGTTCGGGAGGTTGGTGTGACGGCCACTTCCCTGGCCGGCCAGGTCAAAAGGGTCGAGGATTTGTTGGCGGCCACCCCAAAAATGGCCTCCCATGTGTACACACAACACGGTATGTGGAGAAACTAGGAAATGTGACCTAGGAGAGAGAAAAACCCACTTTTTAGAGGGGTTCAAAAGGGTCAGGATGAGTTAATGGCTGGCCAAGCCATATTGGTGGCCTTCCATGTGTGTACAACACAATGGTGTGGTGGAAAGTCAGAAAAAGTAGCCCGGGGATGGAAAAAGTCAGCTTTCTAGTGAAGAAAACGAGCGATAAAGAGCGATGAAGGAATAAAGCTGGTCTTCAGAACAATTGCTGGCCTCCCACCTTTCTACGACCTTCCTAACGATGAAAATAAGGTCTCCGCCAAAAATGGACCCAAACCGATGCAAAACGAAGGTTCGGGGGCCAAAACACACAGCCCGGGACCCCGAAAATTGACTGTTAAGCACCGGAGATGGCGTTTGACCACGAAGTTGGTCTCTTGAGCCACAGTGTCCCTCAAAAGGGAGGAAATAAGGTGTGTGCCAAAAACCAGAGCAAACGGAGGTGGTTAAGCGGTCCCAAACTGAGGTACACGGCCGACGGCTCCGAAAAACCCGAAACTGAGCTCCAAACGGGAAAAATGGCCTACGACCACGAAATGTAGCCTACGGCCACTGAGAGATGATCTACGAGACCTCTCCCTCCCTTTGGGATGAAAAGCGAAAAGCAGGACCCGGATTAACCGAGGCAAAGCACAAAAGAGTCCGGAAGTCCGGAGACAAGGCTCGCAGTCGAGACTCCGCAACCTCAGAACGAGCACAATATGCGACATCACCAAGAGCTCAATTGGTGACGTCTGAGTCTTAAGGTCGGTCAAAAATGGGGTGTCTATATGTACTTAAACTTGTTGAAAAATAAAAGAGAGTCTAAAACAAGGTAGGGTTAGAAGTATTTGACATGCATCATGCATCGCATAATGGTGACCAGCAGAATTAACTACTTGGTAGCTGCTAAAATTGAGAACAATATTAAAGAAAAAATGATGCAATTAAAACAGGAGTTTTCCAACCATATGCATCTTGTAATACATTTTTGTGGTATATGTTACATATTTTTCTAATAGAGTTATGATAATTTATGGTTCAAAAATTATGTTACATATTGTTTTGATAATGTTATGCATTTTTTGCGGTAATATTACTCTTCTTTTTTTTTATCTAAATATTTTCTAATTACAAAATGTGTAATATTACAATAAAAATTATATAAAGATTTGTTAATTTCTTCATAATGGAATTCAATATTAATTTGTGAGGAATGTGAAGGATGGCTTGGCTCGACAGTAAAACTGACCATTGGCATTCCTGATGGTATAAGTTACAGAAATTCCTTCTCAAAAAAATGGGGTAAAAACTAGATAAGTTCTCTGAGCTTAGAAGATGCTATAGAAGCAACACCATATTTTTTTGCAAATTGGATCTCCACCATAGTGACAACCAAGTAATTTCTAATATTCAAAGCCACAACTTGGTATGTTAACCTCTGCAATTGGATTTTATGACATGATTTAAAATTCAATTCAAAATAACAACAAAGTGAATTATGGTCCAACACTTCTTGAGACCGTATTATGGTCTCTCTTAATTTCTACAATTTACAAAATGAATTTTATATCTATTTGTGTGAGGATGAAGTTGGCACTGTGAGTGAATCGGGGCTCCATGATTGATATGGGCAATCCAAGAACTCGAACCTGCAAGACAAAGAACACTGCAAGCGCTACTCGGCCGAGATTGGCCAAAAAAAAACCCTGCAATGCTAAAGTCATGAATCCGAGAAGGAATGATGAGCTAAGAATGTAAAGAGAGTACAAGTGCAAAGAAAATGAATTGTCCTCCAAAGGAAGATGAAGATTACCTTGTATAGGCTGGCTTGCCTTTCTCTCCAAGGGGTACATGGAATTACTACCTCACATGCCTCCATGCTCATTGCTCATATCATCATACACCAGAGTAGGGGGACCATAGATTTTGTTAGGCACAAAAACCATTTGAGCAATTCGTTTCCCTCCATGTGGTGCAATATTCTTCCTTCACTGTTTTATCCAACGCCTGGGGCTAGTGGTGATGTGTATCCTATGTAGTGAGGTAATTTTGTAAATGAGGTAAGCAGTGATGTAAATGGATAAGTTTGTACACTATGCACTTAACTCTCTTACTCTCTTTTCCTATTTTCCTAACTCTCAACTTTCTTTTTTCTTTCTCTTACCTAACTCACTTAAATATTAGTTAACATTAGTAAAAGCTCATTTCCTATATGTCTAGTTGTAATTGGTAAAATCCAAGGCAAAAGACTCACCTTGCCCGACTGGCCTTCCCTCTTGGGTGTGTGACCTGGAGTTGCTTCAGTTCAGTCCCCTTGCTTACTAACTACACCTAGTCAGAATAACAAACCGAAGCTGCTAGACCTAATAGTTGTTTGGCCTACTGAGTGTCGATTTAGCTCTCACGTAGTCTGGCCCAAGTCCTGGTCCATTGTCTAATGTCTCTGTCACATTAACAAAGTCTACCTTGGACCCATGACGTTCAACCCACAGCACTCCTCAACCCAAGTTCACAAAGTAATCCAGGCTTGAACTGTCTAGGGCGCTTGACCCATGACCTTGTTTGGCCCGAGTTAGTAGAGCTTTCTGGGCTAGGTCCATATAAGGAGATCAGCCCACTCCGAGCCTTGCCATGTCATATTGACCCTCTTTATTTGTCCCCTAACTTCCACTTATATACTTGGCAAAGGGGAAGCTAACTCCAAGGGTGAGCTCTTCAAAATTTCATCGCTTGGTCGAATTGCTCTACAATAAAATGAATGACTAAAACCTGCTCAATTGAAGGGGAAGTGAGAAAATAACGGGGAAAAGATCAAGAAGAAATGGACAAATGCCCCCGGCGCTGAAGTAGAAGAGAATGATGGTGAGCCGACATTAGAAGCAAAATAGAATGGTTTTTGTTTCAGTCACAACAAATAAAAGAACATTCAATTCCATTCAGGCAGAGCCGTTTTGCCATCCACTGGTGGTGTAACCAATCCATCAGTAGTCGTGTCTGATTGAGTTTTGGTTCTGTTTTGTGAATTTATAAAATACAGTCAAGTGGTAATATGTCCGACTATTAGACAGTTACAGCACCTCAAAGGTCAGTTATACACTTGAAACAAGGTGCTGTCTAACAAAACTTGGATATGGAGAACTTCACTGTTGCACCACTGGTGCTTTAAATTTTACACCGCTAAAATCTCTAACTTGCTCTGTAACATGAAATACGAAACTCAAGGGAACATTTTAAAGAGTAAAACATCCAATAGTAGGTACACAGATGCAAGCATCAAGTAAATCTATAGAGCATTTTACTTGTATTGGAAGAATAATCAAGTTGAGATACACATCTTATCCCCCATTATCAGTATCATACAAAACCAAGTATGTGAGATCAAACTTATTCGAAATGGTATGATCATCAAGTAAAGATTGTACAGCTTACACTTCAAAAAAAAAAAAAACAATACAATTTGCATTTGTCAAGTCATATGTTCGATATGATGAACCAATCAAAGAATATCTTCTGAATTGTTTTAATATAGTTGGTTTTCACTTGCTATCATTTAAATTACCCACAAGGCACTTCTCCAACAAGGCTTCAGCATTCACCCAAGCATGGTGTTTATCTAAATAACATATTAAGAATACAACTATAGGAATGTTGATCATTTACATTAATTAAATAGAAAAACTGACAACTGGCATCTAACTTTGCAAAGTGAAGCAGCAGTTTCCACGTATTGAGAATATAATATAAATAATAAAGTTGCCCCCTCTCTAACAGCTTGAGCTTTTAGATGAGTTGGTGATCAATAATTTAATACCAAGCACCTCTAATAAAACACAAGACTAAAATGGATAGTAACCAACAAGGTTAGTTTAGCTGGCCAGAGAGCCCTTGCACTTCACCATGAGGTCAAGAATTCGACTCTCACCGATTTGTGTGTGGGTCTTTCTCCCACTTTGGGAGTACCAATAATGATTTATACACCCATCAGGAAAGATTTTGAATTACGATTTGTGAAATTGCTTCTTAAACACACAACCCATTTAATATAATGAGGAAGAATCTTTGAGGCCAAAAATTATCTAATGGTTACATTTTTCTCCATGCAAATAACCTACATGGAATTTTTTGGGTTCTTATATTGACACATAGAATAAGGTTTTATAGAGTGTTGATTACAAAAAATTCAAACCTCCCCAAATGAAACTCAACAGAAGTAACAGATTATTAGAGTTTATTTAATAGGGCCTAAGATATGATAAAATACATGCCAATATTGAACCTATATGTATTGGGAATGTTTGCAACAAATGTCAAAGGATACTGAATAAAGACGTGCAATCTTTTCCAACTGCCTTCATCAGCATATCAACACCTGATTGTCAAGCAAATATTAATGCAGGCATATAATTTATAACCATTGGGTGTGTTTATTTGGATGGACTGGATAAGGGGGGATTGTGGCAAACAAAAGGGATAAACATAAATAAACAACTTCCAGAATTTAAGCAATCCATAGAAGTACGGAATTTGCTTCACTAATTAATTGAAATTTGAGCAAACTAAAATTGTATGTACCTCCTGGATGAAATTTCATGTATGGAGCTATATTGTACACACGACCTTTAAGAACAGTCCACATGGCGCCTTCTGTTTGGTGTTGTTTAACTTCATTCAAGGAAATAAGCCTCCTATTTGACTGTCCCTTCAAACCTTTCAAAAAAAAAAAAAATACAAAACCCTGAGAAATATCAGCAATTGTTTCTTCAACTCCGAAATAGAAATCTCACTTAATGAAGGCATATTACATAATATGTATGCTCTAATCAGTTGACCTCTTTCTATTGACTTATCTCAAGCACAACTAATAGTTCATGCAGTAGTTTCTGGAGAGGTCCACTATATTGGCAAGCTAACATATAGGCAGCCCCAACTAAACACATTCCACCTAGTTCACACCATCACCTAAAGCCAGAACTAAGCCTATCCACACAACAAAGTGCAGAATGATGCAAAGTAGTTTGTTAATAGTGAGTAGCTTACAAGTGCCAACCTTGATACCAAGCTAACAAGCTCATAATTATGCTCAGCAGGCAACAAAAAGTCCAAAAAAAATTATAGTAGCCCATCAGAATTACATCAAATATAAAGCACATTAAAATACCTTTATCCATTATGCTTACCAAAGGTTTAGAGCCTTACATGGTCCTCTCAGAATTTAAGAGACATTCCAAAATAGAACACATATTAAGAGAAGGGGAGGTGAGGTGTGAAGTGCGGCATTAAGACCTGTGGATCAGCATGGAAAGCTGTGGATGAGATTAACAGAGGTTTTTTAGATTGGTGGTGAATCACGTAAAGGCACCAGAGAGTATCACGGTGTCTGGGTGAGAGATGAAGCACTTAGCAGTCCAACCTAAAAGAGAGGAGAGGCAATGGAGAATCTAAAATTTAAAGGCCTTGTTTGGTTTGCTTTAAGAAACAAATTTTGAAGAAAATTTTTCAAAATTTTGTTTGGTTTAGTGTTTTTGGAAAAAAATTCCCAAAATCACTCTCTTTCCTACACATCAATCAATCACTTTTTTTTCCTCCTCTCTCCTCAATCACTTTTTCTCTCACATATATCTACTCAATTACAACAGAACATCAAATCATCCCAAACTCCCATACTCCAAAACTATTTCCCAAATATACAATCAAACAAACCAAAATTTTTTTAAACTCTCTCCAAAATCTTTTTAAAACTTTATCTGTAAAACCACACCCAAAGTCTCTGAAAGTATAGAGCTCCAGAACTCAGAGTGGAAGTCTCATTCTCAGTGTAGTGTCTGTTACAATTTATGGGGAATACGACCCTTTATTTATATAAGGTAAGGAAATGTACATATCTGCATGTCCTAGAAATCACCAATAATTAAGGTAAGTCAACGAGATTTTAGGTCGTTAGAACCTGGCAGAGAAAAAGCTATGCTAGAAGCATCCAGAGGGTATCTCTGATGCAGGACAACACTCTATTAGAACTTTAAAGCAGAATTTCAGTAACTTGCTATTGTGGTTTCAAGCTGAAAAGTAATGGAGAATTTAGGGCTTCTACAAGTGTATGAAACAAGTAGGGTTAGGGCTTAATGTAATAAAGGAAGATAATGAAACAATTAGGGTTACAGCTTAATGTAATAAAGGAAGATTGATTTTTGGGGTTGTTCTGCGCTTTGAACAGTACCTGTGAACAATGTTTTGGCTGTTAAAGTGCTGAAATTTAAGAAAGAAAGAAAAGAGAAGAAGGAGAAGAATATAGTTCTAGAAAGCACTCCTAGAATCTTAGGCATCACACCTAGGGTTAGGGTTGCATCACACAAACACAAAGAGGCTTCAAAACTCCAAAAAATCTATAAATGTAATATCCCAAGCAATATGTAGAACCAAACACCCCTAAGTTAAACCCAATTTAGGATACAAAAACCAACCCCAAACATGATTATGGATGTAACCAAACACTAAGCATTAGCTTCGAAGAGAGAGAAGAATGCAGAATTTTGTTTCATTTATCTTTCCTTCTTCTCTCTAGCTAGCTTTCTCTCATTTTTCTTGGTAGCCAAACACTCCACCTTTGCTCCACTCTTACACCACCACCTCAACCCACCATCACCAACCATCTCACGTCACCGGAAAAAGACTCTGGTTGGTCACCTTTCTCTCTCTACGAAAATAGCACAAATCAAGTTCAAACTTTAGATTTTCTTAATCTTTTCAAGAACCAAAGCTTGGGATTTCATTTCATGATGGTTTAGAGACTTTTAATCAGTAAGAATCTCTCTAAAAAGTTTTAGTTTAATGTTTTACATATTTAGAGTTAAAGATGATGATTTTTAGATTTATCATGATTTCGTTTTAGGTGTCGAGTTTTATATTTGTATTTAGTTTCTATGAATGTTTTTGCATATAGAAAAATCATTAGTTTGATGATTGATTTGGAGATTGAAATTTGGATTAATCTATAGTTTGAATGTGATGTAAAAATTGGGGATTTTGATGCTAGGAAATTTATTGTTGACCCCAATTGAAAAGAACAAGTTTTATAATTTTCATGGGATTGGTATACTCATTGGGTTCTAGCTCATTCTTTTTCAGTTAACCTTTTTTAGATTCCTAGATTATAGCATAGCTCGGCTCCACTTGGAAGTTTAGATTTCTGGAGGGTCAAAGTTGGGGGTTTTTGTAGTTAAGGTTTTGCATAGGGTCACTCTAGGATTTAGTTTCATCTTTTGTATTTTATGAAGGAAGTTGATTATAAATAATTTTGATTATGAAGTTTGATGTAAAGATAGATTCATGTTAGTGTATTTGGGAAAATGGTACATGGGAACAAACTTAGTGACATGATGATATTTTTGTACTTGAATGGATCAAATTAGTATATAATGGCTGAATGAATGGTTTTATGCATTATTAGTGATGTAAATATATGAATTGTATAGGAGATTATTATGTACAAGTGTTATAGTACTTGAGATTTGCCCTCTCAACAGGGTTTGCCTTGCCGGGATTGGGTTGTGACATTCTTGTTCTTTTCAATTGGGGTCAACAATAAATTTCCTAGCATCAAAATCCCCAATTTTTACATTTCATTCAAACCCTAGATTAATCCAAATTTCAATCTCCAAATCAATCATCAAATTAATGATTTTTCTACATACAAAAACATCCATAGAAACTAAGTGCAAGTATAAAACTCAACAACTAAAACTAAATCATGATAAATCTAGAAATCACCATCTCTAACTCTAAATATGTAAAACATTAAACTAAAACTTTTTAGAAAGATTCTTACTGATTAAAAGTCTCTAAACCATCATGAAAAGAAATCCCAAGCTTTAGCTCTTGAAAAGATTAAGAAAATCTAGAGTTTGAACTTGATTTGTGCTATTTTCGTAAAGAGAAAAAAGTGGCCTACCAGAGCCTTAATGGCAAGGTGAGATGGCCAGTGGTGATGATGATGGCGGGTTAAGGTTGTGGTGTAAGGGTGGAGCAAAGGTCAAGTGTTTGGTCACCAAGAAAATAAAGAAAAATGAGAAAAAGCTAAAGAGAAGAAGGAAAGAGAAATGAAACAAAATTCTGCATTCTTCTTTCTTCTTAGAAGCTAATGGGTTCAAATTACTCAGTGAACCGAAGAACTGAACCAAACCGATCTCTTTGGGATGGGTTGGGTTGGTTTTTGAGTGCATTGGTTTGGTTCTAGGTTTTCAAATCATCAAACCGATATGATTGGGTTGATATTTGGTCAATGCCTAAACTGAACCAACCCAAGAACAGAACTTATTTATATATATATATATAATTTTTATTTGGATTAACATGTCTTCACCTAATTGGTCTGTTACAATAGACTTAATTGCACATAATAATTTTTCACATACAAGAATTATTAGGTGAACAAAGGAAGTAGAAGAAGCTTGAATTTAATTTGCATTGGTTGTATTTTTGGATTTGATTTGTATTAGTTATGTTTAAGCTTGAGTTAGATTTAATTTGTATTAGCTTGCATTAAATAATATTTTGCTCTTTGTTTGTGTTATATTTAAATGTTAAAGACTTGTTTATTTTAATTATTTATTATTGATTGATTCATTTATTTTTGATATAAAGTAACCGTGGTTCCAACCCAAACCAACCAGAGCTACATTGGGTTGGTTTGGTTCTAGGTCTAAAAACTTAAAACTAATCATGATTGAATTGATTCTAAATTTAGTTCCAAACCGAACCAAACCGACCCACAAACACTCATAATGGGTAGTCTTTGGTTACATCCATAATCATGTAGGGTTGGTTTTGGGTATCCTAAGTTGGGTTTAATTTAGAGGGTGTTTGACTCTACATATTGCTAGGGATATTGCAATAAAATATCAATTTTATTAAATTATAAGCATTACATGATTTTATATAGACTTAGAGACTTCTTTTTTCTAACTAGAACTAAAAAAAGAAACTACTAAGAATACTTTTGACTGCTAAAACTTATTTAAAACCAAATAAGACCTGTAAATAAAAGTAATTAAATAACTTGGCCCACAAGACAACTCATGGGCAACTCACAACTCATATCCAAAAATTCAGCTAATAACCAAAATACTCCTAACCTTAAAATTGACCAACAACTTTCTTAACCGAAAATAAACATAAATAACACTCTTCTAAGATAGAAACATAATTATAGATGGTTCCAATAGATCCAAATTGAGTTCGGCTCGAAACCAAGCAATTTCCAAACATGAATGCTTCCTTAATTTTGTTTTTCCTTGCTCCTATTGTGGACTGTATTAATCTCAAAGGTGAAATCTCTCATAGCTGGAATGGCCTAAGGCAGCTTGACCCATTTGGAATATACAATATACATATCCTGTTTTTGGGAATATTTAGACCCTGTATTTGTATCCATGTTTCATAGAGTGTCCCACAGAACGTAGATACTGACTCCTGGGGTTGCCAAGAAGGTAACTTCATAATGGCCAAATTCTGGGCAGAAGAACAAACGTGTTGTTGGCCCACTTGAGCTCATTTGGTATGACCAAACATGTCCTAACTGGCTGACATGAGGAAGTCATGATGACATGTACAGCACATATCACTACCTATGTTCCATGACATGTAGCTGGACATAGACACACAAGTATTTACAAAGGACAAAACAAGCAATACATTTTTTATTTGCTGATAAGAACAACGAACAATGCTACCCTGAACACCAGTATTTAGAAACCCACAACAGTATGTTTCTGTTCCAAAATATCAAAATTAACAACCTAACAAATTTCCTCAGATTGCAACTGTTGTATATTTTCCAAGTGAGGTAAAGTTGTTGCAGTATAGCATTAAAACCATTATAAGTGAGATTCTACAGGAAAAAGAAGAGGCTATAGCACATAATCCCAATGCAAATTGGATATGCTTCATTCAATAATGGTTAACAACTATCTAACAGATTTCCTAGTGTAATTATGAAACTTCTTAACTTCAGAAATACTACATGCTAGAATTAAGGAACCAAATTAACCAAATGGCATTATATTACATGACAAAACATCAAAACACATCCCATTAAGAACGTCACAGGATGAGGAGCAATCATTGAGGGCATGTGGCCAAATTTCAAATTCACTTTCTGAAATAGAAATTTCCAAGTGCTGGTGTCTCATAAAGCAAAGACATGGTGAATACCACATTCTGAACTGCTCATGAACTAACAATATTCTACAGAAAACTATGAGAAATACACAAAAAAATTGAAACACAATATTTCATATGAGTCATAAGAGACTTTCACACACAATATTTCATGTGGTTTAGAAGAGATTTATAACTTGAGATTTAGAAAGAAAACAGCAAATTATCTTCTTACATATGTCATATAATATTAATGGATTATATCTTCAAGGTGTGCAATGTGGGTATCATTTGTGAACCTTGAGCCATGACTTCATAAGCCTTATCTGAAATGAGCTTTTCAGGCTAAACCTAAAGGGTTATAGTCACTAGTGTTATGTTTCACGTTGGAAATAGAACCAAAAAAGCAAAAAAGTCAAACCTCTATACTATATCCAGCTCTCACGAACCACTGGAAGGTAAAACCAGAAGAATAGTGAAGCATTTCAATAATGAGACATTGTTAGTAGTTCAGTACCTGCAAGGTCAGGATGCGTTTGGGTAAGCTTAAGCCAATGCATTTGGCTATAACCCTTCTCAAAAGGAACCTTGGCCCGAGGTGCAGGCTTCCTACCAGGAGTCTTCTGTTGCTGTGAACTGTTAACTGAGTTTCTAGTGTCTTCAGGTGCTACTTGTTTTGGCGGTTCAGTCAACTTTTCTCGAGGAGATGTATCAATAACACTAAAAGACAAAGAACCAACCTTTGTCTCCCTCTTTGAAATGTCATTACTTGGCAACTTATCTTTCCACAGAATGCCACTACTCTGATTAAAACTAGCTTCGCTTGCAGACTCATCTTTTATGGGGACACCACTGACATCTGGCACAGCCTTCTGCACCTCAAGACCATCTCGGTCAGCAGGTAAACCAATCTGAATAAAAACAATTCATCTTCATTGTACAAATATGTTAAAGAACATAAAGAATGCAGCCAAACACACAACTTATCACAATACATTACAAAAATGAAAAAGGTCATAAGATGGTAAAAACCAACCTTTGTCTCCCTCTTTGAAATGCCATTACTTGGCAACTTATCTTTCCACAGAATGCCACTACTCTGATTAAAACTAGCGTCGCTTGCAGACTCATCTTTTATGGTGACACCACTGACATCTGGCACAGCCTTAGACACCTCAAGACCATCTCGGTCAGCAGGTAAACCAATCTGAATAAACACAATTCATCTTCATGTACAAATATGTTAAAGAAAATAAAGAATGCAACCAAACACAGAACTTATCACAATACATTACAAAAATGAAACGTGAATTCCAAAAACTTGCCTGACAGAATGTGAAATCATCATTGCTCGCCATATCACACTATCAGTCACTGGAACAACCTGAGAGATTTATCCTGTCCCATGGTTTGATCATTTCACCAACAAAATTAAAACGATCACGTTACGGTTTTAGAGGTAATGATTATACTGTGGACAACCACAATCACAAAGCATAAAACTGACAAAATTCAAGGCATTACAACAATAAGTATTTCTAGTAAAAAGTGGTAAAAATAAATAATAATAAGCAAAGAAAACCAGATCGAGTCCAAGTTATTTCAAAACATTCTCTCATTTTCTGTTCAGGTATCCCCATTCTAGTGCTGATTTTGGTACTGCCATCGGAGTATTTATCATACAGGCAAAACTAAATTCTAGGAAAATTTACGGTTCACACAGAATAGGATAACACACTGAAACAGAAAATAAAAATTTTAGTTTCCAACTTTCCATGAATATTCACACTGTACAATAAAGGAAACAGTTGGATTGGAACAAGTTGGTATGCTACATTTTCATGAAATTTCTAAACTTTTTAAGGTTTTATCAATTGCAAATTTTTTTTTCTCATTTTCCATGTTCAGATGTCACATTTAACTCTCTCTCTCTCTCTAATATGATAGAACATTGTAGGCAGCTCTGTTACACGGCCTTGTGTTGGACGCAGGTACTCTGTCAGATTCATCTAGTTCACATGTTCAAAAGCACAGGAATAGAACAAAATATTCATATTTCTTTTTCTTTTATTTTTTTTCAAATTTCCTAGGGCAAAATGGATTTACAAGGTGATATAAAGTATGCCATGCACAACATATGGGAGTTTTATGTGTCGTTATTAGGTAAACTCAGATTACTAACTAGACACATTTGCTAGGTGAATGTGCCACTGAATTTGTCGAACACATATATCATACCCTTATCTAACTGTTGAGTGTTAGAAACAGATACTTAACACATTTAGAAGGATCTATCTAACAGATGTAGGCCATAGGCGATATAATCCAGCATATCAAAAATTGTCCGACTTCTAAATTTTTTAAGTTGAAATCTTACCATACAATTTCCTCTTTTCTAAACACACAATAATACAGCATGGCACTATATTCCTAAGGGCAAATTTCACATTACAACCTTATAGTATGGCTCATATGCTAATTACCCCACCATAACCCCCTTAAGTGCACCGTCATGCATTTGTCCAAGTCAACAAGTGTGAAACATGTGTCTGGATATAAGGGCATTATGTGCTCATTTCCAAATGTCAAGGGGTAAATCACACATGAAGTAAAGCATAGGAGGTTAAAGTGAATTTTGACTAACAAAAAAATAGAGAGGGTAATGGACCTACCGGTGCATTTTACTCCACAAACCACAAGAGGATTATGTGCTTATTTCCAAATGACAATAGTTATGTGTACATGGGCCACACTACAAGGGAGTAAATTTTCCCTATTCCTAATTTACTCAAGGTAATAAAATTTTATTTTCACTCCCCAGACTGTGAGAAAATGTGTGAAACAAATGGAAATAGGAAAGCAAAATCCTGTTTCCATTGCCCACTTAGATTAAAAAAGAAAATGAATGCTGACTTGGAGTTTTCTCTTCATCGAATACTAACAAATCTGCATAACAGGGTTATAGGGATTTCAGCTTCACAAACAGAAAAGAATTTAGTAGAGCACATCTAGGATCACCATGTTGACGATTGGTTTGGAAATTGACTATTTTAGTTGACTTTTTGTTTTTTTTTTATGAAAAAATGTGTAAAAAAGTAAAGAGCGGTGTGAGTGACTTTTTGACTTTTTTTAGTTGGTTGCCAAAGGTTACATTAGGAAAACTTTAATGAGATTAAAAAAATATAAATAATAAATAAAAAAGCCTACACCAATATATAAATTGTGACTACAAGTGTATTGAGGTTTTAGTCACAACAGTATTTGCTAGGAGGTTTTTTTCAAAGAATTTTGGTAATTTTGAGTTGGGAAACAATTGCAATAAAAGAACATATATGCAATTTTAAGCAACCAAGTAGCTTCATATAAGCAAAAATAAAAATTAAAAAAATACTGCAAATTTCGTTAACCTTATAATAATAATACCCTTGTACCCGACTCATCATTCCAGATATGTATTTCAATGACCCCTAATAAATCGATTCTTGTGAATACACGTCTTAGAACATGTCTACTTAAAGTGTTGTAATCTTATTAATTGAATCAATTCGAAGAAAAAATCCAAGCTTTCTCGTGAGATTATAAAATAAATAAATAAAAAATGTAACTGAATCACACCAAAAAAAAAAAAAATTTGATGAAAGAAAGTGGGTAAACATGAAGATGGAACTGAATCAGAAACCAAGGCACCTAAGGGGGTTGCCTAGAGAGAGAGAGGGAAAAGGGAGTTCGCAGAATAGGGTTTCGCACAGAGAGAGAGAGAGAGAGAGAGAGATACCTTGTTGCGAGAGAGTTGAGATGGGTTTTCGCGGGATGGTGTTCTTCTTCTTCTTCTTCTTCTTCTTCTTCTTCTTCACCGCAGTGATAGGCTGTTTGTTTGGAGAGCTCCAATCCAAGGCACATGGGAAGGAACCCTTCTCTTCTGTGACTACATAATGGCCAAAAGTCAAAATAACACTCCGCTTCGACAGTCAAAATTGGATTTAGAGATTGGATAAATTAGGCTTAAAATATAGATTGTTGTTTGTAATTTTAAAAATTATTACTTCTTTTATTTTAAAATAATAGTTTTTTTTTTTTTGATGGTATAATAGTATAATTATTACACTTCTGAAATATTATTTTTTTAAAATTATTCTTTGATAGTTTTTTTATTTATTTATTTTTTTATAAGAATATCAATTGTCATAATTGTATTTTTTTGTATTTTTAATGAATTTAAAAGAAGGGTAAAATAGGAAATTCTTATTATTTTAGTTCTTGATTTTTGAAAAGAGACTAATATTTTGAGATAATAAAAAAATAATTTTGAGACGGAGAGAGTAATATTTCCCTATTAGAGTTTTTGTAAAATATTACATTGTTACGTTCAAGAAAAGTACACTAAGGCCTTGTTTGGGATGTTAAGAATAATCCAAAAAGTCAAAAAGTTACTCAAAAAGTTAAAAAGTTAACATTATTCACCAAAAGTCAACAATTACGGCTGCACAACTCCCAATTCAAATTTTCCTCTAAAAACTAATTTTTACAATTTTTTATTACACATTTTTCCATAAAAAGTCAAAAAATTAACCCAAACATCCATATTTTCAACCTCACTTTTTTAGTCAAAAAAGACAAAAAGTGCACTTATTTAGTCTTCCCAAACAAGGCCTAAGGAGTTTTTTAATGTGTTATATTAGAGTGTTATGTTTCAAAAAAGTACGCCAAAGAGTTTTTGTGTATTACATTGATTAGAGTGTTACGTTTGGAAAAAAAACACATGCATTGTTACGTTTAAAAAAAATACACTAAAGAGTTTTTTCAGTGTATTACATTGAAGTATTACGTTTTTTGAGTGTTACATTGGACCGTTATGTTTGAAAAAAATATCCTAAGGATTTTTTTTGGAAGAGTTACGTTTAGTAATTTTAACATTATGAGAAAATTCATATTTGTCCCTTAACACATAACGTGCGCGTTTATCCTTGATCTTTTATGTAATTCACATTAGAATGAGACATTTGGGCCTAAGAAAAAAGAGAGGATCAATAATTTACAAGATTACTATTTGGAATTTATTGGTGTTTCACCCTTAAATTATTAATTGAAACATATTTCTAACATCATTAAAAAATGTTAATTGACTTGATAATTTATTAATAAAATGGGCGATTTGTTATGAAATTAGAAACCTTATGGGGTGGAATGTAATTTCTAGAACCACATGGGCAATTCGTATTTTAATCAAATCACAGGAGGTGTATTTATAATTTATTCATAGAGACGTATAAAATTATACGCATCAATTCGTAAATTGAACT
This sequence comes from Camellia lanceoleosa, assembly GCA_025200525.1. Lineage (NCBI taxonomy): Eukaryota > Viridiplantae > Streptophyta > Magnoliopsida > Ericales > Theaceae > Camellia > Camellia lanceoleosa. Next base: position 127,107,801 of record CM045758.1, read on the forward strand.
AGTGTGTTAAATGATGATATAGTATAATTTTAAAAATTTGAGTCTTTACAATTTGTATAATGAGTGGGGTTCATAATTTTAAAGTAACAATATCATAATATATGTTGGTACACTGAGACTTTTTTTGAGAGGCATAAAAAAATCAATTTATTGGCTTGTTTAAATCACATCACCTCTTTATTTTTATTTTTTTATAATAAGCCAATAAGCACCCAAAAGAAAGAAAAAGAAAAAAGAAGTCACTTTTCAAAATAAGCCTAATTAATATAAAAATTGATACATGTAACATTAGTATTTATAAATTAAATTAATTACCTAAAAGTCCTATCTACATTTTTGGTAGTAGCTTAGGTCCTGTCTAAAAGTTTTTGAACTAATAAGTCCTATTTACAGGTAAAAAGACGTTTTTTCCCTTCAACCCAAACGAGTGTATATATGATGTTATTTATTAGAAGCAAAAACAAATTAGTTATGGGAAGTAGGTGAAGATTCGAATCTCGAAGGATCTTGAAGGATTTCTCGGTTTGGTTCACTATTATACATAAATTGATTTCGATGTTTGACAGATTCGTATTTGAGGCTTTTTGAGTTGAAATCTATTGGAGTTCGTTAGGTGTGATTTCGATTTATAAATTGTAGTATTGATTTGCTGGATGTTTGATTTTTGATCTGGTTTATAGGTATGTATTGTTTCGATTTTGTATATTATGTGTTTTTAGAATTTTTTTTAGGTTTGATTGAATTTATTTATGAGAATATGTTGAATAATTTTGATTTTACCAATTGAAAACGTGATTTGCTAGATGATTTCTTGGTTTGGTTCGCTATTTTATGAATTGAAAACATGATTTGTGAAAACTGAGAAAGTTCTTAGTATTGTTATGAAGTATTTGTTCTGGTTTTGTAGTTTCAGCAAACTGAGAATTGTTCATGTTTTTATTGATGTGATCTTTTTTTTTTTTTTGAAAGATGAGTGAAGCTTTTATGAGTGTCCCTATTTTTTTGTTTGGCAATTATAATGGTTGCACATTTGCAATTAAGATTGATTAGAATGTCACATATGATCAGTTGGTTTATAAGCTGTGTTGGAAATGGGATAGTTTGCAATATGATAACATTTGCCTATCTTACTCATTGCCTGGACATCCTAGTTGTACGTTGGACAACAATGAGGAATTAGAATTATTATTGGCATTAGTTGTGCATTTTGATACACAGTGTATTGATGTTGTTGTGAGAGAAAAAAATTCAACCATTGACTGTGGTGTTCTTAACAAAAGATTGGATTATGGAGAAAGAAAGACAATGTTGGAGCTTGAAGTTTGTGCTATTGCATTGTCTCATGACAACAGTAAGTCTGTGAACTTGTCAAACAAAGCATCTACATCCTCTAAGAGGGATTCCAGGTTGGAGGTTGAAGAAGAGGTTGATATGTTATCATCATTTTGTCGACACAAGAAAAAAGTATTGTTGTCTGCTGGTTGGGCAGATGTATTGTCGAAGTTTTCTATTGAGTGTGGATTTGAGTTCGTATTTGTTAAGAATGATAAAGTCTGTGTTACTGCACAATGTTTGTTTAGAGAGACAAAAGGTTGTATGTGGAATGTTCCTGGTAGAGTGGAAAATGCTAATCGATTCTTTTATATAAGGAAGCTCAACAATGCCCACACATGTGGTGCTGAAGTACGTACAATGAATCATTCTCGTATGAGTTCTAATTTATTAGTTGCTGATTTGATTGTTGAAGGTGTTTGTGATAATCCATTGACACGTTCAGTTCATGTTGTTCGTGATTTTAAGTTGGGGTATGGGCTGAGAGTTAGTTATCGTCAAGCTTGGTTAGGGGTAAAGAAAACAAAGGGTGATATTTTTGGAGACTACTTAATGTCATTTGATCAGTTAAGATGGTATATTGATGTTGGAAAGAGTTGCAATCCGGGGAGTTGCATTGAGTTTGAGTGTGACGATGATACTAAACGGTTTAAGAGATTATTTGTTTTTTTCCATGGTTGCATTAGTGGATTAGATTATTGTCGACCTCTCTTGTTCCTTGATGGCACATTTTTGAATGGAAGATTTAAAGGAATTTTACTTGCTACTACAGGAAAATATGGAAATCAAGGTACACAAGAAATTTGTTTTCTCTGTTATGAAATTGAGAAAGTTTTCAGTTTAGAAATATGATTGAATGTTTTAAATTTTATGTAATATTGTTACTGTATATGCATTTTTTATTTTTACAGTTATTTATTTTAGTGTTTGATATTTTGAATGTTAAAGTGTTACCATTTTCTAAGAATAATAGAATATTCTCATTTTTTCTGTTTTGTACATGCAGGGTTCTTTCCTGTTTGTTTTGCAATTGTTGGCACAGAGAATCAAGACAACTGGCGTTGGTTTTTGGAACATATGAGTACAGTTGTTTCACCAAGACGAAATATTACATTCGTGTCAGATCGTAACCTTGGATTAGTTGAAGTTTTGCCAAAGGTTTTCCCAATGGCTTTCCATGCTTATTGTTTATATCATTTGAAAATGAACTTGAGGCATCATTTGCGTGGAATGTTTCATGGATTGAAAGAAAAGTTGATCACTTTGTTTGGGAAATGTGCATATGCTCCAACTGAAGAAACATTTCATCAATGTTTGGGTAAGTTAAAGACTGAAGGTGGGTAAAGAGTAGAAAGTTTTTAGATGATATACCATATGATCATTGGAGTAATACATATTTTCGAGGGCAACACTTCGGAGAGATGTGATTGAATGTAGCTGAATCTTTCAATTCGTGGATACAGAAGGAATGCCATTTTCCTATCACAAAGTTGATTGATAGTGTAAGAATTAAGTTGATGAGGGGAATTGCTAAGAGGAGGAAACTTGTTAATAAATGGAATGATGTGATATGCCCCAAAATAGAGTTCAAGTTGCATGATGCTTTTAATACTTCGAGGCCATGGATTGTTAGTTCATCTAGGAATGATGTCTATGAGATGCATTCACATCCATCTGTTTCAGTTGACATTAGTAGACGAATATGTTATTGTGGCGAGTGGTAGTTGAAAGGGTTTCCATGTGCACATGCAGTTGGTGCTATACAAAAGAGTGGACATGATTTGAGTTTATTTGTTGATCAATACTTTTATGTTCAAAGTTATCGAGAGTCTTATTCTTTTCCCATATATCCTATTCCTTCAATTTGGAAACCAAATTGTAATGTTGATGGTGATAGTGATGTTGTTCTTCCTCCTTTGTCTAGGAAGCAACTATGAAGGCCAAATAAGAGGATAATTCGTTCCAATGATAAGAAACTAAGGCAAATTACTTGTAGTAGATATGGGAAGGTTGGCAATCACAATAAAAAATCGCGTAAGGAGGCACTACAACAAGTTGGGTCTTAAATGACAAAAAAATTTTGTCTCAAAAGAGCTAATTTCGTCACTATAAATATTTGTGAGGAAATATTTTCGTCACTAGTTTCGTCATTGAATGTTTGTCACTAAAAACCACCGTGACAAAAAATAATTTCATCACCAATGAAATTACTTTAGTGACGAAATTTTTTGTCACCAATAAAACAAGATTTTGTCACCAAAAATTTTCATTTTCGTCACCAAATAATTATTCAGTACCCTATTTATAATTTTAGTTGACGAATAAATTTGTCACAAATGTTGATCATTGATGAGGAAATAATTTTGTCACAGTAAGATGTAAAGGTGACGAAATATTTCGTCTCCAAAAGTCATACATGGGTGACGAAATATATTTCATCACAAATATATATACATGACAAAATATATTTTGTCACCAAACAACAAAATCAATGAAAACTTTCATATATAAGTTGCAATAAATTGTCACAAAAAATGTTTGTTAACGACGAATAATCACTTTGTCATAATAACAAGTACAAATGACGAAACAAATTCGTCACTAAACTTCCATATTTTATATTTCAATTTCAATTATTATTTCACTCATATCCCTGCTCATATCCCAATAACCTTTTAATTGTACTAAAAAATCCACTAGCTATTATACATCACTCCATAAAAAAATTCACTAAACAATTTATATTTTAAATCAAAATATATCCATCAAACAACTTTAATAATATAAACCATTAAGTATAACAAAAAAGTTATCAAAACAAATCCCAAAATGAACTAACGTGGAATCCACAAAAAAAAAAAATCAACACTCAATCTTGATTTGCAACTACAACTAAGTATCAGTCCAGGAAACAAAATTCAATAGTTGATCTTCATTTGCAAAGTACGCGTCTAAACGTCATCAAAAACCAATCTGCAAAGAAAATAAACAAAGAAAACATTAATATATTATCTATTACATCTAAACTCATATATAAATAATTTTATTTTATAAACCAATTTAGTAGAAATGCATATAACAATTCAAAACTTCAAAGAGTTGAGATGATCCTTGATTATAAAGCAACACAGATAACATAAGATGTCAAAAGATTGCAAGAATACCATATATCACTATCACTAATGGTAGAATATATATATATATATATAATAACTCTAAAATATAACGTAGCATTGAGGTACATTTGATTCACGACAATGGGCCGATGAGTTCTTCAATGACGTAAATTTAATCAGTGAAATTCAACACAAGAACCTTATAAGATAACACAAGAACCTTGTAATGTACCATTGAAGCCCCTCAATGCCTTTTTGTTTATGAATTTGAACACAACAAAAGCCTTGATCAAATCATCTTTGGTAAGGAATCATTGTGATTTTTCATTTTTTATTTATAAACATGCTCATAATTTTTTTGACTTTTTGGTTTTTAATTTTGGCCGCTTTTGGCTAATATTATTTATATATTTCTTTGCATACATTTTAAAGAACATGAATCTCACACAAATGAGGTGCAAATAAATTTATCTGAGGCAAAATGACAACAGCAAGTCCTGAAAACTGAATTACGAAGATTAGTTCTTTTCTGATAGAGTGGGTCCTAACAAGGACTTGAATTATGCACTGCCCGTTTTGTGGGTGTCAGGAGATGCAACTCAAGCTAACAGCAGGTAAAAATAAGGTTTGTTAAATATTTCTCCTTTGCTTCTTATATAGTCCAATTGAGCACAATGAAGACAATATATGATTGGTTGGCTAACACGAATTGAATGTTTGTGTCAAATAACAGGGACAACACCACTAAGAGGGAGAAGTTGAAGCCTCGAGAACAAGAGATAGACCAACAGATATGAATGTAAGTTGTGAGAAAGCACATGATCTCAAGAAAAGACTTCTTTAGCTAGGACAAAGTGGTTGAAATGTGCCTTGAGTATAGGGAAAACCTTCAAATGGATCAATCTATTAAAAGTCCTTATTATGCTAAACCATCCTAATGATATATACAAAACAGCAGCAATCATAAAGTGATATACAAACCTGACCAACCCATTGCTTGAGACTCAATAAATGTTCCTTCATTTCTTCTACTGTGAAAAACTCAATCAAAGACACACCCATTATTAATCACATCACTAACTTAGAGCAACTCCAACACTGCCTAGGAAAAATACACAAAGAAGTAAACACATAGTTTTGTCTCTACTTTGGTTAGTGTGGGTCATGCTAAGTAAGAATTTTGATAATGAATCTATTTTCATTAAATACATCTTCAAACTTGTTAAATCTTAGTTAATAAATAGTCAAATTGCTGTACTTCAACTAGTATATACTAAGACTTGCCGAAAAGGCGATGTACGAGTTCATGAGATACCTCCTCCTCTAAATTGTCCTTTGAAACCTTGCTTCTTAAGAAACTCCATGATGCTTGACGTCATCTCAAAATTCTCATCAATCAACCCAGTTCAATTAATATATATGTCTGACAAAGAAAAACTTGATACATCTACATGGCAAATAAAAAGAGAGAAAACTCACTCTCAAATTACAAATATGTAAACATACTTGGGGAAAGAAGGTTTTAGAAAGACGTTCTGTTTTCCCATCAGCATATATTGCTTGGATAAGGTATGATATGCCATAATTCAAATAATATATATGTTTGATGAAAAACTTGATATATCTTCAAGTAAAAAATAAGGAGAAAAAAAACACTCAAACTACTAATATGTAAACACACTGGGGAAAGAAGGTATCATTAGCAAAAGACACAGAAAGGAATAATATATTACCCAGACGTTCCCTTTCCATCATATCTTACTTGGATAGGTCCCACTCCCTGAAAAACACAAGAATGATCAAACTATTAAACAAAAGCTAGTCAACTCACATGACAGACCATGCATAGCAGCAAAAGACCTAACCCCAGGCAAAGTGTGTTGGTTTTGTAAAGCACTCATTGCCCTGTCAGCTTCTTCAGAAGTAGTGTATTTTACAAAACAACATCCTGCAGAAGTAAAAAGTTTGTACCCTGATTTCATTTACTTCTACCTTTTCTAGTGTGAGACAAGTAGATGTTAACGCACGTACCAGTTGACTATGCTTATGTGATAAAAAGATACATAAAAATTATTGAACAGTAAATATCAAGAAAAGTAATACTGATACTACATCAAGGATTACATATCAAAATTCACAAATCCAAGACATATCAAGTCACGTTGTTCGAAAACAGCAGCGCCGTGTTGCTATCATTAAATAAGATATATATAGTTTTTTTTTTTTAAAAAAAAAAAACACCGAAACTTCTGGACAGACATAAACAACAACCAAAATTAATGTGCAAGAGCTACATATTGTGTATATATTCGTCAAAACAATAGGTGCCAACAAATTTAAATATGGTGTTCGCTATAATCAACAAAAAAAGTTCACTTTAGGCTTCTCAAATTAATAGCAGTGGTGATTTGAGTGGGATTGGTTGAGTAGGATTTGGGTGATTTGAGTGAATTTTCTCAACTACTAGAATAAAAGAACAGGCATGAATTGTACAGAGAGAACAAATGCACCCACACAAATTCCAACATCCAATACACCTTTAAAAATGAGAAATTAGTTCATATATAATTGTCAGGAAATTAAAAATCAAAACATCCAGAGGAAGCCAACACATAGACCATCATCTTCAAGATAAAATTTAGTCACTCTAAAAATAGAACCACGTTGAAAATTACTCGAATATTAACAGGCACAAAAAAATGCATTAAAAAATAATAACCAAACCAAAATAAGCTGTGTCCCAATCAAGTAAGGAAAGCTATGTGAATCCTTTTTCTCCATTCTACTCCAAAAAACAAAAAACAAAAAACAAAAAAAAACTAGGAAAAGAATATCAAGCCCCATTGCATTCACCACAGTAGTCATCCAAAATTGATTCCCATTCAGAATAAAAAGATGAATGGCTATGAAGTCTGCACCACCTGATTCACTTGTCTAATTGTTATCTCATTCTTTTCCTCCATTTATTTAGATCTAAATGAACACAACCATAGAAGGAGAACATAATGAAATCTGACAAATATATGCATCAACTGATATACAGAATCTAAGTGATTCAATAGCTGGAAGGAGAAGGTCAATTTAATACTCAGCAATTCAACATCACTAAAACATGTTGGTGAATAAAACTAAGCAATACAATATCAATTTTCAGTCCTAAACAAAATATACATTATTGCAAGGAGGGAGGCCAAGGTCAATCCACTTAGTTGGCAAACTAACCAGCCATGAGAAGGACAAGTCCTAGTTTCTGTTGGCTTCACATTAATAGCTTTAATCAATCTCCATGTTCTGCAATCCATCAAAGATGAAGATGGATACCCTTGTCCCATTCACAAGTTTCATAATTCATAAATAAAAACTCAAAGCTACACTAGGCCATTAGAAAAGATGCAATGACTAAAGTTGCTTCAAAAGTTGCTCTCAATTTTCCCTTGTCGACATGATGATTGACTGAAACACCAGTCACAACACCAAAGAAAATATTGTTGCATCATGCCAATTCAAAGATTATCAGCAACATATTAAATCATTGACATGTTTTGGTGAATTTTTGCTTCCTTATTATCAGCAACATATTAAATCATTGACATGTTTTGGTGAATTTTTGCTTGCTTACAAGCTTTCCCATGTATTTTCCATCATGGGAATGTCTGGCTAATGTAGTTTACCATGTATTGAACAGAATTTTTCATCCCATACATTTCTAAATAACAAACTAAATGTCTATCAACGACTGTTTATCATTTGATCAAGTCATTACAAGAGAAAACAACAAAATAAATTTGGGCCACGTTCAACTTTTCTAAACCAGGGACTTGTGATATGCAGTATAGTTTTGAGATAATAGTCTTCTGCAAGGAATCTGATGTAATATATTAGATTGTCTCAATTGACTAATAGATGTTAGTGGATATATGCACAAAGGATATCTCTCAAACCTCTCTCATCTTTTTAATATGGAAGAAACTATGAATACTTAAATAATAATATGTGTGATATTACACTAGATTAGATTCTCTCTGCTGTAGTTAAACAAAGGATACATTGTTTTACCCCTAACCAATAAAACCCCCTGGCTTTGGCATTTTTTTTTTTTTAAATTTTAGGTAACATTAGCTATACCCTAAACTGATAAAATCTACATGTGCTAACTGTGAGACCAAAAAGCATCCTAGGGAACAAAAGTGAAAAAATGGAAGCTTTACCTGCAACATGTAGGTGACTATTCAACCCTGTCAAATACAAAACAGAAACACAGATTCAATCCAATGTCAATCTCTTAACAAGAAGATAATCTTTTCTCAAGAAATATACATAGTATTTTGGAGGGAAAAATAAAATAAAACAGTCAAGAATCAAACCTGTGTGAATGATTAGAAAAAAAAAATAAACAGACAATTTAAGTGCTAACATTGGTTCAGGGATTGTTTTACATTTTCGCCCAAAAAGCCAAATCACAAGGATGCTGCCTGTGACAACCATACATTGGTTCAGGGATTGTTTTGCATTTTCGCCCCTTGTGACAACCAAATTTCCTTTTTCTAGAAAAGTAGGAGGGGGCCAGATATAAAAAAGTTAAAAGTGTACAATGTTTGATTTCTACTAAACAAAAGAACAACCAACATGATTATGTCCAAGAAAAAGTTATCTGTTATGACCAACTAGAAATTAACAAACGGTACACAATAAGCAAACTTTGACGATATGAAAGTTTGCACAAACATTAAATATAAACAATAAATAAATAAATAAAATAAACCTATACAAATATACTTGAAATATTATTAAAATAAACATTAATTTATATATCTTTGTGTCTACGAACCCATTCAAACCAAGCTCTCTACTCAAACTTGACTTAATTATTAAACAAGCCAAGCATCAAAACAACACGTAATTTTTGTCTCAATTTTTGGTGAAATTTGAAATTTCAAATCCAATAACTACTCTATTCATTACCTTACCACCCAGGAGCCTTCTAAGTCACGCCTAGTTGATTCAAGTTCTTCAGACTGATGTAAGTGATTATTGCTGACACTTACAACTTCAATAACAATGAACCAAATCAGCACGCCAAACATGATTTAGCAAATAAAACCAAAAATATTAGTTGAAGTTCCATGCATGACAGATTGTATATATACCAACAGTAACAGCCATTTCATCATAAGCCACAATCAAGATGAGCCAAAAACAAAAATTACCTGAAAGATGCCAGAAGAAATAGTGTAGAATCAAACCAGGTGTAAAGCATTTTAACTGTCCTAGTGGTTATTGCTCCTACAGTGAGCATTTATTACACCGGCAGGGTTGAGCCACATTAAAACCATAAAAGCATAATTTTTGTGAGGATGAAATGGTCTGAAACCAAAGAGGACCAAAATAAAATTAAAGCTATCATATTTCTGCCCCAAAACGCACAACATAAAAGATTAAAATCTATTAAGTCCAGTCCAAGCCCTCTATTCTTGAAGCCTATGCTACCGTACTTGAAATTAACTACCACATATGGTTTATTATGCAAGATACTGAAAACAACCTAAATTTTACAACATCCATGAAATAGCAAAAGATGAAACTACAAAATACTCATAGACTACCTAGGCTTACTCAACTAACGTATTTCTAGAAGCAATGCTCACAACACACAGACGCAACATATGCACATTGACAGAACAAATGTGAAAAAGCAAACATTAAAGGTTAAGTTCTATTATTAAAGCCAAAAACACTCCTTTCCTCAAATCATAATACTACACTGAAACTAACCATACATACAATTTACCTAAGATACTAGAAGGTAAGGCATTAAAAAAAAAAAAAAGACTATCGAAGTATCCAAAGATTACTGACTGGTGCATAAAGGACTTTTGTGCCTCGCTTTCCATATTGGCTATTTTATCCAACAATGTCTTTGCAGTACCTTGGCCATCACCAGCATCCCTTTCAGGAAAGCAATGCCGAATCAATATATCTGAAAAATGTTGTGGGATGACAAATAAGAAAAAGAAACCTATAACTGAAAGCAACCTTTTGCGCCTGCTTGTATCTAGTATCAAATTTAACATAGAAGTCTAAACCATCATTCTTTATCCACTTCCCACCTGACACAAGGACAAATGGCATACCCACATAACTGTCATCTTCAATTTCTATTTCTAAGGAGTGAACCTGAACATTTAATTGAGGATGAGCTTGTTGCCTATAAATCACATTGTCTATTAATTCACAAGCATAGGATCAAATCAAATGCATCTTGGCACACCTTGTTAATTGAAACATAGTTAATTTTTTTTAAAAACAAATTTCACCAAATTAACAACAAAATTCTTTAAAGAATTTTTTTTTTTTGGATTTGTTTTAAACAGATTCATACAAACTTTTTTTATTTAAAAAAAAATCAAATCAAATTCATCGAAAACAACAGCATTAATCAATTTCAAAAAAATTATTGGTAATCTCAAACAAATTTCAACAAATCTCAACCAAACAACAACAATCTCAAGCAAAGACTCTAAAATCTAAAGTAAATTTTAAACAAGAAATACCTATATTTCAATATGCTTGCGAGTTTGGGCCTGTAATATGTGATCTATGAATAGGGTTGCGATTTGCAATGAGGGTTTGTGATCTTTGATCTCGTCGATTGATGTTCATCAAAGAGGGGTTTGTGATGTTAGATCCTCGTCAACTAATGTTCACCGAAGAGAGATGAAAGAGATGGAGAGAAAGAGGGGGGTAGGATGTCGACTATGAGAGACCGATCGACAACGAGAAGAGAAGGTTCTGGATTGGGAGAAAGACTCACAGTCGTTGATGAGATAGAGTGAGGGGGTCAGTGATGAGAAGGTTCTGGATTGGGAGAGCACAAATGAGAGAGAGATGAGAAAATGAAAGGATGGAAAGAGAGACAGACCAAGTGGTCTGATGATCTAAAAAAAAAAAAAAATTTTATAGAATTATTTTTTTCAAACAATAATCTTAAGTAAATTTTATTTTTCAATGGTGGAGTAAATTATAGGATAAACTACCAATAGGTCCTACTTTTGAGACTTATTACCTATTAAGTCTTATTGATAAATTTATTAAGTGATAAAGATAAAATTATCAGTCTTTTATTTTTATGAATAAATTTATAGTGATAAATTTATCAGTCTCTTTGTGTTATATGAATAAATTTACAGTGATAAATTTATCAATCTCTTATTTTTATAGTGTTAAATCTATTAGTTAGGACCTGTAGGTAAATAAGTCTAGTTAATAGGACTGATTGGTAAGTACCCCTAAATTATATATGTATATATATTTTAAATTTTAAATTTTAAATTTTTGTTTAGTCAGATATAATATATATATTTAATTTTTTAAAATTTTATTTTTCAAATAAGCAACATCAGCGGCGCTAATGATTGCTCGGAGGAGAACACGGGTGACGTCGGTGGTGGCACTAAAGGAGAACGGGTGATGTCAGTGGTGACGCTGAAGGAGAAGAAAAAGTTGAAGGAGGAGAAGGGGGGCTGATGGCAGAGACCGTGTGTTTTGCAAGAGAAGAATAAGAGGAAAACTGAAACACCAAAACAAAGGGAGGGAGGAAATTAGTAGGTTTTTTTTTTTCATTACCGCTAATATCACAAACTTCTTCCTCCAATATTAGTGATAAAATAATTTTCTCCCCAAAAAATTTAAAATGTTAAAATATTAACGACGAAAATATTCATCAAATAGTTTGAAAATATTTAAAATCAAAAATTTCAAAAAAATAATATTTAAAATTATTGGTGACGAAATTCCTCACTAATAATTTTATTATTGGTGATAAATATTTTTCTCACCAAAAGTCTCAAAATTTTGGCGCTACCCAAAAAAATTAGAAAGAGAACCTTTGGTAACGAAATTTAATTTTTCTTCACCTAAAAATAAGTATTTATTGACGAAAATAAATTTCGTCACCTATTATTTTCACTTTTTTATTATATGTAGCAAAATTTTATAATTCGTCATGGAATATTTCTATTTAGTGACGAAATTTATTTTTTTTCACTACTTTTCATCACCATAGGTTACTTAAAGGGCTAATTAACTTGTGTTTTGTTTAAAGAGAGAGAGAGAGAGAAGGGAGAGGAAAACTGATAAAAAAATATAAAAAAGGGGAGGGGGAAGTTAGTAGTCTATTTTTTTCATTACCGCCCAATATGTCAAAATTTTCCCTCCAAAATTAGTGACAAAATAATTTCCTCACTAAAAAGTCTCAAAATATTAAAAATTATTAATGACAAAAATATATTTCTCACCAAATGCTCTTAAAATATTTAAAATCAAGTTTCTCAAAAAATATATAAAAAAAATATTGGTGACGAAAATATATTCCTCACTAATAATTTTATAATTTGTGACAAATTTTTTTCTCACCAAAAGTCTCAAAATTTTGGCGTTACCAAAAAAAATTAGCGGGAAAACCTTCGGTGACGAAACTTAATTTTTCCTCACCTAAAAAGAAGTATTTGTTGACGAAAATAAATTTCGTCACCTATTATTTTTATCTTTTTATTATATGTGACAAAATTTTATAATTCGTCACGGATTATTCTTATTTAGTGACAAAATTTATTTTCTTCACTACTTTTCGTCACCATAGGTTACTTTTGTTGTAGTGAGGCTTTGTGATTTTTTGTAGCTGCTTTGTGATTGTAAAATTTCATATTCCTAAATTTCTTGAAGTAACAGTTTGTACTATTGAGAGTTGAGTAATAATTTTCTATGTTTTGAATAAAGTGACATAGAATTGAAAGTGAAAATATTCTTAGTTTTGAATTTTAGTTTTGAAATTGTTTGTGATAATATTGTTTGGTTGGCTTTGTGTTTGTTTTTAATGTGAATTATTTGTTTGGCTGGCTTTGTAAATAAACTTGACTATTGAATGTTTGTTTTGAAGATTATGTGAATACTGACTAAAAAGTGAGCATATTCTCAGTTTAAGTTTTTAGTTCAAAATAGTTGATTTTTTGATAATAATGTGAGGCACTTGTTATGAATTGGAACAAGTTATAAATGTGATCAATTGAATGAATGTGAAATAGATGTGATCAATGCTATGTTTTGAATAAAGTAACAGTGGATTGAAAGTGAAAATATTCTCTATTTTGAATTTTAGTTTTTCAAATTGTGATAATATTGTGAGGCAGCAAATAAATTCTTGTGATAATATTTGTTGTTTTGAAAATTGAGTGAACACTGTATAAAATTGAAAATATTCTTAGTTTTAAGTTTTTAATTTCAAAATAAGTAATTGTGAAAATATTGTGAGGCAACAAAGCATTGCGTAGAAACTGAAAATATAAATAGAAACATCAACAAAGTACTGATTGTGATACAGAAAGTCTTGTGTACATGGTCTATTGAAACCATTATTTTCACATGTAATACTATTTTCACTTTTCCCATATAATAGTGTGAGGAATAGGATAATAGAAACTGAAAATATGAACAAAAACATCAAGAAAATGCTGGTGCATATATCTTTGAGAGTGACAAAATATTCCATTACACATCATAGAAATTGTAATTTGTTTGTGAGGCAATATGCTTGCAACTATGAACAAAAATATTAGTCATTGTATCTGAGTGTGACAAAAAAGAGTTCATTGAGTTATACATCAAAAAAGATTTCATTGAATGTTGCAATTTTGACTCTGATTGATCTTTGTGGATCATTGAGGAACTCATGTACTATGTCTGCTCTCAATCTTGTGCAAGTGCCTAGGGTAATGTGTTTGGAATTGGTTGATGCCTTATGTGTTGTCTTATGATGTAGCAAATAATAATTCCACAGTCAACCTTACAAAAATCAATTTTGACACAATTAGGGAAAAAACAAAAATTTTTGAAAAAGATATTAAAATTTGTTTGTGAGAATAAACATAACATACATCATTTCTTATCGTTGAAGGTTGTCTTAGACTGATTCAATCTTCACATCAGGATTCCATACTTTTTCTGCTCGACGAGGTGTTTCTTTCATGTATTCATGGATGATTTTTTGCTGTAAAAAACATCAATATAAAGTATGTAATGATTTACATCTGATTATAGTAATGGTAATATGAAATTGTTCTTATCTGTTGATATGCAACGTTGTAGTGCTTGTCCTTTCCTTTTGTTGGTTTCAAAGAGTTGAAATGTTTCCAAATTCCCAAGTCTTTGTCGATAACAAGTAATGTCCAATGATTGGAATTGTGGATGGGGATATAGATGTATCTACATGTAAGGGATTCTTGGAAAGTATTTTTCAAAATCTTTTTCCTTTTTTCTAAAGTTTCCTTCTTCAACATTAGCTAGTTTTTACAAAAAAATATGAGAATATTCACAGCAATGATACGAAACTCAATATTCAGATCTTGATCAAAATCAAGAAAACATGACTAACTACAATTTGTCACTCAAATTGTTTCGAAATTTGAGTATATTCCCAGCAAAGATACCAAATTCAAAATTTGAGAACATTCACAGCAATGACAACGAACACAAAAATCAACTTTGAAACCAAAATTGAAAGGAAGATAACGTATAGAATTGACACATGCACATTTATTTCTTACCCAATATAGATTTGACAGTACGAAAGACTTGCCATTGTGCTTTGCTCCATCACCAGAATTCTGTGTTTGTGGTTTTCTTTCAAGAATCTCAGAATATGCATCAATTGTCTATGAAATTGGAACACAAAAGTAATGTTAATAAATTAATGAGAAGTTTTTCAGTGTTAAAAAATTACAAATTTTATATGTACACAGTTGGATATGTCGTTCCCTTTTACTAAGCTCTTAATATCATTAATAAACACACAATTGACATATTTGTTGCCAAACCATATACAAGTGCTACAAAATAATAAAAAATGTGTTAATAATTAATTCAAAATATTTTTAGAAAATAGAGTTATTTCTCAGTTTCATTTCATATTTTGTACTATAGAAAAAAATTGCAAGATTTATGTAAGATTATACCTTGATTTTGTTTGCTTTTCTTTCCAAAGAATCTACCATTTATATTTATCTTCAGGAGGTAACAATTGAGCCATAGCATACTTGTTAGAAATTGTTTCTTCTTTGTGTTTCTTCCCTTTTTTAACTTTAACTTTCTTACCTCCATACTCATAATCTGATATCTCAGTAGTCTTCCTTGCTTTAGCTTTGATCTTTATGATCGTGGAATTTTGCAGATTTGTTTGTCTTGATTTTGTCAGATCATCAACTTTTATTGCACAAAGGGTTAAGTCATGGACCTCTTCCTCCACTAATTGATTTTACAATTGAGAATTTTGATTTTTTAGTGTATCACGTTCATCCTTTGCATTTGTCTCACAATCTTTTGTTGCAAAAGCTTGTTGTGTTATCTCATAGACTTCTTCCTGATGGAGCTCAACGGTTTATCCGACCCACAAAACCCGTCCAACCCGCATACAAATGGGCGGTTTCGCAGACACAATGCAGGCGGATGCGGTTTAGAATTTGGCATGTTTGCGGGTTGTGGCACTTTTTTTTCTCTTTTAATCTTAACCGTTGTTTTCATTCCTATATCCTACCTACATATTTTTCCGTTTGTTTTTGTGTAGGGTTCATCAACCAAATGCATGGAATTGGAATTTTTTAAAGTTAGATGTAATTCATGATGGAGTTTGAGATATTGCAAATGTTTTATTTTATTTAATGGGTTTGAATTGAATAAAGTTTCACAATAATTTATTTATATTTTATTATTGCATTTTGGATGAATGTAAAAGTTAATGAAGAATTACTTTTAGGTAAGCTTAGGATTTTGAATAATTTTACTTTAATTGTATTATTGAGTAGTAGATAGATAATGAATGAGATTGACGATCTAGTTTAAGATTTTGAAATATATGCTTGTGCTACTTTATGATTTGATTTAGGATTTTGAATGATTTGTTTGTGTTAGGAATTGATTTTGTTGTGTTTTTAATTTTATAAGTTTTAATTCATTAATTATTAATATTGGAGCATTTTAGAAAATGAGGGGAAAATGACCTAAAATAAATATTTATCAAATGGGAAAAAAAGGCTCAAAAATAATTTTTTTAAAAAAAGTCCAATCTACAAACCACCCGCAACCCCCCGCACATTCTCAAACCCTAATCACACAAACCGCAAACCACACTGCGGGCGGTTATGGGTTGACTTTTTTCCAAACCGTATACATGCGGGCGGGTCCAAACCGATTCGCAAACTGTCCAAAACCAAACCGCGAACACCCCTAGAGCTCTTTGTCCATCACTTCAGAATTTTCATGGACCTCTTTCTGCACCACTTGAGAATTTTCATCTTTTATTGTATGACCTTCATTCTTTGCATCTGTCCTAGAATTCTTTATTACACAAACTTCTTGAGTTATCTCATGGACCTCTTTTTCAACCAATTGGTTATGTAATCAAGTATTTTCATCTTTCAATTGTTTTATTTGTGCTATGATTAGCATGTTATCGTCTTTAAGTGTATTTATGTAGACGATCTTCATTGTGTTGTCAAGTTGCAAATTGTTGTTCTCAGTTTCAAGTTTCTCAAGTTTTTGTTGACCAATGTGTTCTTCTCCCTCAGGTGCATCATTGATTATAATGTTGCACAAGCCATCAAAGTCTTCATTTGTGTCTTGTTGATTGACATCTCATTAATCTCTCATGTAGCGGACAGTTTCTTCTTCTTCTTCTTCTTCTTCTTCTTCTTCAATATTTTCAGCATCTTCTTTTTTTTTTTTCTTCAATATTGTCAACATGTTCTTCTTCTTTTGTCTTGTTGATTGACAAGTCATTAATCTCTCATGTAGCGGGCAGTTTCTTCTTCTTCTTCTTCTTCTTCTTCAATATTTTCAGCATCTTCTTTTTCTTTTTCTTCAATATTGTCAACATGTTCTTCTTCTTTTTGGTCAGCATCTTTTTCTTCTTCTTATTCTTCTTTATGTCATCATGTTCTTCATCACTTTTCTCACTCAATTGAGCGCCAGTTACTTGTAAATCAACATACAATAGATATTAGTTTTTGAAAAAATTGAAGTTTAGGAAACTAGAAAGTTTCTCAGTAATAATTTAGTGTATAAAAGTAGGGAATTTTCCCAACTTGAATTGAAATTCAAATGGGATGAGGATGTGACCTGTCTTGTTGTCCGCTCATGTAGTGATATGACTTTCACACGTTTATGTAATTTGATGAGATTCCACTTGATCACCCTTGGGTATGCCTCGCTAACTTTAGGGTGGATGATCAGTGTGTGCTCACACAACCAATACTACAAACCAAATGTAAAGAATTTTTGTCATTTGAATAAGAAATAATACTTTATGTTGTTAATAATAAACTAATAGATTAGAGTAAAGATGTACTTACTAAGAGAGCCATAACACATCCTGTGACTTTTGTTAGATTTTTGTAGTATTTTTCAAGTAAAGACATCAGTGTGTTCCTTATGGCTTCTGCCCAATTGTATTTTCTCATTGAGTTTATGTCTTCCATGTAATTAGTAAATACCCATCCAATTGTCGTTCTTGATGTAGAGAAAAAAAGCTTCAAACAAGTATACATGCACAACATCCTAATTACATCTTCGGTGTCTTCTTTCTTATTGCCTTTCAATGCTTTTTGCAACAAGTCCATGATGGTTGTGCTCGATAGCCTTTTAGTTTGTATGGATCTTTTTTTCAAAAATGATGATAAACTTTTATTTCCATAACCAAGATTCATTGGCTCATCTCCTCAAGATATACCAAAAATTGACTTAATGTCTTATGTTATTAGCTTTACAGTTTCCGGTCCTAATTGGAACGAACCACAGTTGCCTGACTGGTATGCTTGAATTATTTTGAATGCAATATCATCATATTTTCTACATTGTTTATAATTCAACTTGTTCTTCAATATTGCATCAAACAATAACCAGAACGTGGTTTTCTTCAACCCTTTAATATGTTTGTTTCTGAGTTTGATGTGCTGTAATAGCTTCACTATTGTCACCATGTTTGATCTGAAAGTTAATTTCCATTCTTTATGCTTTCCCTTTAGCTTGTTGTCGCTCGAAGTTGATTCTTTATGGCTTCTTATTGTTTTCCGTGCATTGCCCTTCAATCTTGGTGTTTTCATGAGTTGATTTCCTTTACAGAAAATCAACATAGAAGACATATTAACATTGAGAATGTTCCTAAAAGAATCACTCCAATGTCATTCTGATGAATTCTAAATTTGATAACATTCAACATTGAAACTGAAATCGAAAGCAAGAGAATATCATTAACTAGGATTTTCTTACTTAAGTTCATTCAGAATCTGAGAACATTCACAGCAATGATACCAAAATCAATCTGTGAACATTAACAGCAATGGTACCAAAATCAACATTGAAAGCTAAATTGAAAGTAAGAGAATATGATTAAGTCGGGTTTTTTACTCAAATTGACTCAGAATCTGAGAAAATTAACAGTAATAGTACCAAACTGAACATCGAAACCTAAACTGAAAGTATGAGAATATAATTAACTATGGTTTTTAACTCAAATTGACTAAGAATCTGAGAACATTCACAGCAATGGTACCAAAATCAACATTGAAACCTAAATTAAAAGTAAGAGAATATGATTAATGAGGGTTTTTTCACTCAAATTGATTCAAAATATGAAAACATTCACAGCAATGATTCCAAAATCAACATTGAAACTTAAATTGAAAGTAATAGAATATGATTAACTAGGATTTTTCACTCAAATCGATTCAAAATCTGAGAACAGTTACATCAATGATAAAAAATCAACAATGAAACCTAAATCGAAAGTATGAGAACATAATTAACTAGGGTTTTTCACTCAAATTGATTCAAAGTTTGAGAACATTGATGGTAATGGTACCAAAATCAGTATTTAAACATAAATCAATTCAAAATTTGACAACATTCACTTACCAATCTTATCAAACTCAACATTAAAACCTAAACGGAAAGCATGAGAACATGATTAACTAGGATTTTCACGCAAATTGATTCAAAATCTGAGAACATTTACAGCAATGGTACCAAAATCAACAATGAAACCAAAATTGAAAGCATGAGAATATGATTAACTGGGTTTTTTTTACTCAAATCGATTCAAAATCTGAGAACATTCACAGGAATGGTACCAAAATCAACAATGAAACATAAATCGAAAGCATGAGAATATGATTTACTAGGGTTTTTTACTCAAATTGATTAGAATCTAAGAATATTCACAGCAATGGTACCAAAATCAACAATGAAACCTAAATCAAAAGCATGAGAACATGATTAACTAGGATTTTTCAGTCAAATTTATTCTAAGTCTGATAACATTCATAGCAACGGTACCAAAATCAACAATGAAACCCAAATCGAAAGCATAAGAACATGATTAACTAGGGTTTTTGACTCAAATTCATTCAGAATCTGAGAACATTCACAGTAATGATACCAAACTCAATATTGAAACCTAAATTAGAAGTAAGAGAACATGATTAACTAGGTTTTTCACTCAGATTGACTTGAAATATGAGAACATTCACAACAATGGCACCAAAATCAACAATGAAACCTAAATCGAAAGCATGAGAACATGATTAACTAGGGTTTTTCGATCAGATTTATTCAAAATTTGAGAACATTCACAGTAACAGTACCAAAATCAACAATGAAACCTAAATCGAAAGCATAAGAACATGATTACCTAGGGTTTTTGACTCAAATTGATTCAGAATGTGAGAAAATTCACAGTAATAGTACCAAAATCAACAATGAAACCTAAATCGAAAGCATGAGAACATGATTAACTAGGGTTTTTCATTCAGATTGACTCAAAATATGAGAACATTCACAGCAATGGTGCCAAACTGAACAATGAAATCTAAATTGAAAGTATGAGAACATGATTAACTAGGGATTTTCACCCAAACTGATTCAGAATCTGAGAATATTCATAGCAATGGTACCAAAATCAATAATGAAATGTAAATTGAAAGCATGAGAACAAGATTAACTAGGGTTTTTCAGTTAAATTGATTCAAAATCTGAGAACATTCACAGCAATGGTACAAAAATCAACAATGAAACCTAAATTGAAAGCATGAGATCATGATTAACTAGGCGTTTTTTATTCAAATTGATTCAGAATCTGAGAACATTCACAGTAGTGGTACCAAAATTAACAATGAAACCTAAATGGAAAGCATGAGAACATGATTAACTAGGGTTTTTAGTTAAATTGATTCAAAATCTGAGAACATTCACAGCAATATGGTACCAAAATCAACAATGAAACCTGTAACAAGCTCGCCGGGAGGGGAGGGACCTCTCTACAGTTCGGACTCGATTTGTGTCACGGTTCTCAATCTGAACCAAAGAGTCCAAATCTGGCAAATCGTTTTGAGAAAACAGATTTTTGTAAAGAAGTGCCAAACATGGACTACTTTACCAGATACAGAGTCGCCACCTAAATATTTTTTATGGGGGAATTTAGGAAACCCTGACTCGGTGCCAAAGGCCACGTGTCCGTCATCACCAAAGTTGCCTCGGCTCGGGAGCTTGGGTATGATTGGGGAAGGTCAGCTATGAGCACCCCCTCTCGCCCGATCCGTAGATCGGCCTCTACTAACCGTGATATCTTGTTTTGAAAACATTACATGCCCTTATTCCGGTTATTAGCCTAGAATTACTATGTTATGCGCGCAGCAAACAAGTATAGACCGAATCGCCTAAATTGGAACAAAACATTGCATATCCGTTTGTTTGAAAAATGCTTTGGAATTTGCTACTCGCAAGTAGGCTAAAACACGGATTTCAATGAGTTGTTCCAACTCAAACAATCCAATCTTCACCCACAGGCATTCAGGCAGTTTATATCACATAAACACTTAGCCACATGGTAAGCATGCAATCATGGAAACACTCACACGCATGCGGTATGCTAAAGCATAAAATACTTACAAAGTACTCCATGCCAAAACAAGAACGTGTTAGCAATCAATGTATGATCCAAGTCCATGTTAAGTGCCTAATGCATTGCATACAAAATGTCACTAGAAGAGGCTCGGCTAATCTAAGGATGGCATATGAAATGCGCAAGTAGCATGTATTCCAGTTAGATTTGAAATACGATGCAATTAGTATGATGCGCCGAGTCCGGTGCATGCAATACTGATGAATGATGCACGCATGCACAGCATAAGGTATGCTAAAATAAATATGCCCTAATACTAACCATCGAAAGCAGGTAAGTAAAAGGGAGAAAGAAGTGGGGTTTGGAAGACATGTACACACGCACCCACACTTATTACAAATACGCCCTCGCTCGGAGGGACCAAAAGAATAATACAATTT
This sequence comes from Camellia lanceoleosa, assembly GCA_025200525.1. NCBI lineage: Eukaryota > Viridiplantae > Streptophyta > Magnoliopsida > Ericales > Theaceae > Camellia > Camellia lanceoleosa. The sequence continues at coordinate 127,129,631 of CM045758.1, forward strand.
AACTAACTGACAAGCTAATTAAATATTACAGACCATTAAATTAATTAAGCAAATTAATTAATTTAAGAAAGTAGTAAACAGCAGCCTCGAGAGAGGGCTCAATGCATGCGCGCTCGGTTCTGCCCGGAAATCCACTACTATGCTCAAGATGCCTCTGTTATCTTTTCTCTGCTCCTCTGACGACTGCCAAAGTCTCAGGGTTTGCTCTCTGGATACTAGGGAACACCACCGGCTGAAGGAGAACACCACCGGCCATATATAATGGTCACCGGCCACAAATTTGATCCATCCGCCAACAATGATGGCTGGTCGGCAATGAAGATAGCCGGCCGGCCAAATCTTCTTGCAGAATCTGTGTTTGACAGCAGTAGAGGGCAAGACTTGGCATGGCAATGCATTTCAAGCAATGTATGCACCAATCACATCCCTTATCATGTTTATGACTCAAAGGGACATGGGCCTCGATTCTCGGACCACCAATCACGTATTTCCATGCATGATGGCCCAAAGAATCAAGTGTGCATTTTAATATGGAATGCAATGCACATAATCAAACAATGGGGCTTAACCTCTATCACAAGCAATTCAAGAGGCCAAGCATGCATGCCAATGCAATGCAATCTAAGCATGCGAACTAGTATGCAACATGGACAATGCAAGCAAGCAAAGCATGAAAGGCATGAAGCAATGCAACCTGCAAGTAGGCAAGATACAATGTGGGTGTTCAAGCACGCAAGCCAACATGTGACTTCATTCAACCATGCAACAACTCACCGATATGCTACAACATACAAGGAGTGCATGCAACAACATGCAAAGGAGGGGCTTACACTAATTGGGCAGCTCTATACTAAGCCCAAAACAGTGGCCGATGTTATAGAAATGAAAGCCAACACACATACACACATGCACATGTTAATGAGCCGACACTTAAGCACACAAAGGCAACTTTCAAGCACACTTAAAAGAGGCTAAACATGGACTAATGACATGCAATATAAGCCCTGAAATTATGTTAGAAATGGTGCCATACCAATTAAACAAAAGCAAGCCAAGCATGCAATATGGTCCAAAGTCAAAGGCTAACAAGCCAAAATGCAAAAGGGCTGTGCAATGCAAGCCTTGGTAGACCAAAACAGCCAAGGACAGACCTCAAGCATGGCAAAATAAACATAAAAGCTTCATAAAGCTAGGCCTAAAACATGCTCGAACAAGGGTTAAAACCTAGATGCATGTTAAGGTTACAATATGGCATTACAAGACATGTATGCTAAACAAGCAAGGTGTGTCCAAACCAACTCAAAAAAGAGGTAATACATGGAAAAATACTACCAAATACCACTTAAGACATGGTCAACATGCACTTAAATTAGATGCTCAAACATGAGGCTAAAAAGGCCCTTTTCAAGGACAACAAGGAGAGGGGGTGGCCCTCTCCTTCCTAGGACCTCAAGGCACCATCCTCACCTCTGAAATCCCTCAAGATTTCAGTGGTGAGGAGGCCCAAACACAATGGTCCCGGAGCTCACTCGAAATGGCACAAAACGGAGCCTTACAAGGCTTAAGAGGGGTCAAACAACCCTAAAGCTTAAGGCAACCTTAACCAACTATTTAGAGGGCTAAAAAATAGAACTTTTTTTTATGTTATACACTAAGCCCAAAAATAGATGTAAGATAGGAAAAAAGAGTATGCAAAAATGGGGAATAAAGGGACAAGCTTCTCACCCTTGAAGACCCTTTTCACCAATGGAGCTCCAGCAGCTTCTTTAGGTTGAAATCAGTCCAAAACCTCCAAAACAACCCTCAAGGGCCTCAGCTCCAAGGGATGGTGTGATGGTGGGTGTTTGTGAGAAAAAATAGGACAAAACACACACAAGAGAGATATAGAGGTAGGATATGAACAAACCCTAACCCTAAAACTCAAACCCTAAAAAAGCTGTCTAAAATGTCTAATTTTTGTCTAACCCCCCAATAAGAGAGAAGACCCTCTCTTTTATAGACAAATGTCTCTTGTAAAGCTTCCAAAGGAAGCTAATAAGAGGGAAATCCCTCCATACACGTGTATGGAGGGGGATGATAGTATGCCCAAAATATCTCAAAAGCGGATGCATAGTAGTCACCGCCAAAAATGCAATTGACCAAGAAAGATAGCCGGTAGGCCATTTATAGTCTTGGTGGCCAAACATTTAATTTGGTGGCAACAAAACACAGCCGATGGTCTCAAGCCATGGCCGGTGGAGTGTGGAGATGGCCCACAAGCCATTCCCTGCCCCTCCAACGTAAAGCACTAGTGTTTGGTGCAAAACCAGACACGAAACAGTCGAGTCGAGAGATCCTGAGGCAAGGCGCGTAGCCGAGACCTCCGAGAACTCAAGACGAACATAAACATGGATGATCACCGAGTGTTCCAAAGGTGACGTCCAAGTCTTGAGGACGGTCAAAAATGGGGTGTCTACAAAACCTAAATTGGAAACATGAGAAACATGATTAACTAGGGGTTTTCACTAAAATTGATTCAAAATCTGAGAACATTGACAACAATGGTATCAAAATCAACAATGAAACCTAAATCGAAAGCATGAGAGCATGGTTAACTAGGGGTTTTTCACTTCAATTGATTCAAAATGTGGGAACATTCACAGCAATGGTACCAAAATCAACTTTCAAACTGAAATCGAAAGGAAACAATTGTCGGTAGCAATTGTCGGTAGCATGGCCTGTCTGCTGGTGGTACGCACAGTATTGAGCAGGGTCATGAGTAGCAAGGAGATTCTTCGGGAGAGGCCGGGGCTCTAGGGGTTTAAGGTGTCCCCTCTCGGCAAGGATCTGAAGTGCCTTGGACAATGGCATGTAGAGAGCATGGAAGACCCTGCGCCCTCGGGGCAGGTACCTTGAAGTCTGAGCATTTTTGCTAGACGCACTAGCGAACGGGTCGGCAGGCGTTGCCTTAACTTTCTGGTCCTTCCCGGGTGCAAGATTGGGAGTAGAAGAAACTATTTTAGCATGACGGGGCTTGTCCCAGTTTTCTGATTGGCTCGAACTACCCGCAGGTGGAGTGGGAAAAGCATCCTCCACAGCTTTTGTCGCAACTGCAGATATCTATTGCTTGTTCATCCCTCCGACTTTCAAAGCCTCGACTGCCCACAACAGTTGTTCAATAGGATCGGCATTTGCCTTCGTTTTGCCTTTGTCTCTGGCCTCGGCCTGATCTAGAATCTGGGTTGGTACGTCGTTGCCATAGCTGGAGGCCATCTCCGGTTGGCTGAGTTCAATTACAATCCGTCCCAATAGCGGGGGCTCCTGGGGTACAAATCCTCCGGCATAGGGTGCGGCTGGTAGCGAAGCAGACATTCCATAAGCGAGATCCGCCACAGATCTTTGAAGATCACCTATCATTCCCATTAGTTCAAATGTAGTAGGCTCGCGAGCCTGATATAGTTGAGGGGTCCAAACCGGGTGCGCAGCAGGCGACCTGGGCGGATGTGGCATATCAATATTGGCCTCACTTTGTGGGGTGATTCCTTGGCCCAACGCGGCTATCATAACCACGATCTCTTCTGAATTCTGCATCATCATAGGTCTTGCCTCGGCAAGAGGGAACACTGACTATTTTGGAACTTTCTGAACTGAAAGGAAAAACAAGCAGCATTTCAGCCCAAAACGGATCAAACACAGGTGCAACCGAACAACTTTACTCTACTACTGATCACTGTTTCCCGGAAATCACTGTCCCAAAAATACTGAATCGGATACCCTCAGATATAACTGATTCTATCAAATGCTGACATTGGTGCCTTCGGGTCTGATACTCAAACTTTGCAAACTGATATGTGCGTTCCTGCAGAGATACACTCTAAAAGCACATAACAAGTAGAGAGAGCCAAAACACCCCTATGTTGGGGTAGGGTTTCCCTGTCCTATTTCGTCAGGCGCTAGGGTTTCACTACGCACACAGCGGTTTCAAACAACCTAACATCGGGTAAGCAACCTGTCCTAGTTTGGAATGGTCACTACGGATTCCGAATATGCACTAGGTCGAATGGTCAAAAGGGGTGCTCCGGGTAAAACCGGGGTTTGTGTTCCCATACTGGCAGAGCCCGCAACCGGTCAGCCTTATGGTCATGCCTTGACAAGACAAGCCTCCGGCAAACCGCTCAGGAATAGCATATGGTCAACACGGTGTCCTAGGCGCACCAATGCACATGCAATGCAAAGAAACACATAAGTGTAGTCAAAATCGGATATCACGAGTTCGAGTCAAACTCTCTAAACTCCCCAGCAGAGTCGCCAAAAACTGTAGATGCGCCTGTGGGCTTCTTTCTACAGTTCGGACTCCGTTTTGTTGTTGCGGTTCGTAATCTGAACCAAAGAGTCCAAATCTGGCAAATCATTTGAGAAAACAGATTTTTGAAAAAGAAGTGCCAAACATGGACTGCTTTACCAGATACAAAGTCGCCACCTAAATATTTTATTTTGGGAAATTTCGGAAACCCTGATCGGTGCCAAAAGGCCACGTGCTCGTCATCACCAAAGTTGCCTCGGCTCAGGAGCTTGGGTACGATTGGGGAAGGTCAGCTGTGAGCACCCCCTCTCGCCCGGTCCGAAGACCGGCCTCTACTAACCGTGATATCCGTTTTTGAAAACGTTATGTGTTCTTATTCCCGTTATTAGCCTAGAATTACTATGTTATGCGCACAGCAAACAAGTATAGACTAGATTGCCTAATTTGGAAATAAGCATTGCATATCGGTTTGTTTTGAAAATGCTTTGGAATTTGCTACTCGCAAGTAGGCTAAAATATGGATTTCAACGAGTCTTTCCAACTTAGACAATCCAACCTTCACCCACAGGCAATCAAACAGTTTATCTTACATAAGCATCTAGCCACATGGTAAGCATGCTGTCATGATAGCATTCACACACACGTGATATGCTAAAGTACAAAAATACTTACATCGTACTCCGTGCCAAAACAATAAACTAGTTAGCAAAAATGCATGGTCCTAGTTTATGTTAAGTTTGACTTATGCAACACATACAGGATGCAATTAGGGTAGGCTCGGCTAACCTAAACATGTCATGTGAAATGCAATCAATTGATGCATGTATTCAATTTGGAATTGAAGTACAAATGCAGTTAGCATGATGTGCCGAGCCCGGTGCATGCAAGACAAGTGTATGGATGCACACATGCATAGCATAAGGTATGCTAATTTAAACATGCCCTAATCTACCATCATAAGCAAGTAAATAAAAGGGAAGAAAGAAGTGGGGATTGGAAGACATGCACACACACACACACCCACACTTATCACAGATTTGCCCTCGCTCGGAGGGACCAAATAAATGTTATAAATAATTAACCTACAAGCTAATTAAATATTACAAACCACTTAATTAATTAACAAATTAACTAAGCTAAGGAAAGTAGTAAACTGCCTCGGGAAGCGGGTCCGATGCAATGCATTCTCGGTCTTGCTCGGAATTGCATTGCCATGCATAGACTGCCTCTGTTTTCCCTGCTCTGCTCATCTGAGGACTGCCAAAGTCTCTGAATTGCTTCCCTGGACACTGGGGAATACCACCGGCTAAGTAGAATTACCACCGGCAGTGAAGTGTGGCCATCGGCACAAGATGAATCCATCGGCCACCAATGGATGGCCGGTCGGCACTATATGTTGCCGATCGGCCAAAAATGCCTGTAGAACCTGCAACTTACAGCAGCAGAGGACAGAACTTGCATGGCAATGAAATTCAAGCAATATATGCACCAAACAAGCCCCTTATCATGTTAAGGACTCAAAGGGACATAGTCTTTGGGTCTTGGACCGTTAATGGCGCATTTCAATGCGTGATGGCCTAAGAGAACCAAGTGTGCATTTTCAATTTCAAATGTAATGCATACAAACAATCAAAGGCCCAATCCCAATCACTAAATCAAGGGACAAGGCATGCATGAAAAATGCAATGCAACCTAGGCATATAAGCTAAGGATGCAACATGGCAATGCAAGGCACTTATGCAAGCATACAAGCAAACATGCAAGGTAAGCATGCAAACCAAATAAAAGGTGGACTTAAACATGAATTAGGCAACTCTAAGTAGTCCCAAAACAGTGGCCAAACACCAAGGAATTGGGATCAAACATACATACAAGCACGCAAGTAAGTTGGACCAATACTTAGGCACTAAACAAGCAACTCTCAAGCACACTTGAAAAGAGCATAATGTGGATAATTAGCATGCAACCCAAGCTCTGAAATTATGCTAAAGGAGGTGCCAAACCAACTTAAACAAGACAAACAATAGCATGCAAATGGCCCAAGTACTTAGGACAAGCCATGGAGGCTTAAACCAAGGTCAAGTCCACCAAGCCTCACAAGGCTAAGGGGACTTAAAATAGGTCAAAAGAAGGCTTGAACAAAGCCAAGGGTGCACCTAGATGGCATCTAAGTGGCTTAAGTCCAAAGGCATGCATAATGGCCAAAACGTGGAGCACAAGGCACAACCTTTTAAAACAACAAAGAGACAACCAAGGCAAGCATACAAGCATGTCTTAAGGACTGAAATAACATGGAAAATGATCCCAACCCACCAACTTCATGCAAGAATGGCATGCTACACACTTACATACTTAAAGCCAACAAGCCTAAAATGCAAAGGGGGCATACAATGCATGTCATGGTCGACCCAAACAACTAGGGACAGACCTTAATCATGGAAAAATAAGCACAAAAACTTCACAAGACCAAGCCTAAAACATGCTAGAATAAGGGTTTACAACCTAAGACATATTAAGGCAACAACAAGGCATTACATGGTAGGTATGCAAGGCATGCGTGGTGTGCCAAAACCAACTTAATACAAAGTTAAATCATGACAATATAAGCATAAAATACAGCCATGGCATGATCAACAAACCTTTAAACATAATACTCCCTTAAGAGGCCAAAATTGGTCCTTTTCAAGGACAACAAGGAGAGGGGGTGGCCCTCTCCTTCTTGAGACTTCAAGGCACCATCTTCACCACTGAAATCCCTCAAGATTTCAATGGTGAGGAGGCCCAAGCACCAAAGTCTCGGAGCTCACCAAAAATGGCACAAAATGAGGCCTCTCAAGGCTTAGGAGGGGTCTAACGCCTCCAAACCACAAAACACTCTAAACAAACAATTTAGAGGGACCAAAAATAGAACTTTTTTATGTTATACACCAAGCACAAAAATAGTTCTAAGATAGGCTAACAAGCTATGCAAAAATGGGGATAAAAGGGACTAGTGTCTCACCCTTGTAGACCCCTTCACAAAAGATGATCTTGTTGCCTCCTTGAGCTTCAATCCAGCCAAGAATAGCAAGAACAAGCCTTAAATCCCTCAAGAACCAAGAGAAGGTGAAAGACTATGTGTTTGTGTGCAATAGTAAGGACCAAAAGCACCTAGAACATAAACAAGGGAGATATAGAGATAGGTTATGTATGGAACTCAAACCCTAAAACTAGAGCTACCCTCTGTGTTTTTCTCACAAAATTCTCTAACCCTAATGCCAAGAGAAGACCCCTTCTCTTATAGGCAAGCAATCTTGCAAAGCTTATTCAACAAGCTTACAAGAGGAGCATCCCTCCATACACGTGTATGGAGGGGAGCCAAATGCCACACAGCTGTCCTAAAATATTTGCAAAAGCAGATAAACAGTAGTCGGCTACTCAAAATTGCCATTTTGACAAAATTGATGGCCGGTTGGCCAAAAAGAGTGCCGGTCGGCAAAATATATGGCCAATGGACACAAACAACAGCCGGTGGCCTCAAGCCACGGCCGGTGATGTGTGGGGAGACCTCACAAGGCATCCCCTGCCCTTCCAAGGCAAAACACAAGTGTTTGGTGCAAAACCAGACACAAAACGGTCGAGTTCGGAGATCTTGAGGCAAGGCGTGTAGCCGTGACCTCCGGGAACTCCAAACGAACACAAACATGGATAATCACCGGGTGTTCAAACGGTGACGTCCAAGTCTTGAGGACGGTCAAAAATGGGGTGTCTACACTCCTACCCCGTATTGATGATTTATTTGAAAAGTTGCAGGGATCACAGGTGTTTTCTAAGATTGATTTGAGATCTGGGTATCATCAGCTGAAAGTTAAGGCAGAGGATGTTGAGAAAACCGTATTCAGAACGAGGTATGGTCATTTTGAGTTCCTTGTTATGCCATTTGGAGTGACTAATGCTCCAGCAGCATTTGTGGACTTAATGAATAGAATTTTTAAAACCTACCTTGATGAGTTTGTTGTAGTCTTCATTGATGATATTTTGATATACTCTAAAGATAGACTTGAACATGAACATCACTTGAGAACTGTTTTACAAATACTTCGGGAAATGAAATTATTTGCTAAACTAAAGAAATGTGAGTTTTGGTTGGATGAAGTTGTTTTCTTAGGACATGTGATCAACAAGGAGGGAATTTCCGTAGACCCGCAGAAAATCGAGGCAATTGTGAATTGGCCTACACCAACTAATGTGATAGAAGTCCGTAGCTTCATGGGCTTAGCTGGGTACTACAGGAGGTTTGTGAAGGATTTTTCAAAATTAGCGGTGCCCCTTACCCAATTGATACGTAAAGGGCAACCATTTAAGTGGGACGAAGAAAGAGAATCAGCCTTTCATGAATTGAAGATGAGATTGACTACTGCACCAATTTTAACATTACGTTCAGGTATGGAAAATTTTGTAATTTTTAGTGATGTATCTTATAAGGGTTTGGGTTGTGTGTTAATGCAGAACGGAAAGGTTATTGCTTATGCCTCTCAACAGTTGAGGCCACACGAGAAGAATTATCCAACACATGACCTAGAATTGGCCGCAGTTGTCTTTGCTTTGAAAATCTGGCGGCATTATTTGTATGGGGCAAAATGTGAAGTCTATACGGATCATAAGAGCCTGAAATACTTCTTCATGCAGAAAGAGTTGAATATGCGTCAGAGAAGATGGCTAGAACTGATAAAAGACTACTATCTAGAGATTCAGTATCACCCCGGGAAAGCTAATATAGTGACTGATGCCTTGAGCAGAAAATCAACAAGAGGGTATGGCTTGTTTGCTTACCGAACAAAGGGAGATTTTACAAGACTTTGAGAAGTCTGAAATTGAAGTGGTGGTATGTGAACAGGGCAGATTGATGGCCGCCATTACAGCCGAGCCGGCAATTGTTGATGAAATCAAACAGAAACAGAAAGAGGATGAGTTCCTCAAGAAGGTAATTGATGAAATTGAGATGAGTCCAAAAGCAGAATTTAGCATTGAAAATGAAATGTTGAAATTCCGGAACCGAATATGTGTCCTTGATATCCCGGAACTACAGAAGAGAGTCTTAGATGAAGCCCACAGATCCGTATTTGCTATGCATCCGGGCAACAATAAGATGTACCGGGATTTGAAACAGACCTATTAGTGGCCTAAAATGAAGAAAGAGATTGCAGAATATGTGTCCAAGTGCTTTCAGTGTCAGCAAGTTAAGGCTGAACATCAGAAACCAGGTGGTCTACTTCAACCTCTCTCTATTCCTGAATGAAAGTGGGAACATGTGACTATGGATTTCATCGTTGGCCTATCTCGGACCTCTCGAGGTATGGATTCTGCTTGGGTTGTAGTTGATAGACTGACTAAATCTGCACATTTTCTGCCTGTCAGAACTACATTTACTACTTATAGATTGGCTACCATTTATATTGATGAGATTGTCCGTTTACACGGAGTTCCGGTATCTATTGTGTCGGATAGAGATCCGAAATTTGTATTTAGATTGTGGAAGAGTTTGCAGGAAGCTATGGGAACAGAACTAAGATTCAGTACTGCATTCCACCCACAAACAGATGGGTAGTCAGAATGAACGATACGAACTTTGGAAGATATGCTTCGCATGTGTGCTTTGGATTTTCAGGGGAGTTGGGAAGATTATTTGCCACTTGCAGAATTTGCTTATAATAACAGCTTCCACTCCAGCATCGGTATGGCACCATACGAGGCTTTATATGGTAGGAGGTGTAGATTACCTATTTACTGGACAGAGGTCGGGAATAGAGCTTTGCTTGGGCCCGAAATTGTACAAGACACTTTTGAGAAAATCAAAGTTATTCGCTAAAGGCTCAAAACAGCTCAGGATTGACAAAAGAATTATGCAGACGTTCGAAGAAGACCTCTTGAGTATGAGGTCGGTGACCATGTGTTCGTCTGTGTTTCTCCGATGAAAGGCCAAGTCCGATTTGGGAAAAAGGGCAAGTTATCGCCCCGTTACATTGGGCCGTTTCAGATTTTGGAAAGGCTTGGTCCAGTTGCTTATAGAGTTGCTTTGCCACCGGGATTTGAACAAATTCATAATGTGTTTCACGTGTCGATGTTGAGGGGTTACCTCCGAGACCCGTTCCACGTGATTGATTATCACCGGGTAGCTATTGATGAGAATATGGAATATGCCGAATGGCCGGAAAGAGTTGTTGATCGACAAGTGAAACAGTTGAGAAACAAGACCATCCCGATGGTGAAAGTTGAATGGAAGGAACACTATGGTACAGATGCCACGTGGGAAAAAAGAGGATGAAATGCGACTACGCTATCCACATTTGTTTCCTGACGAAGGTAACTTAAGTTTTGAGGACCAAACTTCCTAAAAGGGAGAAGACTGTGATACCCCTATTCTGTATTATGTTAATTGGTCCCTAATACGTATGTGATTATATGTTTTGATACGATTTTGTGTGCCATTATGTAAAAATATGTGGCTTTGAATTTCTATCTGTTCACCGTAGGAATATCGGTTTGATTCTCCCGCTTCAGAAATTAAATTGAGGGCCTTATCAGCCGCAGAACCCGAAATCGATTACGCCATTGTGATTGGCATAATTTTTAGAGCCTACGGTGAAATTTAATTAGAAATTGATTCTGGTCAGATTAAACTGATTAAATTGATGAATTAGAGCTTTATTATGTTATTATTATTATATTAGCCTTAGTGGGTTTTGTTGGAAAGGCTTTACACCCTCTACTCCCTCTTCTTTACTTCATTTTGACTGATTTTGGGGACTCAAAATAGAAAGAGAGCCGGCAATTTAGAGGGAGGAGGAGAGAATTGTGAGATTTTTGGCTTAAGCTTTGGAATCTGAAGATTAAAGCTCCTTGGTGAGTGATTCATGCATTTATAGTCATCATCTTGTGAATTCAAGTTTAATAGATGGTCAAGAGCATGAATTAGTTTGAATGTGAGGGAATTGAGTTGCTTGTGTTCAATTGAAGATCAATGAAGGCATGCATGTATATAATTGTTGTGGAAATGCATAATCTAGCATGTATTGAGTTGAACATGGAAATAAATGTGTTAAATCTTACATGCAAGCATGCTTTTGTTGTATTCCATGAGAATGAACACCATTTGCATTGTTTAGGATGGAAATGAAATCAAGATTAGCATGCATGTTGGAATAATTAAGATATGAGGTTTGAATGTGTGATTTTGTTGTATTAGAATGAGTTGATGGGAGATTGGGGCATGCATGTGAATTGATTGTGAATTGGGCTCCATTGTAATGTGTTTTGGTGTTCATGGCATGTTAGCATAACTATATTTGAGATTTGAGCCATAACATGCATATTTTGTTGGTTGAAATTCGAATTGGAGTTCAAGAACTCAATCTAGAAAACCCAGATTTTTGATGTCCGCTCGAGCGGGAAAATCGTGCTCCCAGTACTTTTTGCAGAGTTGGATGTTCGCTCGAGTGGGATATATCACGCTCGAGCGGGGAGTTTTGTAGACAGGCCTTCCGCTTGAGCGCTTTATTCCACGCTCGAGCATATTTTTCATGCAACCAGTACTTTTGCAAGCCTTAAGGGTCTGCTCGAGCGGGTAAGTCGACGCTCGAGCGGGGACCCTGTTTTCTGAAATTTTGTATGCTCGTTCTGTGTTTCCTTTTCCGTTCTCTTTCACTTGTAAGCACTCTTAGACATATGTTAAGCATTGTAAATGAGTTAATGAGATAAGAATAAAGCCTAAAGAGGAATATGTGAATTAAAGAACGGATTGAACTGTTAGTGACCCTTTTGTATTCATGAAATGTGTAGGGTCAAGCTCCAGGGCAAACCCACAAGCCGATCACTGTGAGCAATATCGATATTTGAATGCTTGTAAATGTCCAATTGTTTATTCCCTTATAAGCTCTATGAGTTGCTAATTGGGATCGTGGACAGAAGTTTGACATGAATAAATGAATGGACCGAAGGTCATTCTGATAAACACAAATGGACCAAAGGTCGTTTTGATAAACACAAATGGACCAAAGGTCGTTTTGATAAGACATAAATGGACCAAAGGTCGTTTTGATAGAACTGAATGGACCGAAGGTTGTTTTGATAGAAATGAGTGGGCCGAAGGCCGTTTTGACATGAATGCGTGGGCCGAAAGCCGTTTTGACATGAATGAGTGGGCCGAAGGCCGTTTTGACATGAATAAGTGGGTCGAAAGCCATTTTGATATAAATGAATGGGCCGAAGGCCATTTTGACAGAAATGAAGGGTTGAAGGCCGTTTTGACAGAAACGAATGGGCTGAAGGCCGTTTTGACATGAATGGAAATCTGAAGGGGCCAAGGGCCAGAATGTTTGAAACTACAGTCACTTGATTTGAATTTTGTATAGCTATATATATATATATATCTGTTAAATAGAAATATGGATTGGGCCTAAGGCCGTTTGGAACATGTTGTTTTACATTGTTATGTAATTTCTGTATTTGATATTATTCACCGGACTATCGTTCACGCTCATTCATGTGTTTGTAGGTGAGCCAAGAGAAGCTCAAACCCAGCCCCATTGAAGTCTGCCAGGAACAACATGAGTTTTGAAGAGTCAGCTTTGTGTCTCACGCACGAGACCCAACCTTGCCATTTTGTTATGTATTTATATTTTGTCATGTTGGCAAGGTCCTTGTGTATGCCTGTACATAGTTTGGATATGGGTTGATCCAGTTTAGATGATCCTGTCTGTAAAGGATTTTATGGTACTGTATTTTGTTGTGAGTTGTTAACGTATATATGCATGGTTCGTTTAAAAGTACATATAAGCACGGCTCTATGGTACTGTATTTTGTTGTGAGTTATTAACGTATATATCCATTTGTAGTTATATGCCTCTAGGTTGGAGTCGCTGGTTCGGGTCGGAGACAGAGAGTCGATTGAGTTAGTCAGAGAGATAGAGAGCCGAGAGAAAACAGATATGTAGAGAAAAGATAGAGAGTCAAGAGAAGCGAGTCCTTTGGGACTAAGAAGTGAGAAGCGAGTCCGGCGATCGTCGTGAGTGAGGATGGAGGGAGGTTCAGTCGGATCCAGACTCGATCGTCACCAGGGTTGGAGAGCTACGCTCGTCGGGGAGCTCTAGGTCGAAAAAAGAGAGACATGACAGCGAATAGAGAGAGAGAGAGAGAGAGAGAGAGAGAGAGAAAACTCTGAAAATGATTTTGAATTTTGAAATCAATGAGAAAGAGTGAAAACTTTGAAAATGATTTTGAATTTTGAAATCATTGAGAAAGAGAGAGAAAAGGGCGAGTTAACAACAATCTTTGCCACGTTGGCGCCACGTCATTAGAGGTCTATTTGTGGTCTTCAATTAGTAATCTAAAGCATTTTTGAAAAAAATGTTTACAGTGTCTTAAGAAATAATTTTTGTCTAATATTTATGGAAAATTCACTATACACATCATTTGAAAGAGGTGTATCATATACATCTCTAGCTATGTCATTTTTTTTAATTATGATCAATTTTCTTCTTTACTTATGATAATATTTTAGTTATGACTCATAAGATCTTTAGTTATATCTGGTTTTGAATTTTTTTTATTTTTAAATTATGACTTAAAAAACACAAAATTATACAATTTTCTTATTTAATTATAGAGTAATGCCACATTCATTGAATTTTGGCTTTGCTCGAATCATTCAAATTTGTACATGTCGGTTGTCCGGCCGATCATCCGAAAATAACAATGACAACCATGATTGATATGGGTTATATTGATTTTCTGACCAATCGTCTAACTGATTATCTAACTTACAAAATTCAAATGATTCGGGTCAATTCAAATTCGAGTATGGATCATTTTTCTTAAGCATACGATGCATATGGTTTGAAACCTTACACCGCTGTAGCACACCTACACAAGTTTTTCAGTATTTGTTGTTTTATGACATATATTTTGATTTGGTTCAAAATCAGTGACATATGATTTTGTAGGATATGTTCTCACCGACCTAATCTATTTCTCTCTCCCTCTCTCTCTTGATGTAAGAGATGATGAGTCCCGCCATTTCTCTCTCAGCAACCATAATCGTTTCAACTACCATAACCGCCACTTCAGTTCCCAAAATTCACAAACAAAACCCCACACTTACACCTACACCTCTCAATTCAACCCTCAAATCCCTCTCCAAATCAGGCAAATTGGACGAGGCTCTTCGTTTAATCGAATCTCTACCCTCAAAATCTCCATCAACCGAACTCGATTTCGAAGCCTACGCCACGCTCCTCCATGCCTGTATCTCCAGAAAATCCTTAGAACATGGACAGAGACTCTACCTTCAACTCCTCCTCTCAAGAGATAGAGGAGGCAGTCTCAACCTCCTCAACAATCCCACCTTGAAAAGCAAGCTCATTACACTCTACTCCGTTTGTGGCCGACTCGATGACGCTCGTCGTGTTTTTGAGGACGGTCTCGAGGCGCAACAGCTTCCTGAATCGGTCTGGGTGGCAATGGCAATTGGGTATTCAAGAAATGGGTGTTCAAAAGAAGCTCTGCTTCTTTGTTGTGACATGTTGTGCCGGTTCATCCAACCGGGTAATTTTGCATTTTCGGTCGCTCTCAAGTCGTGTACTGAATTGTTTGAATTGTGGGTTGGCAGAGCAGTTCATGCCCATATCGTTAAGTCTAACGAAGAACCTGATCAAGTTGTGTGGAATGCTCTTCTTAGGTTTTATGCAGAGTGTGGGTGCTTCGAAGAGGTACTCCGGGTGTTTGAAGGAATGCCTCAAAGAAATATTGTTTCTTGGAACTCATTGATTGCTGGGTTTGTACGGCGAGATCAACTGTTTGAGGCTTTTGATACTTTTAGGAGGATGCAAAGAGAGGGTTTGGGATTTAGTTGGGTTACCCTCACTACAATGTTACCGGTCTGTGCTCGAGTAACTTCACTTTATAGTGGAAAAGAGATACATGCCCGGATTGTGAAATCGGAGAGGATGCCAGATGTGTTGGTGCTAAACTCGCTGATGGACATGTATGCAAAATGTGGAATCGTGGATTATAGTAGGAGAATATTTGATGGAATGCAAATTAAAGATTTGACATCATGGAACACTTTGCTTACAGGGTATGCAATCAATGGGTGTATGACAGAAGCAATGGAATTGTTTGAGGGGATGCTTGATTCTGGCTTCAGTCCAGATGGGGTCACTTTTATTGCCTTGTTGTCAGGTTGCAGCCATGCAGGGCTCACAAATGAGGGCCAGACATTGTTTGACAGAATGAACACCGAGTTTGGAATCTCACCTAGTTTAGAGCATTATGCTTGTTTGGTAGATATATTGGGTAGAGGAGGGAGAATCAAGGAGGCATTGGAAGTAGTAAAAAACATGTCAATGAAGCCAAGTGGTAGCATATGGGGTTCATTACTCAATTCATGCCGACTTTATGGCAATGTTTCTCTTGCAGAGGCTATTGCAAAGCGTTTATTTGAGCTTGAACCAAACAATCCAGGGAATTATGTGTTGCTATCGAACATCTATGCAAATGCAGGATTGTGGGAGGGTGTTAAGATGGTGAGAGATGTGATGGAAAAGCGTGGTATCAAGAAGGAGGCTGGATGCAGCTGGATACAGATTAAAAAGAAATTACATACTTTTGTGGCTGGTGGGGCCTTTGAACTTCGTAGTTCAAATGAGTATAAGAAGTTGTGGAATGAATTGATGGAAGCTATGGAAGCAGATGGATACGTCTCAAGTACAGGAGTTGTGCTTCATGATGTAAATGAGGAAATGAAGGCAATGTGGGTTTGTGGACATAGTGAACGAGTTGCAACAATGTTTGGACTGATTCACACTGGAGCTGGAATACCAATTAGGATTACAAAGAATCTTCGTGTTTGTGTGGACTGCCACTGTTGGATGAAGTCTGTATCAAGAGTTACAAGGAGAGTAATTATTTTGAGGGACACAAATCGCTTCCACCATTTTGACAAAGGAATGTGCTCTTGCAAGGATTATTGGTGATTACACCATTATGGTGCAGTATAAATGATCTTTCTTTGTATTAGTCAACTTTCCTATTCTAGAGCTATCTCCACACCTAGCTTTTCCAGAATGTTCTACTATCTTCTACATAAGTGAGTTATAATTTGGAAATATGGAATACAAAGAAAAAAGTGTCAATTAGAAAATGTTATATCGGTTGTATGGAAATCCTTAACAACAAGATTTAACTATGAGCTAGTTTGGTTGAGAGGTTCAAAATCACTGCCAATAAGTCATCTGACTTAGACATGGTGGGCATCTTTGTCTCTTGGAGTTGGTATAATCTGCATGTTCCACTCAGGGAGGTAGGTACAGTGCTGTGATTAATGAATTTTGTGTCATGGTAAAATTAATAGGATTATAAATGCAGTCAGATTAGAGTATGTAAACTCGATCCTTTCGTTTTTGATACACTTGGTTAATGTATAAAATGGTAAAGCAGAATTGTAAGAACTTTTTGAATTGAATAACAAAAAGGATCATAGGTGAGCAGAATTTTTTTAATGTAAACCAGAATGAATGTTAATGGAAAATGCTATAGAGCAGATTTAACCAACCACTTTATCTCTACTCTCTGTCTCTACACTCATTCTCTCTCAGATCGTAAAATTTCTCTCACATGATAACACACGAGTACTGCGTAGATCGATCGATCGAGCGACTTCCACCATCAGATCGACCATTGTTTGCACAGAATCACGAGGTATGTCCTCTCTCTTGATTGTTCTCCTCTCCTTCCTTCCTCTCTCACTCTCTCTCTCTCTCTTTCTCGACACTCTCATACGCTCTCAGATCATAAAATTTCACTCACACGATAGCGCACAAGCACTGCCTAGATCGATCAAGCAACAATATGCTTAGGACGATTTGGTTTGTATAGTAAGGATATGATGTTAGGGTATTAATCTGTGCAATTCTTCACAGGTATTCTGATATGTATGTGTGGATGTGTTGATGTGCTGTGCAAATTAATGTGTTGTACTGATGAATTTTCTTAATAACATGAGCATTATTTTGCCCACAACCTTCTTGTTCTCTCTCTATTGATGTGTATGGTCTGGGTTACAAATTTGAGCCGTGAAGTGTTGGAGAAAATGTATCAGCTAAAAAACATGAAAATGAATTGGCTGGCTGGCTGGTGAGTATCAGACAGGATACCTTATTGTCTGGTTTCCATTAAGGTACATGAGATCAGCTGTGGGACGCTTTAAATGATACAAAGAGAGCAATTTTTATGAGTTCTTATAATCTTTCTCGCTTTTTTTCATTCCTAGTTACCATTGACAACCAAATTAGGAAAAACAATTCCCCATATACACCGCACTTCATAAGCGACATAACTTCTTCTTCTTCTTCTTTTCTTCTCTCTCTCTCTCTCTCTCTCTCTCTCTCTCTCTCAGGATTTGGTTGAATCTTTGAAGGACTGAAATGAAGAATGTGTTCCAGCTTTGCATGTGGTCCTTTGAGAAGCTTTTTTTATTTTTTTTTATTTTTTAATATTATTTTTTTGGTTCTTTGGCAAGCACAAGTTGGTATTGGATTGGTTAAGATTCATTGCCACTTATGCTTCGACTGGAAAAATTTGAACAGGGGAAGAGACTGAGAATTAAAAATGGGGCCTACATGTAGATGTGTATAGTCTCTGATATATGGACTTGAAAAAGGAATTTACAATGAATAAAGAATGAAACAATGGCAATGATAGTAACAACAGTGATAACAGACACATTTATTGTTAATTTTTATTTTTAAGGTCATGGGTTAATTTTTTGTTTTTAATTTTTTTTTTGGTATGACTTGTTTTTGGGTTGTGATTTGCAAAAAGCGTTATACATGTTTGCATAAGTTCCTGTTAAAATCGTGCTTCATTTTTACAATGATATGAGAAGCTGAAGCATTTGCATGGCTCCACCAATTGCATAGTTTGTCGTACTCTCCACCAAATGCACAGATACAAAGCGTAGCCATGGGGAAGTTGAGGGTAGGAGAGTCAAAGTAGATTACGCACTGTTAATTATTATTATTTTTTTTATAACCATGTGACTGTTGTGTCTCTTTGGGAGGTTTCAGTCTTTGGAGTCTTTTTTGTCTGTTCCGTGTGTTTCCTATATATATTTTTTTTGGGGTTGATTTCTTGCCAACTTTTAGTTCTCTTTGGGGTTGCTGGCCTTGTTGCTTGGCTCCTAATTAATAAGCAGACCATAGTATTCAAACCGCATTACACTCCAAAGTCTTCACCATAACACTCCACCCTTCTCTGCATTGAAATACCCAAAATTTAGTTGAAAATGTACTCTAGGTGCATGTGAACATTTTTTAAATATCTAAGAAACTTTTGTTGAATTCATGGAGCATTATATATTTTCACATTTATATTTTGACATGGACTCATAGGACATATTTGATTGGGTGGATTAGAGTATGGGATTGAGATTATTAATCCGTGGGTCTAATTATCCTATGTTTGTTTTAACATTTTGGTTTAGGATTATTAATTCAATGGATAATTAATCCAACAAATTTGTAGGATTATTAGTAATGGGGTAGAGGTGGGATTATTAATCCAATGAATATTAATTCAATTGGATAGTGAATACCACACTAATTTAATAAGATTATTAATACTTCACTATGAATCTTGTGAATCAAACATGACCATAGGGTAGTAATCTGTAATCAAACATATTTTTTTGTTGGATAAATTATAAATACATTCTTTGAGCTTTGCTTAAAATATAAATTGTTCCATGTGATTTGAAAAATTATAAATACTACCTTATTAGAATTTTTTATTTAACAGAATTAACTAAAAAAATGAAATTCATAATGGCTCTCCTATACAATAATAAAATTACATAAATTATTAATTGAAATATATTTCTAACATCATTAAAAATTGTTAATTAACTTAATAATTTATTAATAAAAGAGGTGATTTGTTATGAAATTAGAAACTTCAGGGGTAAGATGTAATTTTTAAAACCACAAGGAGCAATTCATATTTTAATCAAATCTCAAAGGGTGTATTTATAATTTACCCTATTTGTTTGAACAATTGAGTTGTTTTGAATATTTTAAAATGTTTGGACATTTAGATAGCATTTGTTGAACGAATTAGAAATTTGTTTTTGTTGAATGAATTTGGTTTATATTTTGGATTGCTGGATGGATTTTTATGTGTTAATTATATCTACTAGTTAAATGAATGTTGTTTGAATTTTGCATAGGTGAGTGATAAGTTTATGGAATGTATTTTGCTTTTAGTCGTGGGTATCATCAATAGCAATAATTTTTAGTGATAAAATCTCATTAGCGCTAAAGAGATTGTAGCGATCCCGATTTCGATTTTCCTCATGTTTTGCCACTTGACCGGGGTAGGTTGAGGGTCGAGTGCCTCGGCACTGTGGGGGTCCAGAGGGCGCGGCCCTTGACGTCCAGGGCAATACCGACGGGGTCGAGTCATGCCATCAACTCATGGGGTCCAGGGCAACGCCTTGATTTGAGGGCAAATCAAAACAAAAATGCAAACGATTCAAGCCGCTTTCCGCTTGGCGGTCTGAGTCGCGAGGAATGAGGCCGTCGTCATGGAAAAAACAGGCAGGGCTAAAGCACACTGCTAAAAAGGTAGGTGCGGCTGGAGGTGCGAGAAGTTAGGTACATTCATTTAACTAGTAGATCCGGAATTCGTTATAGATTGCTACCGTCAGAAACTTACTGTATGTATCTTGAGTGGCGATTGCTTTTATTTCTTGGGAGACGGGGTGGATAGAGTCTTATCACTGGTATATGATCCGTATGGGCGAAGTGAACTTAGTTGTCTCCTTGCTAGCTTTTTGAGTAGTGAGTGTAATGAAATTTGGGTTGAATTGCTGATGGTAGTTTGTGAATACTCGGATGTTTTTCCTGAGGATCTTGTCAGTTTACCGTCTCACCGAGAAATCGAGTTCTCTATTGATTTAGTGCCTGGCACGACATCGGTTTCTATGGCTCTATATAGATTTGCACTTGCTGAATTGAGTGAGTTGAAGATTTAACTCTAGGAATTATTAGATAAGGGTTTTATTCGCCCTAGTACTTCACCTTGGGAAGTGCCGGCTCTCTTTGTTAAAAAGAAAGATGGAGCATTATGGCTTTGTATTGATTATCGAAAGTTGAACCGGGTTACTATTAAGAATAAGTACGCAATGCCTCGTATAGATGATCTGTTTGATTAGTTGAAGGGGTCTTGTTGTTTCTCTAAGATAGACTTGAGATCGGGTTATCATCAGTTGAGAGTAAGGGAGGAGGATATCCCGAAGACGGCATTCCGTACGCGGTATGACCATTATGAGTTTCTTGTAATGCCTTTTGGGCTAACTAATGCTCCAGCTGTGTTTATGGATTTAATGAATCAAATCTTCCGTGAATTCTTAGATCGTTTTGTGGTTGTCTTTGTGGACGACATTTTGATTTATTCACCTTCTGAGGAGGAGCATGAGGAACATTTACGAGTAGTACTTGAGTTACTTAGAGCCCATAAGCTGTATGCTAAGTTTAGGAAATGTGACTTTTGGTTGGAAGAGGTTAAATTCCTAGGGTATGTAGTATCAAGGGAAGGGGTGACTATAGATTCATCCAAGATAGAGGCAGTGCAAGATTGGGCACAACCTAAGAATATTTTCGAGATTCGTAGTTTCTTGGGGTTAGCCGGGTATTACCATCGGTTTGTGAAAGATTTCTCTAGACTAGCTTCACCTTTGACTAAGTTGACGAGGAAAGAAATCAAATTCGTGTGGAGTGAGATTTGTGAGAAGTTGTTCAAAGAGCTTAAGATTAGACTCACCACTGCTCCAGTATTCATTATACCGGAGAGGGGTTTGGGTTATTTAGTTTATTGCGATACTTCACGAGAAGGTCTAGGTTGTGTATTGATGCAAGAGGGTAAAGTAGTAGCCTATGACTCACGGCAGTTGAAAACACATGAGAGAAATTATCACACCCATGACTTAGAGTTAGCAGTAGTGATATTTGCCTTGAAAATTTAGAGGCATTATCTGTATGGTGAGAAATTTGAAGTGTTCTCTAATCACAAGAGTTTGAAATATCTGTTTACACAGAAAGACTTGAATTTGAGACAGAGGAGGTAGATGGAATTCATAGAGGATTATGATTTTGAGTTGCATTATCATCCCGGGAAGGCCAATGTTGTGGATGCTTTGAGTAGAAAGCCAGTTAGCAGTGTAGCTTCTATCGCTATCTGAGAATGGGAAATGTTAGGTACTCTTAATGAGTTTGACTTGCATCTGGGTGAGTCTGTTGAGTCTGCAACTTTGTTTTCAACAGTTGCACAACCTACACTTTTGAATCGAGTGTTGGAAGCGCAAAAGGGTGACCTTGAGATGGAGTCATTCCGAGAGAAGATTTCCAATGGGAAGGTAGAAAGAGGTTTGACTGTGTATCTCGACCAAAGTGTGAGATACCGTGACCGTTTGTTTGTACCAAAGTCTTGCTGAGAGGAAGTGCTCCGAGAGTTTCATCATTCGCGCCTTGCGGTGCATCCGGGAGGCACAAAGATGTATCATGATCTTAGTCGCCAGTTTTGGTGGAGAGGTATGAAAAAGGATGTGGCTGTGTTTGTATCAAAGTGCCTTACTTGTTAACAAGTGAAGGCTGAGCATTAGAGACCAGCGGGTTTGTTACAACCTTTACCAATAGCCGAGTGGAAATGGGAGCGTGTTACCATGGATTTTGTAGTTGGGCTTCCTAGAACACAACGAGGCAATGATGCCGTTTGGGTGATTATTGATAGGTTGACTAAGTCTATCCATTTCATTCCGATGTGCACCAGTGACTCGGTTGAATGCTTGGCAGAGTTGTACATTAGAGAGATAGTTCGACTTCATGGAGTCCTTGTGACTATTGTGTTGGATAGGGATCCTCGTTTTACTGCCCGGTTATGGCAAAGCCTTCAATAGGCGTTGGGAACTAAGTTGACTCTTAGCACCGCTTATCATCCTCAAACCGATGGACAGTCGGAACGTACCATTCAGATTTTGGAGGACATGCTTAGAGCTTGTGTCCTTGATTTTGTGTCCTTGATTTTAAGGGGCCTTGGGAAAGACACTTACCATTGATTGAGTTTTCTTACAACAATAGTTACCAAGCGAGTATTGGGATGGCACCATTTGAGGCCTTATATGGCCGACCTTGTAGATCACCGGTTTGTTGGGCCGAAGTGGGTGATGCACCGTTACTGGGTTCGGAAATTGTTAGAGAGAGAACCGAGAAAGTTGTTCTCATTCGGAAGAGGTTAGCTACGGCTTAAAACCGACAAAAGAGTTATGCCGATAAGTTGAGACGACCTTTATCCTTTGAAGATGGTGACCATGTGTTTCTAAAAATCTCACTAAGGCGGGGTTTGATGAGATTTGGTAAGAGTGGTAAATTATCTCCAAGGTTCATTGGGTCTTTTGAGATCTTAGAGCGAATTGGGGAAGTGGCATACTGGTTAGCTTTACCGCCACAATTTTCGGGAGTTCACAATGTATTTCATGTATCTATGCTCAGGAAATATGAACCCGACCCTTCTCATGTTCTTGATTGGGTTGACTTGGAGGTAGATGAAGATGCCTCTTACGAAGAACGACCGGTTCAAATATTAGATACCCGAGAGCAAGTGCTACGGGGCAAAACCATACCATTAATAAAGGTGTTGTGGAGACACCATGGGGTTGAGAAAGCAACATGGGAACGGGAGGCAGAAGTCCACTCCAAATATTCGGATTTGTTTGAAAAGTAATACCCCCATGTGGTTGAGAGAAACGTGTTGAAATTGTTAAATACATGTTGTTATGCATGTTGTTATTTTAAGCATGAAGCTGTTGTGGATTATTATTACTTTTTGGAAGACTTCATGTTTATGAGTATTTGGAAGGTGGTTATTAATGAGGAAACCATGATGTGATGGTGAAAATTGGTTGAGAACTAATGTTGTAAATTGTAAATGAAATAGCGTGGCTTTGATCGCTGGAAACCCTTTTGTTTGGGTAGTTTGATTTGAAATTTCGGGGACGAAATTCTTTAAGGGGGGAAGGTTGTAGCGATCCTGGTTTCGATCCTTCTTTCATGTTTTGCCACTTCGACTGGGCCGGTCAGGGATTGAGCTGCCCGATCAGCTCGCGGGGGTCCGGGGGGCAGCGCCCTGGCGAGGGTCGAAGTTACTTGTCCGTTCGGTCGGTCTGGAGTGTGGGAGAAGGCTGCACGTGCGGGGAATGAGGCCGCACGTGCAGAAAACGGAGTAGGGGGCTGAAGCACACTACTAAAAAGACAGGTGCAACTGGAGGTGCGGGAAGTTAGGTAGATCCGGAATTTTTCCTTTTCTTCTCTTTTTGGGCTGATTGAATGTCAGTTTTTGTATATATCTCTCTCTCTAAAAACATTTCCTCTCCCTTCTGTCTACATTTCCTACCAAAAACCTTACAAGATCTTTGATTTCTCCAAATCCATTAGGATTTAGATCCAAGTCCTTCATCAAAGTTGGTTATCTAGGCGAGGGCTACGTTGTGTGCGGTGGAGATAGAGTTTAGGTATCATTGATTTTGGGATTTCAACTCGTTTCTTCTTCAAACTTGAGGTAGAGATTTTCTACACTCTAATATGATTTTTAGCTTAGTTATTTGCTATTGTGTATAGATGATGAGATTTGGTTGTGGTTTGGACAATCTAGGATTTGGGTGTGAAATGAAAAGAGGGGTTTTAATGAATATGTGGTAAACGAGTATGAGGCTTGAATATAAGATCATGTTGTGCCAAAATAGTTGATTTTGGTGTTTGGGTTAATATTTGGTGAAAGGGGGATTTTGCCCTAATTTTGATTAAATTATTATTTTGCATAAATAATTGGGATTAACATTGAAAACGTGAAATTGGAAGGTTGTGATTATAAATGGTGATATTGGATATGTATTATCTCACCTATGGAAGTTTTAAATAAACTATTTATTTTGATATTGAACATCTCTTTAGAAATAATTGCATTGGGCTATCGGTGGAGGATAGTTATGATTGTTGTAGAAATTACATGAGGATTAGGCGATTTAATGCTAATCCATTGTTGGTGTCATTGAATATGACCATGTTATAGATACATTGTATATGTATGCTTATTGGGAGGAGAAAGGGGATGTACTCCATATGTGATTATGTTTATAAATACATTGCATATGTATATTTGTTTGGGAGGAGAAAGGGGATGGACTCCACTTAAAGCAAGTTGGCCGGAGTGTCCTGGGTGAAAGACCCGAAATTTTATATATAAATGGGTGCCGATTCCTTCGGACGAAATATCTGCAAAATGGCAAGTTTGAAGTGTTTATTTGAGTTTTGCATAATTGGAAAATCATTGAGTTGTAGTCACATTTTGATTGTTGAAAGATAACGAATTTAACTCATGAATTGAGTAGCATATATGAACTGGAAATGAAATTAAAGGAAAATAGAATAAGGTTGGTCTTAGTGGCATATGAATATACAGGTCTTGTGGATGTTTCAGGATCGGTATTGTTTATGTACGTGGTATTTATACCTTTGCTAAACCTCATAAATTGTGTTGGATTATTTCTACTGGGCTGTTGGCTCACCCTATATGGGAATACCATTTTCAAGTACAAGTGAGATGCTTCCTCCAAGGTAATAGGGTGGATGGAGTTTTAGGAAGCAAGAGTTTCTTAATTATGCCTTATGTGTGTATGTTTGTTATTTGTAAAGCCAAGGGCTTAAGATCACTACAACAAAATGCACCTTTGGCGACTAAATTAGCGACTAAAAAAAATTTAGTCGCTAAAAGTTATGGAATTGGCGACTAAATTGTTTTTTAGTCGGCAAAAGTACAACATTTAGCTACTAATTTTTTTTAGTAGGGGTATATTGGTTATTAGTGACCAAAAAAAAATTTAGTCGCTAAAAATTGCCTGAATTGGCGACAAAAAAGAATTTTAGTCGCCGTATATTGAGTTTTGGCTACTACAACTAGTTAGTCGCCGAATGAAAAATAAAATATTATTTTTTTACATTTGGCGACTAAATTTTGGTCGCCAAAAGTTTATTTTCAGCAACAAAAAGAATTTTAGTCACCGTAGGTTGAGTTTTGGCTACTAAAATATTTAGTCGTCGAATAGAAAATAAAAAATTACTTTTTTACTTTGGCGACTAAATATTTTGGTCGCCAAAAGTTTATTTTCAGCAACAAAAAGAATTTTAGTCGTTGTAGGCTGAGTTTTGGCGACTAACATTTTAGTTGCCGTTTGAGTTGATTTGGCTAAATAATTTACTCGTTAATACTTACATTTTTGCCGACAAAATTTGAAATTAGTCGACAAAGCTGCCAAAATTTTAGTGGGAAAATGAAAGCCTATTGGCACTCTCCTAGGTATTCTCCTCTGTTTAGGAATACAAAGCACTATCTCTCTCTCTCTCTCTCTCTCTCTCTCTCTCTCTCTCTCACACACACACACACACACGCGCGCACACACACACACACACAATCACCACCAAATCTCACCACACCTCAGGCGCTTACCACCGGGAAGCATTCGATGTCGCACATTGCCACCGTCACAAATCTCCACCGTTGCAAATCACCACCGCCACTGCCGCAATACCAGGTTATATCTCGCTCTTTCTCTCAGTCTCGCGCTCTCTCTCGTTCTTGCTCTCGAGCCTGCCGTATCCCCAAATCGTATAAAACTTGCCCTAGATCCATAAGTGGCTTGCTATGCTAGTGTTGTTGCTCTTTATGAAATTTGTTAACCCTTTTTTTTGTTAACTAATATACTGAAGTGCCTCTGGGAAAGAGATGGGAGTCCAAATTGGGTTCAATTTATCACGTAATTAAGAGTGATTGCGTAATTAGGTACAAACTGTATAAGTGAGAGGCATACTACATTAGGCAAAATAATTTTGTTATGAAATTAATTTTGTAGAGTGTTTAAGCTTTTGGATCTGTGGTTTTATTTTTATCAATGGAAGACACAAGTTTAAGCTCATATACACCCACACTCATCATTTCCCCTTGCTCCCTTGTTGATTGTTTGATGTTTGAGGATCAAAACAAAGGTTAAAAGCCTTCATAAAACAGCCTCTGCTGCTGCAAAATTCCATCTTTCCCTTCCCTCTCGTAGTTACTAGGAATAGTTAATGATGTTGCAGGTTGTGGCTAGAAAGCAATGATTTGATGAGGTAATCTATCTCCATTGTGTTCTTGTTGTCATTATCTTTTTTTCCCCCAATTGTTGTAGTTGGCTAATGTCTGAATTCAATGTTTTAGAGTGATTTGGAGTATCAATTTTACTTTGTGATTACGAAGGTGATATGAAACAAGTAGGCAATAGATGGTAAGATATTGTTCACTTTTTTATTTTTTATTTTTTGTCTTTATATTAAGCATAAGTAATTTGTTGCAAGCTAAATGTCTTTAAATTAATGAGTAGATGACAAACCTGACTAAAGAGGAATTTGTGCACATTCTTCGTCACCAAAGCATGGGATTCTCTTGGGAGAGCTCAAAATATAGAGGAGTGACCTTGCACAAAAGTGGTCTATGGGAGGCTCAAATGGGACAGTTCCTTGGGAAGAAGTGAGTGCCCTTAAACTCAGAACTGTTACTAATTAATTAAATGATCCTATTGTTAGATGTAAATATTAGAAGTTACAAAACCTGGTAGTTGGTGTTAGGAACTCTGATTTGGTTTTTGAGAACTTGCCATTGTGCTTTTTCTCATGCTGGATAAAAATCTAGGATGGTAATTTCAAAGTAGAAATGCTTAGGGACCCCTTTTATCTATGAGATTATGATGTTTGCTTGCAAGTATATGTATCTTGGGTTATTCAACGGTGAAGTAGAAGCTGCAAGGTCCTTGTGTTCTCTACTGCAGCATCATCAGGATTTGCTATTTTGAATCTGGTTAGCTTGGTGATAGCTTGTTAGATTTTGTATGCTCTGGACTGATAATCAGATCATGTAAGTGAACCAAACAACTCCTGAAACAACTATTCTTTCTCTTTCTATTTTTTGCTTTTGGAAACACACTGTTTAGCACAGTCTGAATATGCTAATATGTCATACACCCTCTGATACTTTGTGAGATTTTACTATTTTTTTTGTGTTTTTGATTTGATGTTTCTTGTTTTAGGATGAAAATTGTTTGCTTGAAATTTATTCTATAATTGCTTTGTTTTGTTTTATTAAGCAATTCCTTGTTTTGCTAAATTGTTCTATGTATAATTATGTATAATTAATAACCTAATTTGGGCTCTGTTTGTTTTGGAAAATTCCAATTCAGTAATTAAGAAGAATCTTTGTCTTGATTGATTTAGAATGATTTGCTTTGATTAGACAAACCATAAATCATAAACTGTATGGAACATTATACAAATAAAAAGCAAATTTTATTGGCTATGGCTTGTTGGGAAATTTTTATATCTATATCTCTATATATATATATGTATAACACTATTTTCTAAAGCTAGAGACGGTTAATTGAATGTTTGTTTTGTGACTTGAGATTTTTATGCTTTTGGCACCATTAAATGATGTAAATGTTGTTTTTTAATTTTTTTTTTTATATACAAAATATCAAATTTTCAAACAACCAGCTGAAGTAAAATAGTTATTGTGTCTGCCTAGCATTGTGGTGGTCTGAAAGTAGTCTTGATGGCATTCTAGTGGAAGTTGTAGTATGATGGTGATGGTATCAATGGTGATAGAACTAGAAATCTTATTGAAACTACAATTCGACAAGATTAACCTATAGTAGTGCATCCTGAATGAAAGTAAGTTTGGATTCACATGTTTATCTTGCCAAATGAGTAGAGATTGGAAATGTTTGGAAAAATGTGATGGAACTTGGATTATCCCTAAGGAGCATTAAACTTAACCAAAAAAAGGCGTTAAGGGGGTTAGAGCCGAAAACGTCACAACCAGTTTCCTTACATCAAATAGGACTTGTGACAATAGACGAAATGCCATTAGCACGTGTAGGTTGGGAGTTAGAGCCGAAAACGGCTTAAACTTAATCGAAAAAGGGCATTAAGGGGGTGAAAATACAAAACAGCTCTCGAACCACCATACAGATATCACAACCAGTTTCCCCATGACAAATAAGACCTGTGACAACAGATGGAATGTAATTAGCACGTGTAGGTTGGGAGTTAAAGTCGAAAATGCCTAAAACTTAACCGAAAAATGGGCATTAAGGGAGCGAAAATGCAAAAATCCCCCGAACCACCGTACGGATGTCACAACCAGCTTCCCCTTGACAAATAGGACCTGTGACAACAAATGACATGTAATTAGCACGTGTAGGTTGGGAGTTAGAGCCGAAAATGCTTTAAACTTAATCGAAAAAGGGCATTAAGGGGGTGAAAATGCAAAACAGCCTCCGAACCACTGTACGAACGTCACAACCAGCTTCCTCATGACAAATAGGACGTATGACAACAGACGAAATGTAATTAGCATGTTTAGGTTGGGAGTTAGAGCCGAAAACGCCTTAAACTTAACCAAAAAAGGGCATTAAGGGGGTGAAAATGAAAAACATCCCCTAAACCACCATATGGATGTCACAACTAGATTCCTCATGACAAATAGGACCTGTGACAATAGACGGAATGTAATTGGCACGTGTAGGTTGAGAGTTAGAGCCAAATACGCCATAAACTTACTCGGAAAAGGGTGTTTTAGGGGCGAAAATTCAAAACAGCCCCCCAACGACCGTGTGGCTCACATGAATAGATTCACCATGACAAATAGGACTTGTGAGAACTGACGGAACACAATTCGGACCCGTAGGTTGTGAGTTAGAGCCGAATACGCCGTAAACTTAGTCGAAAAAAGGCGTTTCGAGGGCGAAAATTCAAAACAGCACCTGAATCACCGTGTGACTCACACGGACCGTGTGCTTGTTTCAACTTTTGGCTTCATTCTTCATTTTTGGTCATATTCTTGGCATTGTGTTTAATCCTTGGATTTCTATGACCCTTACAGTTTTCCCAGCTATGTGAACATAAAATAGATAGCAATAAATTACTTCAACAATGAAAATGGAATTGAATTAGGGTATTTTTTTCACGATCAAAGTATTAATATCTTGATGGTAACCCAGTCTTATAATATTGCATATTTGTAACTCATGAAAGCCATGTCTACTACCAGGGATTGGTCAAATGAATAAGGTACTCCCTTACTAGGTATGATGCCTGGGTTCGAGTCTTGCTTTCCATGTGATGAAGCTTCCCCCTCTCCTATTCCCCTCCTACCTATTGTAGAAAGACCCAAAAAAAAAAAAAAAAAAAAACAGAAGTCGAAGTCGTGACATAAATTGGTTTAGGAATGGTAAATAGTTTTGAATCCAATATTGTTGGCCTTGTTTACTTAAGCTGATCTAGTTTAGTACAAATTAGTTTGGGTCTATGACATAGCTATTGGATTAACAGAGCTCTTGGAACACAATAAGTTTCAAGACATGAAAATTGTGCAGGAGTATGTGTGTGGCCATATCAAAACTACTAGCAAGTATGAAATATTATCGATTAAGTTGATATGTTGTCACTCGCCCAAAACTTAGTCGGAAAAGGACGTTTCGGGGGTGAAACTTCAAAACAGCCCCCTAACTGCCGTGTGGCTGACATGAATAGCTTTCCCATGCCAAATATGACTTGTGACAATTGACGGAATGTTATTTGGACTCGTAGGTTGGGATTTAGAGCCGAATACGCCCAAAACTTAGTCGAAAAAGGGCGTTTCGGTGCGAAAATTCAAAATAGTCCCCGAACCGCCGTGTGGCCAACACGGGCAGCTTCCCCATGCCAAATAGGACGTGTGACAACTGACGGAATGTTATTCGGACCTATAGGTTGGGATTTAGAGCCGAACACACCGAAAACTAAGTCGAAAAAGGGCATTTCGGGGGCAAAAATTCAAAACAGCCCCCCGAATCACCATGTGGCCGACATGAACAGCTTCCCCATGTCAAATATGACTTGTGACAACTGACGGAATGTTATTCGGACCCGTAGGTTGGGATTTAGAGACGAATACGCCAAATCTTAGTCCAAAAACAGCCTTTCGGGGGCGAAAATTTGAAACAGCCCTTGAACCGCTATGTGGCCAACACGAAAACCTTCCCCATGCCAAATAGGACTTGTGACAACTAATGAAATGTTATTCGGACCCATAGGTTAGGATTTAGAGCCGAATACGCCCAAATCTTAGTCAATAAAGGGCGTTTGGGGGGCGGAAATTCAAAACAGCCCCCGAATTGCTGTGTGGCCGACACGAACAGCTTCCCTATGCCAAATATGACTTGTTACAATTGCTAGAATTTTATTCAGACACATATGTTGGGATTTAGAGCCGAATAGGCCCAAAACTTAGTCGAAAAAGGGCGTTTCGGGAGAAAAAATTGAAAACAACCTCTAAACCACCGTGTGGCCAACACGAACACCTTCCCCATGCCAAATAGGACTTGTGACAACTGACGGAATGTTATTCGGACTCGTAGGTTGGGATTTAGAGACGAATACGCCCAAAACTTAGTCGAAAAATGACGTTTCGGGGGCGAAAATTCAAAACAGCCCTTGAACTGCCATGTGGCTGACACAAACAGCTTCCCCATGCCAAATATGACTTGTGACAACTGACAAAATATTATTCGGACCCGTAAGTTGGGATTTAAAGCCGAATACGCCAAAAACTTAGTCGAAACAGGGCGTTTTGGGGGCGAAACTTCAAAACAGCCCCTGAACCTTCGTTTGACTCTCATGGACAGCTTCTCCATTACAAATAGGACTTGTGACAACTGACGGAATGTTATTCGGACCCATAGGTTGGGATTTAGAGTCGAATACGCCCAAATCGTAGTCGACAAAGGGCGTTTGGGGGGCGAAAATTCAAAACAGCCCTCGAACCACCGTGTGGCTGACACGAACAGCTTCCCCATGCCACATATGACTTGTTACAACTGACGGAATGTTATTCGGACCCATATGTTGGGATTTAGAGCCGAATACGCCCAAAATTTAGTCGAAAGACGGTGTTTCGGAGGGGGGGGAAATTGAAAATAGCCCTCGAACTGCTGTGTGGTCGACATGAACACCTTCCCCATGCCAAATAGGACTTGTGACAACTGACGGAATGTTATTCGGACCCGTAGGTTGGGATTTAGAGACGAATATGCCCAAAACTTAGTTGAAAAAAGGCGTTTCAGGGGCGAAAATTCAAAACAGCCCTTGAACCACCGTGTGGCCGATACGAACAGCTTCCCTATGCCAAATATGACTTGTGACAATTGACAGAATGTTATTCGGACCCGTAAGTTAGGATATAGAGCCGAATACGCCTAAAACTTTGTCGAAACAAGGTGTTTCGGGGGCGAAACTTCAAAACAGCCCCCGAACCTCCGTCTGCCTCTCACGGGCAGCTTCCCCATTACAAATAGGACTTGTGACAATTGACGGAATGTATGGGAGATGTATTGTAATGGAAAATTATGGGAAAAATATTCAGAAACCAATATGAACTTAGTTTACGCCTTGTTTTAAACTTGCTAACTTTTTGAACGTATACATGTGTGTTATATTATATTTAAGCTTTCATACAAGTATGAAACATGCTTATGGTGTTTCTAAGGCCATGTGCATCATGAGATATCAAGAATTCTTTCTTTGATGAATCATTTATAGGTGTCTCAACATATATTTCTACATATTTCCTTTTATGATTGAAATTTATTTTTGTTATTATTTTTATCTGAAATGGCACTGACATACATTAATAAGCAGCGATAGTTTTATACCCAATCTAATTATTCAAGTGCCTTTTGCAAACAAATAATGAGGAAGTTGATAAAAAAAATACTTTCTATTCACATTGGGCTTTGATATTGGTTTAGCCACATAATTTGGATACATGTTGCATACAAATAGAAGATTGTTACATTAGCTTTATGTTACTAACGAAAGATTTAGTAATGATTGTTCTGCATTTAGCAATGTTCCTTATAACAAAATACTTTAGAAAAACTTTAGATTGACTGATAATTGATTCATCGTGGAAGGTTACTTCTCACTTATTTTTATTTGTCACTTGTTGCCAAATTCATTCATGAAATTGGGCATTTTTGGGTCCAATTCTAATGTCTTTTTTTTTTTTTGTTTTTTGTAGATGACTTTGTTGCGTGGACTTCCAGAGATATTTTGGTGTATGGAGAAGAAATTGTACTTTTGTATAGAAGTAATATAATACTTTTGTCGTCTCTGGCTTTTGTGCAGTTAACTATTACTGATACAAAAAACTTTTGGCAGCGAACAGATAATTACTGGGATGGTAGATAGATCACCTTTTGTCGCCGTACAGATATATGATTTTTTGTCGTGGTACATAGATGTACTTTTGGCTTGGTACATACATCACCTTTTGTCGTGGTACAGATTACGATGGTAATTTGTACCATGCCAAATGGTCACTTCACATGGTATAGTAAATGTAATTTTTGTATATGGAGGGCTTTACTTTTTGTATGATTCTATATGTTATATGGAATTATTATTTTAGTTTGGACGATAGTTGGTTTATATGTACTTGGACAGTTAAAGTAATTTATTTTTTGTATACAGATGTAGATTGTGGAATGCTCGATAGTTTATGTATCATTTTATTTATATACGTATTACAGGTTACATGGAATACAGACAGGTTATGGACACATTATAATATTTGCAATAAAACATAATATCATGTTTTTGCTGACTAAACGTTTTGTAGCCAAAAAAAAGGAAAAAAAAAAAAAAAACATTTGGCTACTAAAAGTTTTGTAGCAAAAAAAAAATCAAACATTTGGCTACTAAATTTTTTGTAGGCAAAAGAAAAACAACCATTTGGCTACTAAATGTTTTGTAGCCAAAAGAAAATCAAACATTTGGCGACTAAAATATTTCATGGCTAAAAACAAAAGTTGAAGAATAAAAATACTTTTGGTGACTAAAAATTTAGTAGCAAAAAATGTGGGAGTTTAGGCGACTAAATTTTTAGTAGCCAAACACGTGGAAGTTTAGGCGACTAAATTTTTAGTAGCCAAAAGAAATAGTATTTGCCGACTAAAATTTTAGTAGCCAAAAAAGATAGACTTTAGGCGACTAAAATTTTAGTAGGCAAAACACTTATATTTTCTTTAAGCGACTAAAAAATTTAGTAGCTAAAATTTTTTCCACGACTAAATCATTGGCTTTTGGCAACAAAAAAATTGGTCGGCAAAAATGTATTATTTAATTAATTTTCCAACCTATTGGTGATTAAATATTTAGTCGGCAAATGAATACATTTGGCGACTAAATTAAGTTTAGTCGCCAATAAGCTTTCCTGACTACTCTTCGGCTACTAATTTTGCGACCAAAAAATTTAGTCGCTAAAGCCCACCGGCGACTAAAAATTGACTTTTGGCGACTAAAAATTTAGTCGCCAAAAGTGAAAATTCTTGTAGTGGATGTAATGAGCAAGACTCAATTTGTGTAACCAAGCAATGACTTGGAAACATGTAAGCCTACATGGCATTTAACTGGTTGTTAAACAGTGAACTCTAATATATTAAAGTATATTGTTTCTCATATTCATTCCGTATATGAGTTATCTTTATTGTATTATTTTGGGAGTGTGACAGAGATTGTTATTATAAATTAACAAATCAAAATTTTAAATTGTTGCCAAAAAGTTCCCTAAAGATGAGAATTCATGACAAAGTAACTTGTTACTAATATGCTGAAGTTAAAAAAAAATATTTCTTTTTTTGGAACAAAATTTAATCTTTGGTGACAAAATTCTAGAAATTGTTGCCAAAACCTTTAGTTTCAAGGCCTTGGTGACATCTTTGTGACAGTTTTATAATTGTAGCAAAAAACTCTTATATTTGGTTAGGAGAATTTGGGAGGGATTTAAAAAGGAAAAGAAAAAATGTGTGTAAAGCTAAGTGAAATGGGAGAATATTTTATTTATATTTCACTTATCTTTTTTCTTTTCTTTTCAAATCTCTTATCAAATTCCCTAACTAAACACAATGTTACTGACAAAATTTTGACTTTTGAGGAAGATTTTATACGTCTCGAAAACTGCTTTTTCTGAAAGAGGAAGAGGCTGTTTTGAACATTTATTACTTAGTGCTCGTTTGACAATGATTTTTTTAGTTGGGTTTTTGACTTTTTTGGCTTTTTTAGCCTGAAACTTTTTTGATCGTTTGGTATTCTTGTTTGGTTTTTTTGGCTTTTTGGCTTTTGTGATTTTTGTCCTTTAGTGATTTTTTGACTCTTTTTTGTCCTTTTGTGATTGTTTAGCCTATCACAAAAACCAAACGCCCCTCACAAAATGAATTTGTGTGCTACTTTCTTTATCATCAAGATTTGTCTTGATTGATGATTTTTTTATTTTATTTTATGTATATATAAGCACATTATGTATGGCAGATATATTTAATGGAAAATTATATGTAGTTGAGAGAAGAGAAAATAAATTATTGATATATAAAGCGATGTAAGTGAGACTTACACTCCCATAGTCTTTCATTTGTACTATACTACAAATACACTTACACTCTCATGTGTTTATAAATTTTTTTTTCCCTTCTCCCGCCTGCATGGAATTCCCCATATTCAAAAGTGGGGCCTTTCTCTACTTGGCCCTTGGCAAGCACCTCTTCTGCCTAGTGCTTTAATCGATTTAGTCATTTTGACATTGAATTGTTTTGGGTAAATTAAAAATACACTATTTAAATTTTGCTTAAAGTACAGATTGTCCCATGTGATTTAGAAAATTACAAATACCCTTTATTATAATTTTTTATTTAACAAAATTAACTAAAATGCTGAAATTCATAATTTCTCTCATATACAATAATAAAATTACCTAAATTATTGATTAAAATATATTTTTAATATCATTAAAAACTATTAATTGACTTGATGATTTATTAATAAAAAAGGCGATTTGCTATGAAAGTAGAAATTTCAGATGGTAGAATGTAATTTTTAGAATTATGAGAGGCGATTTGTATTTTAATCAAATTTCAAGAATATATTTGTAATTACACTAACAGTCCCTATAGTTTGGGGCTCGTGTCACTTTGGTCCCTGACTTTTCAATTGTGACACATTTGACCCTGAATTTTGAATCTTGTTTCAAATAAGGACAATTGAAGATATCATTGTTTAATTTCAAGGGCAAAATCGTCAATTTAATAAAATATAAACTAATTTGACAAAAATAAATGTAAAAAAAATATTTTTAATTTTTAAAAAATTATTTTTATCCACCAATGATAAAATTATGTGAAATTGATAAAAATTAATAAAAATTACATGATTAATTTTTAAAAATTAATTTTATATGATCATCATTCAAACACATAATAAAAATTAATTTGGTAAAAAAAATAAATGTCTAAAAGATTTATCAATTTTACATAATTTTATTTTTAGCGGGTAGATATAATTTTTAAAAATTCAAAAATATTTGTTTGACATTTATTTTTGTCAAATTAGTTTATATTTTATTAAATTGACGATTTTACCCTTGAAAAATCTAATGATATTTTTAATTTTTTTTGATCGGCAAAGAAAATCTTTATTGAAAAAACATTCAAGGAATGAAGTTTACATCAATAAAGAGGAGCTTGGGCCTAAAAAGCCCCAAGCGCCAGTTGGTGAGAAACCAACAAAGAGAAAAGGAGAGGAAAAAACAACAAGCATAACCAAAAACTCCCAAAGGTTGTAACACTGCAGCAAAAATCAGCCAAAACAGAGGCATTCTCACACAGTGGAGGGAGCATTTTATAGCAAAATTCTCACACAGCAGCAGACAGAACCTAATTCAATCCTTCAGAGTGTTAACAGAGGCATACACCCTATGGCTCAAAACCAGCTTAACAAGCAGACCTCCACTCAAACCACCACTCGGCTGCTGGACCTAAGAGACAACTACACAGCCAAATGGACCTAAGCAACATAACAGCACCAGAGTTAGCACCACAGAATTGCATTGAGATGAACAAAGCCACTGATAATGCTGAACAAAGCCAAGCAGAGAAACAATAAATTTGGCCAATTGATAATGCTAAACAGAGGAACAGGGAAGAGAAACTAACTAGCAGATTGGGGCTAAAACCAAAATAGCAATCACCAGCTGATGAACCAAACCAACCAGATCAATATCCCCAACAGCTCATATACAAGCGCAGCAGAGCATTATACCAAAACAGAAAGACCAGATCAGCAACCCCAACTGATAAACCAAATTAACACCAGCAGATAAACAAACCCAACTGATAACAAGTAGATCAAACTCCAACCCAGCAGAAAAGAAGCTCTGGCAAAACATGGCCCAAAGAAGCTCTGGCAAAGCCAGCCCATCTAAAGATTTGAATTCCCAACTCTGATTTGCCTCCAGTTGAAGGTTAAATCATCAACTGAGAAGGGAAGGTCCTTGATGGTTGCTTTCAGTCATAGTGCAGCTCTGACTTTGATAGTTTCACTCAAATCTGAAATATTCGGTTGAGCCTCTTCAAAAATACATTCGTTCCTACACTTCCACAGTGACCAAAGAACAATGAGCGGGATAGCTCTCCAAATTAATCTGTCAAAGTGATTGAAGTTTACTCTCATCCACCATTGGAGAAGGCCATCAACTGAATCTTGAATGCACCAAGAATGCCCCCATTCATGAATAATTGAAGACCAAATCTGCCATGAAAAGGGGCAGTGAAGCAAGACATGTGTGGCTGATTCAGATTCAAAGCCACAGAAGGTGCAACTGATGGAAATAGATGGGTCTAAAATACCAATTCTGAGCATAAATTCTGTTGACTTAATTTTGTTCTTCCAAGCTAACCAACAGAAAAATGAAACCTTAGGAGGGACAGCTCTATTCCAGATATGATTACAAATTGAAAGATGAAGACCAATGGTGGAATTACTGAAAGAGTAAATTGTGGAAACAAAAAACTCACCAATGCTTACAGTAGCACAAGCCTAGAAAAAACAGTCAGCTATGTGTGGAGACAGAGAAGGGGCTGACGATAGGGCTTCAATCAAACTAGCTTCTTCCTCCAATTCCCAAGAAAACATCATTCTTCTAATGGGAAAATTCCAAGTATTTGGGCTGGTTTTCCTATCAAAATATTAATGAAGAGAACCATCTTTATCAGTTGAGAGATTGAAAAGGAGGGGAAAATCATTCTTAAGGCAAGTGTTGCCACACCATTTGTCATGTCAAAACTTGATTATGTTTCCATCCCCTACTTTAATTTGACAATTATCCGCATAAAAATTGAAAATATTACTGCAATGGTTCCCAATAGATAAGATGTCTTTCCACACTCTAGAATGTTTGTAGGAGAAACTTACCAGTGGATTCCAACAAGCCTCATCTATCTTGTATTTGCTACATATAGCCCTCCTCCAAAGAGAATTAATTTGAGTTCCAAATTTCCACCACCATTTAAGCAATAGACATGCATTTACATCTCTTATTCTTCTAATGCCCAAACCCCCTTGATTAATGCTTTTTGCAGCCTCCCCCCATTTCACTAAGTGGACTTTTCTTTTCAGGTCGTTACCACCCCATAAAAAAGCTGATTGAATCCTCTCAGTTTCTTTGGCCACACCTTCTGGCATCTTAAATAAAGAGAGAAAATAAACTGGTAAACTAGATAAGGTGGACTTGATTAGTGTTAACACGCACGCAAAGATGCTAGCTGCTTCCACCCCGAGAGTTTGGAGCTGAATTTGTCAAGCACAGGTTTCCATGTAGATTTTCTCCCGGGGTTGGCTCTAAGAGGTAGACCCAGAAATTTTAGAGGTAGGCTGTGAACTTGACAGTTGAGGAGCTTTGCAAAGGAGAGCAAGAGTGAATCATCCACACCAACACCACATACCACACTTTTGTGATAATTTATTCGCAGACCAGATAAAACTTCGAAGCATCTTAGAACTCTTTTAATAAGCACCATCTGATCCCAATCTGCTTCAGAGAAAATAATTGAGTCATCCGCAAATTGCAGATGAAACAAAAGAACATCCTTTGACCCAACAAGCACTCATCTAAGTATGCCAAGATTAATTGCTCTGTTCAAAAGCATGTTAAGACCTTCAGATACAATATTGAACAGAAAATGTGAGAGCAGGTCGCCCTGTCTAAGACATCTTTGTGGTGAGAATTCAGTAATTGGTGAACCGTTCACAAGAATGGAGATCCTAATTGTGGTAATACAAGTTTTTATCTAGGAAATCCATTTGTTCCCAAACCCAAAATTGGACAGAAGAGAAAATAAAAATTCCCAGTTCACAGAATCAAAAGCTTTGTCGAAGTCTAGCTTTAAAATTAGACTGAGCTTCTTGGACTTTTTCCATCCATCCACCACTTTATTGGCAATGAAAACCCCATCTAGGATGTTCCTCCCACCTATGAATGCAGTTTGTGTTTCACCAATGATGGAGGGAAGAACTGGCTTCAATCTATGTGTTAGTACTTTAGCTAGAATTTTGTAAAGGGAACTTACAAGGCTGATGGGTCTGAATTCAGACAGGCCAGTGGGATTGTCCACTTTGGGAATCAGACTAATAAAAGTGTTGTTGATGCCATAGGTCAGTTTGCTATTAGAATGGAAGTCCGCGAAAAATTGCATAATCTCGGGCTTCATGACCTTCCAAAATTTCTGATAGCACAACAAGTTAAAACCATCAGGGCCTGGAGCTTTGTTGCTATTGCAATCCTCAATTGCAGCCAAAACCTCAGCTTTACTGAACTCTGAGACAAGGTGTTGAGATACATAGTCTGACCCAATGGTCTTGAAAACCCCTTCCAAGACAGGTCTTATAACCCAATCCTCCGCAAACTGTTTCTTGAAGTGTTGATTGGCCTCAAACTTAACCCTGTTAGGATCCTCATGAGATACCCCATTAACTTCGATAGAGTTAATCATGTTCCTGCTCTATCTGGCATTAGCAAAAACATGGAAAAACCTAGTATTCTTATCCCCATTGAGAGTCCATTTCAATCTGGATTTTTGGTGCCAAATCCACTCCACCATCCTATGAAGCTTCCACATCTCACCTCTGACCACTCTTCTTCTTGCCAATTCAGCTTGAGCTAGAGGTCTTTCATCTACCAAAATATCAATTGCATGAAGTTCCTCTTCGGAAACTTTAAGTGCAGATGAGACATTACCAAATACCTCAACATTCCATTTCTTCAGTGCTAGTTTTAGATGCTTTAATTTTTGAACAAGTATGTAGCCAGCCCATCCAGTGACCAAAGAACTACTCCAGATATCAACAAAAAATTTAGAAAAGCTTGGATGAAGAGTCCAGGCATTTAGAAACCTGAAAGGTCTGGGTCCCCAATATTTTTCATCTTCCATCATCAATAGTGGACAATGGTCTGAAATTAATCTAGACAGTCCCCATAGTTTCATTCTGAAATTAATCAGCCACTCAGGTCCAAGCAAAATTCTATCTATATGACTCCATTTCTCAGATTCCTAAGCATTACACCAAGTGTATTTTCTTCCATGAAGAGGTAAATCATTGAGCTCACATTTTCCAATAAACTCATTAAGATGATGTATCCCTCTATCCCTCCTAGAGCAGCCTACCCTTTCTCCTATATGCCTTATTTCATTAAAGTCCCCACCCATACACCAAAGAGCAGGGAAATGGTCTTTGAGCTTGAGGATATCATCCCAAAGAGATGATCTAGCACAGATATCATTTGGTGCATATATGTTGATCAAGACACACTCAAAAGAGTTGTACAGGGAACCAGAAAGCAAGATGTACCTCCTATTACAATAGCAACTAGACAGTTGAAAGACAGCAGGGTCCCAGATACAAAGAAGCCCACCAGCAGAGCCTTCAGGATCCACTGCCATGTATTCCATATTTCTGCATCCCTAGAGCCTTCTAACAGCATTATCAGAAGTTACTGCTTTCTTGGTCTCTTGGAGGAAAACAATATCAGCATGCTTGTCTTTTATAAGACTTTTGATTCTGCCTTTCTTCTCAGGTTTATCCAGACCCCTAATATTCCAAGATAGAAGCTTCATAATTAAACATAATAATACACTCAAGTCACCCATCTGCAGTGTCTTATTTCTGAGTCGTTCCCTCCTTGGTGATTCTGGCTTTATCCTTCATCTCAAGGTCGATTATCTTATTTAAAACCACATCCTCCTCACTGTTGAAGTTAACACCCAGTGATTTCCCCAATTGTATTGTAGCTTTGGCTTCTTCCAAAAGATAATTGTTAGAAGATGATCCACTTTCAGATAAATCAGACTGAGCAAAGGTAAAAGCTACCGGTCTAAAGATAATAGATTTAGAAGAATTCTTGAGAGCTGCTGCAGTTCTGAAGCCATGGAATCTAGCAAAGCTGTTAAATCCCTCAATGTGAACCTTCTTCTTCACTTTTTTCCTCTCAATTTGCAGTGGTTCTGTATAAGGAATGATAGATTTACCTTGGGCTTTTGGATTGAGACTTACTAAGCTTACTCCATTTGGCCCCAACTTTTTTGATCGCCCAGCAGATTGCAAAAGGGCCATAGCACTGGATAGGGACTGGTTTTGGTACATGGGCCAAATTAACCTCCAAATTGATACCAGGCCCAATGCCAGGCCTAAGGTCGCCAATAGGTTCGTTGGCTAAAATGACATCCAACTTAATACCCGGCCCACATCCGTCTATAGATTTGCCTGAAGGAGCTTGCTGAACACACTTCAACCTGCCATCATTATTTTTTGAATTTTGTTCTGATCCTTCCATCAAAGTCCCCTCAACGCTTGCTCCCTCTGACCTGATGGAGCCTCTAACACAGAGAGTCTCTTCAACCACAGTTCCTATTCCTTCCCCTATGAGACTGCAACCAGACTCTTTCCTTTGTTTAATCCCGTTAGTGCAAACCAGATCAGTGTCGAGCAAAACATGCAATTGTGCCACCTCATCACCATCATTTTTGACCCTTACAGCTGCCTCTGGAGTGTTGCTAACCTCCTCACTGTTACTGGCTTCTGTGAAGTCGGAGTCTTCCATTCTTGATGACTTCATCCCACCAAAATCTGCTAGATGGTCTTCGCATACAAGAATGTAATAAGAAATGCCCTTACACTCCAAGCAAATAGTTTTGTTTATATATTCCATGGATGTAGTAGCTACTCTAATTCTGGCATAAGAAAAAGATTTAGGATGGCAGATATCACCATCTAGGCTGAGGATGGTGCCCCAAACCTTACCAATGTTGTTGAGTGTATTCCTATTCCATAGATGCAGGGGTATACCATAGCATCTCAACCAAACGCACCTCTCCTACTGCAGATGGAGATTTGGCTTCCAAACCATCACGAATTGGCTCTAGCCCTTTAGCTACTCTATAATCTTTCCAATGTTTGACTGGAGCTCATTAGAAGATTTAAAGGATAGTAATATATCACGACCTCCCCCTTTCCTGACTTCAACCTGCTCCAATCCTTTCTCTGCCA
Source organism: Camellia lanceoleosa (assembly GCA_025200525.1). NCBI lineage: Eukaryota > Viridiplantae > Streptophyta > Magnoliopsida > Ericales > Theaceae > Camellia > Camellia lanceoleosa. The sequence goes on from CM045758.1 coordinate 127,171,493, forward strand.
GAGCTTTCATAATGCTGTGTGTGGTAAACTCTGTATTAAATCTGACTATAACACTATCATAGAGCCAACCGTTGCCCTCTTTATGAACTTTTAGAGTTATATTTGAGTTCCCATCCAAAACAGAGGCATCTCCTTTTAGTACTTCAGCAAAAGTTCTGTGGCCTACATATGCACCACTGCCCATGATATTATTTGTATCCATGCTCCTTTTAGTATCCTGAGGCTTACGCTTGCTCTGTTCGGGTCTGGTATTCCTGGCATAGGTAGCCATTCTAACCACGAGCATCGTGTCATCCACAAAAAGGCCATTCGCTTTTTGGATGGCAACAGATGCTGAGATACGACAGTCATAACGGACAAACCCAGACCTTGTGTTCGTCACTTTCCTTCTTTTGAATGGGATGTAAGCATCCTTCACGATCCCGAACTTGGTAAAGAGTTTGTACAAAGCTTTAGCATCCATTACTGTAGGAATGTTATCAACAAATACAGTGAAAAAACCCTTGTTTCGTTCCTTACTCGGAGCACCACCGCCTCTCCACTGACTCATCACCGGAGTCCAACCACCATTTCTGGGTTGCACCATATCTCTCTCTAGACACGAGAAATTTAATGATATCTTTAATTGTCCTTATTTGGAACAAGATTCAAAATTCAGGATCAAATATGTCACAATTGAAAAGTCAGGGACTAAAGTGATGCAAGCCCCAAACTATAGAGACTATTAATGTAATTCACCCTTTGTAATTTATCCAATTGTTTTTAATGAACAACCAATCAACAACATCATATAGAACCAAAGCGTTTACCTGTTCAAAAATACTGAAGTGGTATTTGGATTAATTAAAATAGTGACACATTTTATTCTTTCATTTAGACATATTGGTGTAATGTGGCTTACATGATGCAATTTGATATGAAAAATATACATCATATTGAAATGTCCCATCGCATCCAGTATTCAACATATTTACTAAAGCTAATTATACATTTTTTATGCGTGTTTTAAGATGGCAGTGCCAAATAAAATTTGTCAATTTTCCACTGCTAAGATTGTGATTTGGCGTGTGAGAGACTATAGTACAACTTTTAAAGCTTAAAACCATTAGGGTAATTTTTAAGTGTGCCTTACCTACCATATATAAGTCATATATAAATTTTTTTTTTAGTTTTTATTGTTTGAATTATATAAGTTTGGGTTTGAACTTATACATTTTTGTGTTATAACTTATACATTGTTGGCCTGCTAGGCAGGTCAACTTACAAGTAAATATATTAAAATAATATAATAAATTATATATGTGTAATTATTTTTATAAAAATACTATTTTTATAAAAATGCATAAGTTTATTCTTACAAATTTAGAACAATACAAAAATGCTTAAGTTTTAATAACTCGTGTAAGTTATTTAACAAACATGCATAAGCCAATACAAAAAATTTAAATTTTAGAGACCAAAATTTAGGGACAATTATTTTTTAGGGACCAAATATTTTTGTTGTGAAAAGTGTCATTATTATATTTTTAGCAACGAAAATCGAACATTAGTGACGAATTATTATTTTTTTAGAACCAAATTTTTTGTCTAAAAAAATAAACCATTTTGTGACCAAATTATTTTGTCCCTAAAAGTGTATTTATTAGTGACATTTTCAAAATTATGTTACTAAAAGCTTTATTTTTGACTTTTTGAGACGACTTTTTAGCGACTATCCCCGTGACTATAGAAATTAGTCTCTAAATATCTTTTGCAACAAAATTTTTGCTTTTAGAGATCAAAAAATTTAGCCTCTAAAACTCTTATATGTTGTAGTGAGCGAATTAGAAAAATACAAATATTCGTAAGTTTTCACAAATCACATAAGTGATTTCATAGAAATGCGTAAGTTTTTACAAAAAACATGTAAGTTTGTTTTCAAAATTTAGAATAATATAAATATGCGTAAATTTCCACAAACCAAGGAAGTGATTTCACAAAAATATATAAGTGAACACAAAAATGAGTAAGTTTGTTTCTAAAAATTTAGAATAACACAAATATGCGTAAGTTTTACAAATCGCGTAAGTAATTTCACAGAAATACATAAATTTTCACAAAATTACGTAAGTTTGTTCTACAAAATTTAGAACAACACAAATATATGTAAGTTTTTACAAATCAAGTAAGAGATTTCATAAAAATACATAAGTGAACAGAAAAACTCTTAAGTTTGTTCCAAAAAATTTAAAACAACACAAATATGTGTAAGTTTTCACAAATCACGTAACTGATTTGATAAAAATGAGTAAATTTTCACAAAATGCGTAAGTTCATTTCGAAAAATTTAGAACAATACAAAATGCGTAAATTTTCACAAATAACGCAAGTGATTTCATAAAAATGCATAAGTGAACACGAAAACGCGTAAGTTTGTTCCCAAAAAGTTAAGATCAACACAAAATGTGTAAATTTTCATAAATCACGTATGCCATTTCACAAAAATACGTAAGTGAACACAATACCACGTAAGTTTGTTCCAAAAAATTTAGAACAATACAAGTATGCATAAGTTTTCACAAATCACGTAATTCATTTCACAAAGATGAGTAAATTTTCACAAAATGCGTAAGTTCGTTTCGAAAAATTTAGAATAACACAAAATGCGTAAATTTTCACAAATCACGTAAGTGATTTCATAAAAATGTGTAACTGAATACAAAAAAGCTTAAGTTTGTTCCTAAAAAGTTAAGATCAACACAAAATATGTAAGTTTTTACAAACCACGTAAGTTATTTTACAAAAATACGTAAGTTTGTTCTCAAAAATTTAAAACAATACAAAATGCGTAAATTTTCACAAATCACGTAAGTGATTTCACAAAAATGCGTAAGTGAACACAAAAACGCATAAGTCTGTTCCCAAAAAGTTAAGATCAACACAAAATGCGTAGGTTTTCACAAACCATATAAGTCATTTCACAAAAATGTGTAAGTGAACACAAAAATGGGTAAATTTGTTTCCAAAAATTTAAAACAACCAAAAATGCGTAAATTTTCATAAATCACATAAGTCATTTTACCAAAATGCATAAGTGAACACAAATATGAATAAGTCCTGGGAAACAAACTTTGATTTCACAAAAATGCGTAAGTTTTGCAAATCACATAAGTGATTTCACAAAATTGCGTAAGTTTTCACAAAAATCCGTAAGTTTGATCCCAAAAATTTAGAGCAACACAAAAACGCGTAAGTTTTCACAAACCATGTAAGTGATTACACAAAACTGGGTAAGTGAACACAAATAAAGTCAATGGTGAGAACTTAGATTTCACAAAAATGTGTAAGTGAACACAAAATTCGCGTAAGTTTGTCACTAAAATTTTTGAATAACATAAAAATGCATAAGTTTTCAAAACTGACATAAGTTATTACCCGAACAATACGTAAGTAATCGCAAATACGAGTAAGTCTTTGAAAGGCATTTTTATTTCACAAAATAGAGTAAGTTTTAACAACTGACATAAATGATTTCTCAAAAAATACATAAGTGATTACAAATACGAATAAGTCGTTGGAAAACACGTTTATTTCTTATAAAATTGCCTAAGTTTTTACAAAATTACGTAAATGTTAACAACTTACATAAGTTGTGACACAAAACTCACGGTAGTTAGCATAGAATAACAAGTAAATTTGTTCTTAAAAATATTCAACAACACAAAAGTATATAAGTTTTCACAATTGACGTAAGTGATTTCTCAAAAAATACGTAAATAATCACAAACATGACTAAGTACTTAGAGAATACTTTTATTTCACAAAATTACGTAAGTTTTCACAACTTACATAGATGATTTCCCAAAAAATGCATAAATAATCACAAATACGAATAAGTCATTGGAGAACACTTTTATTTCTCACAAAATTGCATAAATTTTTAGAAAATTGTGTAAGTGTTCAAAACTTACGTAAGTTGTGATACAAAACTCAGGGTAGTTAACACAGAATAACGAGTAAGTTTGTTCATAAAAATATTTAACAATACAAAAACATATAAGTTTTCACAACTGATATAAGCGATTTCTCAAAAAATACATAAATGATCACAAGCACGAGTAAGTACTTAGAGAATACTTTTATTTTACAAAATTGTATAAGTTTTCACAACTTACGTAAATGATTTCCCGAACAATACGTAAGTAATCACAAATATAAGTAAGTCCTTAGAGAATACTTTTATTTCACAAAATTACATTTGTGTTCACAACTTACGTAAGTTGTAACAAAAAACTCAGGGTAGTTAACACAAAATGACGTGTAAATTTATTCCTAAAATTTTTTAACAACACAAAAAATGCATAAGTTTTCACAACTAACACAATTAATTTCCTAAAAAATTGCATAAGTGATCGTAAATACGAGTAAGTCTTTACAGAATACTTTTATTGTACAAAATTGCATAAGTCTTCACGACTTATGTAAGTGATTTTACAAAAAATACGTAAATGATTACAAATACGAGTAAGTCATTGTAGAACACTTTTATTTTACAAAATTGCATAAGTTTCACAATGTCATGTAAGTTGTGTCACAAAACTTAGGTTAGTTAATGTAACACCCTAATTTTCATGCCCAAATGATGATACATTTACTTCAAATCAAAATAACATAAAACAAATAAATACCCTCATGGGTTTATAAGTTTCTAAGGCTTGAGGCTGGTTACACAAAACGGTTATTCAAACCCATACATACAAAACCCTTAGCTTACAATCAGAGTCATAGCAAATGAGCACATTATGCTCTCTGCACACAGTTCCACGCCTTCAGTTAGGCGGAAACACCACATCTTTTCCTGCACAAAAATCCCGTTGGGTGAGCATAAAGCCCAGCAGGAAATCCTTCACAAAGTATATACATTTTATACAACTCTCAAAAGGTGGATACATATGCCATGCCATGCTCTTTTGAAAAATAAAAACACATCTTCATTTATTCAAAAACCATCATGCTCAATGATGCCATGCAATTTCAACTGTTTCACATTTATCAATTTTGTTCAAGGGGCGGTAAATACAACTCTGGTAATCCCTAGGTTAGTGTCTGCAAGTTGACTATACAAGTACTACCAATTTGTCATTTTTACCAGTCACAGCCAGAAGGCTCGACACCTATCATCTACACCACCTATCAATCACTAGGCTGGTGTCTGCAAGTAGATTATACAAGTACTACCAATTTGCCATTTTTACCAATCGCAACTGAAAGGCTCGACACCTATAATCCACAGTACCTGTCAAGAATTACCACCGTATTTATCCCAAAACCATTTCATGAAAACTTGTTTTTCAACATTCTTTTCTAAATGCAACGTTTTCAAATCAAATTTCAAAGCTCTTCATTATCAAATGAATTGATATGCCAATGCAATGATTAATAATATAATGCAATATTTCTTCCACTTTCAATACTCTCACGCAATATTCCCATTGTGATCAAAATTTTCATTTCTCATTTCAATGCAATTTCACAAGATGAATAAATACTTTTATTTCAATTCATCTAAGGGATAGCATGATTCCCACATTTCAAACAATCTTAACAATTTAGTCATCTCAAGTGTAGGAAATTAAGGTATAGATATTATTGATATATAGATTTCTTATTTTTACAAGACCAAATGACACTCCTTATATAGGAGATATTACAAACATCATCATAACCCATTAAACCCATTATATACCACTTACATATTATATATTTCCACTATCTACCACTATATATTTCCACTATCTATATGGTGCACTAACTATAGCACTAACCTACTCACCTAACACACTCACATCTACTTACCACACTTGGTGGAGTTTTTACATTTACATTCAACACATTCAACAGCCCCCCTCAAACTCAAGGGGGATAGGAACTAACCAACTTGAGTTTGGAGAGAAAGTAACAAAACAGGAAAAATAAAATGACAAATAAAAGTAGATAGGAGACACTGTATGGTCGTGTCAGACCGTTGTAGAAAAGATTTATGGGGTCATGTCGGACCGTTGTAGAAGATAGTTTATGGGGTCATATCGGACCGATGTAAGCAGTTTATGGGGTCATGTCGGACCATTGTAGAAAAGCAGTTCTGAGGTCATGTCGGACCGTTGTAGAAAAGTTCTTGGGTCATGTCGGACCGTTGTAGAAAAAGCAGTTCTTGGGTCATGTCGGACCGTTAGAAAGCAGTTCTTGGGTCATGTCGGACCGTTGTGAAAAGCGATTTCTTGGGTCGGTCGGACCGTATAGGAGCTAACCGGAATCAATGTCGGGACAGTTTACAGAGTCTTGTCGGACCCTTATAGAAGCTACCCGGAATCAAAGTCGGGACAGTTTACAGAGTCTTGTCGGACCCATATAGAAGCTAACCGGAATCAATGTCGGGACAGTTTACAGAGTCTTGTCGGACCCTCAAAAGGCGTGTCCAATCTTATCAAAAGGCGTGGCATCAAAAGGCATGCCATCAAAAAGCGTGCCATCAAAAGGTGTGCCATCAAAAGGTGTGCCATCAAAAGGTGTGCCCGACAGCCATCAAAAGGCGCGCCGATTTGTCGTCTGGCGTTGAGAGGCGCGTAAGGCGCGTGTCTGCCTTGCCTATTTAACCAAGGCGAAATTTGTCGGCCGATGCATAACAAACCAGCTGAAAAAACTCTTCGTTCTCTCTGTAACACTTCTGAGAGAGATACTCTGAAACATTCTACAACCAACCCTGAATATGGCCTCTTCTTCCCGTTCAGCTACCCAGAACATAGCCTCGTTGTCCCGTGGTCATACTCTCTTTCCCGACCTCAACGAGGCCACAACCCAGAATATGGCCCTTGAACCTCAACCAAGCGCCCTTGGACCAAGCGCTTCTGGTTTTGCGCCTTTGAACTTTCCGATGCTGTCTGTGGAGCAAAGAATGGCTGCACAATCGGATATTGAGGCGAATTATTACACTTTGAGGTCTTGTGTTGAGACAATGACGGCGGTCAACAACCTGTCACACCGGCTTCAGAGTAGAACAAATGAGGTCTGCGGTAAAAGCCCAGCGGCTCTGCTCCGAGCATGTATCACGGATGCGGCGAGATATGTGTCTTTGAAGGCGAAAATAAGGCGAAGTGGAAGGCCACCGTGATGCTCAGTTGGAGGTCCGCCATTTGTGACGGTTGAGAACAGCAGAAGTGAACACCTTTCGGCGTGGGAAACACGGAGGCAGTGCCGGCAAGAGACGCCCAAGACCGAGGCAAAAAGAAGAGAACAGCTGAAGAGGCGAAAAAATAAGGCCGGTTTTTGTTGTGGTGGTAGTAGGTTTTTGTTTTTTGTTTTTTTGTTTTTTTTTTTTGGTGTAAAATGGTGATCGGGTTTGATCCCGACAGAAATAAAAAAAGAGGTTGTGATATGTGGAATGTTGGTGGTGGTGTTTTGGTGTGTTTAATAATAATAATAATAATAATAATAAAATTTGATAGCAGCCAACATAAAGAAGGAGTAAAGCAACAACAAAAGGAAACCCTCGAAAAATTTGTAATAACACGAAAGGAGAAATAAAGAGCGACAATTCCATGACACCACCAATCGGCAAGTCTTTGTCTCACTAAACTTGACACGCTTGCCCGAGCTTCGCCCGAAATTTGTCGGTTTAGTTATGGAAGCAACAAGGGGTATTATGTCAAACTTGAGCCAAAGGTCCTTCTCAAGTAATCCCCATCCGGGCCAGCAACTATAACAATTTTCCCATCTGTCAGCGACCTTGCGGTAAAATCATAAAGGTCATCAAAGAATTGAGCTTCATCAATGCCAATCACATCCGACTTGTCATATGCCTCTGCTCCAAATTTACGTTTAAGGACAACAGATTTGGCGTGCCCAACATGGAAATTTTGTCCCATCATGGGTCTGTTGAATCAATGCATATCTTGTATCCTTGCTTGACTTTATCATTGCAACACTTGGCCATTGTTGACTTGATTTGATTCTGCGAAGAAGCGGCGATCTTTGCCGAGACTATGTCAATGGGCAGGTTGTCATCAAATCAGCACGGGATACTTTGGAATCTTGTAGTAAAGTACAAATGGACTCTTATCAGGAGGAAGTTGCAGAACTACTCCAAATACCATAAGAGCAATTTATAAGACTCTCTCCAATAGATCTGCTGCTCCATCTCTCAAATGATCCCATTGATTAACTGACAACAAGAGGGATGCTGATTAGATTTGGTGAAGTCAAGAGTTTCCTCCTTAATTGGAAAGAAAATGGGAGAAGTAAGCCCCAACCATGTCTTTGTAAACTAGAGGATCAAGTTTCTAGTTAAGGAAAGAGAGTCGGAAGGGACACATTTGCACCTTCTCTCTCTAGAAAATTTCCATCTCAGGCGATGGGAGCTCATTGCTCCAAATTTGGTCTCTCTGGTGGCTTTGTTGGGAGCTTGGGTCTTGATTGGAGCTCTGTTGCACTCTGAGGAGCCATCCATAATGAAGAGCACTGAAATGCTTATATTATTGGATGAAAATGACATGGGTGATGCAGTAGGCGCATGTAAGATTCTGTATTAAAGCTGGCACTTCTCTGGAGATGGGGACCTCCTGAAAGCCACGAGTTCGCATCGATAACCAGAACTTGCCCACACTTGTACTGAGCTCGCCACACTTTGTTCAAGATGTATTGCTCGCATCTCTAGAAACAGCGCCAGATTTGAGCGTCCGGCTCACTGGAATCGAATTTGATGAGTTTCCAAAAGATGAACTCAAGTGAGAATTTCCCACAGCCTGGGACTGCCCATCTCCTTGGAAAAATATGCCAGAACTAGAAGAATAATGCACTAACCCTCCAGCCACCTGGGAAGGTGTCATAGATGGCACTGCAGCCTGGCGACCAGAATCTAAATAGCTCTCCAAGGTCGGCCCTTAGCAGCTCTCTTAGAACTAGAAGCTGAAGAGAAATTTTTCTTGACGCGTTCTTCGGAGACGAATCATAGAGAGAGAGAAAGAGATTGGCGGCTGGGTTTGAGGTCCGGCGGGCGGCCAAGGCGAGGTTGCCGCCCGCCGGTAAAGCAAAAATACTAGATTTTAAACCAGCTCTGATACCATGTAGGAAATTAAGGTATAGATATTATTGATATATAGATTTCTTATTTTTACAAGACCAAATGACACTCCTTATATAGGAGATATTACAAACATCATCATAACCCATTAAACCCATTATATACCACTTACATATTATATATTTCCACTATCTACCACTATATATTTCCACTATCTATATGGTGCACTAACTAGAGCACTAACCTACTCACCTAACACACTCACATCTACTTACCACACTTGGTGGAGTTTTTACATTTACATTCAACACATTCAACATCAAGACTATATTAATACTTTTAAACAACAATTCCCAAAATTTCAACAATTCCTATATTCCATGAAAACATCATTTATATGTAAATAAATAAATAATTTTCAAACATCATTTATTTTGGCACACAAAATAAATATAACAACCTATTCTAAAAATTTTCAACATACTTCTTAACAATTCCCAATTTCTAGGTTTTCTAACCAAAAGTCATTCATCTTCAAATATTTGAGAAGATCTCACCAAAAACATCTTTCTTTCATCAACATAGTTCAAAAATATAAATTTATATTTTTAGAAGGAAAAAGAAAGTAAACCCACTTTCAAAATCACTTATCTTCTTAAATCAAAAATCAATTTTCAAAACTAATCAAAGGATGATTTCGAAAATCATCTAGATCTTGCAAAAACATATATATAACTCAAAGAAAATCCCTCCTTCAAGTCAAGAAGCTTTCAAATTTTTCGGCAACAGAAATTAAATTTTCTTGGAGCCAAATGACGCATTTTTCGCCTTCTACGTTTTGATCCAAAACACTTCATTTTACGACCCCAACAGAACCTATTAAGTTCTTGCACATCATGGTGCATGAAAGAGTCATATGTGCAGTAATCAACCACCGTAAAAACAGCAACCTCGGCTTCAATTATACATGTATCATTCACGAGATAACCTTTTCCAGGATCATACAGTTCACCAAGAGGCATAAAAGATGTGAAACCCCAATCACTTTCTCGGGCATTGAATTGGTGTTGTATCTCTTTCTCACAGAGTACTTGTTATGAATTTGATTAACCACAGAGAAGCTGAATTGCATAACTACACCATCCATATGATAAATTTGTAGAATCTGGCACATCTAAATACATGGACAAATGGTCAACGTTGTTTCCCTTTTGAAAAATGAGAATACGCCATTTATAACCACCAACGACAAAAAAATTTCAGAGTAGAGCTTCTTTGTATTCAACCTAGAAAAGTTCTCAATTCTCCATGTGAACCTTAATGTCTGACGTTCCTCCACTTGCTGATTCTCAGTAGTGTTACCCATCTTTGCTTGTGCTACAACTTCCATAGGGTCATTGTCCTTACAGAGAGTACGAGGGATGAAGCCATAATTATGTGGGTAAACAACCAATGAGTAAAGCACACGGTCAACCTTGATCATTCTAGTTTTTTTTTTTTTTTTTGACAAGTTCATACTTTACTTTGCTCACATAAATTATTGAGCTTCTGTTACATGCTTAAAAGTACCTGATCCCTGAGTTGAATCGATTTTCTGAGCTGACAAATCTAATTGTTCTTCTTTGAATTTACGGCCGCAACGGTGACAACTGCCACCACGAGAATCCGATGAATGGGGCTAAAATAGCTCCCAAGAAATTGCTTCCACTGACTCAATCCACCACCTATGGTTCTAGCCGAGTTGGCATCTTCAATGCAGACCAGCCGACCCAGGAGAGACACCCGTGCAAGCTGTCTCATTGCTCTCACGGGCCGATTCGGCCTTGTAGAATGGCTCAAGAGCTGGCGCGGGGAGGAAGAGACTGAAGGCGAGAACGGCGTCAGGGTGACGATAGATGGCGCCGCAAAAATAGCCCTGAAGCTGCTCTTCGGGTCTTCTTCATCCATGGCGTATACACAAAGAGAGAGAGAGAGAGAGAGAGAGAGAGAGAGAGAGAGAGAGAGATTCAACCACTTGAGTTATGTTATGTTTAACTTTAACAGTGGTGCAAGTCAATGAGTGGCCAGAGAGAGATATCTTAAACTAAACTCTTCCCACTCACTCTTGTCCCAACTTTTCCTCTTTAAAGAAAATATTCCAATGCCCATTGAGATGGTCGGCCCATTCACATTTTTCTTTATTCTTTTCTTTTAGCAGACCACACCAGACTTTCTCTACAACTCTCATCATATTCCCACCAAAAGTGAACAAACCCAGTTGGAATGTAACCACACTCCTAATGTGAGAGATACATTAAAAAATATATATATCCTTCCCACCATCTCATAAATTTTTATTTTATATAAATTTAGGTCATCACAGTTAACAAAAAATGATGTGTAAGTTTGTTTCTAAAAATTTTGAACACAAAAATGCATAAATTTTCACAACTGACGTAACTGAATTTCCTAAAAATGCATAAGTGATCACAAATATAAACAAGTCCATGGAAAACACTTTTATTTCACAAAATTGCATAAGTTTCACAATGTCGCGTAAGTTGTGTCACAAAACTTAGGTTAGTAGAAAATGAAGCGTAAGTTTGTCCTAAATAATTTTGAACAACACAAAAATGCACATGTTTTTACAACTGACGTAATTGATTTCTCAAAAAATACGCAAGTGATCACAAATACGAGTAAGTCCATGAAGAATACTTTTCTTTCACAAAATTGCGTAAGTTTCCACAACTTACGTAAATGATTTCTCCAAAAATACGTAAATGATCACAAATACGAATAACTCCTTGAAGAATACTTTTATTTCATAAAATTACATAAGTGTTCACAACTTACGTAAGTTGTGACACAAAACTTAGGGTAGTTAACATAGAATGATGTGTAAATTTGTTCTTAAAAATTGTCAGCAACATAAAAAGTACATAAGTTTTCACAACTCATGCAACTGATTTCCCAAAAAGTGCGTAAGTGGTCACAAATACGAGTAAATTTTTGTAGAACATTTTTATTTCACAAAATTATGTAAATCTTCACAACTTACGCAAGTGATTTTTCAAACAATACGTAAATGATTACAAATATGAGTAAGTCATTGGAAAACACTTTATTTCACAAAATTGTGTAATTTTTCCAAAGTCATGTAAATTATGTCACAAAATTAAGGTTAGTTAATAGAGAATGACACGTAAATTTGTTCCTAAAAATTTTGAACAACACAGAAATACATAAGCTTTCACAATTGACGTAACTAATTTCTCAAAAAATATGTAAGTGATCACAAATACGAGTAAGTCCATGAATAACTCTTTTATTTCACAAAATTATGTAAGTTTTCACAACTCAAGTAAGTGATTTCCAAAAAATGCGCAACGGATAAAAAATACGAGTAAGTTTTTGGAGAACACTTTCATTTTTAAAAATTACGTAAGTATTCACAACTTAAGCAAGTGATATGCCAAAAAATGCGTAAGTAATCATAAAAACGAGTAAGTCCTTGCAGAATACTTTTATTTTACAAAATTGCGTACGTTTTCATAACTGATGTAAGTGATTTTCGAAAATATACGTAAGTGATCACAAATACGAGTAAGTCCTTATAGAACACTTTTATTTCAAAAAATTACGCAAGTGTTTAGAATTTATGTAAATGATTTACCAAAAAATACGTAAGTGATCACAAATGCAAGTAAGTTTTTGGAGTAAACTTTTATTTCAGAAAATTACGAAAGTTTTCACAACTTACATAAGTGATTTTAAAAAAAAAATAAAAATGCATAACTGATCACAAATATGAATAAGTCGTTGAAGAACACCTTTAATTTACAAAATTGCATAAGTTTTTACAAAGTCACGTAAGTTGTGTCACAAAATTTAAGTTAGTTGACACAACATGACACGTAATTTTGTTTCTAAAAATTTTTAACAATACAAAATTGCGTAAGTTTTCACAACTAACGTAACTGTTTTTTCAAAAATTGCATAAGTGATCACAAATATGAGTACGTCTTTGGAGAACACTTACATTTCATAAAAATACGTAAGTTTTCACAACTGACATAATTGATTTTCTAAAAAATATGTAAGTGATTACAAATACGAGTAAATCTTTGGAGAACACTTCTATTTTATAAAATTGTGCAAGTCTTCACGAATTGCCTAAGTGATTTTTCAAAAAATATGTATGTAAGCACAAATACAAGTAAATGTTATATGTCACAAAATTGCATAAGTCCTCATGAATTACCTAAGTGATTTTCCAAACAATACGTATGTGAGCACAAATAAAAATTAGTATTTGGAGAACATTTTTATTTTACAAAATTATGTAAGTTTTCACAATGCCACGCTAGTTGTGTTATAAAACTTAGGATAATTAACACAAAATGACGTGTAAGTTTGTTCATCAAAATTTTGAATAACAAAAAAATGTGTAACTTTTCACAATTTACGTAAATGATTTTTCAAAAATACGTAAGTGGTTACAAATACGAGTAAGTCTTTCGAAAATACTTTTAGTTCACAAAATTGCTTAAGTCTTCGCTATTTACATAAGTGATTTTTCAAAAAATATGTTAATGATCACAAATATGAGTAAGCCTTTCGAAAGTACTTTTATTTCACAAAATTGCGTAAGTTTTTACAAAATCATATAAGTTTGTCATAAAACTCATGGTGGTTAATTCAAAATTACACATAAGTTTGTTTTTAAATTTTTCAACAACACAAAAATGCCTTAGTTTTCACAACTGACATAAGTAATCACAAAGACAAGTAAGTCCTAGGAGAACACTTTTATTCCACAAAAGCTTGTTGTGGAAACCTAGCTAAAAGCTATATTTTTAGCGTTTTAGCTTTTTTTCGGTCGCATTAGTTTTTTTAACTTTTTTACACTTTTTTTTTTTTTTTTTTTCCAGAAAACTCAAAAAAGCCCAAAAACTAGCTTTTAACCTACTTCACATCACCATCTATAATTGCGTAAGTCTTTACAACTTACATAAGTGATTTTTCAAAAAATATGCAGATGATCACAAATATGAGTAAATCTCTGTAGAATACTTTGATTTTTGCAAAATTGCTTATATTTTTAGAAAGTCACATAAGTTGTGTCACAAAACTTAGAATAGTGAATACAAATATGAATGAGTCGTTGGAGGAAATTTTGATTTCACAAAAATACGTAAGTTTTCATAACTCACGTAAGTGATTTCACAAAAATATGTAAGTGAACACAAATATCAGTAATTTGTTAGAGAAAACTTTGATTTCACAAAAATGCATAAATTAATACAAAATTCACGTAATTTTGTTAATAAAAATTTAGAATAACACAAAAATGTATAAGTGAACACAAATACAAGTAAGTCATTGGAGAAAACTTTAATTTTAAAAAACTACACAAGTTTTCACAATTCACGTAAGTGATTTCACAAAAATATGTAAATTAACACAAAATTCACATAAGTTTGCTCCTAAAAATTTTGAACAATACAAAAATACGTAAATTTTTACAAATCAAGTAAGTGATTTCGTAAAAATACATAAGTGAATACAAATAAGAATAAGTTGTTGCAGAAAATTTTGATTTCACAAAAATGTCTAAGTTTTCACAACTTACGTAAGAGATTTCACAAAAATGAATAAGTGAACGCAAATACGAGTAAGTCGTTCGAGAAAACTTTGATTTCAGAAAAATGTGTATGTTAACACAAAATTCGCGTTAGTTTGTTCATAAAAATTTAGAACCACACAAAAATGTGTAAATTTACACAACTCACATAAGTGATTTCACAAAAATACGTAAGTGAACACAAATACGAGTAAGTCATTGAAGAAAACTTTGATTTTAAAAAAATGCGTAAATTTTAACAACTCACGTAAGTGATTTCATAAAAATGTGTAAGTTAACAAAAAATTCGCATAAGTTTGTTAAAATTTAGAACAATATAAAAATGCACAAATTTTCACAACTCACATAAGTGATTTCAAAAAAATGCGTAAGTGAGCACAAATACAAGTAAGTCTTTGATAGAACTTTGATTTTACAAAAATGCATAAGTTTTTGCAAGTTCATGTAAGTTGTCTCAAAAAAATGCGTAAGTTAACAAAAAATTCATGTAAGTTTGTTCTTAAAAATTTTGAACAACACAAAAATACGTAAGTTTTCATAAAAATGTGTAAGTTTTTACATAAATGCGTACGTAAGCGGTTGAACAGGTAGCTTTATTTTAACATTTAAAAAATCAATGGTCAAGATCAATTTATTTTAATCCAATGGCTATAAATAAGACTGCATGTGATGTGCAACTCTTAAGGGGTTGCTCACTTAAACACTACCCTCAACGGAAACCAAAACTGTAGCAAACTGTTGTAGACACCTCATTTTTGACCGACTTTAAGACTCAGATGTCACCGATTGAGCGCTTGGTGATGTCGCATATTGTGCTCGTTTTGAGATTGCGGAGTCTCGGCTGTGAGCCTTGCTTCCGAACTTCCGGACTCTTTTGTGCTTTGCCTCGGTTTGCGAACCGAGTCCCGTTTTCTCCGTTTTCCCTTCCCGAAGGGAGGGAGAGGTCTCGTAGATCATCTCTCAGTGGCCGTAGGTTACGTTTCGTGGTCGTAGGCCATTTTTCCCGTTTGGAGCCCGGTTTTTGATTTTTCGGAGCCGTCGGCCGTGTGCCTCGGTTCGGGACTGCTTAACCACCTCCGTTTGCTCTGGTTTTTGGCATACACCTTATTTTCTCCCTTTTGAGGGACACTGTGGTTTGAGAGACCAACTTCGTGGTCGAACGCCACTTCTGGTGCCTAATAGCCTGTTTTCGGGGCCCCGAATTGCGTGTCTCGGCCCTCGAACCTTCGTTTTGAATCGGTTTCAGTTCATTTTTGGTGGAGACCTTATTGTCATTGTTAGGAAGGTTGCAGACAGGTGGGAGGCCAGCAATTGTTCTGAAGACCAGCTTTATTCCTTCATCGCTCTTCATCGCCCGTTTTCTTCACTAGAAAGCTGACTTTTTCCATCCCCGGGCCACTTTTTCTGACTTTCCTCCACACCATTGTGTTGTACACACCTGGAAGGCCACCAATATGATATGCCCGGCCAGCAATTGTTCCTGAACCTTTTGAACCCCTCTAGAAAGTTGGTTTTTCTCTCTCCTGGTTCACATTTTCAGGGTTTTGACCATATAGCTGTGTTGTGCACACATGAGAGGCCACCAATATGGGTGGCCGGCCAGCTTTTCTTGCTTGAACCATTTGACCCTGGCCTGCCGGCCAGGGGAGGTGGCCGACCGGCCACCTGAACCCTCTGAACCTGGTCGGCCATGACCCTCTCACCTGGTTCCTTACAGCTGCACCCTCTATTTCCCCCCAGATCCTGTATCTGAGGAGGGGTCTTTTGGGGGGGAAATTTGAATTTGATTTCCCCCATTTCCTCCACTCATCCCTCTATAAAACCAGACCCCCCCGCTCCATTTTAACAGGTTAAAAAAATTGGTTTTGAGCTCTTGCATTAAATCTCCCTCTCTCTCTCTCTCTCTCTCTCTCTCTCTCTCTCTTTCTCTCTCTCTCTCTCTCTTTATTCCAACCCTCAAAACACCCTTGGTTCTTGGCCATTTCTCCACCAATCCATAGCACCACACCTCCACACTCTATTCTAGCAACTTGAGGTTGTTTTTCAGAGGTTGGGAGCACCATTTCTTGGACCAAAAGCCGTTGAAGACTTGTGCTAAAAGGGTGAGTCTCTTTTCTCTCTTTTCTTGCCCTATTTTGCATGCTATTTTAGCCTTTGTTGCTTGCATTTTTGGGTTCCGACCCGAACTATAAATAGTTATATTTTGAGCCCATCTCCATGTTTGATCAAGGGTTTTTCTCTGTTTGAGGTCTCATCCTCACCCTTTATGTTTAAACTCTCTTTTAGGCCTATTTTTGCATGATATTTTAGGCTTATTTGTGAGCTGTTTTGGATTTGGTCATAAACTGTAAAATATCTTTTTTTGAGCCCTTCTTCAACTTTGTTGAAGGGATCTCCTCTGTTTGAGGTCATTTTCTACCACTTGTCTCTTTATCCCTTTTTTAGGCCTTTTTCTTGCATGTTGATTTAGCCTCACTTGTGCTCATTTTCAAGACTTGATGTAAACTATAAAGTGCCATGTTTTGAGCCCCTCTTCAACTTTTTTGAAGGGCTCTTTTCCATTTGGGGCCAGCTGCTGTCCCTTGTCTCTATTCTCTCTTTTAGGGCCATTTTTGCATGATAGATTAGCCCTATTTATGTTCATTTTTGAGACTTGTTATAAACTGGAAAAAGGCTTGTTTTGACATCATCTTCATGTTTTATTAAGGGCATTTTCTTATTTGAGGTCACATGATTCCTTGAATGCCTGATTGTCCCTTGTTTTGAGCCTTACACCTAGGCTCCAATTGCATGCTTTGTTTGTCCTTCTAGCCACTAAAATCCAGTGGATTTTTAGTGGCTGGAACACTATTTTGAGCCTCCAAATCAGAGGGGGGTGACCCCCTCTCACCTTGACTTGTTTGGTGGTCATTTTGGCCTTCCAAAGGGACCCCTCTTTGCATGCCTCTTAGCTACTTTTTAGGCCTAATTTGGTGAGTTTTAGGACTACCATATTTTATTTCCAGAGTTTTTTTGGTCATGCTTCATTTTTATCTTGTATGTGTCTAATAACTCGTGGCATGGCCCTCTAAAGGAGCTCCTCATTTTGCACATGTTGGCTGCATTTTAGTGATTATTTGGTCATATTTCTACATGTTTTATTCACTGATTTTTTCTGATTTGGTGAGATTCCATGTGCTTCATATACTTACCATGTAAACCATGTTTGCTAGTCAAAATTGCATGCTACTTTAGCCCATCTTGCTAGCACCTTTTGGTCATGTTTTGAACTAAGAATATGCATATTTTGGGACTTCCTTGACTCTATCTTCATGCTTCATGATCAAATAATGCATGCTTTGTATAGCTATAGGTCATTGCGTATGCCTAGTTTTGTGTTTTGGGGCCATTCCATGCATCGGGTGCCATATTGCCATGTTTTGGGGCTGTTTAGCATCATATTTTAGTGCTGAAATTCGCATGTTTGTATGCCATATTCCATGTCGTGCCATGCTTTGGTAGAGTGGCATTCTATGCCTTAGGTTCGGTCCTCGGTTTGCAGGCATGCGTGCACGCATTTTGAGTGTCTCATTTTCATCTAATGGCCACTGATGTGAGTGCGGCTGAGGTCCACTCATGTTGGTGTAAGTCCATTATGCATTGCGTATGCCATTTCATTTCATAGCATTGCGTATGCTAGGTTGTATGTTAGAGCATTGTGTATGCCATGTTACATCGAGTATCGTGTATGCTATTTCACAACATTGTGTATGCTAGGTTGTATATTAGTTGCATTCATGCATGTCATGCATATTGCATTGTGTTTGGGATAGGGGTTAGCCCGAGCACGGGAAACGAGGGACGTTTCGTACTTCGAGTGACGGAACGTGTCTCAATTCCCGGTCATCGACACTCCAGATTATCCATGATGGAGTCTCAGTCTTGTTTTTTATGTGTGCATTCGTTTCATATTGAGTCGTGCAATTTGACTCCTCGGCCATCATGCATCGAGATGTGTGATTGGTGGCACGAGGATCCAAGCATGCATACATATGTGAAAATACATTGCCATGCCCCTTTTCTGCTCTCTGTTGCAGCAAATCAAAAATCGGCGATCTCTTGGAACTTCGCGCAATATTCCAGGCTCAATTGTAAACAGAGGCTAATCGCGGCGTCGCAATGGATTTCTGTGCCAAGCAACCTGAACATGCATCATTCATCATCCGGAGCAGAATCGAGGCAGTCCCTAGCTTGCATGCTAATTTACTGCTTTCTTAGATTAATTTGTTAATTAATTAGGTTTTTGTATTTATTCGGACTGTAATTATTCATTTGGGACTGTATATTATTTATTCGAACTCTCCGAGCGAGGGCAATGTTGTAATAAGTGTGCATGCGTGTGATGATGTCTTCCAACCCCACGTCTTTCTCCCTTTTATTTACCAGCTTATGATGGTTAGATTAGGGCATGTTTCAATTAGCATACAGTATGATAGCATGTTTGCATTCATTCATCTCTCTTGCATGCACCGGGCTCGGCGCATCATAACTCACTGCATTGTATTTCAATTCCAAGTTGAATACTTGTTAGCTGTAGCATTTCATATGCCATGTTTAGAATAGCCGAGCCTGCTATTGTAGTTGCATTCCTGCATGTGTTGCATTAGGCATTCCTGTATAGTTAGGATCATGCATAGATTTCTAATTAGCTTCTGTTTTGGCTTGAAGTACTCGGTAAGTTTTTATGCTTTAGCATCCTTGCATGCATGTGAGTGTTGCCATGATAGCATGCTTACCATGAGGCTATGTGCTTATGTGATATAACTGCCTGAATGCCCGTGGGTGAAGGTTGGGTTATTTGGATTGGAACAAATTATTGATTGCAAGTTTTAAGCCCACTAGATAGTGGCAAAAATCATCTTTTCTAAGCCCACTTGAGGGTGGCAAAATCTGCATTTTAAGCCTACTTGCGAGTAGCAAACCATCTTTCAAAAAAACAAACATGAAATGTTTTGTTCCAATTCAGGCGACCCGGTCTATACTTGTATGCTGTGCGCATCACATAGTAAATCTAGGCTAATAACCGGAGTAAGAATGCACAATGTTTTCAAAACTAGATATCCTGGTTAGTAGAGGCCGATCTTTGATCGGGCAAGCGGGGGTGCTCGCGAAGTGACCTTCCCCAATCGTACCCAAGTTCTCGAGCCGAGGCAACTTTGGTGATGACGGACATGTGGCCTTAGGCACAAGTCAGGGTTTCCTAAATTTCCCAAAATAAAATATTTAGGTGGCGACTCTGTATCTGGCAAAGCAGTCCATGTTTGGCACTTCTTTCAAAAATCTGTTTTATCAAAACGATTTGCCGGATTTGGACTCTTTGGTTCAAATTAAGAACCGTGACAATTTGAGTCCCAACTGTAGTGAGCCCAAAATGAACGGAACAGGACTCATCCCTCCTGGGACGTTCGGGGACGTCTACAGTTTCTGGTGACTCTGCTGGAGACTTGGAGAACTTGAGTCAAACTCATGATATCTGGTTTTGACTACACTTGTGTGTTTCTTTGCATTGCATTTGCATTGGTGCGCCTAGGACACCGTGTTTGCCATCTGCTATTCCTGAGCGGTTTGCCAGAGGTTGTGTGCCATAAGGCTTACCGATTACGGGCTTTGCCAGTATAGGAACACAAACCCCGGTTTTACCGGGGCACCCTTTTGACCATTCGACCTAGTGCATTCGAAACTAGGATAGGTTGCTTACCCGATATAGGTTGTTTGAAACCGCTGCGTGCGTAGTGAAACCCTAGCTCCTGACAAAATAGGACAGGGAAACCCTACCCCAACATAGGGGTGTTTTGGCTCTCACTTGTCTGCTATGTGCTTTTAGAGTGCGTCTCTATAGGAATGCATGTATCAGTCTACAAGTTTGGGCATCAGGCCTGCGGGCACCAGTTCAGTAGTTTGGGCATCAGGCCTGCGGGCACCAGTTCAGTACTTTGGGATTCAGTTCACCTGAGGGTATCAGTTTACGGGCAGAATTTTGGGCAGAATTCTGTAGGAGGCACAGTCATTCAGCTCTGCTCATATGGGTTATCGTGAAATCGGGCTGAGATGCTGCATGTTTTCTCTTTTGCTAGGTAGTCTGGGAACCATAGCTTCAGAGGGCTCCAATATCCCCCGGGTACACTGAACTTGTGTTGATAGACTTTGTCGGGTCAAAGATTCAGTTCAAAGGCAATCAGTGTTCCTTTACGAGGGGGGTGAAAAAAAGTCGGTTAAGCACGCACCACCATCTGGCCTACGGCTCAGTGGTCTTTGAACAACCAGGTTGAGATTTCTGAGCCTACTGCAGACACAGATATACCAGTTGCTTAGTTAGATCAGGACAATATGTCGGTTCTGGAAGAGATGGTGCGCCAACTCTAGGATAGTATGAAAGCCATGCAGCAAGATGCTGTCCGTCAAGCGGAATTCACCAAGCAACAGGCCATGGTCATAGCCCAACAGGCAGAGACAATTGCCAGGTTAGAGCAACAAATTGGGGTATCTACTTCACACCAGGCTCCTCCCCCACCAAAAGTTCCCATACTTGGGGAGGCAACCCACGTCCAGGATGATACGGACATTCCAGGCGGGCCAGCTCCGTCCGGTTCTACTGACTATCTAAAACACCCACCAACTTACCAGACTCCTCCTTTGAGTTCGAGACGGACCCCACAGCATTGAAAGTGAGCAAGCTTGAGAAATTGTTCAAAAAGTCTCAAGGGGCCCACTCTATTCCTGATATAGAGGATGGTTATACCGACTCAGTGGTGACCTTGCCGGAACGGTTTAAAATGCCGCATATCGATCGATTCGATGGCTCTGAAGACCCAATGGTGCACCTTCAACTGTTTTCTGATATCTTGAGGCCAATGGGTTTGACCACAGCTCAGAAATTGTCACTGTTCGGCTGAACCTTGTCTGGGATAGCCGCAATCTGGTATGCGAAATTGGAGAACTCTGTGAAATAGAACTGGGAAGAGCTGGCTGAGGCCTTTATTGCTCAATACTTCTATAACACACAGATCGAGGTCACAACTCGTGATCTCGAAGTCACCCGCCAAGAGCCAAATGAGGGTTTCTCAGAGTTCATGGCGAGATAGAGAGCAAAGGCCTCAATGATGACTACAAAACCTTCCGACAAAGATCAGATCAGGATGATTGTTCGGAATCTGCATGGCAAGTTGTTGCAAAAGATGGTCGTTCTACCTCTGTTTACCTTTCCAGCCCTTCATAAAATGGGGGTTCAAATCGAGGATGCTATCAGACAAGGGATCTTCGTAGAAGATAATGAGCCTTCAAAGAGGAATGTTGCTCGCAGTTCCAATGCTACTACTGAGGGTAGCACAGCTGTGAAATGCTTAGAAGTAGACACTATCACCACTTCCCTCAATGGCCAAAAACCAACCACTTCAACTCGACCCCAAGCCCAAAAATTCCATCATCTTTACGTGAGTCTCTCTCAAGCTTTGAAAAAGCTGCGAGAAGACGGGCATCTAGAACTTCTAGAACCCCAACCCCTTCCAAACCCTCTTCCACCAAGATATGACCCAGCTAAATACTATGCCTACCATCAATAGCACGGTCATGATACGAACCGTTGCATCCGCCTCCGTCATAAGATTCAGGATCTTATTGACGAAGAGACCCTAGCTCCACCAAAAGGACCTCAGGTTAGTACTGACCCGTCACCTCTACATCTCAACCTCATCCATATACTGCCGTCCACCTACGACCCCAGCATATACATCACCCCAGCCCATCCACCCAAGCCTGAGGTGTTCATTCCAGAAAGCATGGACTTATGCATGATGGATGCACCTGGACCCCAATCATCTCAAACCCATGAGCCCACTACTTTTGAGCTGAAGAGAATGATCGAAGATCTTCAAAGAACTGTGACAGATTTGGCCTCCGGGACATTGGCTCCGTCATCAACCACATCACATACCAGGGCGTTCGTGTCAAAAGGCTCCCCAGTCTTGGAACAGGTTGTATTTGAGGAATGCCAATCCCTTGGTAAGGTGGAAGCGAGTGGAAAGAACAAGATAGGGGCGGACATGGATCCCCATGAACATCTTCTGTTGGCTGTTGAGGCTTTGAAAGCCGAGGGACTGAACAAAGAGCAAGTGCTCACAGTTGTTGCAAAAACTGTGGACGACATTTTCGCCACTCAAGTTGGGGGCAGTTTGAATCAAGGGGCAAGCTGGGAGAAGGGTCGTTGTATCAGAAACGTTCCTTTCAGCTATAATCCTGCACTCGGAAGAGATCAACGAACCAGGCCAGTACTTGCCAATCCTTCTATTGGCGCGTCCAGCAAAAATCCACAAACCTTGAAGTACCAACCCCGAGGTCAGAGGGTCTTCCATGCCCTCTATATGCCTTTGTCCAAAGCTCTCCAAGTCCTTGTTGGACAAGGCCATCTCAAACCCCTTGAGCATCGGCCTCTCCCAAATCCTCTTCCGGCTACGCATGACGCCACCCAGTACTGTGCCGTTGTAGACACCCCATTTTTGGCCGACCTTAAGACTCAGACGTCACCGATTGAGCACTTGGTGATGTTGCATATCGTGCTCATTCAGAGATTTCAGAGTCTTGGCTGCAAGCCTTGCTTCCGAACTTTCGAGCTTTCTGTGCTTTGCCTCGGTTTGTGAACCAGGCTCCGTTTTCTCGGTTTTCTCTTCCCAAAGGGAAGGAGAGGTCTCGTAGATCATCTCTCAGTGGCCGTAGGCTGCGTTTCGTGGTTGTAGGCCATTTTTCCCGTTTGGAGCCTGGTTCCCGGTTTTCAGAGCCGTCAGCCGTGTGCCTCGGTTCGGGACCGCTTAACCACCTTCGTTTGCTCCAATTTTTGGCACACATCTTATTACTCCCTTTTGAGGGACACTGTGGTCTGAGAGACCAACTTCGTGGTCGAACGCCACTTCTGGTGCCTAACAGTCAGTTTTCAGGGCCCCGGGCTGCGTGTTTTGGCCCCCAAACCTTCGTTTTGTATCGGTTTGGGTTCATTTTTGGTGGAGACCTTATTTTCATTATTAGGAAGGTCGTAGAAGGGTGGGAGGCCAGCAATTGTTTGGAAGACCAGCTTTATTCCTTCATCGCTCTCTGTCGCCCGTTTTCCTCGCTAAAATGCTAGTGTTGACCTTTCCCGGGCCACTTTCTTTGGTCCTTAACCACATATTTGTGTTGTACACACTTGGGAGGCCACCAATATGACATGGCCGGCCAGCAACCCTTCCTGACCCTTTTGAACCCCTCTAGAAAGTGGGTTTTTCTCTCTCCTGGTTCACATTTTCAGGGTTTTGACTACATAGCTGTGTTGTGCACACATGGGAGGCCACCAATATGGGATGGCCGGCCACTAATTCTCATTCACCCTTTTGACCCTGGTCGATTGGCCAGGGGAGGTGGCCGCCGGCCACCTAAACCCTCTGAACCTAGCCGGCCATTTCCTCACACTTGGTTCCTTACAGCTGCACCCAAAATTTCCCCCCAGATCTTGTATCCGAGGGGGGGTCTTTTAGGGGGGAAATTTGAATTTGATTTTCCCCCCATTTCCTCTACTCCTCCCTTTATAAAACCAGACCCCCCAGCTCCATTTTAGAGGGTTACAAAATTTGGTTTTGAGCTCTTGCATTCAATCTCTCTCTCTCTCTCTCTCTCTCTCTCTCTCTCTCTCTCTCTCTACTCCAAGCATCAAAACCCCTTAAGTCCTACACCATTTTACACTACAACCCATAGCACCACACCTCCACCCTCCATTCCAGCAACTTGAGGCTGTTTTTCAGAGGATAGGAGCACCATTTCTTGGTCCAAAAGCTGCTGTGTTGCTGCTCTACAAGGGTGAGTCTTCTTCCTCCTTTTCTAACCTTTTCTTGGTTCATTTATAAGCCTTGATTGCAAGCATTTTTGGGCTCCAACCCAAACTGTAAATAGTCTTATTTTGAGATCATTTTCATGTTTTATTAAGGGTCTTTCTCTGTTTGAGGTCTCCTCCTTACCCTTTGTGTTTAAACTCTCTTTTAGGCCTATTTTTGCATGATATTTTAGGCTTATTTGTGAGCTTTTTTGGACTTGGTAATAAACTGTGAAATGTCTTTTTTTGAGACCCTCTTCAACTTTGTTGAAGGGCTCTCCTCTATTTGAGGTCAGTTGCTACCACTTGTCTCTTTATCCCTCTTTTAGGCCTTTTTCTTGCATATTGATTTAGCCTCACTTGTGTTCATTTTCGAGACTTTATGTAAACTGTAAAGTGCCATTTTTTGAGCCCCTCTTCAACTTTGTTGAAGGGCTCTTTTCCATTTGGGGCCAGCTGCTGTCCCCTGTCTCTATTCTTTCTTTTAGGGCTATTTTTGCATGATAGATTAGCCGTATTTATGTTCATTTTTGAGACTTGTTATAAACTAGAAAAAAGGCTTGTTTTGACATCGTCTTCATGTTTTATTAAGGTCATTTTCTTATTTGAGGTCACATGCTTCCTTGAATGCTTGATTGTCCCTTGTTTTGAGCCTTACACCTAAGCTTAAATTGCATGCTTTGTTTGGCCTTCTAGCCACTGGAATCCAGTGGATTTCTAGTGGATTTGATGCTTTTTTGAGCCTCCAAATCAGAGGGGGGTGACCCCCTCTCACCTTGACTTGTTTGATGGCCATTTTGGCCTTTCAAAGGGACCCCTCTTTACATGTTTTAAAGTCACATTTTAGGGTCAATTTGATAAGTTTTGGGACTATCATATTTGATTTCTAGATTTTTTTTGGTCATGCTTCATGTCTATCTTGTATGTACCTAATAATCCCTTTGTATGCCCTCTAAAGGAGCCCCTCATTTGTGCATGTGTTGGCTGCATTTCCATGGTTATTTGGGTATATTTTTGCATGTTTTATTCACTGATTTTTTCTGGTTTGATGAGTTCTCACTTGCTTCATATACATTCCATGTAACCTTTGTTTGCTAGTGAAAATCGCATGCTACTTTAGCCCATCTTGCTAGCACCTTTTGGCCATGCTTTGAACTAAGAATGTTCATATTTTAGGACTTCCTCAGTTCTGTCTTCATACTACATGATCAAATAATGCATGCTTTGTATAGCTATAGGTCATTGCGTATGCCTAGTTTTGAGTTTCGGGGTTCATCTCATGCATCGGGTGCCATATTGCCATGTTTCGGGGCTGTTTAGCATCATATTTTAGTGCTGAAATTCACATGTTTGTATGCCATATTCCATGCCTTGCCATGCTTTGGTAGAGTGGCATTTGTGCCTTAGGATCGATCCTCGATTCGCGTGCACGTATGCACGCATCTCGAGTGTCTCATTTCCATCTAATGGCCACTGATGTGAGTGTGGCTGAGGCCCACTCATATTGGTGTAAGTCCATTATGCATTGTGTATGCCATCTTAGTCTATAGCATTATGTATGCTAGGTTGCATGTTAGAGCATCGCGTATGCCATGTTACATCGTGCATTGTGTATGCCATCTCATAGCATTGCATATGCTAGGTTGTATGTTAGGATTGCATTCATGCATGTCATGCATATTGCATTGTGTTTGGGATAGGAGTTAGCCCGAGCACGGGAAACGAGGGATGTTTCGTACTCCAAGTGACGGAACGTGTCTCAATTCTCTGTCGCCGACACTCCGGATTATCCATGATGGAGTCTAGGTCTTGTTGTGTTTATACGTGCATTCATTTCATATTGAGCTGTGCAATTCGATTCCTCGGCCATCATGCTTCGAGATGCGTGATTGGTGGCACGAGGATCGAGGCATGCATACATATGTGGAAATACATTGCCATGCCCCTTTCTTGCTCTCTATTGCAGCAAATCAGCTTTCAAAAGCCTAGCACAGCATTTCGGTATCAATTGCAAACAGAGACTAATCGGGGCATCGTGATGGATTTCCGTGCCAAGCAACCCGAACATGCATCATTCATCATCCAGAGCCGAGTCGAGGCAGTCCCTAGCTTGCATGCTAGTTTACTACTTTCCTAGTTTAATTTGTTAATTAATTAGAATTTTGTACTTATTCAGACTGTATTATTTATTCGGACTGTATTATTCATTTGGGACTGTATATTATTTATTCGGACCCTCCGAGCGAGGGCAATGTTGTAATCAGTGTGCGTGCGTGTGATGTATGTCTTCCAACCCCATGTCTTTCTCCCTTTTATTTACCTGCTTATGATGGTTAGATTAGGGCATGTTTCAATTAGCATACAGTATGATAGCATGTTTGCATTCATTCATCTGTCTTGCATGCACCGGGCTTGGCGCATCATAACTCACTACATTGTACTTCAATTCCAAGTTGAATACTTGTTAGCTGTAGCATTCCATATGCCATGTTTAGAATAGCCGAGCTTGCTATAGTTGCATTTTTGCATGTGTTGCATTAGACATTTCTGTATACTTAGGATCATACATGGATTTTTAATTAGCTTCTGTTTTGGCTTGGAGTACTCGGTAAGTTTTTATGCTTTAGCATCGTTGCATGTGTGTGAGTGACTGCCACGATAGCATGCTTACCATGAGGCTATGTGCTTATGTGATATATCTGCCTGAGTGCCTGTGGGTGAAGGTTGGGTTATTTGGATTGGAACAAATCATTGATTGTAAGTTTTAAGCCCACCCGAGGGTGGCAAATTCACGTCTTAGCCTACTTGCGAGTAGCACCATCAAACCATTTTTCAAAACAAACATGAAATGTTTCGTTCCAATTCAGGCGACCTAGTCTATACTTGTATGCTGTGCGCATCACATAGTAAATCTAGGCTAAATAACCGGAATAAGAGCACACACTGTTTTCAAAACTAGATATCATGGTTAGTAGAGGCCGATCTTCGATCGGGCGAGCGGGGGTGCTCACGAAGTGACCTTCCCCAATCGTACCCAAGTTCCCGAGCCGAGGCAACTTTGGTGATGACGGACACATGGCCTTAGGCAACGAGTTAGGGTTTCCTAAATTTCTCAAAAATAAAATATTTAGGTGGCGACTCTATATCTGGCAAAGCAGTCCATGTTTGGCACTTCTTTCAAAAAAATCTGCTTTCTCAAAACGATTTGCCGGATTTGGACTCTTTGGTTCAGATTAAGAACCGTGACAATTAGAGTCCTGAACTGTAGTGAGCCCAAAATGAGCAGGCAGGACATCATCCCTCCGGCGTTCGGGGCGTCTCTGATTCTGGCGACTCCGCTGGGGATTTAGAGAACTTGACTCGAACTCATGATATCTTGTTTTGATTACACTTATGTGTTTCTTTGCATTGCATTTGCATTGGTGCACCTAGGACACCATGTTTGTCATCTGCTATTCCTGAGCGGTTTGCCAGAGGCTGCGTGCCATAAGGCTTACGATTCTGAGCTCTGCGATGTAGAACACAAACCTCGGTTTTACCGGGGCACCCTTTTGACCATTCGACCTAGTGCATGTTCGGAATCCGTAGTGACCATTCCAAATTAGGACAGGTTGCTTACCCGATATAGGTTGTTTGAAACTGCTGTGTGCATAGTGAAACCCTAGCTCCTGACAAAATAGGACAAGGAAACCCTACCCCAATATATGGGTGTTTTGGCTCTCACTTATCTGCTATGTGCTTTTAGAGTGTGTCTCTACAGGGAATGCATGTATCAGTTTATGAGTTTGGGCATCAGGCCTGCGGGCACCAGTTCAGTGTTTGAGAATCTGTTATCTGCGTGTATTAGATTCAGTTTTCGGGGATAGTGATTCGGGGATAATGATCAGTGTTTGAGGACAGTGTGTATTCAGCTTATCGACTGTGTGTTGTTATGCCCAGCCGTGTGTTGTGTATTTATTTTAAGTTGTTATGCTGTTCGTTTATGTGGTTGTTTATTTCCTTATTGCTTTATTTATCTTTTTGCTAGGACAGTTTTAGCACAATTGCTTCAAACCCAGCAGATATTCCCCAAGCACTTTGGACAAGAGGTCGTCGGCTCAATCGATCTCAGGATCTAGTTGACGGACAGCCAGTGTTCTATTCTCTACCCCCAGTTGTCAGAAGAAGGCCGAGAAGGCGCAGCGTGTCTGAGCAGAGGTTACCAGAGCAGTGGTCTACCCTAGCGAAGGAACAATTTGAGATTTGATTTCTACCATAGAGATACACATACGGTCGATCAACAAGATCGTGAGAATATGGCGGGATGGAAGAAATGATCACGCTTGACTCAAGAGCATGAAGCAAATGCAAGAGGACGTTGTCCGCCAAGCGGAGTTCTCTAAATAGCAGGCCACAATCATGGCCCAGCGGTAAACTCATCACTAGGTCAACAGACTAGAATCGACATCTGCCTCACATCTAGTTCCTCTCCACTAGGGGTCCCGTTACCCGAGCAAACACCAACTATCCAAAACGTCCTTCCAAACAACCAAAACACCTTGCCAAATGTCCAGAACATCCAAGAGGACACAGACCTTCCAACGGGGCTAGCTCCGCCCCCACTTCTACCTCAACTGTCCAAGATCCATACACCCGCCAACCACCCGGACTCTCCCTTCGAGTTCGAAATAGACCCTACAGCACTGAAATTGAGTAAGCTCGAGAAGCTATATTAAAAAAATCCCAGGGAGTAAAGGTTATTTCAGATATCGAGGACGGATATACTGATGTGGCTGTGACATTACCAGATAGATTCAAAATGCCGCAGATCGATCGCTTCGACGGGTCTGGGGACCCCACGGTCCACCTCCGACTATTCTCAGATATATTGCGGCCAATGGGCCTAACCAGACCCCATAAGCTTTTGCTATTCGGCCGGACCCTGTCGAGTGTGGCCGCTATCTGGTATGCGAAGTTAGAGGATGATGTCAAGAGGAGTTGGGATGAAATGGCCGAGGCCTTTGTTGCGCAATACTCTTACAACACCCAAATTGAGATTACAACTCGTGATCTCGAAACAACAAGACAGGAGCCCAAAGAGAGTTTCTCTGATTTTGTGACCCGGTGGAGGGCGATGGCCTCGATGATAACTTTAAGGCCCATCGATAAGGACCAGATCAGGATGATTGTGCGCAATCTCCAACCAAAATTGATGCAAAAGATGATTGTACTCCCCTTCCCCACCTTTTCGGATCTACACGAGATGGGGGTACAAATTGAAGATGCAATGAAACAGGGTTTGATTGACCAGGACAGGGAGTAACCCCGGAGGACCTTTAACCGAAATAACAATGCAGGTCCAAATGGCACTGCAACTGCAAGAGCATCGGAGGTAAGCATGGTCGCCACCATTCCCCCTTCCCTTCCAAGGCCCATGGCAGCCACACCCTTCTCCGGTGCGTCCGAAAATAATACACAGACTATTAAGTACCAACCCAGAGGCCAAAGAACTTTCACCCCGATGTACATGTCTCTATCAAAGGCTCTAGGGGTCTTAATTAGAAAAAGGGCATCTAAAACCCTTAGAGCCAAGGCCGTTGCCAAACCCACTTCCCCCTACTCACAACCTAGCCAAATATTGCAACACGATCATGACACTGACCAATGCTTCAGATTGCGTCACGAGATTCAAGATCTCGTTGACAAACAGGTGATTGTATAACCAGAAAGACCCAATGTTACAACCAACCCACTCCCTACACACAACCAAGCTCCACCTCCCAAAAGAATCAACTTTATCTGAACTGGGGTCGTGTCTTACGATCCTAGCATCTATATCACTCCTTCCCACCTACCTAAACCGGAGGTGCTCCTTCCCGACTACACTGACTTTTTGTGCATGCTGGACATCTCTACAACCTAACATGAGCCAGTGGTGGTGGCTGTGGAAGATAGCGCAGCGGAGATTGCAAAAGAGGATGGAATGGTTGAGTTAGGGTTTAAGCAGTCTGGGGATTTTGCTGGGGAAGCCTATGATCCGAGTGAGTACATCCTATCAGTGGGCTAGTCTGAGCCAAGTGTAGAACTGCCAAAGAGAGCGGAATTGTGCGTGATCTGGGGGGATAGATTTGGGCAGAGGATAGATGATTTGATGGCCGTAGAAGAGGACTTTGCCAACCTACAGTTTTTTGATGACCAAGAATCAGGGGGCGCAACAGTCAACTGGTTTGATTATGAGGAATCGGCAGAGGCCACTGGATGGCTGGATGATCAACCGGATATGGTGGAAAAACTCCAATCTGAACAAGGCCCGGCAGGGGCGAGGGTATTAGTTGTGGCCGGAAGGGCCGAAGGTCAGAGTATATTGCCGGAGAGCGCCGGTACAAAGAATTTCGCTCAGAATAGGGGCATTGTGAATACAAAGAAAGCTGAACAACAAACTGCGCTAACGCAGGTGGGACAAGAAAAGATTTGGGATTCTAAGAGGATCCGGAAAACCAAAGCCCATGAAGGGATCGAAAGTGCTGTGGGCACGAAGACAGAAGATGCTACGAGCATGAGGGCTGAAAGTGCTGCGGGTACAATCACGCCAGAGCCAGATAGATGTTTGTTGGCTGCTCACGGGATGTGGTGGGAAGACGATGATTTATGTCTTGCCCACACAGATGAGGATTGGGGAAGCAATCAACTAGATGACACCTGGTATCTCGACGAGGTTGATCACATGACAAGAAGCAGGCGGTATTTCAAGCCCCCGCACCTAGACCAACCCGAGGCATCTGGGAAAGACAAGGAAGCCGAAAAGCAGAAAGAGAAGTAGATTGAAGAAGAAGCTGTACTGAAGCAGCTGAAAAAGATACAAGTAGATATCTCCATCTGGGGACTGCTTATGGCGTCACGAGTGCATAGACAGGCTGTCCTATCTGCTATGGACAAAGCTAAACTCTCAATAGATACTACACCAGAGCAGTTGGTTGGACTGGTCTTTCCGGGAGGAGGTTCCCCGACGCTAACCTTTTTAGACAAAGAACTGCCGCCTGAGGGCGCAAATCATAACAAACCCCTCTACATCTCTGTGGAATGTAGAGACAAGTGGGTGCCAGTGGTTCTTGTCGACACGGGATCTGCCATTAATGTGTGCTCGTCAAGGACAGCATATGCAATCGGGTTAAAGCCCGCGGACTTCGTGCTAACTACTCAAGTGATCAAAGCCTATGATAACACCAGCAGGGAGGTGATGGGGACTGTCAAGATTTAGACCCAGGTTGATCCAGGACAACACAACATTGAATTCCATGTCTTGGATGTTCCCGCAACCTTTATTCTACTCTTAGGGCGGCCGTGGTTGCACCTAGTGAAGCCAGTCTCTTCCACTTTGCATCAGATGTTGAAGTACCCTCACGAGAAGGGTGTGGCCATTGTTTTCGGGAATTCGTCAATCCATCCACCGCCAGAAGTGTCTACACCAGTCTTGGAAATCGAGCACGGCACGGAGGATCTGTTCTTATCATGGTTTACTCTGGCTGAGGCTCGGGTTGTGCAGAATATCATGGCTATTAATGAGGGGGTGTACGTCAGTGCTCAATCTATCTACCTCATAAACAAGCTACAACACATCCCCAGGGTGGGATTGGGGAGGAGCGGCCGGAAGGGCGTCGCAGCATTGGCCGAAGTGCCACACAACCCTCATACCTTTGGATTGGGTTATCAGCCCACCAAAGAGGATTGGTTATGGAAGGGAAAGGAAATGGCTGGGAGAGCTAGGGCAAAGAAGGCAGGGAAGCCTTTTGACTTAATGCATAGGCCCATTCAGGGTACCCTAAATGGACGCTTCGTCCGGGAGGAGGAGGACTTTCCGTTTTGTGGCTTCCCCGAGCCGTGGCTGAACGTGGAGAAGAAGCGCGTGCCAGGCTTCGAGATTTTCTTTGACCTACAATTACGGGGATAGCGTTCTTTGAAAGCGAGACAGACCCATCGGTGAGGTTGAGCGGATTAAAGGCGATGAGATTGAGATTGAAATGGGGTAATGGCATGTCTACTTTCAGATCCTCCGATCGACCATAAGTGCTTAGGGGATAACTTCTCGGTTTCCATGATTGGGAATGAAACGGCTGCGGCCCTACCAGCAACTATTTTGGATGCATTTATTACACCCTCTCTCACTTGGCAATACGAAGAGGGATTTTTGTCCAGCAGCACCGGGTAAGGTAGTGAGCCGGAATCTGATTCCACCGAGTCTTGTGAGTCAGAATCGTTCCACTCGGAAATCTGAAGTCTGGTAATCACAGGGATGATAACCCAGATGCCACAGTTATGTCCAGGTTGTCTTTTTCTTTCTCTTTCGAGTCTGTTGTAACCGAGGAATTGGACGATTTGGATGTGCTTAATGAGAATCAAATAGCTGTGGTTTCTGAGTACTTTTCTGTGCCTTTGATTTATTGCATAAACTCAGACTTTCAAAATTTTGATGAAAACAACGAGGAAGAAATTCCTCCGGTTTTGCAACGCTTAATTGAACAGAGCGGGAGAGATTTGTTAAACCCTAATGGATGAAATCACTCATGAATATTAGTCTTGAGGAGGACCCGCGTGGTGGTCGGATCGGGTCCACGTTGTCTTCGGAGGAACGCGAGCGCTTAGTCACTTTATTAAAAGATTTCAAAGATGTTTTCACGTGGTCCTACGAAGACATGCCTAGGATCGATCCTGAGATTGTACAGCACTGGATCCCTCTTGATCCCGAGGCCCGACCCGTCAAGTAGAAACTCAGAAGGATCCGTCCGGATTGGGCTCTCAAGATCAAAGAAGAGGTCACCAAGCAAATCGACGTAGGCTTCCTGCTGGTATCCGAATACCCGACTTAGTTGGCCAACATTGTTCCAGTGCCGAAGAAGGATGGCAGAATCCGAGTATGCGTGGATTTCAAGGACTTGAACAGAGCCAGTCCGAAGGACGACTTTCCCTTGCCGCATATTGATGAGTTAGTGGACTTCACAGCGGGGCATGCTTTGCTTTCATTCATGGATAGCTTCTCAGGCTACAATCAGATAGTGATGGCACCGGAAGACCGGGAAAAAACTGCATTCACCACCCCGTGGGGGACGTGCTGCTACAGAGTGATGCTGTTTGGGTTGAAGAATGCTGGAGCTACTTATCAACGGGCTGCGACTACAATATTGCATGACATGATCCACAAAGAGGTTGAGGTGTACATGGACGACATGATTGTCAAATCTAAAGAAAGAGAGGGCCACTACACTGCCTTGCAAAAGTTCTTCCAAAGGATCAGAGAATTCCGGTTGCGGCTGAACCCTCAGAAATGTACGTTCGGTGTTACAGCGGGAAAAATGATGGGGTTTCTGATTACACAAAGAGGTATCGAAGTCGACCCTTCCAAAATCAAGGCCATCCTAGAAATGCCCCCACCAAGGACTGAAAAGGAGGTGCGAGGCTTTCTGGGTAAAGTGCAATTCATAAGACGGTTTATCTCAAAATTAACCTTGACTTGTGAGCCACTTTTTGGCCTCCTGAAGAAAGGAAAGAAATTCCAGTGGGACGGCCGATGCCAAGCTGCTTTTGAACAGATCAAGGAATACTTACAGAACCCGCCCGTGTTGTCACCACCAGAGCCGGGGAAACCGTTGATATTGTACCTTTCAGTAACTGAGACTACAATGGGTTGCATGCTCGCGTAAGAATCAGAGGACAAAGTGGAGAACTATCTGAGCAAGAAGATGCTAGAGTATGAGACTCGCTACACACCGTTGGAGAAGGCTTGCTTAGCTTTGGTATGGGCTACCAGGAAGCTGCGGCACTACCTGTTAGCTCACTCCGTAATGTTGGTTTCACGACTCAATCCCATCAAATATTTTTTGAGAAACCAGCACTTACGGGTAGGCTAGCTCGTTGGTTGCTGTTGCTCTCCGAATTCGATCTAAAATATGTGACACGCAAGTCAGTCAAGGGAAAAGCGGTGGCAGAATTCTTAGCTGATCACCCAGTGGAAGGGGGTGAAGCAGTCGAGTACTTATTCCCAGACGAAGCCATTTTTCACATCGACGATGAAACTTGGACGATGTACTTTGACGGAGCGTCAAATTAGTACGGGTATGGGATAAGAGTGTTGCTGATAGCACCTGACAAGTCTCGTATCCCTCTAGCCTTCAAACTCCGGTTTAAAGTCTCGAACAACGAAGTAGAATATGAGGCATGCATTGCCGGTCAAGAAGCATCCCTGAAATTAGGGACAAGACGGTTGGATGTCATCGGGGACTCGAACCTTGTTGTGTCTCAAGCAAAAGGAGATTGGAAAGTCAAAGAAGAAAAGATGATGATGTATCACCAAACCTTGGATTTGTTAATTCCTCGGTTTGAGAAGCTAAACTTTGCTCATCTACTACAAGAGAACAACAGGTTCGCAGATTCGTTAGCAACTCTATCTTCCATGATAGATATCCCGTTCGGAGTTCGGATGCGTCCAATCATCATTGACCAGAAATTTGCACCAGCCTACGAGTCGATTGCTGCTATAGATGAGGTTTAGGACGAAAACCCCTGGTATTACAACATTTGGAATTTCTTGGAGAATGAAGCATACCCGCCAGGGGTAAATGCCAAAGATAAAAGGGCAATCCGAAGAATGGACATTCAGTTCATCATCTGTGGGGGTAAGCTGTATAAGAGAGGTCATCTGGGAATGCATAAGCTATGTGTCGATACCAAAGAATCAAAGCGTCTGATGGAGGCCATCCATGGAGGGGAATGCGGTGCACACATGAATGGAGTAATGCTGGCACGGAAGATCCTCAAACAGGGTTACTACTGGTACACCATGGAGGAAGATTGTATCGGTTTTGTTCGGCGATGCCACAAATGTCAGATTCATGCAAATCGCATGAACATCCCGCCGTCGAAGCTATACAATATGACTTCGCCATAGCCATTTTTAGTTTGGGAAATAGATGTGATTGGGTTGTCACTCCGAAGGGGTCAAATGGGCATGAGTTCATCCTGGTCGCGATAGACTATTTCACGAAGTGGGTCGAGGCCCAATTCTACGCAGTGTTGAAGGCTTCACACGTGGCGAAATTTATCAGAAACAACATCATCTGTCGCTACGAAGTCCCAAACGAGATAATTTCAGATAACGGTTCCCACTTCAAGAAGGAAATGATTGACTTGTTCGAAAAATACAATGCGGCTTTTCATAAGTCATCTACCTATCGGCTGCAAACTAGTGGAGCGGTTGAGGCTGCCAACAGGAACATCAAACACATATTGCAGAAGATGGTGGAAACCTATCAGGATTGGCTAGATAAACTGTCGTTTGCTCTGTGGGGCTACCGGACTTCAATAAGAACTTCTACTGGGGCGACTCCGTATTCATTGGTTTATGGGATGGAGGCCGTTCTACCTATCGAGATTGAGGTTCCGTCTTTGTGAGTGTTGGCTGAGTGTCAAATAGCCGAAGCAGATTGGCAGCAGAGCAAGTTTGAGGAACTCATGCTCTTTGACGAGAGAAGACTGAAGGCACTGTACCATGTTCAAAGTTATCAGCGCAGAATTGCCCAGGCTTTCAACGAGAAAGTTAAGTTCAGGAATCTAAAGGAAGGAGATTTGGTGCTCAAGGACAACCGAGCTCCCATCTACGACCCAAGGGGCAAGTTCAGACCCAATTGGACTGGTCCCTACAACATTAAGTCTATTTGGTCAGGTGGAGCTGTGGTTTTGATGGATCTAGATGGCTTAGAGTTCTCACAACCGATCAATATGGACAAGTTGAAGAAATATTACCCTTGAAAGGCTCGCTAGGCCGAAAACCCGAAAGGGCGACCTAGGCAAAACTCAGAGCACGAAAAATTTGAAATTACAAAAACTGAGCTCGCAAGGTTGAAAACCCACAAAGGGCGGCCTTGGCAAAAGTTAGAGCGTAAAAGGAGAGTGAAAATACCCGAGTGAACGAGCGAACTCGTAAGGCTTGATTCTGTCTTTGGGATCGTGAAACTTCATCCTGGAGTTCAGCCATAAACTTTTCCCCGATCAACTTTGTCCATTTGATCATCTCAGTCATCTTTGTCCATCAGCATTCATCATGATCTCCGGTGCAGTGCTATTCAAACTAGGGGCAACTTTCCGTTGTTGTGCAGTGCTGCGGTATTTTTCAAACTAGGGGCAACTTTCCGTTGCCGTGCAGTGCCGCGATACTATTCAAACTAGGGGCAACCTTCCAGTTGCAGGAGTCCGGGGTTGTGCATCTCAGTGATAGACTTCAGGGGTGTCCAGTTCTGATCCATATCGAAAATGGTATTGAAAAGTTTTAATAAAAGTTGACTTTGTTCAAACTAATCTTTTTACAACTAAAACCATTTTTGGACCAAAGCGGAAAATTTTCAGTACCCACAACCTTCAATTTCATTGATTTCAAAACAGACTTCTCCTGCTCTTGCATAAAAATTGAAGTTGCTTTTTATTACATTCATAAAGAAAACTTGAAAGTATTGGTAAAGCAATAAATTCGGGGCATAGATAAGTTAGGTGTCCCTGCGCCCCCTCCCAGAGCTGGTCGAAGCCTCTGATGCCAAGCTGGGCCCAATCTGTGCCTCTTCAATGAGCCAATCCAAGCACTTGTCAGACAAAGTACAACTGAAAGTGGGAGCGGGGGCCAGGAGCTCTCTAGTCCTCCAGGCTGTGGCATACTGGGCAAGCTGTGCACCTTGAACCGGGAATGTGGCTAGATACTCTATCCCTTCTGGCGGGCAAGTCTGATCATGACCGAACTGACGCAGGAATCGGAATGGAAAGTAGAACACACAGTGGGTCAGACAAATCAACTGGATCCCGGTCTGTCGGGACATGCTATAGCTCATTGCCGGGAGATTGAGCCAAGGATAGTGCCAAGCGATGCTATCTGCAGACAAATTGCACATCTAGTCAAACCACCACCTTTCATCAGGGGCATCGACTAGGCGTTGTCAAAAGAAGTAGCCACGAGCTGAGTAGGCTAGGCAAGAGTCCACGACCTGCAATTTATCCATCAACCATACTTGGGGAGGGATGAAAAATGAGAGAATAAAGAATAGAGAGTTGTACGATGAGAAAAATGTAAGAAGAGGGTTTTGCGAGAAAAACCGAGCCTGAGGGCCGAGTGATGTGAGCAATATATATGTGAGATTGGGTGGAAAACATTACCTGCAGCAGTAGTGGACTCCCCGCGAATCTGGTCGTCTCCCGGCGATAGAAAGCATCTAATCCCATCAGAGTCTCGGCCAATGTCATGGCGTTGCAACTCTTTCCTTCCTTTAAGCCTTGAGCAACTTCAATCAGACAAATACTAGATCCGCCAGAGCCTGGGGCAAGCAAAAAGTGAGATAGCATGCATAAGAAAAGGGCGTGTTGCCGAAAACCTTGCCAATAATGGTTGTCACGGTCACCGGCATCAGAAAAGCGATGAATCAAGCCGAAGATGTCCAGTTTCCCGTTGCAGATCAGAGACTGAGCATCATGCATGGTGAGCCCACACATCCACCCTAAAGCTTGGGCGTGGCCGAAGCGAGACTGAGGCAAAATTTCTTCATAGCGTTCAGATTCCATCAAAACTTGAAAATCTTTGAAAGTTGGACATACCTCTTGCCCGCCGAAGCTAAACACATGCGTTACCGAGTTCCAAAACCTCGTCGTGGCATGAAGGAAGGGAAGGTGCAGCGGAGTGCGGCTCAGCGTAAATAGTGCATTCAAGCCAAAGCCCGGAAGTTCAACTTTTCTGAGCCATCTAGAGAAGCGATCCAAGCTACGAGATTTTCGACGAGAAACGCCTCCATTTTTGGTGCAAAACTGAGATGAAATGAATTAACCACGAGGCTGAAGCTTTTAAAGAGGATAAGACACTGTTCGGGGGACACATGTCAAAAATCTGGTGGTTGCTGGGCTAGGTGGCCAGCCGGCCACCTTTTCTGGCAGGCCGACCACCCCTCTTCTCTCCATTGCAAAAAGCTGGCCAGCCAGTTCCCAAAGGTGGCCGGCCATGCTCCCAAGAGTGTCTTTGGTCTTGTTTTACCCTCTAAAAGGAAGTTCCTAGCATTTCCATGCATCGGAAGTGTCGAGGGCCTCCATTTCCCTCAGTTTCGGATGCGTTCCGTCACCCAGATTGTCTGAAATGCATTTTTGTTTGTAAAGTTGTTGTTTAGTTTTGTTTATCGAGTTGTTGTTTTGCTTATTGAGTTGTTGCTTTGCTTATC
The DNA here is from genome assembly GCA_025200525.1 of Camellia lanceoleosa. Lineage (NCBI taxonomy): Eukaryota > Viridiplantae > Streptophyta > Magnoliopsida > Ericales > Theaceae > Camellia > Camellia lanceoleosa. Next base: position 127,210,258 of record CM045758.1, read on the forward strand.
GGGTCGTTGCTTTGTTTATTGAAATGTCTTGTTTATCGAGTTATCCAGTTTTGTCGAGCTGTCGAGTCTCGTGCATTGAGTTGTTACCTTATCGAGTTGTAAACTTACTAAGGTTTTGTTATTTCTTAGTAAGTTAAGTTGTTTAGTTTGTTGCGTTGGTTCACTACCTGACTTGGCAAATACACCATGCACATTTCCATTCAATCCCATTTTGGTGAAAAATGATGCAATGCGATGCTAAGAACATAAAATACAACACTTTTTCGAAAAGCTGTTTCATTCCATCATGCTATAACATTTTACAACAAGGGTACAAGTTTTACAAAAAATAAAACTGCCTAACAAATGTACAATGTGCTACAATTGCTAGTAAACAGGTAAGCAAAGCAAGGAACAGCCGCATCTATGCTCTCAAGAGTAGGAATGAGAGGCCCTCTTCATCCTCTTTTGCGGAACAAACTCTGTGCCATCATCACCATCATGATCGTCTGAGTCGGAGCCGCCATCCTTGGAACCCTCCTCAGCCTCATCTCCACTACCGGAACTGGGATCGGAGCCACCCTCTCTGTCAGCAAATGTCTCTGACTAGGGATTTGCAGCCTCCTCCTCCTCCTCGCTGGGCTCCTCCTCTATAATGTGAGCCCTGTGTTCGCCTCGTCCGCGAGACGACTCCCCTCTCCTAGATCCTCGAGAAGGCCTAGATGGCCCAGATCCTCGGGAAGGCCTGGATGGCCCGGCCTGTGATTGAGCATACACCGGAGGCATCTGAAAATGAAGAATGCAATTTGAATACATCAGCTAAAACATGTACAGATGAAAGCAAACTATTCAGAGTGGGTGTATGCAGGTATAGTGCATGAATGTGGTATGTGTCAGATATGCTCTACACAGGCAGCCTATCAATGCAGTAAGATGTTCAAGATCAACATGTCATCAGAAGTATGATAAATGCAAGAAAACTAAAGGGTACCTGGAAACCCATGATGGACAACTGTGCCTCCCTCCGCAGGACCATGCCCTCAAGTGAGGCTACCATCTCAAGCACCTCGTCCATGTACTCCCGGGGTGGCTGCAGATGCGAGCTCAAGTCATCAATGAATAAACAAATGCCAAAGTATCTGTGTGATGAACGGAAAACAGTGGAACATACCGGTGGTGAGTCAAGGTCATTGACATATCGGTGGCCAGGCATCGGAGGCTCTATTGGAATCGGAATCGGGGAGGTAGTCCCATACTGCCATCCCATCAACTCAGTCAGCATATCTGGCCATCCAGGATGATGATGAGTCGGAGGAATCGGGGGAACCAATCCACCCCCACCTCTAGATGTGCCGCCACTTTGGTGGAAGGGCGTCTGCGGTCAAGGCACCTTTCGATGAAGGCATACCAGCAAACCTCCTCGTTGGAGTACAGACTCCCATCAGCGGAGGCATCAAGTAGGTGTGACGGTAGGTCGCATACTCCCTCTGCTCCAGATGTAGGAAGGCATCAGTACCTTGCATAGCATCAATGACATTCTGGGGAGAGAGCCTATCAGTGGTCCGCATATCGTCTGGAGTCGTTGAAGGAACGTCCTGCTCAGGGTAGCCCCATACCTAACGCAAGAAGCGATCCCCTAGAAACCAGGCCCTACCAACTGGCCCCTCGAACAGGATTTGATATCGAGAGACACCCCATGCTCCAGCAAAATGGAATTGGAGGTCTCTGCCTAAAGGCGCCCAGGGCTGCCATGTGATCTGCGGATAATCAATGCATAAGCTGATCAGAAATTGTAAATGTGCAAGAGTGGAAATATGAAGAATTGAGAGTTCTGAAATACCTTCGATGACCGCACGGTGTGAAAGTACTGCCGTAAATAAAGGAGAGACTCCTGAGGTCTCGGTCGGTACTGGCCCTCGAATATGAGTGAATACAGGGTCGTGAGGGGCACCTCCACTATAAGCTCCAGAGCCAACGTCGAGAAGTATGCGTAGACCCATAACTGTGAGAAACAGAGCAATAGCCATTAGAATACAGAATGCTGAGTGCAGAATGCAAATACAAAATGCTAAGAGCAAAGTGCAAGGTACAAAAAGTAAAGTGTGTCGTGTGTGCAGTGTACAAGTAATGAGAAGCAGAAATGTAAATCAAGAGGGCAGAAAGTACCTCTCAGGCCCTCTAATAGCCACCAACCATGTTCCCCCGTCCGCGGGAGGTCGTGCTCATATAGCAGTAGAGAGTGGCCAGGCTGGCACCACCCCAATCATATCTGCTGACCTGTGATAGGTCCACTAGCGCACTCAACAGATAAAGCCCGACTGTGTTCCCCCTATCGACAAACAGGGTGGTCCCGAAGAGGAATATCAGGAATCCGTGGGTGTACTGCGCCACCTCCTCAGGAGTCTCGGGCTCCATCTCTGCCCTCTTGAAATGAGAAGAGAACCAGGTATATCGGACTCTACCTGAAGATCTGTCAACAGGCGGGCGAGCCCCCAATAAATATATCCAGGCGGCCTCCCACTCGCCCATGTCCTCGTCGTATGGGATGGCCCAACCTCCCACATTAAGGCCCGTCAAGATAGCGAAGTCAAATGGGGTCATGGTCATATCCCCGGTGGCAGAAAAATGAAAGGAGTTAGTGGTGTCCCACCATCTCTCTACCAAAGCACCCATCAGTGTCCTACTGGCAGGACAACGAGATATCCCGGTACAAAAGGGCCCAAACCCTGCCACGTCGACCAAATCCCGGACAGCCTCCGGGAGCTCAGCGTACCACTCTCTCGCCATGACAGAGCCATATCCTCGCACGGCACGAGAAGTCACCTGCATTCAGGATAAATACATGTATTCAGTTTCAGAATAAAATGTATAAACTACGTGCAAATGAAATGAATAAGCTGTGTGCAAGTGAAACGGATAAACTGTGTGCAAGTGAAATGGATAAGCTGCGTACAAGTGAAATGTATAAGCTGTGTGCAAAATCAAATCAGTTACAGAATCTGGGCTGTGTGTTCAACTTTCAAAATGTGGGCTGTGTGTTCATCTCAGTGTTTGGGCTGCGTATTCAACTCTCAATCAGTGTGTGTCGTGTGTTCACCTCAACAACGAGCTGTGTGTTCGACATCAAAGTATGGGCTATGTGTTCATCTCATAATTCAAGTGTTTGGGCTGCGTGTTCAACTCTCAATCAGTGTGTGCTGTGTGTTCACCTCAACGATGAGCTGTGTGTTCGACATCAAAGTATGGGCTGTGTGTTCATCTCAAAGTTTGGGCTGTATGTTCAACTCTCAATCAGTGTGTGTTGTGTGTTCACCTCAACGACGAGCTGTGTGTTCGACGTCAAAGTATGGGTTGTGTGTTCATCTCAGAATTCAAGTGTTTGGGCTGCGTGTTCAACTCTCAATCAGTGTGTGCCATGCGTTCACCTCAACAATGAGCTGTGTGTTCGACATCAAAGTCTGGGTTGTGTGTTCATCTCAGAATTCAAGTGTTTAGGCTGCGTGTTCAACTCTCAATCAGTGTGTGCTGTGTGTTCACCTCAACGACAAGCTGTGTGTTTGACATCAAAGTATGGGCTGTGTGTTCATCTCAAAGTTCGGGTCGCGTGTTCAACTCTCAATCAGTGTGTGCTGCGTGTTCACCTTCAGTTTGGGCTGCATGTTCATCTCAAAGTATTGGGCTGTGTGTTCAATTCTCAACAAGTGTGTGATGTGTGTTCACAATCAATATACGGGCTGTGTGTTCAGAAAGTCAGAATGTTTGAACTATGTGTTCAAGATGCAAACGGAATACGGTACTATGGACTAGAAATTCAAAATAAGCTGTGTGCTTGAGTGGGCAGATAAACATAACGAAGGCACGGAATACATGGAAAATGTAGAATACATTCCAGAAAATGTAAAAATGGAGTAAATACCTCTCGTGCCTCATGAGAGAGGTGGGACTCCGGCTCTCGCAAAAGTAGGTCCCTAGGCGCTCAGTCGTCAAAATCAGTGAAATGATAGAAAATCGCTCGCGGGAGGATGTGCTCCCGAGGATGATACCTCTCGGGATCAAACGGCCGAACTCTCAGGGGCAAGGACATGATATCCGGCTCACCCCCAGCACCTAGAGGACCTCCACCATGAGGGAAATCGCCAGCCATCTCGAAAAATCTACAAAAAGGAGCAAAAATGAGCAAAATGAGTCGAAATTGGAAAAAGTCAACAAAAGTCAACTCTCGGGAAATGAAAAAGTTAACAAAAGTCAACTCCCGAGAAAATCTTCCAAATGTTGAGACAAACTTACCTCAAGTGGTGAAAATGAGAAAAGAAGCCTCGAAATCGAAATTTAATCGGTTCAAAGTGAAGAGAACTGAAAGTTTTCGCGAAAACAACTTGCGTGGGGCATTAGAAAACGCGTGTAGAGCATAGATCTGAGAGAGAAAATGGTTTGGGAAGGGGGAGAGAGCAATTTCGGAGCTGCACTTGTGGGGAAAAGTGCTTTGAATAAGCACATTTAAAGAAATGAGGGTGAAAAGTAAAAAATGCCCCAAATCTGGGCTAGGTGGCCGGCCACCTTTTCTGGCAGGCCGGCCATCCCTCTCCCTCAAACCTGGCCGGTGGCCTCCTCCTGGGAATAAAACTGGCCGGTGGTGTCCTCCATGTGGCCTCCAAAGGTCTCTGCAAATTTTGGTGAGGATTGGAGTCCCTGGCACCCGAGAAAGTACAAGGAAAGTGCACTTTTTGTCGCGAAATCCCTCTGCAGGAACTTCAACCCCAACTTTCAATGTGTGATTCGTCATTTCTCGCCAAGGGCAAGATGTATCCTTTTGAATATGTTGTGACCCTTCCGGGAGGTAAACCGGAGGTCGCGATTGAGCCACCCTCGTCGAAACTTGCACTGCTTTGCTCGTTGTTTCATTTTGAAATGTGCATTCGAGTTCACACTCATCTTGCATTGTTATGAATGTAACCTGCATTCTCATACACACCACTTGCACTATTATGCACGTCTCCTTGATATTGTCATGCCTTCATGTTTAAACTTGCGTTGTCACGCGCATTGCTTCTCGCATTGCGATGCACTCACCGATCAACACTGCATTTGTCTACGCTTGATATCACATTGAATATATGTTGCTAACTATGTTGTGCTTGTTAAGTTTCTTTCTTTTGCAGGCACGATATTATATGTACGGTTCATTTGAGGCTGGTGCGACCAGACAAACCACACAGGTATTGTATCTTCTCCGTGTGAGACGTCGCGAGAATCCAATCATTCTCCGCATTCTTCAACTGCATGAAATGTAGTATTGCTTTGCATTCTCGCTTAAAACTGTTGCATCTATTGTGAATATTTGCTTCATTATAGCTTGCTACCTCGCATGATCATTCGGTTACATTCGGCTTTGTGCATATCGCTTCACATTTTTGCCCCCTGCCTGCGGGCATGCCTGCGGGCACGTTTCTCTGTTATCTAGTATGTTTGTCTAAGTCTTCGGCCTTGTCAAAAATGGGTCGTCTCTGGGCTTTGACATTCACTCCCGTCACTTATGACTTCCGAGTTCCGTCAAAGAGGGGCAACTGTAGACACCCCATTTTTGATCGACCTTAGGACTTAGACATCACCAATTGAGCGCTTGGTGATGTTGCATATCGTGCTCGTTCAGAGGTTTCAGAGTCTCGACTGCGAGCCTTGCTTCTGAACTTTTGAGCTTTCTGTGCTTTGTCTCGATTTGCGAACCAGGCTCCGTTTTCTCTGTTTTCTCTTCCCAAAGGAAGGGAGAGGTCTCGTAGATCATCTCTCAGTGGCCGTAGGCTACGTTTCGTGGTTGTAGGCCATTTTTCCCGTTTGGAGCCCGGTTCTTGGTTTTCGGAGCCGTCGACCGTGTGCCTCAGTTCGGGATTTCTTAACCATCTCCGTTTGCTTCGGTTTTTGGCACACATCTTATTTACTCCCTTTTGAGGGACACTGTGGTCTGAGAGACCAACTTCATGGTCGAACGCCACTTCTAGTGCCTAACAGTCAGTTTTCGGGGCCCCGGGCTGCATGTTTTGGCCCCCGAACCTACGTTTTACATCGGTTTGGGTTCATTTTTGGTGGAGACCTTATTTTCATTATTAGGAAGGTTGTAGAAGGGTGGGAGGCCAGCAATTGTTCTGAAGACCAGCTTTATTCCTTCATCGCTCTCCATCGCCCGTTTTCCTCGCTAGAAAGCTGGTGTTGACCATTCCCGGGCCACTTTCTTTGGCCCTTAACCACATATTTGTGTTGTACACACCTGGGAGGCCACCAATATGACATGGCCGGCCAGCAACCCTTCCTGACCCTTTTGAACCCCTCTAGAAAGTGGGTTTTTCTCTCTCCTGGTTCACATTTTTAGGGTTTTGACTACATAGCTGTGTTGTGGACACATGGGAGGCCACCAATATGGGGTGGCCGGCCACTAATTCTCATTGACCCTTTTGACCCTGGCCGGTAGGCCAGGGGAGGTGTTCGGTCGGCCACCTGAACCCTCTGAACCTAGCCGGCCATGTTCCTCACACCTGGTTCCTTACAGTTGCACCCTCATTTTCCCCCCAGATCTTGTATCCGATGGGAGGTCTTTTGGGGGGGAAATTTGAATTTGATTTTTCCCCCTTTCCTCCACTCCTCCCTCTATAAAACCAGACCCCCCAGCTCCATTTTAGAGGGTTACAAAATTTGGTTTTGAGCTCTTGCATTCAATCTCTCTCTCTCTCTGCTCCAAGCATCAAAACCCCTTAAGTCCTACACCATTTTACACTACAACCCATACCACCACACCTCCACCCTCCATTCCAGCAACTTGAGGTTGTTTTTCAGAGGATAGGAGCACCATTTCTTGGTCCAAAAGCTGCTGTGTTGCTGCTTTACAAGGGTGAGTCTTCTTCCTCCCTTTTCTAGCCTTTTCTTGGTTCATTTAGAAGCCTTGCTTTCAAGTATTTTTGGGCTCCAAACCGAACTATACATAGTCTTATTTTGAGCTCATTTTCATGTTTTATTAAGGGTCTTTCTCTGTTTGAGGTCTCCTCCTCACCCTTTGTGTTTAAACTCTCTTTTAGGCCTATTTTTGCATGATATTTTAGGCTTATTTGTGAGCTGTTTTGGACTTGGTAATAAACTGTGAAATGTCTTTTTTTGAGACCCTCTTCAACTTTTTTGAAGGGCTCTCCTCTGTTTGAGGTTAGTTGCTACCACTTGTCTCTTTATCCCTCTTTTACGCCTTTTTCTTGCATGTTGATTTGGCCTCACTTGTGTTCATTTTTGAGACTTGATGTAAACTTTAAAGTGCCATGTTTTGAGCCCCTATTCAACTTTGTTGAAGGGATATTTTCCATTTGGGGCCAGTTGCTGTCCCTTGTCTCTATTCTCTCTTTTAGGGCCATTTTTGCATGATAGATTAGCCCTATTTATGTTCATTTTTGAGACTTGTTATGAACTGGAAAAAGGCTTTTTTTGACATCCTCTTCATGTTTTATTAAGGTCATTTTCTTATTTGAGGTCACATGCTTTCTTGAATGCTTGATTGTCCCTTGTTTTGAGCCTTATACCTAAGCTTCAATTGAATGCTTTGTTTGGCCTTCTAGCCACTGGAATCCAGTCGATTTCCAGTGGCTTTGATGCTGTTTTGAGCCTCCAAATCAGAGGGGGGTGACCCCCTCTCACCTTGACTTGTTTGATGGCCATTTTGGCCTTTCAAAGGGACCCCTCTTTACATGTTTTAAAGTTACATTTTAGGGTCAATTTGATGAGTTTTGGGACTATCATATTTGATTTCCAAAGTTTTTTTGGTCATGCTTCATGTCTATCTTGTATGCACCTAATAATCCCTTTGTATGCCCTCTAAAGGAGCCCCTCATTTGTGCGTGTGTTGGCTGCATTTCCATGGTTATTTGGGTATATTTTGGCATGTTTTATTCACTGATTTTTTCTGGTTTGATGAGTTCTCACTTGATTCATATACATGCCATGTAACCCTTATTTGCTAGTCAAAATCGCATGCTACTTTAGCCCATCTTGCTAGCACCTTTTGGCAATGCTTTGAACTAAGAATGTTCATATTTTGGGACTGCCTCAGTTCTGTCTTCATACTACATGATCAAATAATGCATGCTTTGTATAGCTATAGGTCATTGCGTATGTCTAGTTTTGAGTTTCGGGGTTCATCTCATGCATCGGGTGCCATATTGCCATGTTTCGAGGCTGTTTAGCATCATATTTTAGTGCTGAAATTCACATGTTTGTATGCCATATTCCATGCCTTGCCATGCTTTGGTAGAGTGGCATTTGTGCCTTAGGATCGGTCCTCAGTTCGCGTGCACGTGTGCACGCATCTCGAGTGTCTCATTTCCATCTATGGCCACTAATGTGAGTGTGGCTGAGGCCCACTCATATTGGTGTAAGTCCATTATGCATTGTGTATGCCATCTTAGTCTATAGCATCATGTATGCTAGGTTGCATGTTAGAGCATCGCGTATGCCATGTTACATCGTGCATTGTGTATGCCATCTCATAGCATTGCGTATGCTAGGTTGTATGTTAGGATTGAATTCATGCATGTCATGCATATTGCATTGTGTTTGGGATAAGAGTTAGTCCGAGCACGGGAAACGAGGGACATTTCGTACTTCGAGTGACGGAACGTGTCTCAATTCCCTGTCGCCGACACTCCGGATTATCCATGATGGAGTCTAAGTCTTGTTGTGTTTATACGTGCATTCATTTCATATTGAGCTGTGCAATTCGATTCCTCGGCCATCATGCATCGAGATGCGTGATTGGTGGCACGAGGATCGAGGCATGCATACATATGTGGAAATACATGGCCATGCCCCTTTCTTGCTCTCTATTGCAGCAAATCAGAAATCAGCAGCTTTCAAAACCTAGCACAGCATTCCGGCATCAATTACAAACAGAGGCTAATTGGGGCATCGCGATGGATTTCCGTGCCAAGCAACCCGAACATGCATCATTCATCATCCAGAGCAGAGTCGAGGCAGTCCCTAACTTGCATGCTAGTTTACTACTTTCCTAGTTTAATTTGTTAATTAATTAGAATTTTGTACTTATTCAGATTGTATTATTTATTTGGACTGTATTATTCAATTGGGACTGTATATTATTTATTTGGACCCTCCGAGCGAGGGCAATGTTGTAATAAGTGTGCGTGCGTGTGATGTATGTCTTCCAACCCCACGTCTTTCTCCCTTTTATTTACCTGCTTATGATGGTTAGATTAGGGCATGTTTCAATTAGCATACAGTACGATAGCATGTTTGCATTCATTCATCTATCTTGCATGCATCGGGCTCGGCGCATCATAACTCACTACATTGTACTTCAATTTCAAGTTGAATACTTGTTAGCTGTAGCATTCTATATGCCATGTTTAGAATAGCCGAGCCTGCTATAGTTGCATTTTTGCATGTGTTGCATTAGGCATTTCTGTATACTTAGGATCATACATGGATTTCTAATTAGCTTCTGTCTTGGCTTGGAGTACTCGGTAAGTTTTTATGCTTTAGCATCCTTGTATGTGTGTGAGTGACTGCCATGATAACATGCTTACTATGAGGCTATGTGCTTATGTGATATATCTGCCTGAGTGCCTGTGGGTGAAGGTTGGGTTATTCGGATTGGAACAAATCATTGATTGTAAGTTTTAAGCCCACTAGATAGTGGCAAAATCATGTTTTCTAAGCCCACCCGAGGGTGGCAAATTCACATCTTAGCCTACTTGCGAGTAGCACCATCAAACCATTCTTCAAAACAAAGATGAAATGTTTCGTTCCAATTCAGACGACCTAGTCTATACTTGTATGTTGTGCGCATCACATAGTAAATCTAGGCTAAATAACCAAAATAAGAGCACACAATGTTTTCAAAACTAGATATCATGGTTAGTAGAAGTCGATCTTTGATCGGGCGAGTGAGGGTGCTCACAAAGTGACCTTCCCCAATCGTACCCAAGTTCCCGAGCCGAGGCAACTTTGGTGATAACGGACATGTGGCCTTAGGCAACGAGTCAGGGTTTCCTAAATTTCCCAAAAATAAAATATTTAGGTGGCGACTCTGTATCTGGCAAAGCAGTCCATGTTTGGCACTTCTTTCAAAAAATTCTGTTTTCTCAAAACGATTTGCTGGATTTGGACTCTTTGGTTCAGATTAAGAACCGTGACAATTAGAGTCCTGAACTGTAGTGAGCCTAAAATGAACGGAACGGGACATCATCCCTCCCGGGGCATTCACGGACGTTTACAGCCTTCCATCAACAAACTAGCCATACTACCGACAACTGCTTCCGTCTTCGCCATAAAGTACAGGATCTATTTGACAACGGGGTCATTGCCGCGCCAAGCTTAGCAAAGTCTATCGGCACTGGATCGGTGAACTTGGGGGGATAATGTGATGTGATCGGGGGATGAACCACCTGCGGGCGACGTTCAGTTTATTTCAGATGTGGTGTATAGCACGTACTGTTTTGAGCATTTGTGAATGCTGGGTTTTGTACGTTCTAGCTTGGGTATTGAGTCAGTTCTGTTGTTTTGTTTTGAGTCTGTCTTTTTGTTTTGAGTCAATCTTTTCATATTGAGTTAGTCGGGTCTATCTTGTTGTATCGAGTCAGTCCTGTTTTGTTAAGAGTCGGGTGATTTCAGGGATGTTACCTCAAACATCACTTGCTTGTTTTGTGTTTGTCTTTTCGTTTTCTTTTGAGTCTGTTTCTGCCTTGGAGCCAGTAATGCCAACAGATTTGAATGAACATCAGTGGTTTTTCATGCTTTTGTGTTTGCTTCTACTGTGTGCCAGTTGTGCTAGAAATTCTAAATGAGATGGCAGTATTTGACTAGAAGCTGTGTCTTTTCTGTGCCTTGAATTCGTTGCATCAACCTAAGTTTTCCAAAACTTTTTTCGAAACATTGTGATAAAAAACGAAGAGGAAGGAATCCCTCGGGTTTTGCAAAATTTGATCAATTGAGAAAAAGAGAGGCATGCTAAGCCCTTAATGATCGAGATCATGCTTGTTAATGTGAGTACAAGGAAGGATCCTGGCTTGATCCAGATTGGTTCTACACTGTCTTCAGCACAAGCGACTGGTCGCTTTCTTAAAAGATTTCAAAAAATGTTTTGCGCGGTCTTGCAAAGACCTGTGTGGAATCGTTCCTGAGATTGTGCAGCCTAGGATCGCTCTCAGCCTCGAGACTTGACCCCTTGCTTTCAAACCTTGGACCTTAATTCAGAGTGTTCAACGGTCAACTGCAATGTGAGGCCTGTTTGGCCAGATTCAAAGCAGCCCTCGAACTAGGGGCAGGGAAGTCAGATCAAGAAGGTCGGACATTGTCAAAAGAAACGCTCAAAGCTAGATCAGAAGCACCCCTCAGACTAGGGGCAAAAGATACCAGATTATGCCCAAAGAGCCGAAGATGGATCATCCCACAAATCAATGAAGATCGGCAAGAATGCCAAACCCTAGAAGGGAGGACAGAATAAGACATTGCTGAAGGACAACCGAGTTCCTATCTGCAACACTAGGGGCAAATTCACCCTCCATTGGATGGACTCCTACATCGTCAGCGAACATCAGCCATTCTCCTGGATTCAGATGACTTCAGGATCTCAAAACCATTTGACATGGACAAAGCTACACTTTTACCCTTGAGAGGCTCACTGGGCCGAAAACTCGGAAGGGCGACCCAGGCAAAAGTTAGAGCAAGAAAAAGAAGAAAAAGAAGAAAAAAAAAAAAGAAGAAGAAAAATGCAAAGAATGAAAAAAAGAAAAGAAGAAAAAAAATGAAGGAAATGAAAAGAAAAGATGAAAAAAAAGAAATGAAATTGAAAAGAAAAGAAGAACAAAGCTCGCAAGGTTGAGAACCCAGAAGGGCAGCCTTAGCAAAAGTTAGAGTGTAAAAGGAGAGGTTAATACCCGAGTGTACCTTAACCCCGAACTACGTAAGGCTTGATTCCCATCTTTGGGATACGTAGGCAACTTCATTCTGAAGTCCAGCCGTAAAACACTTCGAATTCGACTATGTCCATGTAATGGTTTTGACCATCATTAACTTCTCTGCATCCGAGAATTTGGTTGTGTTCGTCACTCTGAGGACTGACTACAATGCGCTGTGGTGCCATTCAAACAAGGGGCAACTTTCCATTGCCATTCAATGTGCTGCGGTGCCGTCCAAACAAAGGGCAACTTTCCGTTGCCATGCGGTGTCCTCCAAGCAAGGGGCAATTTTCCTTCAGATTTGAGGTTGTGCATCTCAAGAGTAGGTTCTGTGCTCATTAAGCAGTGGTTGTTTGCGAAAATAGTTTTTGAGAATTTTTACTGAGGTTTACTATCTTCTCTCGAAAACTATTCCATTTTTCCAAAACTGGACCTTTTTCTTGGATCCAAAAAAGGAAAATTTTCAGTGCTCATAACCTAACTTGCATGATTTTGAATCAGAAAATCGAACAAGCGTGTTAATCTAACTCTCATTTTGGTTAAAATTGTTTTAGTAGAAAGCCAAAAATTAAAAATGGTCAACATGATGAACTAGGGGCACAGTTGAGTCAGGTGTTCTGTCTTTTTCCCATTGTTAACATACATGCCAGAAAGGGCACCATACTTGCCAAGAAGGGCACTCTCCCTGCCAGAAAAGGCACAACTGAAGGCGACAACAAAAGGGCCGAAAAGCTCTCACATCCTCTGAGCAATGAGGTATCAAGCCAAGTACGAAGCACAAATTGGAATGAATCCAGATGTTCCACTTCCTCATCTGGACATATCTGATCGCGTCCAAACTTCCTGGCAGAGCATCATCAACTGATGTCGATGAATTTGTGCACCCAATTGTAGCACAACCCTCTGTGGAGGAACTCACTAGCTACAGAGAAGAAGAAGGATCTGGCAGCATCCTAGGGGCAAGAGCCCGCAATTTCTTGTTCATCCATTAACCACCCAGGGGAGGGATAAAAAAATGAGAGATTAAAGAATAGAGAGATGTGCGTTGAGAGAAAAAGTGAGAAAAGGGCTTTTTTCGTAAAAAAATGAGCTTGAGGGCCGAGTGATGTGAGAATCACAAATAAGAAAAGGGTGGGAAACAATACCCGGAGAAACTGGCTCCTCGTGCACCATGAGGTCTCTTGTCTTTGTAACACAGTTGAGTGTTGTGTTTGTGCGTTTTGTTTGTCTCGATTCTTGTTTTGAGTCGTTTAAAGTGTCTATAGATGTGTTTAGGTTGTCTTACCTTGTCTTTTCCTTTGTTGTTGAGTCGTGGTGTGCTATGGTCAGTTGTAGGCTCAATACTCGGTTGAGAACCCTTTTCTCATTTCAATTTCAAAAATCGTTTTGTGCTCAGAGTGCCGTGTCGTTCTCCACATTTGTGCAAATCAGGATTGGTTCTTTCATAAAGCCGCGGGATTCAACCCAGGTCATGTGAAAACAGTAAAACCAGGACCCATCTAAAGCTATGAAAGTTCCGGGCTACAAAGCAAAAGAAAAGAGGGAAAATGTCGGGCATCTGAGATTGTTTCAACTTCTGCAAGTTCCGTCATTGCATCCATTATGTTCAGAATGAGCAGTGCCTTGTATGAGCTGTGTGCCGAATAAACAAAATACTGTGTTATGGGCTGTAAGTTCAGAATGAGTTGTGCTCAGAACGAACCGTGTGTTCAGAATCAGCGGTGTCCTGCGTGAGCCGTATGTTCCAAAATAAGTAGAATATTGTGTTATGAGCTGCGTGTTCAGAATAAGCAGTATGCCGATGCGAGCTGTGTGTTCAAAGTGAACAGAATACTGTGTTGATTTCCTTTGTTTCAAGCGTAATGGTGATTAGAAGTGCTCTCCCTGAGTACCATTCCCCGCGAGAGTAAAGCAGTTTACCACCACTCACTCCATGAGGTGCTTTCTAAAGTGCCGATTTGTTTGTTTATTGCATTCCTTAAACATCACGCTCCGCATTGCTTACAACATGTATCGTATCATCACACTTATTGCATTTATTTGCATCTTGTGTTATCTCTTATTGTTTATCCTTTTACGCTGAGCAGCGTTTAGGATTGTTGTTCCCCGGGACTCAACTTAGGTTGCGTGGAACACGCTCCCGAGTTATTTACCTCTTCTCACGATTTCAGCATGGTTAGAGTGTTCTCTTCCTCACACAATTTCAGCGTGTTTGGAATTTATCCCAGGTTGCATTGTAGATGCGCTGGGCGGGTTGTTTTTGGACCTCCTCTCACGATTTCAGCATGGTTTGAGTGTCCCGTTCCTCACACGATTTCAGCGTGTTTGGATTTTATCTTAGGTTGCATTGTGCGCACACTTGAGTGGTTGTTTTCGGACCTCTTCTCACGATTTCAGCGTGGTTAGAGTGTTCTCTTTCTCACACGATTTCAACGTGTTTGGAATTTATCTCAGGTTGCGTTGTGCGCGCACTAGAGCTGTTGTTTTCGGACCTCTTCTCACGATTTTAGCGTGGTTAGAGTGTTCTCTTCCTCACATGATTTCAGTGTGTTTGGAATTTATCTCAGGTTGCGTTGTGCGCGCACTTGAGCGGTTGTTTTCGGACCTCTTCTCACGATTTCAGTGTGGTTAGAGCGTTCTCTTCCTCACACGATTTCAGCGTGCTTGGAATTTATCCCAGGTTGCGTTGTAGACACGCTGGGCGGGTTGTTTTTGGACCTCCTCTCATGATTTCAGTGTGGTTTGAGTGTCCCATTCCTCACACAATTTCAGCGTGTTTGGATTTTATCTCTGGTTGCGTTGTGTGCGCACTTGAGCAATTGTTTTCGGACCTCTTCTAACGATTTCAGCGTGGTTAGAGTGTTCTTTTCCTCACACGATTTCAGCGTGTTTGGAATTTATCCCAGGTTACGTTGTAGACGCGCTGGGCGGGTTGTTTTTGGAGCCTCCGCTTCCTCACAAGATTTCAGCGTGTTTGGAATTTATCTTAGGTTGCATGGAACGCGCTCCTGATTGATTTTCTTTGTTCTTCCTCCACTCACGAGTCCAGCGTGGTTGGCGTGTGTTCACCCTTTGCATCTATTGTACTTTCCGTTGCATCGTATCTATTATCTATTGCATCACATCTATTACATCCATTTCATCGTATCTATTTTACTGTCTGGTCTAGGAGACCTTAAATCCTCCGGTCTAAGGAGACCTTAAATCCTGCATCTTTATTCGCACTGTCATGTGCACTCCCGGGTCTAGGAGACCTTAAATCCTCTAAAGGTGCAATTTCTTTGGTGTTTGTCGTGCCCGAACGACTTCCAGTGGTCTGGTATAGCCACCTGCCTGTGTTAGCAGTGAGTTCCTAGGAGATCAACTGAGACGGTGGAAACTAGAGTTCGAATGGCTCTTGCCTAGAATGCAAAGGTTCGGGATTTCCGAGACTAAAGTCTGGTTTAAATACCCAGGGGTATATCCTCGGCTTGAAATCTGTATGGCAGCCCCGTAGATTGAGATAACATATGTATGCACCTCAATTCTGGATACCGAATCAACCTAGTCTGTCACCTTGTTGGAGAATAGAGAAAGTTGCAACCATAGTCAGGGAGAAAAGTAGTACCTGCAGTTCAACCAAGAAGAAGCGAAAGATCCCCAGCGGCATGAGGTAAGTCATTGCCAATTGCCCCTGTAAGGTACCTTCACCTCTTAGCTATTACATTGCATTTTAGCCACTACATTACAGTGCATTGCATAAATCCTGAATTTTCGAACCGGCTTCGCGTAGCATATAAGTTCAATTTTCAAACCGACTTCGCATAGCATATAAGTCCAATTTTCAAACCGGCTTCATGTAGCGTATAAGTCCAATTATCAAAATCTTTCTGCATATCATTTTGCATCCTGCCCCTGAACTACACTGGTTTGATTCCTTGTAAAGGGATACGTAGGCAGCCTGCGGGCGCAACCATTTATTTGTCTATATTTTGTTTGTTTGTCCAAGTCTTCGGCCTTGTCAAAAATGGGTCGTCTCTAGGCTTTAACATTCACTCACGTCATTTCTTGACTTTTGAGTTCTGTCAAAGAGGGGCAACTGTAGACACCCCATTTTTGACCGACCTTAAGACTTAGACGTCACTGATTGAGCGCTTGGTGATGTCGCATATTGTGCTCGTTCTGAGATTACGGAGTCTCAGCTGCGAGCCTTGCCTCCGGACTTCCGGACTCTTTTGTGCTTTGCCCCGGTTTGCGAACCGGGTCCCGTTTTCTTCGTTTTCTCTTCCTGAAGGTATGGAGGTCTCGTAGATCATCTCTCAGTGGCCGTAGGCTACGTTTCGTGGTCGTAGGCTATTTTTCCTATTTGGAGCCCGGTTTTCGATTTTTCAGAGTCGTCGGCCGTGTGCCTCAGTTCGGGACCGCTTAACCACCTCCGTTTGCTCCGGTTTTTGGCATACACCTTATTTCCTCCCTTTTGAGGGACACTGTGGTCTGAGAGACCAACTTCGTGGTCGAACGCCACTTCTGGTGCCTAATAGCCTGTTTTCGGGGCCCTGAACTGCTTGTCTCGGCCCCCGAACCTTCGTTTTGCATCGGTTTCAGTTCATTTTTGGTGGAGACCTTATTTTCATTGTTAGGAAGGTTGCAGATGGGTGGAAGGCCAGCAATTGTTCTGAAGACTAGCTTTATTCCTTCATCGCTCTTCATCGCCCGTTTTCTTCACTAGAAAGCTGACTTTTTCTATCCCCGGGCCACTTTTTCTGACTTTCCTCCACACCATTGTGTTGTACACACCTGGGAGGCCACCAATATGACATGGCTGGCTAAAAATTGTTCCTGACCCTTTTGAACCCCTCTAGAAAGTTGGTTTTTCTCTCTCCTGGTTCACATTTTTAGGGTTTTGACCACATAGCTGTGTTGTGCACACATGGGAGGCCACCAATATGGGTGGCCGGCCAGCTTTTCTTGCTTGAACCTTTTGACCCTGGCCGGCCAGCCAGGGGAGGTGGCCGGCCGGCCACCTGAACCCTCTAAACCTGGCCGGCCATGACCCTCTCACCTGGTTCCTTACAGCTGCACCCTCTGCTTCCCTCCAGATCCTGTATCCGAGGAGAGATCTTTTGGGGGCAAAATTTGAATTTGCTTTTCCCCCACTTTCCTCCACCCCTCCCTCTATAAAACTAGACCCCCCAGCTCCATTTTAAAAGGTTAAAAAAATTGGTTTTGAGCTCTTGCATTAAATCTCTCTTTCTCTCTATTCCAACCCTCAAAACACCCTTGGTTCTTGGCCATTTCTACACCAATCCATAGCACCACACCTCCACACTCCATTCCAGAAACTTGAGGTTGTTTTTCAGAGGATGGGAGCACCATTTCTTGGACCAAAAGCTGTTGAAGACTTGTGCTACAAGGGTGAGTCTCTCTTCCCTCTTTTCTTGCCCTATTTTGCATGCTATTTTAGCCTTTGTTTCTTGCATTTTTGGGCTCCGACCCAAACTGTAAATAGTCATATTTTGATCCCATCTCCATGTTTGATCAAGGGTTTTTCTCTGTTTGAGGTCTCCTCTTCACCCTTTATGTTTAAACTCTCTTTTAGGCCTATTTTTGCATGATATTTTAGGCTTATTTGTGAGCTGTTTTGGATTTGGTCATAAACTGTAAAATGTATTTTTTTGAGCCTCTCTTCAACTTTGTTGAAGGACTCTCCTCTATTTTAGGTCATTTGCTACCACTTGTCTCTTTATCCCTCTTTTAGGCCTTTTTCTTGCATGTTGATTTAGCCTCACTTTTGTTCATTTTTGAGACTTGATATAAACTGTAAAGTGCCATGTTTTGAGCCCCTCTTCAACTTTGTTGAAGGGCTCTTTTCCATTTTGGGCCAGCTGCTGTCCCTTGTCTATATTCTCTCTTTTAGGGCCATTTTTGCATGATTGATTAGCCCTATTTATGTTTATTTTTGAGACTTGTTATAAATTGGAAAAAGGCTTGTTTTGACATAATATTCATGTTTTATTAAGGGCATTTTCTTATTTGAGGTCACATGCTTCATTGAATGCTTGATTATCCCTTGTTTTGAGTCTTACACCTAGACTCCAATTGCATGCTTTTTTTGGACTTCTAGCCACTGAAATCCAATGGATTTTAGTGGCTGGAACACTATTTTGAGCCTCCAAATCAGAGGGGCGTGACCCCCTCTCACCTTGACTTGTTTGGTGGTCATTTTGGCCTTCCAAAGGGACCCCTCTTTGCATGCCTCTTAGCTACTTTTCAGGCCCAATTTGGTGAGTTTTTGGACTACCATATTTTATTTCCAGAGTTTTTTTGGTCATGATTCATGTCTATCTTGTATGTGTCTAATAACTCCTTGCATGGCCCTCTAAAGGAGCTCCTCATTTTTGCACATGTTGGCTGCATTTAGTGATTATTTGCTCATATTTCCACATGTTTTGTTCACTGATTTTTTCTGGTTTGGTGAGATTTCATGTGCTTCATATACTTACCATGTAAACCATGTTTGCTAGTCAAAATTGCATGCTACTTTAGCCCATCTTGCTAGCACCTTTTGGTCATGCTTTGAACTAAGAATATGCATATTTTGGGACTGCCTTGACTTTGTTTTCATTCTTAATGATCAAATAACGCATGCTTTGTATAGCTATAGGTCATTGCTTATGCCTAGTTTTGTGTTTCGGGGCCATTCCATGCATCGGGTGCCATATTGCTATGTTTCGGGGCTGTTTAGCATCATAATTCGCATGTTTGTATGCCATATTCCATGCCTTGCCATACTTTGGTAGAGTGGGATTCTATGCCTTAGGTTCGGTCCCTGATTTTCGTGCATGCGTGCACGCATTTCGAGTGTCTCACTTTCATCTAATGGCCACTGATGTTAGTGCGGCTGAGGTCCACTCATGTTGGTGTAAGTCCATTATGCATTGCGTATGCTAGGTTGTATGTTAGAGCATTGTGTATGCCATGTTACATCGAGTATCGTGTATGCCATTTCACAGCATTGTGTATGCTAGGTTGTATATTAGTTGCATTCATGCATATCATGCATATTGCATTGTGTTTGGGATAGGGGTTAGCTTGAGCACGGGAAACGAGGGATGTTTCGTACTTCGAGTGACGGAACGTGTCTCAATTCCCGGTCACCGACACTCCGGATTACCCATGATGGAGTCTCGGTCTTGTTGTGTTTATGTGTGCATTCATTTCATATTGAGTCGTGCAATTTGACTCCTCGGCCACCATGCATCAAGATGCGTGATTGGTGGCAGGAGAATCGAGGCATGCATACATATGTGAAAATACATTGCCATGCCCCTTTCCTGCTCTTTGTTGCAGCATATCAAAAACCAACGATCTCTTGGAACTTCGCGCAATATTCCAGGCTCAATTGTAAACAGAGGCTAATCGGGGCATCGCAATGGATTTCCGCGCCAAGCAACCCGAACACGCATCATTCATCATCCGGAGCAGAATCGAGGCAGTCCCTAGCTTGCATGCTAATTTACTACTTTCTTAGATTAATTTGTTAATTAATTAGGTTTTTGTATTTATTCAGACTGTAATTATTCATTTGGGACCGTATATTATTTATTCGGACCCTCCGAGTGAGGGCAATGTTGTAATAAGTGTGCGTGCGTGTGATGTATGTCTTCCAACCCCACGTCTTCCTCCCTTTTATTTACCTGCTTATGATGGTTAGATTAGGGCATGTTTCAATTAGCATACAGTATGATAGCATGTTTGCATTCATTCATTTGTCTTGCACGCACTAGGCTCGGCGCATCATAACTCACTGCATTGTATTTCAATTCCAAGTTGAATACTTGTTAGCTGTAGCATTCCATATGCCATGTTTAGAATAGCCGAGCTTGCTATTGTAGTTGCATTCCTGCATGTGTTGCATTAGGCATTCCTGTATAGTTAGGATCATGCATGGATTTCTAATTAGCTTCTGTTTTGGCTTGGAGTACTCGGTAAGTTTTTATGCTTTAGCATCCTTGCATGCGTGTGAGTGTTGCCATAATAGCATGCTTACCATGAGGCTACGTGCTTATGTGATATAACTGCCTGAATACCCGTGGGTGAAGGTTAGGTTATTTGGATTGGAACAAATCATCAGCTGTGAGTTTTAAGCCCACTAGATAGTGGCAAAAATCATCTTTTCTAAGCCTACCCGAGGGTGGCAAAATCTGCATTTTAAGCCTACTTGCGAGTAGCAAACCATGTTTCAAAAAAAACAAACATGAAATGTTTTGTTCCAATTTAGGCGACCCAGTCTATACTTGTATACTGTGCACATCACATAGTAAATCTAGGCTAATAACTGGAGTAAGAATGTACAATGTTTTCAAAACTAGATATCATGGTTAGTAGAGGCCAATCTTTGATCGGGCGAGCGGGGGTGCTCACGAAGTGACCTTCTCCAATCGTACCCAAGTTCTCGATCCGAGGCAACTTTGGTGATGACAGACACGTGGCCTTAGGCACGAGTCAGGGTTTCCTAAATTTCCCAAAATAAAATATTTAGGTGGCGACTCTGTATCTGGCAAAGCAGTCCATGTTTGGCACTTCTTTCAAAAATTTGTTTTATCAAAACGATTTGCCGAATTTGAACTCTTTGGTTCAGATTAAGAACCGTGACAATTTGAGTCCGAACTGTAGTGAGCCCAAAATGAACGGAACGGGACTCATCCCTCCCGGGGCATTTGGGGACGTCTACAACTGTATTTAATAAAAAATAGAGAAAACTGGTTAGTTTGGTTTGGCTCGACCAGTTCAATCAATTTATATAATTTTTTAAGCAGACATACATAAAACTAATACTATGCATTTTTTATACCAAACCTCATTATGCATATTTTCCGCAGCATGTCAAAAGAGAAGTGAAAAATTTTGAAATCACCGAGATATTGATTTTTTATTATGTTTCAATTTAAATAACGAATAACAATCTCAATCAAACAATCAAAGTCAAATCAACACGATTCAATGTGGAAAAATCACAATCGAAGGACTTTTAATTGTGATAAAAAAAATAATCATGGGCCAAAGTCACAAAACAATCCACTAAAAAGACAAAAAGGAATTACACATGTGTATCATCAATTACCTAGCTAATCTACGCTTGAAGTGAACTGATCTCGACATGCTTCTTCCATCACAGTCTTCACCTCAAAATTGTTTGCCCAACATTGAATCCACAACACTAATGTCGAATCAATGACGATGAGCCACTCCAAAATCCACCAAAGCTTCAAGCCCAAGTTCCTTGGAATCCACCAAAGAACACCGCTATCTTTTGTTCATGAAATAATATGAACAACTATTGATGTTTGACAATCTGTAGTTCGTTGATCAATCGATCACCTTCTATACAAAAGAAAACACACATGAAACACCCTCTAATAGAAAACACTTTTTCTTTTCTTTCTCTCTAAGATTCTGGATGGCTTAAGCCGTAAAAATAACGAATGACACTTTATAAAAAATAGAGCCGTGAAGACCGCTCGAGCGAACTCACTAAAACGCATGCCCATCGCTCGAGCCAAGACTCCACTGCTCGAGCATATAAATGATTCTCTCAAAAGTTTAGTCTGCCTCGTACATAGTCAGTAAAGTGGCAAACAAGAAAGGATCAAGATTTCAAACTCCTCTGCATAGGCACAATTTGGGTTAGATTCGCATCTAAACACTCATAGCTTTACTGAAATAAAATCGCGAAAAAAATTACAACTAAAAAGAGTTTTGTCAAAAAAGATTGCCAATTACAAAATCTAACAAAAAGCTTTTACATTTTCTCTTAGATATGTGATTCGTTAAGTGATGTAGGACAATTAGGGATAGCAGTAAATCTAGGCTTTTGGGGCTAATTTTAATTGGATTTTATGGCTGCAATTGCAATAAGAATATAAGGGACAAGTAAAATTTGTTTAGGGTAATAAATATGTAAGAGTTTAAACATGAAAAAAAATGGGATTTTAGCACTGTTTAGGGGCTGTCATAACACTGTGAACAGTAGCTTGTGAATAGTAAATTGAAACAGAAAAGAAAAAGAAAAAAGAAGATGGGCCTAGGCATCACATAATTCATAAAGAAGCTTCAAAAGCTCTCGAAATTTTCTAAAATATCAATTCTATTGAATTATAAACATTACATAACTTTATATAGAATTAAAAGACTTCCTAAACCAACTATAACAAAAAAAAGAAACTATTATAATATTTTTGACTTCTAAAACTAATTTAAGACCAAATAAGAAATATAAATAAAAACTAATTAAATAACTTGACCTATAAGACAACTCATGTGCGACACACACAACCCATATTTAGAAATTCTACAAATTACCAAATACCCCGAAGCTTAAAATCATAGAACATATAAATATAATTATAAAATAATACTCTAATAATACTAGAAACATAATTATGGAATATTTCTATCAATTTTTCTATGAAATCATGCTAATGTCCAAATATCATCGTTTCTTTAAATTTAGCCTTCCTTGAGCTTTTATACTCTGCATCATGTGTGTAGAAATATACATATGTCATTTCATAATTTCAAAGGCTGTAATTTTAGTAGGAATTTCTCAAACAAACTCAAATTTTACCCTAAGACCTAATAGTGTTGCAAACATGATTACAAGAATTAAGTATGCATATACTTGTTCTCCAATATAAGGTTGTGGTGCTAAAATGGCTTGAAGATTGATCATGAATAATAGCTACACATTATACATAGTTTTGAAAAAATTAGCAAGCTATTTAGCGACCTGCAAACTCGGTGAAAGATGCAGTGGCATTGGATGTTGATGAACTAGTGGTAGTGGTTGTGTCACTGCGAACCTTTTTATCTTTGTCAATTAACGTACGCTGTGTTGGCCTTGTGACCTCCATTGAGCGATCACTTACAAGCAAAACAACTACTTCAGACATTGTTGGCCTCGTAGAAACTGGTGATTGAGTGCACATCAAAGCAATCTCTATCACTTTCTTCACTTCTTCCCCTCTATATTCATTTGCGTCCAAGGTCTCATCTACCAACTTCAAATGCATGCCATTCTCATACAGCTTCCATGCCTATTAAAAGCCATCATTTTAAAAAAACATAATAGGAAAATTTTGTTAGGAATCTATAACACTTAATTAGGATCGGTAAGATATGAGAAATAGAGAAGAATAAAAGCACATGTCATACGCACAAACAAGAATACAAGATTTACATAGTTAACCACAAATATTGTTACATTCACGGTTATTGTAGTTTTACTATGATCAGAAATATTACACGAAATATAGATAGAAATTAGGATAATAGATAATAAAGAAATACCAAAAAATACTCTTATTCCAAATTTAGGTAGGTAGTATGCCCTCTAAACCCCCACGTTTTAGCAAAGGCTTAGTGAGTAGCATTTATCAGGATCCACACTATCTCAATAAATCTTAGCACATAGGTCAAGTAAGACTAGAAACTAGAAGATAAAACTCCCCAAGTCAACTTGTACAGAATACAATATTGGCAACACT
This sequence comes from Camellia lanceoleosa, assembly GCA_025200525.1. NCBI lineage: Eukaryota > Viridiplantae > Streptophyta > Magnoliopsida > Ericales > Theaceae > Camellia > Camellia lanceoleosa. Next base: position 127,233,707 of record CM045758.1, read on the forward strand.
GTATTTGTCCAAATAAAGTGTAGATATGATCAAGATGAATACCTACACTACACTATCATGTTCAGTTTTCTGGACAAATTTCTATGTTTATTTTGTTATTTTCAAGTTTAGACTAATGCTATATAAATAGAATTTATATATATAAAAACTCGGTATAGAATGATGTGCCTCATTTATTTCCATTAATTGGAAATCAAAATGGCCATCAATATGATTCATAATTACAAGAATGCCATTGCCACATCGTTTTATTCTTAGATTCTATGTAAAAAGTCTATATGAAAATGGCCAACATTGTGAACAAGTCATGTGGAGGTACCTGTTCAAGAAGAAATTCAGTAGATTCGGACGTCATTTCATTACACCTTCTGCCACTTATGATTTCAAGGACAACAATACCGAAGCTGTAAGTATCAACCTTCTCAGACAATTGTCCATGGATGGCATATTCTGGTGCTGTATAACCGCTGTTGCATATCATTCAATGATTTCAAATATTTAACTGCCAGTACTAGATTTGTTACATGAAAAAAATTACTGGTTTAATTTCAATTAAGCATCAAAATAGTATGTATATGTTAAGGATTAATCCATTATCACTCACAAAAATTATGGATGTATATGTTAAGGATTAATCCAAAATTAGTAAGAAATACATGTTATCATTTTACGTATCTTTTTAAAGATATGGAATATCATATCTGCAAACCATTAAGAGATTTGAAACTTGGCATTGACAACAATTTCAAATAATATTTTGGGAATACACATTGATTATAATGTTGAAAATGAAACTCAAAATTAACAGCATGAAGGGATAGAATATAAACGGGTCGGATCCAAGCCTTGAGCCGGTCCAATCCACTAAGCCCAAACTCAAATAGGCCAAACGAGTATGTGGACTAGTCTATTAAACCCATCTCCATGAAGAATGATCTTCTTGAGTCCTCAAGCACTTGGGCCTAACATGTAGTGAAAAGGCCAGTCTAGTCATGATGTTGGACTGGGCTGAGCTACTAGACCTAATTCATGGATGGAATTGATGGACCTAACTCATTATTAGAACTGAAGTGGGCCAAGCCCATAAACCGATATCCGAATGGGCTAGCCCATCAGGCTGAGCCAAGGCACATAGGTACCAAGTTGAGGGAATCTCTCAAGAAAATGTGGAAGTTGTGAACACATGCATGTGTAGGTTGCCATCTCAGTTGGTCCCCTCCTTCGGGAATCACAGAAACAATTAGCAAAGGGAATGCAATATGTTATATACATGGTTACAGTGAGCACATGTATCCACGGTTAACTACCTTGTGGTCCCCAACCTTGAGCAATGTTAAAGGAAGCCTTGAGGCACCAAAGCTCTATGAAACCATCTTCGACAACAAGTAAACTATTCTATATAAGCCTCACTCTCTTCACATTGAAGGTAATTTAACTCTACTTGATAGAAGTCAACACAACTTAAACACTCTTTCTTTTCCTCTTTCTACACTTAGAGAGAGCCTTTTATCTTCTCCAATCACTCATTCCCATGCCGGAGGGATTTTCTGGCCAACCTCGGCTGGGCAGCCTTGATGGTGTTTTGTGTTGTAGGTCCCCAGCTCCTGCATAGTTTATTTCAGCTACGGAGCTTTGATTCACTTTCATTTAGTGCGGGATTCAGTATGTACAATTGGTGCGGTGAGTATGGAACTTCATTTCTAAGTTCTACATTTGATTTCGGCAATGGGAACTGAGGACATTCCTCTATTTGCATACACTTCACTGACGGAGAAGACGAATGATAAGGGCAGCATTGCCGACTTCTCGAGGAAGCACTGAAACAACGACCGACTCAGATTTTGATAAATCTTGCCACTCTTTCCGGTGGCTCCTTCCACCATTTCCTATTGGAGAAAGTTTATAAGGATCATATTATTAATTCCATGGTGATGGAAATACAAGAGCTGAAGTCACAACTCAAGAAGATGATGGGCTACCCGATAGAGAAGAAGACTGACGCAGAACCATTTTATCTGCGCTAGAGAAGTCCATCATCAGAACCACCAGCGAAGGAAGTTCCTGGAAATGGTTTTAGGCAGCAAAGTTAGCCAATTCCAGTGCAAAGTGAAGCAACGAGTAACCACACCCGTGGTTCACGCCGAAAGAAGGCTAAGAGGTAAAAAATGGTAAGCCAGTAGACAGAGTATCCTCTTCATCCTCAGGATCTTCGTACCTGGTTGATCGAGAACAGAGAAAATGAGCAACAGCAAAAATCAGAGGCTTATCATCTCGATCAAACTATCCATCAAAGGAAGCACCGAGTGCTAAATCAGCTCGTCTCTTATCTCTTCTCTCTAGACATTGAAGCTTTGGAACCCCCTAAGAAGTTCACACCATATGACAAGAAATTGGATCCACTCATACACATCAACCATTACTGGCAGATGATGTCTCTATGGAACTGAAATCATGCATTGATGTGTAAGGTCTTTTCTATCTAGCTTGGGAGAGTCTAGATTCTGATGGTTCGATCATCTCCCTACTGGATCGATCTATGTCTAGAAACAGCTCTCGGAAGAATTTCTAGCCAGATTTGTTTCTAACACCAAAATCCTGAAGGAGCCGGACACCTTGTTTAGCCTCTGGAAGAAGAAGAAGGAAACACTGCGTAACAATACAAGGAGGTACTGGGAAGAAATCAATAAACTGGAGGAGAACGTTTGCAGTAAGTAGATGACAATAATGTCTTTCAAGCACAGTTTGCATCCAGAAAGTAAGTTGAAGCAATTGCTTACCAAGAGCCCAAGCACTACCCTGAAGGATTTACGAGCCAAAATTGAGCAGTATGGTCGTCTTGAAGATGATCGAATTTCCATCAAAGTAGCATCGACCAAGCAGCCGAACTGGGAGACCGATGAAGAGCAGATTAGAGAGAGCCCCAGGAAGTTGTAGTAAATGAAATAGACCCACGAAGACCCACGAAGCAATCATCACGCTATTCAAAGAACCTATCTACTGCCTAATGGAGAAAATCAAGAGAGAACCATACTCTGTTTGGCCATTGAAGATGTTAAGAGATCCAGCTTGGTGCAACCAGAAGCTAAGGTGCACTTATCACCAGGATAGGGACACATGACTTAGAACTGTAGAGCACTAAAGCATTATTTGGAGGATTTGGTAGTTGTTGGGCACCTCTAAGAGTACGTCAATGCAGACAAGACCGTAGTCGAACAGAGGAACCCACCACCACAGCAGAATGTCGTGCATCTCCCTTGACTAGTTATCAACGTAATCCATATCATGACCAATCTCGAGCAAAAGGAAGTACTTCAAAATTGCAAAAGCTGCATAGCTTCAGCAAGTAATGTTAGTTGGTCTAATACCAAAAAAGATTAGAACATAACATAAATCTCCTTTATGTACCGTTTCATTTACTGAGAAAGATTTAGAAGGAATTTAACATCCACACGCTGATACATTGATTATTACTGTTAGGATTGAAAAATGATTCGATGTGAAACGAGCCCTAGTGGATCAGGGTAATGCTGCAGATATCCTATATTATAATTTTTTCAAGAAGCTCAGTCTTATTGAGTAGAATCTCACCCCAGAAATGGCACCGCTGGTTGGCTTCAATTCCCAGCCCGAATGGCTACTTGATAGGGTAACATTACCTATTGTAGTTGGGATGAGGACTTTTCATATTGAATTCCTAGTTGTGAACACTCCACCTCTTTACAATGCCATTCATCAGATGGAAATAGTTCCATCAACCTATCACTAGCTCATTCGCTTCTCAATGAAGCATGGAGTAGAGCAGATCATGGAGGACCAAGTTGCGGCAAAGCACTATTTCATGGCTGCCATGAAGACCAAATAGCTCTATAATAGGGTTCAAACGGTTGAGGTAGCAAATCAGCTTGTACTAGCAGATGTTGGGGGAGTTCTAGTTGAAAAGATAGTGGAAAACCTAGAGAAAGTTTTGGTAGAAGAAGGTGACCCTGAGAAATACTTTCTTATCGATACCTCGTGGGGTGCTGATGAGAAACTTTAGTTGCTAGATTTGTTGAGGGAAAATATAAAAGTATGTGCATGGTTAGCGTACGACATTTCTGGCCTAGATCTTGAATTTGCCTGCCACAGACTCAATGTCAATCCTTTAGCTTGGCCCGTTGTGCAGAAGAGCAGAAGATCCTCAGTTAAGCATACCGAAATAGTAATTACAGATGTGGATAAGCTCCTAGTAGCGGAGACAATTTGGGAGGTCCAGTACCCACAATGGTTGTCTAATACAATTGTAGTGACGAAGAAGAAGAACGACAAGTGGAGAGTCTGCGTCGATTTCACCTGCCTTAACAAAGCGTGTCTGAAAGATGGCTTTTCCTTACCACGTATAGATCAACTCATCGATTCAACGGCAGACACGAGCGATACGCTTCTTGGACGCCTACAGTGGCTACCATTAGATACCTTTGTTTAGCCCAGATCAAGGGAAAACAACATTTATCACTCCTAGAGTAACTTACTATTACAAGGTAATGTCGTTCGGCCTTAAAAACGCCGAAGTGACTTACTAGCGGATGGTGGTTTGGATGTTTAAGGATCAGCTCGGACGAATTATGGAAACATATATAAACGATATGGTGGTCAAAAGCAAGCTCACAACAAACCACCTTACGGATCTAAAGGAAGTTTTCAGCATATTAAAAACCCATCAATTTCGACTAAATGCCTCGAAATGCACTTTTGGGGTAGGAACATAGAAGTTCTTCGGTTACATGGTTACTCGCAGAGGAATCGAAGTGAACCCAAATAAGATCAAAGCAATACAAGAGATTGAAATACAGAAGAAGGCTAAAGAACTTCAGAAATTGGCTGGAATAACGACAATGATGAACTGGTTCATCAGCAGGTACTCTGACTGAATGAAGCCTTTCTTCAAACTCTTCAGGAAAAATGCTATTTTCGAATAAGGCTTGAGTGCACCGAGGCATTGCAGAACCTCAAAAAGTACCTCAGTTCACCACTTCTTTTTTCCACTCTAGAACTAGGGAAAGAATTATATCTATATCTGGCAATTTTAGACCATACTATAAGCGCGGTACTGATTGAAGAAGTGGAAAAGGAATAGAGGCTGGTGTACTACGTCAGCAAAATTCTTTTGGATGCCGAGACACGGTACCTACCATTAGAGAAATTGGCTTACGCTTTACTTATTATATCAAGGAAGCTGCAACACTACTTCCAAGGTCATACCATCAATGTCTTTACTGAGTTCCCACGAAGATCTATCTTCGGTCAAGCCGATTTCACGAGTTGAACGGCGAAATGGGCAGTCGAGCTTAGTGAGTTTGACATTCAATGTCAGAGCAGAACAGTAATCAAGGCCCAGGTGTGATAACCCTGCTCCTTATTATACTAATTGATCTTTATTATGAATGTGATTATGTGTTTGATATGATGTTGAGTGTCATTTATATGAATATATGTGGTTTTAAATTTCTATCTGTTCACTGTAAGAAAATCTGTTTGATTATCTGCTTTAGAATTTAAATTGAAGACCCTATCGGCCACAGAAATTGAAATTGACTACGCCATTGTGATTAGTGTAATTTTTAGAGCCTACAGTGAAATTTAATTGAAAATTGATTCGGATCAAATTAAATAGATTAAATTGATGGTGTAGTTCTTAATTATTTAATATTAATGAAATGTGTTTGAGAGAGAGCTTATATAAGGGGGCTCTATTACACTTTTATACACTTGTTTGAGCTCAAAGCTAAAAAATCACTCTAGAGAGAGAGAGAGAGAGAGAGAGAGTGAAGGTCGGTTAGAGAGAGAGGGTGGAGGGATTGAAGCCTTGATCTTGAAGCTTGGAAATCTTGAAGATTAACTCAAGAATTTGCTACAAATTGAAAGATTTGAGCCTCTAGGTGAGTAATTGGTTATGAAATCATAAGTTGAATTTGTAATTTTATGAGTTCAAGGTTTGTTTGTGATCAAGAGCATGACTTGAATTAAATTTGCTGAATTGGGAGCTTGTATGAACATGCATGTGCATAATTGCTATAATTTTGTATATTCATGCATTAATCATGTTGAATCAAAAGAATTGGGTACCAAATCTCACAAGCATGCATGATTTTCATAAGTTCCATGATCATAAGCCTTATTTGTACCATTTGGGATAGAATTGGAAGTCAAAACTTACATGCATGCTTGATTAATGGGAATATGAAGTTTGAATGCATGGGCTTTGATCATAACAAGAGAAATGCTGACTAATTTGGGAATTTGATCTTGGTTTTACATGATTGGTCTCGAATCTCCTTTCCTCTCATGTTATGTGACCACTTCCCATGTTTTTTATACCTTAATTCGAGCTTTGGAACCTTTGAATGTTGAAATTTAGCCTCAAGAACAATTCTGGAAAACTTAGAATTTTGCATGTCCGCTTGAGCGGGGAAAACGCCGCTCGAGCGGGAAATGTTAGCTCTCAGAACTTTTTGCAGACATGGATGTCCGCTCGAACGGAGATATTCACACTCGAGTGGGGAGCCATGTAGTGTGACCTTCAGCTCGAGCATTCAAATTCACGCTCAAGCGTAAAAATGAGGTAAGCAATACTTTTGCAGACCATGAGAGTCCATTCGAGTGGCGGAACCCACACTCGAGCGGGGACCCCTGTTTCAAAATTTTTGTAAAAGTGTTCTGTGCTTCATTTTCCGTTCTCTTTCACTTCTAAGTACTCTTAGGCATGCATTGAGCATTATGAATGAATTAAAAGAATAAAAAAGAAGCCTAAGAGGGATATATGAGTTAAGAACGGACTGAATTGATTGTGACCCATATGTGTTATGTAATGTATAGGGTTGAGCTCCAAGGTGAATCCACCGGCAGATCACTGTGAGTAATATCTTAATAAAGATATCTGAAGTATGTTATTTGTCCAATTGCTTATTTCTATATAAGTCTTATAAGTTTGTTACATTGAATTGGGGACAAATATTTGTTATAAATGAATGGGCCAAAGGCCGTATGACACGAATGAATGGGCCAGAGGCCGTATGACATGAATGAATGGGCCAGACGCCATATGACATGAATGAATGGGTCAAAGACCGTATGACACGAATGGCCAGAGGCCATATGACACGAATGAATGGACCAGAGCCGTATGACACGAATGAATGGGCCAGAGGCCGTATGACACGAATGAATGGGCCAAAGGCAGTATGACACGAATGAATGGGCCAGAGGCCGTATGACATGAATGAATGGGCTAGAGGCCGTTTGATACGAATGATTGGGCCAAAGGCCGTCAGATATGAATGAATTAGGCCCAGGGCCATTTGATGTGATTGGAACTGCAATCACTTGACCTATGTATATATATATTAGATAGAAATATGAATTGGGTCCAAGGCCATCTGTTGCATATTGTTCTAGTGTATCTTCTTTATTCGATATTATTCATTGGGCTTTCGCTCACGTTCATTCATGTGTTTGTAGGTGAGCCAAGGGAGGTCCAAACCCAACCTCAGTGAACTTTGTGTGAAACAGTCAAAGTTTTGAAGAGTTAGCCCAAACGTCTCACGCACGAGACTTGTTTTCACCTCTTTTGCTCTTTTGATATGGTTTTGTTATATTGACGAAAACATTGGATTACTTTTGTATATAAACTTTGGGTTTGACCAACTTAGACTTAATGATCCTGTATGTACAGAACTTTGTGTTATTACTTATTTTGACGTGAGTTATTAACATGTATGTATATGGATTGTTATGATGTGCCATGTAAGCACAACTCTATGGACAATTTGTAAGTTTTCTTCCGTTTGGCCCATTTACTCTAATGAGTTATGTTTGGTTTGGTTTGAGGTTGTAGGTAATCCCTTGATTACTGGTCGGTTATGCCCTTAACCCATAGGGGCGAGTTCAGGTCATGACACCAGGTCTTGGTGGATTTTACCGCAAAATTTGCCTTCGCCTCGAGCATTATACACCCAAACACTAGCTCGATACTAGTGCCACGCACCACCGAACTGGGAAAACAATGTGCTTTAGAAGCATGGAAACTCTTCGTTGGAGACATCTGGAAACTCTACATTAATGGATCATCCAATAACCGAAGCTCTGGGGTAGGATTCGTACTCATCTCTCTCTAGAGGGATTCATCTAAGAACAAGCTCTGAACCTTGGATGAAAAGCCTCTAACAATAAGGCGAAATACGAAACACTACTGGCTGGTTTACATAGTGCTGAACACTTCAGCGTAAATGAGCTCCTGGTTTTCAACGATTCTAAGTTGGTTGTCAACCAACTCACTAGGATCTACGAAGCAAAAGACGAAAGAATGACCATGTATGCAAACAAAGCCAGAGATTTAATCAAGAAATTTTAGTCTAAACGAGTGGAACGAATCAATCAAGATAAAAATAGCCATGTTGCCTCGGCTTATCTGTGGATACCAAAGATGCTAGAAAGATTTGGGTTAAGTTTGTGCTGGAACCAACCATTGCGTCTCCGGATTTGGTCCTCTATATGAACTTAGAATCGAGTTGGATGGACCTAATATATGTTTTTCTGAGATCTAACACTCTTCCCGAAGACAAGAAAAAGGCTAACAAAGTTCGACATCAATCAGCTTGGTTTTGGATCTCACAATTTGGGAAATTGTATCGATGGTCCCACCTTGGCCCCTATCTACTATGTGTGTATCCAAATCTAGTAGAGAATGTTCTCTATGAAATTCACGATGGGATTTGTGGAAGCCACATTAGTGGAAGGTCGCTAGCGCATCGTGCTCTAACTCATGGGTACTAGTGGCCACAGATATAGAGAGACGCACAACAATATGTTTAGAAATGTGACAAATGCTAGAGGTTCGCTCCTCTAATCCATTAGCCAGCCAAAGCTCTCACTTCGTTCATCAGTCCTTGGCCCTTTGCTTAGTGGGGCTTGGACATCGTCGAACCTCTAGCATAAGGGACTAGGAATAGAAGATTCTTTGTCGCTATAGCCGACTATCTCACCAAGTGGAAGGAAGTGGAAGGAAGTGGAAGTACCAAAGAAGCAGACACAAAGTGGTTCATCATGAGGAATGTCGTGGTCCGTTTCGGCATACCAAAGGTACTGATTCCAGACAATGGAACACAGTTTGATGAGAAAATTTTCAAGAAGTTCTGTGCCGATCTCAGGATTGAATATTGGAACTTCTCTCTGGGCTACCCATAGAGCAATGGGTAGGTAGAGTCGTCAAACAAGACCATCATTAATGATGTAAAGAAGCAGCTTGAAAGTGCAAAAGGGAAATGGGTTGAAGAGTTGGCCCACATGTTATGGGCCTACCGGACAACGATACAACGCTAAACCTCCTGACCTATAGAATGGAGGTTGTTATTCCACTAAAAGTCGGTCTCCTAACTATCCAATCAGAACTATTTGAAGACACAAGTAATGAAGAAGCCATCCCTCAGGCACTGGACATGGTAGAAGATTGAAGAGAATCAACATTGAAGACTTGTAATCTATCAACAACAGTTCATCAAGAGTTTCAACAAAAAGGTCCTCCCAAGACAGTTTACTCCTGGAAAATTGGTTCTGAGGAAAGTTATGGACCATAAAAGAGTGACTGGCAAAGGAAAATTAGGTCCCAACTAGAAGGGACCCTACAAGGTTACAATTGTTGTTGGAAATGGAGCATAGTATCTGGAAGATCTCAAGGGCAAATCCATACCTCGACCTTGGAATGTAGCAAATCTCAAGAAGTACTATCAGCAGTATGTCTTCCTAAATATCTATCAAGCGTAATGGCATTTCTCTTTTGTTTAAAGGAAAAAGTCTCAACACTTCCTTGAACTTTTGTTTCTAGCACATGGGCAGCCTTAAGGCCAAAACTAATTAATAATTAACACAACCTCTTAAGATCCAAGTTTTGGAGGCATAGTTCAAACTAAAGATGGTTTGGACTAAGACAGAGTTAGCAAAAACTCTCGAAAAAAGCTTTATTGGGAATGAACGGATTTTAGCAAAGTCAAGAAATGACTTTTAGAATTAGCTTCGATATTAACTGAACGGAAAATAGCTTCAGTTTTAACCGAACATAATTAGCTTTGGGATGACCGAACGAAATTAGCTTCGGTTTTGACCGAACAAAATTAGCTTCGGGACGACCGAACGTAATTTGAGTTTGGTTTGCACTCAAACATGCTAAGTAGAATTGTTTGGTGGAATTATCTATGGCAACCAAATGGAACTTAGCCAAGTGGATTTGCTTGGTGGAAACCGCATTAACAAATTTTTCAACAAGATTATTTCCTCCAAAATCATAGGATTTTCAAAGTCACAAATGACTCTTTCTTAAGTACAAGTACATCAAAATTCAATACTTCAGTACTGTTTCATGCAAACTGAGTTGGAATAGACTTGGATAAATCTTTCAGGAGCAGCCTTCTAGGTCTAGGTGGGGGCAAACAATTGCTTTTTCAAAACTAACCTGCACCTGAGTAAGTCACTCCTTTATGATATTGCTACATTCAAAAGCATTCATACTATCAAAGTTGGAACAAACTTCAACAATTTTTAGTGCTAGTGTTACTTAGCTCCAGGCAGGGGCAAATAATTGCTTTGTGAGAACTAACTTGGACCTAAGTACGACACTCTCCTTCAATTACAAGACAAGCACAGTCATGCAACATATCGAATAACCAGACCGAGCAACTATTCGGCCTAGAGCTCCTAACAATGCTCGGTCGAGGGCAAAGAGTGCAGAACATACTTAGACATAGAAGCAAAAAACACCATATTGCAAAATCAAAGGAAAAATATCATCATCCAACAAAGGCACAACTGGCCTCACAAACATCAGCCAAAAAAGAGAAATTGTCTTAGCGATCATAAGGGGGTAACTCGTCAGAAAGACCAAGCTCCAATGCAGCAGAAAACAAAAAAGAAGAAAAAGCAAAATGTAAAAAACTTAAATTGTCTCAAGGATCACTTCAACTTTCATCACAACGGGGAATCTCAGAGGCAGGGTTCATAATCTTGTTCAAATCATCTTTGAGGGAAGAAGCAGAGGTAGCTTCAACATCTTAGGGAATAGGAGCTTCCTTAACCACCTCCTCTACAACTTCAATCTCTGAGTTCTCACATTCCTCAGCATTCATTGGCTTGTTAGTAGCATCACTCACTAGAGTCTTGTTGGCAGAACTATTACCTGTGGAGATCTTTGACTAGAGAGTAGCGGGTGTTGTAGCAGCTTTCAAGCTTGAGGATTTTTAAGGAATAGGGACGTCTTGGAATAAAGAGGACTCCTTAGAAACCTTGGCAGTAGTTAGGGCACTCGTACATACTTTAAGAAAAAACTTGTCAAGCAGAACTAGCACCTCTTTCTTATAAACAACATCAATCTCATCCCAACCTTGTTGCCTGTACTTAGCTTTCAAAGTTGAGCGTTCGGCGGCCATCACAGCAATAAAAGCCTCTTACTTGGCAACCTTTCCTTCAAACTTGGGTTGGGTATCGACAATGTCATCCTTAGATTTCTCAGTAGAAGTAACAACCTTGTTCAATCGAAAGGCCTCCATCTCTGCAGCTTTACGACCCTCTTTCTCAACCTCCAGACTCATCGTTAACCTTTCAAAACTCATCATGGCCTCCAGTATGACCTTCTTTAATGCCTCAGTACGGTGATAAATAGGTGCATCTTTTGAATACACTGCAGCAACAAAAGGCATCAAGGAAAGGAAATGGTACAGACAAGAAATAATAGAAAATGAATTACTAGGGTACTTATAGTAGTCATCATTTACAAGGTTCCCTTCAAAATAGGGATGTCGCGGGGTCCATTGTGGTCTACCATGTCCATTAGCAACACAAAATATCTTAGTTAAGTTAAAATGGGCTTGCCCTAGTGCAGCGTGAGCGGTTCCCACTGTTTAAAGGATTAATCAATGATAGGCTTCCCAGAAGCCTTACCAACCTTAGCCTTACCAGTATCTCTCTTTCTTTTTTTTTTTCCTTTTTAGCAGTTAGGGCATCGGATTCAGGAACAGAAACAGAAGGGCTAGCTGCCATCATTTCTAATTTTACCTCCATTAGAGTCTTCAGCTCAACTTTGACTACGGGAGTCTCCAGAGCCGAAAAGGAGCCAAAGGTGGCCTCTAAGTCTACAAGCACCTTTCTCTTTGACATATATCTGTCCCCTGCTGTAGACGTCCCTGAACGTCTCGGGAGGATGACTCCCATTCTGTTCATATGTGGGCTTACTATAGTTCTGACTCAAATTGTTGTCACGGTTCTAAATCTGAACCAAAGGGTCCAAATCCGGCAAATCGCTTTGAGAAAAACAGATTTTGAAAGAAGTGCCAAACATGGACTGCTTTGCCAGATACAGAGTCGCCACCTAAATATTTTTTAATGGCGAAATTTAGGAAACCCTGACTCGGTGCCAAAGGCCATGTGTCCGTCATCACCAAAGTTGCCTCGGCTCGAGAACTTGGGTACGATTGGAGAAGGTCAGCTATGAGCACCCTCTCTACTTGGCCCGAAGACCGGCCTCTACTAATCATGATATCCAATTTTAAAAACGTTATGTGTTCTTATTCCGGTTATTAGCCTAGACTTACTATGTTATGCGCACAGCAAACAAGTATAGACTAGATTGCCTAATTTGGAAATAAGCATTGCATATCCGTTTGTTTTGAAAAACACTTTGGAATTTGCTACTCACAAGTAGGCTAAAACATGGATTTCAACGAGCTTTTCCAACTCAGACAATCCAACCTTCACCCACAGGCATTCAAACAGTTTATCACATAAGCATCTAGCCACATGGTAAGCATACTGTCATGATAACATTCACACGCATGTATCATGCTAAAGCATAAAAGCTTACCTAGTACTCCAAGCCAAAACAGAAGCTAGTTAGAAATCAATGCATGATCCTAGCTCATGTTAAAATGGCTAATGCAACACATACAAAATGCAATTACAATAGGCTCGGCTATCCTACAATGGCATGTGAAATCCTACAAATAACACGTATTCAATTTGGGAATTGAAGTACAATGTGGTTTGCATGATGTACCGAGCCCTAGTGTATGTAAAACAAATGAATGGATGCACGCATGCATTACATAAGGTATGCTAATTTAAATATGCCCTAATCTATCATCATAAGCAGGTAAATAAAAGGGGAGGAAAGACGTGGGATTGGAAGGCATGCACACACTCACACACACTTATTACATAATTGCGCCCTCACTCGGAGGGACCAAATAAATATTACAGTCCGAATAATAAATACATTAATTATTACAGAATTTCTAATTAATTAACAGAATGAATGCCAAAAAAGGAAAGGTGGCCACCACCCCCGCCTCAGGATGCGCGAATGATGCATGCTCGAACCCGTCTCGTTCGGAAAGCCCGTACCATACCATTGCTGCCTCTGTTTTCACTGCCTTGCTTCTCTGAAAGTTGCCAAAGTTCTGGGACAGGTTCCTTGCACACTGTGGAATACCATCGGCTAGAGGAAATGCCCACCGGCCATATAGAATTTCCATCGGCTGCTGATGGGGTTATCGGCCATTCACAAATGGCCGGTCGGCACTGAATGTTGCCGGTCGGCAGAAACTTCCTGCAGAAGACAGTTTTGACAGCAACAGAGGACAGGCAGTATATGGCATGGGATTTCAGGTATATGTGAGCATGGTCATGTTCCCCATCATGTGTTGAACTCAGGGAAACATGGCCCTCGATCCTCGAGCCATCAATCGTGCATGATAGCCTAAGAGATCAAGCTTGCCATTTGATGTGAAAATGCATGCAACACACAAATGAGGTCCAAGACCCTATCATGTCGAAGTCAAGGGCCCCGGTGACCGAGAGTTAAGACGCATTACATCACTTGTAGTATGAACGCTCCTTAACCCTCACACTTGGTTTGACACCCCAAACCAAGTAATGCAATGCATGTTATGCAAACATGGCTCAAAGACATGGCATGAGATTAAGATGCAAGGCATGCCAAATGCTATGCAACTATCATGGCAAGTATGCAATGCTAGGCATGCAAGATGTGAATGCAAACATGGACGATTTAAGCAATAGGGTCATCATGTTACAACACCTAATGAAGCAATCATGCAACAAAAATGAGACAAGTATGCAATGGGGGACTTAAACCATAAAGGGGCAGACCTCAATCCATCCCAAAACAGTGGCCAAAAGTGCCCAAAATGGTGAACAAACACTCATGCCAACGTGCAAGTCAATAGGCCTAAAGCTAAGGCACAAAAGGGAGCGCTTTACTTCCACTAACATGACCACTCATGGCATGAATTAGACAAGCAAAAACAGAATCCTAGCATGCAAAAATGGACTTCAAAACCCACTGATATGGTAGCTTAAATGGCTCCATTGAGATGTATGCACCAAAGCTCATTTCTAGGCATAAAAGGGCACATCCTCAAAGCATGAAAGAGGTCACATATGCAAACATACAAACATGATTTATGGACTGAAATACGATCCTAAATGATGCCAAATCATGAGGATGGTCTAAGCTAAGCATGCTAGAGGCCAATATACTCAAGGTTTACAAGCCAAAACACAAAGAGATGACACCAAACATGGCAAGCATGACTGAAACACATGGCCAACAGACCTTAAACATGGTAAAGTAATGCCCACGCCTTCATGAAATTAGGCTAACACATGCAAGAATCATGGCCTAAACACAAGATGCATTTCTATGCCAAATAGAGGAATGCAAAGCAAGTATGTTAAGCATGCAAAAGGGCACAAATCCGACCAAAAATAGAGATGACATGTGACCTAGAGACACCCAAAAACCTCTGAAATAGGGCTAAAATCAATCAAGCATGCATGTTGCCTTTTAAGCTAAAAGGCAAGGAAATGAGGCAATGAAGGGAGAGGGGTGTCCCTCCCCTAAACAAGACTTTAAACCACCTTCCTTACCACTGAAAAATCACTAGTTTTCAGTGGTGAGAAGACTAAAACACTCAAGCAAACAAAGCCTCACAAAGGAAGTACCAAAAAAGGCCAAATAAGGCCTAAGAGGGTGAGTTTGAACTCAAACCACAAAACACCCTTAATGAGAGTTCTTAAGCATGAAAATATAAGCTTTTTTTTATGTTATGCACAAAGCCTAAATCAGCAAGCAAGACAGATAAAAAACTAGTGCAAGTTTAGGAAAACTAGTGCAAGTTTAGGGAAACTAAAGCAAAGTGATTACCTTTGAAGAACACCTCAAGAACAGTCAATGCAGCCCTCCTCTTTTGATCAAAATCAGTCCAAAAGCTCAAGAATCAACCCTCAAAGCCTCTCAATCTCGGAGTAAGGTGTAATGGTGTGTGTATTAGTGCAAAAATAAGGTAAAAATGCACTTTTGGGCTTCCAAATACACACTAAGGGAGGAGAGAGAGGGAAATATAGAGAGAGATGATATATCTAGCAGATATATATGTATATAAGCTTTGGTTCTTATGTTAAAACTCTAACCTTTAACAATGGAGGGGGAGGGCTCTATATATAGACTAAGCAAATGGTTCTTGGCTTCTCCAAGAACCCAAGTGAAAGGGGCAAAGGGTGCAAAGGAGTCTTGGCTTCTAGAGGAAGCTAAGACAGCTGGCCAAGCTTCTCCAAGAAGCTTGGCCAAGGGTTCATCCTTCTAAAAGGAACCAAAGGGGGTCAAGGGTGCAAAGGGTTCATCCCCGTGCATGGGGAGTGGTGATGGTGCATTTCAGCTGGCACAGCTGGCATGCACCATGCCTGAGGGGTGCAAAGGGTGCAAGTCGGCTGGAAAAAGAGGTCATCGGCCACAACAAAGTGCCGATCGGCAAAATATAGTGCCGACCGACCATTGGTTTTAAGAAACCACTGCCGGTGGCACCCACAAATGGCCGGTGATGGGTGGGGGGCAGCCGGTGGAGTGTGGGGATGGCCAACAAGCCATTCCCTGCCCTCCAAGGCAAAAACACAAGTGTTTGGTGCCAAAACCAAACACGGAACAGTCAAGTTCGGAGATTCTGAGGCAAGGCGCGTAGCCGAGACCTCCGGGAACTCCAAACGAACACAAACATGGATGATCACCGGATATTCAAACGGTGACGTCCAAGTCTTGAGGACGGTCAAAAATGGGGTGTCTACACCTGCGAAACTGGGGGAAAGAGAAGGGGTCCTCTTAGCAGATTGACTACAGGTACGTCGACGGTTAGTAATCAAAGGGGCAGGAAGTGTGTCAGTTTCAATGTCAAAATCGAGCAAAGATACAGCAAGTCTCGCCTTCTTGGGAATGGTAGTTCGGTAAGTAGTTTGGTAATCCAATAACTTAGGGGCAAATCTATTTTTGTACCATAGTGTGACATTAATTGCTTCAGTATTTTCATGAGTCGATCTCCTTTGGTAGTAGGAAGACTCTGCAGGATCAAGAAACAACATTCCCATAGCATTCAAACAGAACATATATTGAAAACAGAAGGACTGAAATACAAAGACAGAGGATTCAAACCTGGATAACCATTTTTCTAAGGCATTCTTTCGGACTGGATCTCCGTTCCGGCAGGGAACTTCTAGTTCTCCCTGGCTTGCAAGAAGTCATCATTATGTTTGTCAGAATCAGGCAAAGTAGTGACAAAATAGGAGTCAATAGAATGAACACGAAGGTAGTAATATGGTCTTTGTTATGTATAGCAGCCTAAGATGTTCCAAACATCTAGGTTCAAGCCTAATTGCCTACTCAGGGTGGAGACGCCGCAAACAATGCGGAACAGATTCATAGAAACTTACATTAGGAAAAGTTGAACTTGGTGCAGAAAACGACGGACCAATGGGTCCAAAGGGAACCAAACCCCTCCTTTAACAATGGCAGTGACCGAAAATGCAAAAGTATTTCTCATATCCATACGCTTGGCATTAACCCTAGCCAACGTAAGGGTAACGTCATCTGAAATGCCATGGTCGCGATGAAACAGTGTCATCGCCTTAGGGGTGTCAACTAAAGCATGAAACTTACCCATAACCCTGACTAACAAAGACAAATCCACACTAAGAGAAGGGCACAGAAATAACACGAACCATCAAAAATATTGGAGTGAAGGCCAATAATGGCGATAGAGACTGAAAAGTGAAAGAAAAGAAGAGGTTTAGAAGAACTTAAAGTGATTTGATGAAGAATGACGAAGAACGAAGGTCTTGGATATTGGAATTGAAGGGAGACAAATGCGTCTAGAACCCCATAGCAATGGCGGCAAGCATCGGAGTAAAGCACCGTCAGAACCAAAGGAAGAAGAATGAAAAGGTTTTTGGGATTTCAAAACTTTGGAGCAAATTGAGAGGTTGAAAAGACAACCCTAGGGTATTTATAACCCTTGATTGGCATGATGGTACAAATCATATCCTTTTGCAAGAAGTGGTGTGCTACTTCTGCATACCAACACCACATTGCCATGTGTCACTATGAAATGATGCATGCAGAGCACGTGTGTCAAGACTTAAACTACCACCAAGGCCGAACTATAGCGGAACCGAAACAACGTGATGGTTGGGATATTAAACAGGAGCTAGGGGGCAAATGAAGGGACAAAATATAAATGAGTCGGATCCAAGCCTTGGACCGGTCCAATCCACTAAACCCAAACCCAAATGGGCTAGATGAGTATGTGGGCCAGTCTATTAAGCCCATCTCCATGAAGAACGATCTTCCCAACTCCTCAAGTACTTGGGCCCAACATGCAACAGAAAGGCCAGTCCAACCGTGATGTTGGGCTAGGCTGAGCTACTGGACCTAATTCATGGACCAAACTAATGAACCAAACCCATCATCAGAACCAAAGTGGGCTGAGCCCAAACACCGATATCGGAACGGATCAGCCCATCTCTATAAGCAAACTTATAAAAGGCTGAGCCAAGGCACATCGGTACCGAGCTGAGGGAACCGCTCAGGAAAATGTGGAAGCTACGAACACATACATGTGCAAGCTGTCACCTCAGCTGGTCCCCCCCTCAGGGAATCAATAGATAGCAAAGGGAATGTGATTTGTTATATGCATGGTTACAACATGCACATGTATCCATAGTTAACTACCTTTTGGGCCCCAACCTTGAGCAATGTTAAAGGAAGCCTTGAGGCACCAAAGCTCCACGAAACCATCTTGGGCAACAAGTAACTATTCTATATAAGCCTCACTCTTTTCACACTAAAGGTAACTTAACTCCACTTGGTTGAACTCAACACAACTTAAACACTCTTTATTTCCCTCTCTTTACACCTAGAGAGAGCCCTTCATCTTCTCTGATCACTCATCCCCATGCCGAAGAGGTTTTCCTGCCAATCCTGGCTAGGCAGCCTTGGCGGTGTTCTGTGTTGCAAGTCCCCAGTTCCTGGATAGCCCATTTCAGTTGCGGAGCTCCGATCCACTTTCATGTAGTGCGGGATTCGGTACGCACACAACAAATGAATGCCATTTTTTTTCCTTTTCTTTCTAACATATATACCCATGAAATACAAGGCTTATGAACATAGGGATTAATAAACTAGGAAATAGTTGGCTTCCAACTTACAATGTCCCGGCAAATCCGGTGCTAAGATGACTCTGATCCTCAGGTAGAAGCCTTACCAATCCAAAATCAGCTATTTTGGGTAGGAAATCATCATCTAGTAGAATATTGCTAGATTTTATATCTCGATGAATGATGCAAACATGGAATTGCTCATGAAGATAGGCAAGACCCCGGGCTATCCCAAATATTATGTCAAACCGTTGTTTCCAGTTCAAGGCACCTCTTTTTTCACCTGTTAAGAATGTGAAACTTTCCTACATGAAGTAGAAATTAATATATAAGAAAAATAAATTCAATGTCTTCTTAATTTTTTCATTTTTATATTTTTTTTTACCATATAAGAACCTATCAAGGCTTCCATTTGCCATGTACTCATACACAAGTAGTAGATCTGGTCCTCTGTTGCTACACCCTAGAAGTCGGATGAGATTTCGGTGATGAACATTACTAATAATCTTCACTTCACTTTCGAAACCTGCCTTTGCTCTACTCGAGCTTATAGCTAGTTTCTTCACTGCAATTATATTTCCATTTTCAAGAGTGCCCTGTTCAATGACTTAATGGTGAGATTAAGAATATAAATATACAACATAACATTCAATTTATGAATCAAAAAAATTGGAAAAAAAAGTGAAAATGATGGATTTGGTTTTGGGATGCATAATATATGAAATTAATCTTACCTTGTATACATCACCAAAACCTCCTTCTCCTAGTTTAGTTTCTTCACTAAAATTTTTTGTTGCAGATTTCAAATCTTTGTAACTGTAAATCACTGGTCCTTGACTCGATGCCCCTAATATGTTACTGTTATAGAGGTAATTCACATTTCATATCATATCAGCAAAAGTTCTAAAATGAAAACAGAATGAAGATAAAGCTTTTAATTCTTAAAAGGGTTTTGGAAGTAAATAATAGAAGACTGAAAAGGAAGTGGCAAACATGGTTTAGAAATTAGGGAAAATTCTATATTACACACCATATGTTCTAATTAAAACATTTGTAGTATTTAGTTATGACTCATTGTGATTATTTATCTTATGTAGTATTTGGTTATGACGATTTAATTATAATATTTGGGGTAATCAATATCACAAATAATATAACTTATTCATAGTACACTTCATTTTGAAAGTGTGTATTCTAGAATGATCCATTCGAATTAGAAGCCAGTGTCATACGGTTACATTCTAGTTCAATTGTTTTGATAAGAAAAGCAATAAATGACTCATCTTAACCAATGCCATAAATTTGGCAAATAATGTCAGTACAACAGTAAGAGTTTTATGGATTAAAATTTTGTCTTCAAAGGTAAAAATTTATTATAAAAAAATATTTCGGAATCAATTTCTATTGTCACGAGTATAGTCACTAAAAGGGTCATTTTAAAAAATCAAAAAAATGATTTTAACGTCAAAATTTTTAAAATGTTGTTAATAAATACAAAAAAAAAGTTAGTCCTCCAAAAAAAGGTTTATTTTTTAGACAACAAATTTGGTCTAAAAAAAATAGTAGTTCATCACTAAATATCAAATTTCATTGCTAAAAATACAACAATTACACTTTTAGCAACAAAAACATTTCTTCCTTAAAAAAGTGATTTGAAAAATGTTTGGGGGCCCTAATTTTTGTGGCTCAAATGGCTCAAAATTGCCAAAACGACGTCGTTTTGGCAATTTTGATGTTGTTTTGTACTCAAAACGACGTCGTTTTGACAAATTCGAGCCATTTGAGCCACAAAAATTAAGGCCCTCTACCATTGCTGAAGTGATTTTATTCTTAAATTTTTGTTTCTAAAATCTCAATTTCAAGTTAACCAAATAGAAAAAAATTGACGTTGACAAATTATGTCCGTAAATATCATTAAAACTATATCCACATAAAAAAATAATCAAAGAAACACGAACTCCAAATTTATTCTCGAAGTTGGTATTAGTGCCAGAAAATGTAACAAGCTTCACGTTTAGCTTTGATAACAGTTGGTATCAGAGTCAGAAAACATAGCAAGTTTCAAGTTAAGCTCTAATAATAGTTGGTATTAGAGCCTATAAAACTTGGTAGAACTTCATGGCAGCTCTGTTCATAGTTGTAATCAGAGTTAGAATGTGTGAGCTTCAAAGAAAAAAAATATATGTACTTATTGGCAGCTTTGATTATAGTTGGGATTTTAGAGCCAAAGATAATTTGTGTGCTTTGTTGAAAATGATATCAACTCTATAATAGTTGGTAGCTACTACAAGATTGCTACCGTAAGATTTATGTCAGCTATGACACAGTTGGTGGTGAAGTTTAAATGATTTTGTGGGCGCAAATCATATCAGCTTTGGCACAGTTGCAATCACAATTGGTGTTACATCTTTATGGGCATTTTCTAGAGTGGATGTGTGTGCGTAATGTTGATATATCCCTTATCCGTGAACCTCGATGCCTTTGTTTGAAGGAGTAATGCATTGGAGCTTCAAAGTGGGAAATGTGTTGGCATTGCATCCTAGACTCTATAACAAGATCAGTTATGTGGTTGCATAGTTCAATGGAAGACATTGCGATTTTCTTTGGGTTGAGCGCTCCTTCAGTTGATTTTAGGGTATTCGTGTTTCTTGATATATCAGAAGAGATGCCTTTGTTAAGCAGCTTAGTTGTACTAATGTTGAGCTACTCAGTAGTTGTGTAAATGTTGGTTGTACTTGTGTGAGGATGCCTTTCTATGTTGTGGACTTGGTGTGAGCTTGGTGTGAGCTTGTTCAACAATAAGGCACTTTGTCGTAACGAGTTGCTACTTAGGTGTTGCATTTGCTTCGTCTCAAGCACAGTTCAGCAATTGGGTTGTATTGTTGGCTAAGTGGGTTGCTACCACAGTGTGGGTGAAGATGGGAGACTTGTATAGTGGGCTTTGCAAACTACTTGTTTGCATCAAGAAGATGGCAAAATGGTTGGTAGTCTAGCTTGTGCATATGGCACTATCACTGGTTTGTTTCTGGTGGAAGGATGTCTCTACCAAATTGGAGGATGTCAGTTCTACATGTGTGCTTTGTTTGGTCAGCAATTACATGTAGTTGGGTTGATCCTAATTTAGGGGTCATTTGTATCTTGTAGAGTACATGCCGACTGCAAAGAGTTGGGGTGAATATGCATGTCACTGTTGTCAGGAGGACAACCATGTAGCGGGATGGTAAAGTCAAGATGACTTCGGTGCCAAGGGGAGCGCGCCTTGTGGTTTAAGCCGGTGGGCATCATTTGTGCTTTGAGAGCACTTACCATGAATGACATTGAGGGACATCATCTTGCCAGTAGGCCTGGAAGATAGATGTCAAGCTGAGAGGGCCTTGTGATTCCATCAGGTAAGGATGATTGTCATTTGAGCCACACATTTTCTAGAGGTGAATCACACTTCGATTGGTTAGCATGGTCGATAGCGGCATCGTCGTCCTTGGAGAGGAGGAGAGATATCGCGCCACACATCATTTTCTTTGGGTGGGGATCCCAAAGTTGGTTTGTGCATAGTCAGTGAGGGCATTGCTTTCTTAAATGTGGAAGAATGTCGTGCCATGACATGCATTGAATGGTTATAGTCGATGGGAGCATCGACACCTTTGAGTGAGAGATGGTATCGCGTTGCGACTTCCTCGTGCAAAGTGTGTGCAGTTTCCTTTCAGGTGGAGCATTACACAGTTGGTAGGGCAAGGTCGATGGGGACATCGGCTCCGCGAAAGAGGAGAACAGATGTCACGACTCGACATGCTTTCCTCAGGAGGAGCATTGTTTGGAGTAAGCATGAAATTAACTTAGAAAAAGTTTTTTAGGTTGGATCTGCAACCAAGAAGGAGTGTCATTTTGAGTTACTTGCTTGATTTGGAGGAAACGGTTTGTGAGTTCATCTGCTCAGGAGTAGAGCTTCAGGATGGGAGGTGTTCATCAAACTGGGAGTAATCTTAGTTGGACGCAGTGCATCTAAAATGATATGTGTTTATTTGGCCAAAAGGAGTTTGGGTGTTGGTGTTAGGCTGTTAATGTAGGGAATTGTAAGGGATGAAAACTAAACACAAAGAACAACCACAAAATTGAATAAAAGGTATATTCTCTGTTGAAATATATTAATTCTCCAAAATAATCTGATTTTCCCTAAGGCTTACAACTCCTATTTATAGGGAGAGGAAATGCCTAACGACAATAGGAAATAAATTAAAAGGGCAATGTTTGCTAATCGAGCCTAAATCAAAGAGAACATGAAATTTTCAAAAAATAGAAAGATTTGAGTTGAGCTCAAATGTTGAAAATATAATAAAAACTAAACATGTTGGAAAAAAACTAGCCTTAAAAAGATTCGTTTAGACCAAGTAATTAAAGAAACGAATCCTAAAATGGCAAAATCGTGCAACGGTGGCCTAATTAGTGAAATTTGACTGAAATCCATTGTACACCATGTCGAAGTGATTGTATTGATCATGACGCCATTTTCCATGTCTCGGCCAAATCTTAAACTATTCTAAGCATGTGTCATTTCACATCTACTAATACTTTTGGCCTTTGTCTTGTTTGTCCATGACTTACAGAAATTTTATAGCCAAACACTCTGCATCAGTTGTCGACATGGAGGTTAGACGAGCCGGTACAAATGCAATGCAGAGGTCGCTGATGGGCTACATCAACGAGGATGTTGATGATTGGAATGGAGGTGAATGTCACGAGCTGACAATTTGACTTCATCTCACAACTCTTGCATGTGGCATGACATCCCAACATGACGGGTTGGCCCCAAGTAGTCCAACACACGTTATATCCTAGTGTGTGGGTGTCAAGAAATCCTTTAGTGGCATTTTCATTATTCCTATTGTTAAAATTTATTAGGAATTATTGGATTATTCATTAAGACTCCTCAAGCATGTAGGATGTTTCCTTGTCCCAATCTGCAAATGACTTAAGATGCTATTATGAGGAGACATGATGTACTTCAGCCTGCCTTCCTAACCTATGATGCGTTTCAAATGGACATCCTTTGGGCAACCAAAGGGTAGGCCTCTGACATACTATTAAGAGTTGTCATTAGTCTCCATATGGGTTTGGGAACCCTATGGACAGTGTCATTGAGGAGTATGGGTGTCGACACTGTGCGTCATATTCTAGCGGGAAGTTTAGGCATGCACTCGTTATGCTACTCGTTATAACATATTGTGGTGTCGTCTTAGATTGAACGGATTGGGGTATCGAGGCACCATTATTAAGGCCTTGTGTGCCAATTCATGAACATGGACTTGGATTCAACCTTGAACGCGAGGGTCATGTAGCCTACCTAGCAATTTAGTGACAATATGTGTGTGAACATTTGAATGGCATGAAACATTTCCATTAGGTGAGGCACATTGTGCAAGCTTATGGGAAGGCAAAATGCTAATAGTGGGATATGGACATACATTGTCGTGTTCATATTACATGCTAGTGCAACACTTCAGGTGCACAATGACCCTTGGTGGATGGTTTACCATGTCAATGCATGCATGAGGATTTGAGTTGTGGTGGTACATGCGACCTCACTCATCTATGGTTATTCGAGATAGGAGCAACAAGAGACCCAATTCAAAAAACGGAAACCTAGTCAGCTAGATTGAGGGTTCTACATTGGTACATAGTTGGGTAATAGTGTGTTGGGTCAATTATGGACAACACTGACACAGGACGCCTTGATTGACATGGACCTCAGTTGGGCGAATGCCTTTCTCAAGCGCGAGTTTGGTGCCATGAAGCAACATGACCCACGCGGGATGCAGTTATAGATGCATAGTCCACTTGTGGCATGGAAGCCGGAGCTTCTTTGTAGGAGTTGTTCTTACTAGACATATTATTGGGCTTGCATTTAACAAGATGGGTTAAGATTCAATACTTGATGGTCAAGGAGAGATTAAACGAGCTTGAACTTGGTGGAATTCAAGCGCCTCATGGGAAAAATATGTTTCACTATGCCTCTAAAAAAGTCATCAAACTTAAAATAATTTTGGACCAGGATTATTTTGGTACACTTTGCTATTTGTAAATATTGATTTACCTCTGGGAGCTAACTTTGACTTTCTTGATAGTCGATGCCATAATATCATCGCAACTATAAGCAAAAGACCACCTCCACCTCCAACTACTCCTCCAATAATGGCATTCTTCTTGCTTGAGCCTCCTCCTGCACAATACAAAAATTGACTAATTCATTATGTTTCTCTATCTTCATTTTTTTTGAATTTTATTTTACAGAGAGAAGAGGTCTTACCTCCTCCAAGAAAGGGGCTAATATTAGTTGTCTGGTTATCAGCAAAGAAGGCAGTATCCGAGTATCTAAGAAAACAACCGGCATCAACAGCCCTACCATCTGCATTAGGAGGACAACTTTGTATGTTGGCATATGCCACTGTCAAGCAATCTTGGCAACTGCTCTCACTTATTGTTTCTGCACATTGTGACACTGCATACACGGTTGTGCTACCGCTAACCACTTCACTCTTTGTCGCTGCAAAAAATCCATTTATCTTTGGCGTTGAGATTTTAAGATTAGTTAACAGTCCTTGCACAGCTGTGTCAAAAGCCGTAGCCTGAGATACAGTCCTATTGCCACATACACCGACATTTCCAGGGAGAGTGCCTTGGTCATAGAAGCCGTTGCTTTCATACCTTAACAATATATATATATAATTAGAAATTTATATTTGCAAAGAAGTTGCCTGCAAACACACAAAAATATTTAAATATATGCATAAATTATATCAGCAATCCCTGTATTTTGTTATTTGTGTCATTTCGGTCCGTACTCTTTAATTGGCTCAATTTTGATATTTAATTTTAGATTTTGTCTTAGTTTGATCAAATCGATAAATTTGTTAGTTCTTTATTATTATTTTATTTTATTTTATGAAAAATAATCACTGAGTTGGTTGAAATTAAGTCATTGAATCGTTCAAGTTTACAATTGTCATTAAAAGCATGATGTATGATGTTTATGTGTGCATTTGTCATAAAAAAAATATATAAAAATGCTAACAATTGACATTGAGACAAAGTAAAAAATTAAGGGTTAAGATTGAACCAATTAAAATTACAAGAATCAAAATGTTATAAGAATTAAAGTATAAGGGCTGCGATATAATTTTTCCTAAATATATAGTTGACCTAATAATATGTGATAATTACACTATTCTCCGTTATATTTTACATTTGCATTGTAGTTGCCTTCCTGCTTTTAGTCTACCGTTAATATAAAAGATAGAATATGATGATGTTATCAAATTTTTAATTAAAATGCCAAAATTACAATTCTTACTCACTTTTCCTTATTCATTCTAGACTAATAGGAATTCCATTCTTGAGCTTGAAATTGCTGAATTCCATCTATATTGGGGAGCCTCCCATGCCTAGTGTCACAAACTGCCAAAATCTGAAGCTATCCCTCACTAAGGAAGACTTGGGAGGTTCTGGAGATTGCTAGAACTCCCTAGAACCTTGTAGAGTATTGCACATAAGTCTAGAAGCGCGTACATAACACTTGTATATTCTAGAATAATCGATTAAATGTAGTAGGAGAAAGTGTCTAGAATACTCTCCATACTTTGTAGTTCTAGAATGTTCATTGTAGCCTATAAAAGGGAGAGGACCTCATTTGCCCAAAGCACCAAGAATTGTAAAGCTTTCTCTCAAAGTGAATACAATGCATTCTCTCAAACACTCTTGTGTTCTTCTAACTTTTCTTTCCTACAAGTGTGTGAGTTAGGCTGACTTAACATCATCAAGTGAGACTTGAGATTGTCTAAGTGTCGCATGGATAGCTTGGAAACTTTAGGTTGCCTTAGCATCATCAAGTAAGACTTGAGATTGTCTAAGTGCCGCACGGATAACTTGGCAACAACCAAATCTGTGACAGTTGGTATCAGAGCCAATTCGAGACAAAGGAAGAGAAGGTAACAATGTCATCCGGTATAGAGAAGACTGTAACTAAGCAAACCTGTGGAAGGGAACCCACGAAGGGAAGGAAAGATAAGTCACGAGATGTTATGACCACCATGGAAACACGGCTTGCCAAGGTGGAGCTTGTCGTGGGCGACTCGGGAGAGCGTCTTGATGTGTTGGAGCAAAGTCTTGAACAAAAAGTGGAGGGTCTCAAGTGGGAGATCAAGGAACTCCACGATGGCATGCTTTCCACCATCAATTTCGTGGCACATGATGCACAAGTGGCCAATGATTCCTTCCAAGCCAAGGTGTTGGAATGCTCGTGCAGTTTGAATAAGGTGCACTAAGACGTGGCAATGTGCAAGAAGGCCATAGTCGGGGGAGTTGTGACCTTGCCGGGAACATCTAAGGTGGAGGTGCCAACGCCAAAACCTTTTGATGGAAAAAGGGATGCCAAGGAAGTAGACAACTATTTGTGGCACATGGAGAGGTATTTCGAAGCGATGGGGGTAATCGAAGAAGATGCCAAGGTATGAACCGCAATCCTTTACCTAACCTGGGATGATTTTAAGAAAGAACTAAAGAAACAATTCTATCCTGAAGATGTGGCCTATCAAGCTAGAAAAAGCTTGAAGAAACTTAAGCGCACATCGTCTATTCGGGACTATGTAAAAGAATTCTCTACTCTCATGCTTGAAGTCCCGAGTATGACTGATGAAAAACTACTCTTCAACTTCTTGGACAACTTACAACCATGGGCAGAGCAAGAACTGTGTTGCCGCGGAGTGCAGGATCTTGCCTCGGCTATGGCTGTAGCAGAGTCCCTCATTGAATACAAAATGATAGATAACAAGGCCAAGACATCCAAAGATAGCCATCATAAAGGTGGGGGAGATAAGGACTAGTGGTTCCAACGTAAAAAGGGGCACAACAAACCCCTACTAGCAAAGAGGGAAAAGACAAAGCCAAGTATCAATTCAAGGACAAAGGCAAGTTCAAGCCCAAGACCAACTGCTTCTTATGCGATGGACCACATTGGGCAAGAGACTGCCCTAGGAGACAAGCCCTCAATGCCATGATAGAAAAGCGAGAAAAAGAAAAAACTCCCCACATGGGATCTCTACAACTTCTCAACGCTATCAAGTCCAAACCAGCTGCATCGACCCAAGGGGATAAGGGTCTAATGTATGTAGAAGTGTGCCTTAATAGGAAACCTACTCATGCTATGGTGGACACTAGAGCTACACATAACTTTGTCTCTGTGGATGAGGCAAAAAGGCTGGAACTCAAAGCCACCAAGGAATCAAGTTGGCTTAAAGCAGTCAATTCGAAGGCTAGGCCCCTACATGGAGTGACACGAGGAGTGGACATAGGCATTGGAACATGGAGTGGCATGATTGACCTTACAGTGGCACCCATGGATGACTTCAAAGTTGTCATTGGCATGGACTTCTTGGGGAAGGTCAAGGCAATCCCATTACCATTTCTACGCTCCATGGCCATTTTAGAAGAAAAAACACCGTACGTAGTGCAAACTACAGTTAAGAAAGGATTCAAGACCCCAATACTCTCAACCATGCAAGTAAAGAAAGGGTTCAGAAAATGAGAAGTAACCTACCTCGCAACCATGGCAAAGGAAAAAGAGAATGTGCCCAAGGAGACGATACCCAAGGAGATTGAAAAGGTACTCCATGAGTACAAAGAAGTGATGCCGCCCGAGCTACTAAAGAAACTACCACCTAGAAGGGAGGTGGATCATAAGATCGACCTAGAGCCAGGCACAACACCACCCAACAAAGCGCCTTACAGGATGGCACCACCAGAGTTGGAGGAACTTAGGAGGCAACTAAAAGACTTGTTGGATGCTGGCTACATTCAACCATCCAAAGCTTCCTATGGTGCTCCGGTGCTATTCCAAAAGAAGAATGACGGTTCTCTTTGTTTATGCATTGACTATCGGGCACTTAACAAGGTAACCATCAAGAACAAGTATCCTACCCCTTTGATTGCTGACTTGTTTGATCAACTTGGTAGAGCTTGATATTTCTCTAAACTAGACTTAAGATCTAGCTACTACCAAGTAAGGATAGTAGCTGGGGATGAGCCAAAAACTACTTGCACTACTCGATATGGCTCATTTGAGTTCTTAGTAATGCCATTTGGCCTCACCAATGCCCCAGCCACATTTTACACTCTCATGAACAAGATCTTTCATCCTTACTTGGACCGATTCGTAGTGGTCAACTTGGATGATATCGTGGTCTATAGCAACACTTTGGAAGACCATGTAGATCATTTACAAATGATGTTTAAAGTACTAAAAGATAATGAGCTCTATGTGAAGAAGGAGAAGTGCTCCTTTGCGACGAATGAGGTGTCATTCTTAGGACACAAGATTAAGGATGGGATGCTTATGATGAAAGAAGACAAAGTGAAGGCTATCAAGGAATGAGAACCCACCACCAAGGTAACGGAGCTGCTATCCTTTCTTGGGCTTGTCAACTACTACCGATGATTTATCAAGGGCTACTTGACAATAGTAGCCCCTCTCACTGACATGCTCAAGAAAGGCCAGGCATGGGAATAGACGGGGAAATGTCAAGATACTTTCGACAACCTAAAGGAGGCAATAACGAAGGAACCGGTCTTGTCTCTACCGGATTATGCCAAAACATATGAGGTACACACTGATGCATCAGACTTTTCCATTAGAGGTGTTTTGATGCAGGATAGACATCCTATTGCCTACGAAATTCAGAAGCTCAATGACACGGAGCGGCGCTATACGGTCCAAGAAAAGGAAATGACGGCCATCATACATTGCCTAAGAACTTGGCGGCACTACCTACTTGGATCTAAGTTTTTGGTGAAGACTAACAATGTAGCCACAAGCTATTTCCAGACTCAACGGAAGCTAAGTCCGAAACAAGCCCGGTGGCAAGATTTCTTGGCCGAATTCGACTATGTCATGGAGTATAAGCCCCGAAAGGCCAACCTCATAGCAGATCTGTTGAGCAGGAAAGCTGAGCTAGCTGCCATTGTAAAGCTGAAAGGGGAGTTGCTAACTCTAATCAAGGAAGGCATGGAACATGACCCCTTGGCTAAGAGCTTGGTAGCAATGGCCAAAGAAGGTAAGACGAAGCGGTTTTGGGAAGAAGATGGCATCCTTTACACAAAAGGGCGACGCGTTTATGTTCCAAATTGGGGAAACCTACGGAGGAACCTTATCAAGGAATGCCATGACACCCAATGGGCTGGCCACCCAGGGCAGAAACGTACTCGAGCATTGCTAGAGTCAAGCTACTACTGGCCACAAATGCAGGATTCGGTGGAACAATATGTGAAGACTTGTCTTGTGTGCCAACAAGACAAGGTGGAAAATCAAAGCCCAGTAGGATTGTTAGGACCGCTGCCCATACCTAGCAAACCGTGAGAAAGCATTAGCATGGACTTCATAGTAGCATTGCCCAAGTCTGAAGGGTGCAAAAGTATTCTAGTGGTGGTAGACCGCTTCTCCAAGTATGCAACATTCATAGCTGCACCCAACGAATGTTCAGTTGAGGAGACAGCCAAGCTGTTCTTCAAACATGTGGTGAAGTACTGGGGCTTGCCACAGTCCATCATCAGTGACCGAGATCCAAGATTCACAGGCAAGTTTTGGACGGAGCTGTTCAAACTAATGGGATCGGCACTTCATTTCTCTACTAGCTTTCACCCTCAAACGGATGGACAAACCAAAAGGGTGAATGTGTTATTGGAACTATACTTGAGGCATTTTGTAAATGCCAACTAGCATGATTGGGCTAAGCTGCTTGATATAGCTCAATTCTCCTATAATCTACAAAGGAGTGAGGTAACTAACCGGAGTCCATTCGAGCTAGCAACGGGGAAACAACCAGTCACTCTACACTCTTTGGTGACCAACTCAACAAAGAGTCCATCGGCTTACAAGGTTGCTAAGACGTGAAATGAACAAGTAGATGTGGCACGATCTTATGTTGACAAGGCAACCAAGAAGATGAAAAAGTGGGTAGATGAGAAAAGGCGGCACCAAGAGTTCAATATTGATGACTTAGTGATGGTCAAGATCTTGTCTAGCCAAAACAAGTTCCCCCGAGGCCTACACAAGGGGCTTGTTCGCCGCTATGATGGACCGTATCCTATAATCAAGAAGGTAGGTAAGGTTGCTTACAAACTTGACTTACCCCTACATCTCAAGCTTCACCCAGTCTTCCACGTGAGCTGCTTAAAGCCCTATTACAAAGACGAGGAAGACTTGGATAGAGGCAAGTCAAAGAGGGCACCATTGGGCATTACAACAACTTATGACAAGGAGGTAGAGTCTATCTTGGCAAACTAAGTGGTTCGACAACAAAGCTTTGCCCTATGTCATGAGTACTTGGTAAAATAGAAGGGCTTGCCTAATTGCGAAGCAAGTTGGGAACTGGTAGAGGCATTGTGGCAATTCAAAGAAAAGATACAGCGGTTCCATGAAGAAGACGCAACGAGAACGTCGCCGCATTAGGTAGGAGAGAATGTCACAGACTGGCAAAATCTGAAGCTATCCCTCACTAA
Source organism: Camellia lanceoleosa (assembly GCA_025200525.1). NCBI lineage: Eukaryota > Viridiplantae > Streptophyta > Magnoliopsida > Ericales > Theaceae > Camellia > Camellia lanceoleosa. Next base: position 127,264,769 of record CM045758.1, read on the forward strand.
GGAAGACCTGGGAGGTTTTGGAGATTGCTAGAAGATTTTAGAATTCCCTAGAGCCTTGTAAAGTATTGCACATAAGTCTAGAAGCTCGTACATAACACTTGTATATTCTAGAATAATCTATTAGATGTAGTAGAAGGAAGTGTCTAGAACACTCTCCATACTTGTAGTTCTAGAATGTTCATTGTAGCCTATAAAAAGGGGAGGGCCTCATTTGTCCAAAGCACCAAGAATTGTAAAGCTTTCTCTCAAAGTGAATATAAGGCATTCTCTCAAACACTCTTGTGTTTTTCTAACTTCTCTTTCCTACAAGTGTGTGAGTTAGACTGATTTAGCATTAGCAAGTAAGACTTGAGATTGTTTAAGTGCCGCACAGATAGTTTGGAAACAACGAAGTCTGTGACACTAGAGACTAGTTAGACTTTTTTTTATCAAGGATTAAGGTTATATACGTGTGATGTATTAAGTGCAATTTGGTTTTCATTTTTTTGTTATTAAAGTTATTAGTCTAGAAAATTCACATGGGTTGTTGGTAGGGTACAGAAAAACGACAAGTAACTAAACAAAGAATGATACCACTCTAATTTAAGAGTTACATTTACTTTTTAAATTTAGTGATGTGACGATTTATTATAATATCTAAAACAACTTTCTCACTTAATTTGGTCTAAAGTGTAGATTTATATATATATTCTTTTCTTGGAAGAGTTCAATCAAACTAATTATTTTTTGGGTTTTTAATGGTGATAAAATCAAACTGATTAAACAAATCAAGCTGTGTATGCCGCACACATTCATAAAATTAATTAAGAAGGCATAAAGGGTCCTTGCTCCTTTCCAGTAATTGGGGAGGAGAGTTCAGCATTGGTAGGCCTTAATTCAAGCCGATGTCGGTAATTTAAATTATTTAATATGTAAAATTTGTTGAGTATATTATTTTTAAAAAAATTACGTTGCTTAGATATTGATAATCATTTGATCAAATCATATTTTTAAAATAATTTTAAATATAATTTTCCAAGTAAATTACGATAGAAATACAATCTGATCAAGTGATTATCAATATCCAATCAATATAATTCGAGCCCATGTCGGTAATTCAAATTGTTGAATATGTAGAATTCATCGAGTACATTATTCTTTAAAAAAATCATGTTGATTGGATATCAATAACAATTTGATCAGATTACATTTTCAAAATAATTTCAAATATAATTTTCCAAGTAAATTACAACAAAAATACAATCTGATCAAGTAGTTATCAATATCCAATCAATATAAATTTTTTACAAAAATAATATACTTAACAATTTTTACATATTAAACGATTTAAATTACTGACACGGGTCCGAATTAGAAGCCACCAATACTAAACTCTCCTCTCCACGTCCATTATAAATTTCATCATAGTTGACCTAGTTACAATGAGGCTTCTAGAATCACTTGATTTGTCCATATCTATCTGTATTATATATTGAGGGAAATGAGCTTTCTAACGAGAAGAGATGTGACCAAGTTCTTGAACAAAACTTCTTGATTTTTATAATTTAAAATGTAAAGAAAAAATTCCATTGGTTAGTTAATTAAACTAAAAAAATAAAATGCTTTAATTATTTATGATTTCGAATTTCAAAATTCAAACAATATCCTAAATGACTCTCACATTTTTTTAAAATAATGTTGATCAAAACAATTCAATTAATAATGTTAAATTTTAAAATTCAAAACAATATGATAACTCATCGTTAACCTTTTCACAAATAATTCAACTTGTTTGGTTTTTGTTGTTCAGAAAACACTTTTTAAAAAATTTTACTTTTTTATTTTTTGTATTTTTTTTGTTTCCAATAATTTTTTTTAATATTTTAAGCAATTTTTTTTAAAAAAATTTTTAGACACACATAAAATAAATAAACTTAAAAAGTATAATATTTGCGAAAAATCTTTAAAAAATTCACTAAATACCGAAAAATACAAAAAAAAAATGAAAATTCAATACATTTTTCATATTTTTGTGTATTTATTAGTTTTTAAAATATTTTTTTCATAAGTATTTTACTATTTAGATACATCTAAGTAAGGTACATATAAAAGATACAAAAATTGCTAATTTTTTTTAAAATATTCACTATAAAAAAAAACACGAAAAATAAAAAACTTAATTTTCAAAACACTAAAACCAAACACACTGAATATTGATCAAAACATCAAAACAACATAAAATTTAAAATTTTGAAAACCCTATGGTGTACCCCATACTCAATATTTTTGCCAAGTCAGCCAACTCTCATGTAATAGTGTAAATGTTAGTCTCTCCCTCTCTCTCCTCACTTTGCTAATAGTTCAAACCTTTTTCTTTTTTTCTTTCTCTTTTTTTTTTTTTTTTTTTTTTCTACTTTCGTAAATTTCTAATTCTATGTGATTCATTTTTATTTTTTTTCCTATTTGATTGTTTTGGCTAACTCTCTCTAAATGTAATGGTGCAAAGGTTAGTCTTACTTTTTTAGCTAATAGTCCAAACTTAGTTAAATTTTTTTTTTTTTTTTTAAGATTTTTGTTTTTGTGTGACTTTCTTTTTTTACACTACAAGAAAAAGCACTATTGGCGACTAAAAAATACATTTCGTCGCTAAAAGTATAGCATTTGGCAACTAAAAATGCACTAGTAGCCAAAAGTAAAGATTTTTGGCGACTAAAAAAATTTAGTAGCCAAAAGTATAGGTTGTGGCAACTAAAAATCTGTTTGGTTGCCGATATATGGCTTTTAGCGACTAAAAAAATTTTAGCAGCCAAAAGTAAGGCCTTTTGGCGACTAAAAAAAATTTAGTAGCCAAAAGTGAGACACTCGGCAAGTAAAAATCTGTTTGGTCGCCAAAAGTGAGGCTTTTACTGACTAAAAAAATTTTAGTAGCCAAAAGTAAGGCCCTTTAGCGACTAAAAAAAATTAGTAGCCAAAAGTGAAGCATTCGGCGACTAAAAACATGTTTAGTAGCCGAAAGTGAGGCTTTTTGGCGACAAAAAATAAGTTTAGTCGCCAAAAGTGGTAATTTTAGCTTGGGAATTTTTTTTTAACGACTAAAAAATAATTAGTAGCCAAAAGTATAGAATTGGCGACTAAAATTATGTTTAGTCGCCAAAAGTGGTGTCCTTTTTTTTTCTACTAAATAATTTATTTTTACATAAATTATGTTCAATAAAAAATAATTATGTTTATATATATATACTTTGATATTAATACGGGTCTAAGTACTATATAAATAATATATATTGCATATATAATAATATGGTGTTATGGAGGTGTAGTGGAAAGAGTGTGTTGTATAAGGTTTATGGTGTTGGGAGGTTCATGGTTTGAATTTTTTTTCAGGAATGAGCTTTTGGTGACTAAAAGGTTTGGTCGCCGATTCCTTGAGTATTGGCGACTAAAACATTAGCCGGTAAATGTATAATTTTAAAAAATATAATTGACTATTGGCGACTAAAAATTTAGTCACCAAATGTATAATTTAAAAAATATAATTGACTATTGGCGACCAAAGTTTTGGTCGGTAAAGACTTGCTTTTTGGCAACTAAAAGTTTTTTAGTCGTCAATACCTTTCCCGACCGTTTTCCAGCGACCAAACCGGCGACTAAAAAATTTAGTCAGGAAAACTTAAAAACCGACTTTTGGAGACTAAAAATTGACTTTTGGCGACTAAAAATTTAGTCGCCAAATGTGTTTTTTCATGTAGTGTTAACTGTGTACTCTTTTTTTTTTTTTTTCAACTAAATTAATAATAAAGATATAAGTGTTTAACTATCTTTGTTTTAGGAGTTGATTGCAAGCTTCTTCTTCTTTTTTTAAACTGTGTGCCTTTTTTCTTTTTCTTTTTTTAAACTACGTAGTTTTCTATGTACGTAAGACTTTTTATTTTATTTTATTTTATTTATTCACATTGTTGATTTTATTTTTTCTAGATATATAAATTAATAATACAATTATAAGTCTTTCATAGGAAAGGACATCTTACATTATTCATTTTGATTTAGCCATTCTATAAGAGATTAATTACAAATATAAAATAAATATATTAAATTAGACAATTATAATCCAATAACACATATCCAAAAACCTAACAACTATCAAGCACGCTAATCCTAATAATTGATACAAAAAATATTCCAAAATGAAAAGAAATTGAACTAAATTGACATAATATAAAAAAATTCAAGGTCAAAATCGATACAAATCAAATTCTAGGGATCAAATCTATACAAGAGGCAAATTTAAGGGACCATCAATGTAATTTGTCTTTATTTTTAAATACAAATTTTCTCATATGAGAACATATGTATTTCTTTTCAATATTGTTCACACAATCTACCTATATAAATAAATTCACAACAGCTAGATTGTTCATCCATATTGATGTTTGCACTGAACATTAATTAGTCTAAAAAAAATTATAACTTTTGAAATGTAACAAAAATTATTAATATAGGTGATGTTAATGTTGAACATCAATTGGTTTAACTCTTCAAATATATTTGTTAAATATTAATATAATATATAAGGGAAAAAGATTGATACACACAAAATAAGTTTTACAATAATACCTATAATGATGTAGTAAATTATGTATCAAATTTTGATTTGTCAATAATTTAATTATGTAAGACCAAATTTTCTTAGCATGTCATTGTAAATAAATTATGAGACTTAAAATTCTCAATATGTAAATGTAGGAGCCCGAAATGGGTTTGTTCCACATCGGTTTGAGAGGCATCTACAATCCACTTAATAAGTTGATTAACTCTTCCTAACTAGCATGGGGCTTTTTCTAAAGAAGAACAAAACTGTGAGACTCTGGCCAAAGCGGACAATATTATGCTAGTGGGGTTGGGTTGGCAGTTTCATTTGGCGCCATCTGTGAGAACTTCCTCCGATGTGAGTCTCTTGGCATTCGGAGCTAATCAATTGGGAACTTATGTAGGAACCCGAAATGAGTTTGTCTTACATCGGTCTGAGAGGCATCCACAACTCGCTTAATAAGTTGACTAACTCCTCCTAACTAGTATTAGGTCTTTTCTAAAGAAGAACAAAACAAAGCTGCCAACTCAACCACACTAGCACAATATTGTCCGCTTTGGCCAGAGCTTCACATTTTGTTCTTCTTTAGAAAAGGCCTTATACTAGTTAAAAGGAGTTAGTCAACTTATAAAGTAGACTGTGGATGCCTATCAAACCGATGTGGGACAAACCCATTTTAGACTCCTACATAAGTCCCCAGTTAACTGGTTCCAAATGCCAAGGAACTCACATCGGAGGAAGTTCCCACAGACGGCGCCAAATGAAGCAGCCAACCCATTCCGACTAGCACAATATTGTTCGCTTTGGTCGGAGCCTCATGGTTTTGTTTTCTTTAGAAAAGGCCTCATGCTAATTAAGAGGAGTTAGTTAACTTATAAAGTGGGTTATGGATGCCTCTCAGACCGATGTGGGATAAACCCATTTTGGGTTCCCACAGTAAATATAATTTATTAATTGAGATTATTTATACTCAAAGTTGTGTTTGAATATAAGATTTGTGAAGAAACTTAGGGCTGGTTTGGCAACCTTAGAAAAAGCTAAAAAGCTAAAAAGTTACAAAAAAGTTAAAAAATTATCACTATTTACCAAAAAAAATATTAAAAAATTAATATACAAATATTAATACAAATCAATTTTTTGGCCCAATCTAGGAACTGATGTGATGAACTAGTCAGTGAAAGGAAAAAAGAAAAAATTTCCATGTGTATATGTAGATAATTTGGATGGTAAAGTTGGGCCCGTAGGGGCCCACCAAGGGTTCTTTTTTGATAATTTGAACCGTCAATATCTAGAACTCGTCTATTACTATATGCCTGTAAAAAATTACGTCTATGGGATATCACTACCTATATGATCAAATTAATTCTGTATAAAAATTGATGGTGTTATAGTTAACAGTTAACAAAAAAAACTGACACAATCAGATAGCTATCGACATTCAATCAACGTGATTTTTCACAAGCATACATTACTCGACGAGTTCTACATATTGAATGGTTCCAATTAGAAAAACGGGACCCGTGGTGGGCCCCAACGGGACAAACAACACCATCTAATCAAAGCTCGAGAAGGAGACAATATTTTCTCATCTACTCAACCAGCCGACTCCACTGCCATTTCGTATGGCCTCCTACCCTATCTTCTCCTACACACTTATTTATACAATTTTTTAATACATATTTTTTCATAAAAAGTCAAAAAATTAACCCAAACATCCATATTTTTTTCCTCAACTTTTTAGTCCAAAAAAAACAAAAAAATACACTTATTTAAGACACCTCAAATAATCCCTTATGGAGAAAAAGAAAACAATGAGAAAAATATGAATGAAACTCCATTTCCCTTTCTTTACATTTTCCTCATGCTTTTGTCTTTCTCGACAAATTCTTACATAAATCTTAGATTCAAACACAATTTAAATAATAATAATTTATATTTTTTTATTATATAATATTGATTGAGGTAAATCTTAGATTCAAACACAATTTAAATAATAATAATTTATATTTTTTTATTATATAATATTGATTGAGGTAAAAAAGAAAAGAAAAAAGGAGCATCTCCTTGCAGGGAGTTTTTTTATTAGAGTTTGAATACAGTGGCAAAAGTCTACAAACATATATAAATTTGTCTGTGCACTGCACGTGTATTATACTAGTTATGATAAAATGAAAATGCAATTGCACATCCAATTAATGAAATAGTAAAAATTATAGTGCATTGCTATTCTAGTTCAAAAAGTAAATTCACTTTACAAACTTAATAATGTGACAATTAATTAGAATATTTATGGTAATTATCTCTCTTATATCTTTTCTAATCAGTAACTAATCATCTTTCTTACACATCATTAAGTCTAAAAAGTAAGTTTGGAAAGTAAACTTGTATATTATTTTTCAAAATTCTATCATCGATTCCTACATCAAGAATATCAATTAGAGAAAATATCATTTCGTACCCTAAATTATTACTGAAAAATCAATTCACCACTCTTTTAATTATATCAATTTTATACCTAAACTATTCAATTTTGTATTAGTATTACCACTACAACAAAAAACACAAATGGCGACTAACAAAAAAAAATTTCTCGCTGAAAGTGCATGAAATGGCGACTAAAATGGAATTTGTCGCCGAAAAGCAGGGTTTTAGCGACTAAAAGAGTTTAGTCGCCGAAAAGCACGGTTTTAGCGACTAAAAGGAAGTTTAGTCGCCGAATATAGGGTTTTTAGCGACTAAAGTTTGTTTAGTAGTCAAAAGTCACGGTTTTTGGCGACTAAAATAATTTAGTAGCGAAAAGTTATGGTTTTGGCGACAAAAAACAGGTTTAGTTGCTGATTATAGTAATTTTGCCGACTATAAACAATTTAGTCGCTGAAACTGACATTTTTTGGCTACAAAAAAAAATAGTAGCTAAAGGTCAACAATTGCTGACTAAAATGCATTTTAGTCGCCCAAAGTAGAGGTTTTGGCCACCAAAATTGAGTTTAGTCGCCAAATGTGCTAAGCCTTAGGCGGGTTGTAACTATTTTAGCGACAGAAAGGAAATTAGTAGCCAAAAAATGGAGTATTGGCGACTAAAATTGAGATTTAGTCACCAAAAGTCCTTATCCTTTTATTTTTTGTACATATTTTATTTTTTACATAAAATATATTAAATAAAAAAAATTATTTTCATATATACAATTTTGTATTAATACCAGTGAAAATAGTATATAAATATGATTTGTTGCAATAATATTCATGTGATCTGGGGGTGGCGTAGTGGGGGAGCAAGTGTTGCTAAGGCATAGTGGGGTGCAAGGCTTGGCAACACAGGTTCGAATCTTGGGACAACCAAGCAGAGGCAATTTTTTTTTTTTTTTTTTATTTTTTTGTGAAATATAGTTTTGGCGACTAAAGGCGTTGGTCGCCAAAAGGTATACCTTTTGGCGATGAAAATTTTAGTCGGGAAATGTTTAAATAATAAAAAAAAAAACTATTGGCGACTAAAAATTTAGTCGCTAAATGTATAATTTCAAAAAATGAAATTGGATTTGGCGACTAAAAATTTCGTCGCTGAAGACCTGTGAATTGGCGACGAATAGGTTTTTAGTCGCGAAAGCCATCGCCGACCGTTAATTCGCAACAACAGTGGCGACTAAAAGTTTTTGTCGGGGAAAGTGAAAATTCGACCTTTGGCAACTAAAAAAGGACCTTTGGCGACTAAAAATTTAGTCGCCAAAGGTGTATTTTCTTGTAATGTACTCCCACCGTCAGTTACCGTCTATAATTAAACAGAAGTTATTGTTATGGCCTTTAAGCTTTATTTGAAATTTTATTTTTCCTCCCAAACTATTCTCAAAATATTAATTAGACGTCTGAATAAAATGAAATTTGAGAGCCTAATTCATATTTTAGAGATAGTTTTAGGGGTAAAATGAAATTTCAAACAAAATTTTAGTACTACATCAACAACTTCCGTTTGATTATAAATGGCAACTAATGATGGGGTGAAATTGATCTAAAATCAAATAATTTAGATGTAAAAATAATATTATTAGAAGACTAAGAGTTAGATTAATTTTTGAGTGATAATTTAAGGAACAAATAATAATTTAATTATGTCCCCTATCAATTATGGACATCAATAATGCTAACGGTCCCCTTTTTTATGTGCTTTTGGAGTGGGTGGCTTTGCTTACATATCCTCTTTAAATATTTTTGGAAAATGAAACATTGCATCGATGCACATGAGATATGTACACAAAATGCATAAAAACTTTTACATGAGAGTATGTGGGACTTATCTGAAAGTTTTTATGCTGGTGTGGTGGTCCAATTTGCTCCAAAGATGATAAGTTTATAATTTTGTTTTTGAAAATATTGTATATGATATTTATATACGTATTTTTTATATAAAAAAATAATAAAAGTTGTAATCAGTTGAATCAAATTGAGATAAAATCATAAATTCAATGTTAAAATCGAGTCAATTGAAATTACATGAACTAAAATGACGCAAACACCAAAGTATAAGGACTATCGTCGTAATTTGTCATAAAAAGAATAAGTCGATTTAATAATCGTAACTTAATTAATTTATTACGTTTGTTATAAAAAATAAATAAATAAAAAGTTTTTTTAAAAGCAAACCATTTTTTTTTTTTTATGACAAACTCAATAAATTGAATAAATTACAATTATCAGATTAACTTAATTTTTGTGTGTTAATAATATAAATATATATATATTTTAAAAAAATAAACAATTTAAATAATCAAAATAAAACCCATGGTGAGTCTCATAGGCCAAGGCAAGACCCTCCAGTGTGAACTAAAGGAATCCAACCCTTTCTTTAGCCTCCGTTTGGGAAGTGGGTTGGCTTTTTGGGTTTTTGGCTTTTTTGGCTATTTTAGCCTGGGCTTAAAAGTTTGGTTTGGGAAGGACTTTTTGGCTTTTTGACTTTTTTGACTTTTTTTGTAAGAGAGGAGTGTAATGATTATGGGTTGGATGTGATGTTTTTTTGTTTTTAAAAGCCTATTTTGTCTTTTTTATTTAAAAAATAAAAAGCAGCTTTTTGGCTTCCCAAACGGCACCTTAATATGTTTTGGATTCATTTTTGCATTATCTCAAAATAAACTAAAATTGTTTATTTTTTCGGTATTATCATATTATATCATTTTTTATCCATATTTAATTCATATCATATTAACATATCATATCAAAAAAATTTAATATTTAACTAAAAATATCAATTGTATAGCTAAATTAATATTTTTCTCCATTAAGTTAAATCTCATTCGAATTCCTTCACGAAAACATAGATGGATGGACAGCCACGGTAAGGCATGGGACCAGCCTCACCATTTAATTAAGGGAGAATTGCAATTTTAAAAACATATTTATAAATATATAAAATAGTTTAAAATTTTAATTATTAATATTAATAAGTCTATCATTATTGTGTATTTTTTTTTCTACATCTACACTAAATAATAATTTCCCCTTTAATTAAAAGCATAGGAATTTTCTAAGGTTTAAAATCTAAATTTGATGGTTATGTTAGGATTTATGGAGGTCACCATAGGTTTTCTAAACAAAAATTAATTGAATCTGGTAATCATAATATTTTCATTTTGTCACATTTTAAAAAATAAATAAATAGAAATTCTAATTTAAAAAATATATTTATGATTTATTTTTAAGAGATAAATACGATAAAATAAAAACGTTATGATTATCAAATAAACTTGATTTTTTCCGTATATAATATATATGAAAGACTCTACAAAATGAATTGTTTCAATAATCGAAACGAGATTCATGGTAGGCCTTACGGCTTAACATAAACTTAGGGTTGTTTTGGGAAGATGGTTAAAAGCCAATTTTTAACTGTTTTTGATTTTTTTGTGAGAAAGAGAAGTGAGTTAAAAGTTGAGAAGCACTTAATTTTTTCCGTAAATGATATATATAAAAAAAAAAACTCTACAAAAATGAATTGTTTCAATAATCGAAATGAGATTCATAATAGGCCTTACGGGCGTAACATAACAATCATGTTCATATTTTGAAATAAAAATAAATAAATAAAGTATTGCCTCACGATCAGTTACAGCTTAAAATTAATGATATATATATATATATATATTTAATATGTTTGGGGTAATCTCAAAGCAAATCTAACTTGTTTATTTTTTGTATTATCATATCGTGTTATTTTTTATTCGTATCAAATTAATATCATATTAACGTGCCAGTGTTAAAAATTTTCATCTTTAGTTAAAATATTAGTATGAAAAAAATAATATTTTTGTCCATAATAATATTTACCAGATGAAATTATTCATAAAAATATGAAATTTTTATGATAACCATTGAGGTTCTTAATTGAATGAAAATTTAATTGAGAGAGTTAATTAAGAAAATACGGAATTTGACACAATTCTACTCTCCAAACTATGAAAAGATGAGAAATTTGAAAGGTGGGGGAAATGTGATCTGATGTGTGGAAGCCTAACCTGAGGAAGCAGCCATCATAAATGACACGAGCACCGTTGGCGGCGGAGCAGTTGCGAATCTGAGAGACAGCAGCATCGAAACAGGACACGCAGTCGGCCACAGAGAGATAGTCCCTGCACTGAACCATGGCATAGACAGGGTCCGATGTCCTTGCCTGCTGTGCTGTTGCAAACTTTTTGTTTTGGCTCGATATCTGACTCCTCAGGTCTGAGAATGTCGCGTTCAGGTTGCTAAAAAAATTCGAGAGATTTGTTGCGTTGTACTGACTGCAACCTTTGTTCAGAAGATTGATTTGTGGATCTGACATGGCCGACTCTGCCATAAATGCAGCTACTGCCATGACCGCCATCAACAACCACCACCACCACCACCGACACCACCTCACAAACGGTGTTCTCATCGTTGTCATAGCTAACACACACAATAACTAGTTAGAACTCAACAAACAGTCCTAATACTACAGCACCACCGACACCACCTCACAAACGGTGTTCTCATCGTTGTCATAGCTAACACACACAATAACTAGTTAGAACTCAACAAACAGTCCTAATACTACAGCAATAAAAAGTTGAAAATAGAAATCATTCAAAGCTAAGGTGAGAATATAAATTGACGCAAGACATGATGAAATTCATAACCGCCTACACATATAAATATATATATATATATATTTATCTTTATATATTATAAGAATGAAGTGTAGAACTTGAGAAACTTCCATACTCTTAATACTAAATTCTCAAACACTCTTTTTTCTAGATGGCATTCTCTAGAGTCTCCTTTACTCATTTTTTAATTTCTAATTTTATTTAAAATAAAGATAACAAAAAATATAAAAATCAAATATGTAAATAGATAAAATTAATAAATTTGATCTCTATCTATTCAATTAAAATCTTTATTTTGCCTCTCAATATTTAATTTTGAATTTTAAAAATTTTCAAAGTTTATCTAAACCAATCTAATTTGAAATTTTGATTTTTTTTTTTTTTTTTTCTATTTGAACTTGATTGTCTCAACTCCTCTCCAATAACTAGAGGATGCTGTTCGGTATTGGTGGCCTTAATCCGAGCCCATGACAATTATTCAAACCATTTAATGTGTAGAACACGTTGAGTACATTATTTATTCAAAAAATCACATTAATCAGATATCGATAACCATTTGATCAGATCACATCATCAAATCACATTTCAATATAATTTGCAAATGAAATTTTCAAAATAAATTGTGATAAATATATGATTTAATCAAGTGGTTATCGATATTCGATCAACGTGATTTTTTGTAGAGATGATGTACTCGATGGGTTTTACACATTCAATGATTTAAGTCATCACCATGGGCCCAGATCAGGGTCCAACAATGCCAAAATAACACCCTCTGATGAGGAGTTGTATCTGTTGTAGAATATCCATATATTTCAACTTAATTTTTTCCATATAAAAACAAATGTCTGCAAAAGGAGCCACGAACAAGAGATTGAAAATTAAAAGGAAAAAAAAAAACTCACAATTAAAATTGAGACATTTTCAACTCCCTTCACGGTACCTAAAAAATCTTGCATTAAAGTTAAGTCAAAAGTTTTTTTTTTTTTTTTTCCCTCTTTCAATTGTATCTACTTTATATTTGAAATATATACTTACATGAGCTTTTGCATGTGTGGGAAAGGAAATTTATGTAAATGGATATTATTGTTTTATTCTTCTTTAAATTTTGTTTTTGTTTTTGTTTTCTTTTCCTTTTTTTCCTATAATCTGTATTTTTTTTATTTCTTTCTTTTTTTTACTAATAATGTGTTATTTAATTGAAATTTCATTCTTTTTTTTGAAGTACTACTATTACTAATTTGTGACTCTCTCACTTATTGACTATTTGTGTTTAATTTTTTTGGGTGTAGATGTTAGATTGGAAGTGAAGAGAGCATCATAATTTATTTGAATATGATTTTATACTTTAAATTTAATCATTAAAATAACTCATGATTTAATTAATTTTTATGAACCCATTGCTTTTCACTATAAAACATGAAAACTTTTGCGACGGCGCATTTCCCATCGCAAAAAATGATCTTTTGCGATGGCAGATTAAACCGTCGCAAATAAAGAGCTTTAGTGACGGCGTTGTACCGTCGGTAATAAACCTACACGGGAAGTGTGATAAATACGGAAGTATTAGCAACGGCGTTTTTTACCGTCGCAAAAAAGAAATTTTTTGAGACGGCATAAGTTTGCTGTCGCAAATAGTGGACAATTTGCAACGGCAAATGTCCGTCACAAAAAAACCCTTATCAAAACGGCGTCGGTTTATCTATAATTATTTATCATTTGCGACGGTGTAAAATGTACCGTTGCAAAAAGGAAAAAAAAAATTTTTGCCCCGCTCTTCCCATTGTTTGGCACTCGATCATTTGGATTGAAATCCCTAAATCTTTGAAACATATTTTTTTCCCCCAAAATCTCCAAACGAGCGACGAACGGCGAACGACTTTCTCTCTAGACGAGTGACGAACGACGAGCAGGCTCAATCGTTGTCGACGACGGCTAGCGGTGGTGCGGTGACGAGTTTCTCACTTAGCGCATGTTCTCTCTCTCTCTCTCTCTCTCTCTCTCTCTCTCTCTCTCTCTCTCTCTCTCTGTATATATATATATGTATTAGCTGTTCAAAAAAATATATATATACATGAATATATATGATTAGTGTAAATTATTTAGTGTAATGAACCACAGGATAGGTTGAGTAAACACTAAGGTATTATTTGCACAAAATGGTTCCCCTCAAGTTTGAACTTAGGGTCTTAAGGTTAACAGGTCGAGTTTAATCACTGAACCAATATGAAGGGAAAAGAAAATGGAAAAAAAATAAAGTGAATGAATTAGACATTACCTCTTTTTTTTTCTCTCATTTTTTTTTCTTCTATCGTGCAGAATGTATATATCGTATAAAGTATTTTAACATGTGCTTTGAAGGCACACGTTAACAAAATCATTTCTTTTTAATGAAAGTGGAATTCATAATTTGCTTAGATCTCTTCTGTTTAATTGATTTTGTCTAGATCCTCATTTTTTTCATAAAAAAAATAAAAGGGAAGAAGGATCTCCTCAAGTGAATCCCTCATGTTCATGTTTAGTTTCATTCATTTCAGAAGTTTTTATTTTTACTTCTTTTTCTTCTTCACTTTTCACCATTTCTTCCGTTTTTAAGATTTGATTCATTTTTTTTTATATAGTAAAAATGAGTGACAATATGTAAATAGCAGACTTAAAAGTTATAAATAATCAAATATTCGAGATCCGAGCCATAAAATTTCTTATTTCCAATTAATAAGATTGTGGAAAAATTGTACTTTTAAATGTATGTTTTTTTAAAAAAAATTACAAATTAATGTAAATTTTAGTAACGATAATAATTAAAATTATAAATTATAACTTTTATATGAATACATGTGTCAATGTCCTTTACATGACGCTGCCATGTCATCTACATTACATTCTTACAAGTTAATTAGTTGGCATGTGTCGACCTTGCAACACATGGGCCAATGACGAATCTAAACATATCTAAGCTGTTGGAGACACATGCAGCTGCTACAGATGTGATCAAGGCTACATATCACAATTTTTAACAAAAATGTTATGAATTTGTTGGCTTTTTGGCTTTTCGAAGGTTATTATTGTAATTGTGAGCGTGCCCGCAAGGATCAATCAGTCCTTACAGAAAATTAATTGCCAATCAATTATCAGACGATTGTGTTTTAGTTCTTTCAGTCTCAATGAAGAGGATTTTTACTGGTAGCTTGATTTAGGAGAATTAAGTAAACAACAATCAAATGAAGAACAATTGAAGCATTTCATTAAAATGAAAAACTTACAATGATCCAATTCAGTCTCGTAGAGGTTTACAGCAACAATCTACTTGAACCTACTCCTATGAACGAAGTGCTGTGCATGAATTAAAGTACAAAAATGTAAAGAACAGGAAATATAAAAACTGGAAAGGAAATAAAGTAGAATAAAACTAATTTTTTGGATCTGAGTCTGGGGATTTTTTTTGGGGCTTTCTCTGCTATTTATACTTCTCAAGGATGACCATCGAACTGCACTTCTAACCGTGGAATCGTTCCTCCATGATCGCTGATCATGTTGCCTTATAGTTAGCTCCACTATGCCATCACTTGCAGTTAGGCTTCCATCCTAATTTTGAATTTGAATGTGAGTAACCGTTGAAGCCACATCACTTTGCATCTCTTTGCTAATCCAGTGCTATGCAGATCTTGTAAGAACCAATACTAACTGCCACGTGTACGATCATGATAAAAAACTTGAATAGTCTTCCCGTATTGCCCTTATTTTGCCACGCGTTGAATTGTAATTGGCTTATACAAAATATGTAGCCAACATTACCCCCCGTACTAATATACCCAATACTTGGTGATATTAGTGGATCAAGGTCTTTTAATCACGTTTTAGAACTTGCATGGGCTTTACATTTTTAGAAACACAACCGTCATTCATTGATGAACATTTGCATTAACTCCTCTTTGATCCCTTAAACTCCCTCACTATCTCAGTATTCAAAAAGTCCAATTAAATGGAGAAACAGACCTTTTCTTATTTCGATCAAGCATATGAAGAGTTGTTTGATAATACCATTCGTCCTCGAAAGAATCTTCATGCATTGATTAGCCACCTTTACCCACCTTTCTATATTTAAGTCATGGAAGCTTTCGCAAATTATCAACCTTTAGATCACGAACATACTGTCCACAATCCCTTGATTCAGAAATTTACAACTATGGACATAGGAAGTTCTTCTTCTAATTCACAATCTTTTGCATGGGATGAGGCTGTGGCTTCTTCTTCTTCTTCTGGGGCTTCTGGTTGGAAAAGCTGGTCAAAATCCGAGGCATGTGAATTGATGGAGCGAGTTAATCATCACTTTGTCGAGTTCACTAATCCTCTAGAATTCCCTTTTGATGCTCGAAGATCGGTGGTTTATCCTTATGTGCCCATCGACCGTTGACGCAGTTTAGAAGACAATCTGCTTGTAGCATGGTACACATCCTCCATGCCTACAAAGATAGTACAAGCTACCCGACGCCCAGAAGAGGCACAAGGATATAACCCATCGTTCTTAGCCCAGAAGGCGAAGCTTTGCCTTTCTAACTGGCTTGATTATGTTAATGCCCTTCAGTTTCCTCCTACTTTCGAGATGGAAGCCTCTATACCTCCTCCTCCATAAAATCCCTGCTGGACAGAAACATTGAGGCTTACCCTCTCTGCAGACAAGGTTTTTCCTCCTTACAAGCCTCCACCTTCCGTTACTCCAGCTCAGCGAAAGCAAGCCCAACTTTTGCTTGTGGCATTTTCTCACTTGTCTTTCAATGTTCTTCAAGATGATGTTCCTCTCAAGAACCTTCGATGGGCTTATGATATTATGACTCGGAGTCACGTCCTCAACCCCATCGCCCAAGCAGAACTCCAAATGTTTTTGGACCAGCTCCCGTTGCTTCTCTATTGGCATCGGACTTCTGTGGCCACCATTCAATCTTTGAATCAACTTTCATCCCTTCGAGTTCATACCCAGTACGAAGCAGAGAACCTTATTGAAGAATACGATGACTTCAAAAATAAAGACTCTACGTACTGGGATGACTTGGATATGGACGAGTTGGAACAAGGGTTAAAAGAAACAGCATTCGAAATAAAGGCTGCAAAGCTCTTTTATCAAGTGAAAGCACATCAACTTCAGCAACCAAACCTAGAGAAAATATAGGATAAAATAAAAAAGGAACAACAATTTATTGACCATAGCTAAACTAAATTCCATGATCTTGTTATTTATTCTATTCCTTACTTTTATGAACTCGAATTTGTACCCAAAGAGGGCCTTCGATGTAATTGCTTTTGTTTCAATACAATTAAGACATTTCTCTTTGTTTGGCATGGTTTGACTTTATCTCCGTTTGTCTTTACAAGCAAATTTAGGGCTTCGAACTTAACAATCTCATCTTTCGAATCTAGATTCAACCATCTCAAATGAAACACTGAAAAAACCAACAAGAGCTTTTCCAATTTATGGAATACAGTTGACAACTTTTGCTGGTTTCCATTTAGAATCAGTGCTTTGAATTTAACAATTTTACCCCTTAAAGCTTGTTTTAATCATATCCAACATATGGTCATATGATTAGTACGATCAATTAGTTTTAAATTGATCATTTTTGCTTTGAACAATAGTCCATACTTTCAAAAATATGGAAACTCCTCTCAAGGGCTGCATTGTATTAATCTAAGAAACAATCTCTTCTGTATATTATCAAACCAACTATTGATTTTGATACTTCGAACAACAATTCCCATCCTTAAGGGATCTCAAGTTTTGTTTCGAAGGATACTACTCTCACTAAGAAACCTAAAACAGGTCTTTAATCCCCTTCGAAGTAAACAAATACTTGAACATTCTTACATCCTTAGGTGTGGAATGTGCTTCGAAGTAGGCTTTCGACATTCGAAGCCGTTTGTCATTTCATTTAGGCGCCAAAAATTGGCTTTGAAGCCAAATATTTTATTTCAAAGCTGACATTAGTATTTGAGATATGTTTCCCTCCAGAAATTATCAATACTGAGGGAAACTCTTCGCATCCATACTTTTAGTACTTTTTGTGAATTCCATCCGTGTTGCACAACCAGGTATACTTTCAGACAGAAAAGTTTTAAAACCCTTTTATTTCGTGCTCGAAATTCACCTATTTGTCTATCGCACAAACCCTTTATTTCTACTGAGCTTCCACTTCTCTTTACTCTCTTTCCCAACTTTGTCCTCTGAAAAAGCTTTCTATCAATGGCTTCTTCTTTATTGAAAGTACCAGTCGTAGAGCGTGCGAGCCCGTCTGTAACCCTGAAAAGGATTATTGAGGCAGAATGTGAGAAGTACAAGGCTGGTGAGAAAAGCGCCATCGACGGACGCATCTTCATCCCTCGTCGTCATGAGCAACAAGACTATGTGCTTGGGCCCATCTTCAAGGAGATTCTTACTGAGCTTCCAGCTTTATATCCACGTCTAGAAGACCATTGTCTCCTTTACGAAGGTGGTCTTGACTGGGGAAACTGGAGGATGAATCGCCCCCACCGATGCTGGCCCACGATGAGACAGGAGTGGCAAGAATGGTATGATCGGGTTGTCCCTGATAGGACTCTGGACCTTCAAGAGCTCTGCCTTTTCGACGCCCTCCAACTATCCAGGTTCACTATCTCAAAGGACCCTTTCTTAATACCTGCTGCCCTTTGCTTTTGGAATTCTACCTTTAATTTCTTTGAATTCAGATGTGGAATGATATCTACCATCTATTAGGATTGTCCCCCATTGGACCAGATTATCCTGACCTACCAACCCATTTTTCCCTCCCCTCTCTGAACATATCCTATAGTGACTTTGTCAAGGCTGAGAATAGAAGAGAGAGCCCTGTGACTGATAGGGAATTCTTTTCTTTCATACTATATTGGCTTTGCAAATTCCTTTTCTGCACCCATTCTCAAAGAATTATGCCTGAATTTGCCCCTCTTGCCAAAGCCCTTGTCTTATAGAAAAAGGTGGCCTTAGCTCCATACGTCCTAGGTTACGTATATAGAGCATGTTCTCTTTTTTGTGAAAAACCCTTGGATGCCAATCAAGGGGGTCCATTTTGGATACTTCAGCTTTGGTTTTTTGCTTATTTTACTAAGCTACAATCTAAATGCCTTAAATTTTTTGAGCCAAACCCTACTACTCATGGCATGAGACTAGCCAACGCTTCAATCTATCCTTCTACCTTTGCTTTTTACTTCTCTTTCTTCCACCAACTTCCAGCTTCCCTTCCTTCTTACAGTTTTCGTCCCTTCGAACCTACTACCATTGGCCCATCTTGGTTGAAAATTTTTCTAAGTGATAGGTTCTGTGCTTCACCTCATCACAAGAACATATGGGCCTCTATTCTGATCCCTAGAGAGTTATTCATTGGGACTATGAACCCTAGAGCTTACAAGTGCATTGTTGAGCCCTATTGTCCTGCTCAATTTGCTAGACAATTTGGCTTCTCACAAGGGGTCCCAATACGTCTCTGCAGCAACACCAATTTAAGTCTTACCAGCAGGGATTTAAAAGTTCGAAGGTCCAGCCTAGAAGAAGCAACTTCTAAGTTTATACAGGACTTGATTGAGTTTGAATATATCCCTTTCATTCCCCAAGGTAACTTATTGAAAAGGTGCCAAAATCGGTGGGTGACCAATATGGAGGTATACTTGGCCATTCCTCCTTAAGACCTATTAATGGTGTTAGATGTGCCCCAAGCCAAGCCCAAAGGAGCTGGAGTTGTCACTTCTTCCACTGCTCCTACCACTTTAGTTCATGTGCCTGTCACCACACAGTCTACTCCTACTGCCTCAACTCCTCCTAGAGTTACTCGAGTTGCCTCGAAGAAAGGTATATACCCTTGTTTCTTCTCTTTTCTCCTTCTTTATAATGCTTTTTGCCTTATCTCTAGTTCTTCTTTTGTGAAGGTGGTGCGGGTGCCTCACAGGGAGATTCTCCTCAGAAGACCCAAGCTTTAAATCTTCTCAGGAGCAAACATCAACAGAAGAAAAGGAAACTTTTACTTGATCCTAAAAAGGAAGCACCTGAGGTTCAGGCAGTAGAAGAAGAAGAGGCAGATCAAGAGTAAAAGACACCTTAAAAAGAAGAAAGAAAATGACTGTCTCTTCTTCTGATTTGGTTGAAGATCCCACTCATGAGGCAACTGCCAAAGTAGTAGAAGAAGAACTCACTCCTGAGGAACCTGAATCCCCGATTGAAGAGAGAGAGAGAGAGATTGAGAAAGAGCAAGAAATACCAATACAGAGAAAGAAGAGAAAGAAGATGACTGTCTCTCCTTCTAATTTGGTTGAAGACCCTACTCATGAGGCAGCTGCCAAAGCAGTAGAGCAGGAACATTCTAAGGCCATAATTATTTTCCAGAGAGCTGAAAAAAGGCAGCAGCAACAACATTAAGAGATGAAGCTGCTGCTGCTGCTGCAATCCAAAGAGAAACTGCGAGAAGGCAGCATATTCTTGAGTACTATTCCCTTCGTAGCTCTCCCATTATTGCTACTACTTCTGAAACAAGTAACTTCTTTCATGCCTCTATTCTCTTCTTGTCAAATTCTTGGTATTGAGACTTGACATTACTTTGCACTTCTTCTTTTGCAGCAACAACTACTGAGCCTATTCTTCCAATAAGGACTCCCTCAATTTCGGTTGAAATTAATCAATCGCAAAATGTGCAGTCTATTCAGATAACACTCCCACTTTCTAGGCCTGTGTCCTCCATACCCTCCTTACGGCCAAGTATCCCTATATCTCTTTCTTTTGGTTTAACTCCATACCTCCCCTATTTATCTTTTGATTTTACCCAATTTGGTTCTCTTTTGAGCTTTATTTCTCCTCCTCCTCCTGAGCAAATTCCAGCTGCTACTCCATCTCTAATGGTAGCTGATTCCTCTATAGAGGGTATTGGCAGCTCTCTAGCTCATGGTCTATTATCTCTGCCTAGTTCCAGCCCCTCTTCCCTCGACCTATTGGTGGCTAGGACTATAGAGACTGCTGAAGATGCTCCATCCACTTCTCCTATTCCTATGCAGTCCTTTCTTCCTTCCACCAAAGCTCTTTCTGCACCTTTCATGTCCACGGATGAGGTAGACATCTTCGAAGCCAGACTAGCTAGCCTCTTCGACATACCTTCTACTTCTCCAATGGCTAGCGATGAGACTGAGCCATTAGTTTTGGCTAATTCTCTACTAGAAATTTTTTAGAGCTCTTCCACCAGTAGTAAGACTTCCTTGCCTCCAATAGACTTGGACAGTTGTCTGGAGCTGCTGACATCCTTTTCGAGGATCCCTTTCGAAGCCTTACAGAGGCCTATAATAAGAAACGACTTCCTCCAGTGCTGCAAGATTGTTGAACAATCCAGCATGACTGTCTCAGGTCATTTGTCTCAGGTAGCAGCCACCATTGATTTTACATTAACATTTGCCATGCTGCCAAGGCTGCAGAGGAGAAATTGGTGAAAGATCAGAGCTTTGTTTCCAAAATACATACTGAAGTATCAGAGTTAAAGGAACAGCATTCCTCTGTCGCCCAATTTCGAAATCGACTATTGGAGAAGAAAGCTCAACTTGAAGAGGAGTTATCTGCGGTCAACCAGGCCGTAGATCGACCTGTCACCAAATTGCAGATTACCAATCAAGGACTGACTGACCGAAAGTAGGAAATGACCACAACCATCCAGTTGTTCTCATCATTTAAGAATAGAACATCCATTGTAAAAGAACAACTGAGACATTGTACTGACTTTTGGGCCAATTTATGGCAGAATGTATTCAACTCTTTATGAAAAGCAAATTTTTATTCATCATTTGAATATTCTTATGTTCTTTTACTTAACATTTATTCTATTCCTTGTGTTTCCCATGTGGTTGGAAAATAAGGCTTCAAGTACCTGCCATTAATCTTTTTGAGATGTACATATCCATTCAAATTTCTCAAATGGTATGCTCCAAAAGGCAGGACTCTATAAACTTGATATGGTCCTTCCCAGTTAGGTGACCATTTGCCAAACTTATAGCTTTTAATCCTTATTGGGAGTATTGCCTTCCATACCAGATCACCTTCATCAAAGCCAATGTGTTTGACTTCTTATTATAGTTTTTGGCTGCTTTTTTCTTTTGGAAAAGAATGCTATTTAGTGCCAGAATTCTAACTTCATCTATACTTTCCAATTCCAAGCACATACTCTAATGGTATTGCTCAAGATCTAACTGATCCTGGTATTTCACCCTCAAGGACTTAACATTAATCTCCATAGGTAGCACTACATCATGCCCATATACTAAGGCATAAGGAGTGATCCCTGTGCTTGACCTTGGAGAAGTCCTATAAGCCCATAATACATCTAATAATAAGTTATGTCAATCCCTAGGATTGTCTTCCACAACTTTCTGTATTCCTTTTTTCAAAGACTTATTGGATGATTCAGCTTGACCATTGGCTTGTGCATAATAAGGGGTGGAATTAATAAGGCTAATTCCAAATTCCGCCACAAAAGACTTTACCATTTTTCCATCAAATACAGTCCCATTATCAACAGTTATAGTCTGTGGGATGCCAAATCTATGGATTAAATCCTTAATGAATCCAATGACTTCAGTTTGGTCTACAGCCATGTATGGCTTAGCTTCGACCCACTTGGTGAAGTAATCAGTGGCCACTAAGATGAAGCAATGATGCTTCGAAAAGGGTGGGTGTATTTTTCCCATCATATCCATGGCCCATCCTTTAAATGACCAAGGCTTCACAATTGCATGCAGGTCAGTTATGGGCACATGCCTTATTGTGCCATGCTTTTGACATGCCTAGCAACCTTTTGCATATTTTATGCAATCTTTAAGGATAGTAGGCCAATAGTAGAAATGCCTTCAAAGCAACCATCTCATCTTCACACTAGGCTGATGAGCACCATAGATGCCTTCATGAACCTCAGCCATAGCTGTCAATGCTTCCTTAAGGCCTAAACATTCCAACAATAACCCATCTCCCCCTCTTTTGTAGAGAGCATTACCATACATTATGTATTGCATAGACTGCAATTTAATTTTTCTGTTGGCTTTCGAAGATGGGCCAGCCAGATATTGCATTATTGGATGCCTCCAATCTTGTTCTTGTAAGTCATTATGATTGACTTCCAAGACCACATTCCTTTTATTCAAAGGTGGTATTACTTTCTGATATGTTGTTTGATTTATGTTCCCTTGAGCATTATCCTTTCTCTTAAAATTCGAAGCTTCTGAGCCACATCATTAGCTTTATTATTTAAAAATCTTGGGACATGAGTTACATTTGCTATTTGAAATTGAGAAAGCGAATGTAATGCAACAACATAGTATGGCAACATGCTTATACTTTGACATTTGAAAACCCCTTTCACCTGGTTAACTACCAATTGAGAATCCCCAAATATGTTAACTGCATGAGCTTATAATCCAATAAGTATTTTCAGTCCCATTATTAAAGTTTCATATTCAACTTGATTATTGGAACAAGTAATTTCATTCACTCTAAAACCATGTGTGTTTCTACTCCTTGTGGTGACTTAATTACTATACAAATTCCAGTTAAACCATTGGCTTTTGATCCATTGAACCATATTTGCCATGGTTCAACACTAGCCATACTAAGTTCCATTATCTCTTGGCTTTCTGTTTGAGATGGATGGTCTGCCAAAAAATTAGCTAAAACTTGTCCTTTTACTGCCTTTTGGAGAACATATTCTAAATGAAATTCTGATAAGGCTAGTATCCATTTGCCAATTCTTCCCCTCAACATAGGTCTAGATAACATATACTTAACCAAATCTGTGGTTGCAATTACCAAGACAGTTGTAGGCAAAAGATAGTATCTTAATTTCATTACAGCAAAATACAATGCAAGGCATAGCTTTTCTACAGCTAAGTATTTACATTCACAAGAATTTAAAAACCTACTAAGGTAATAAACAGCTTGCTCCTTGCCTTCTCCATTGTCTTGGGCTAAGAAAACTCCCAATGAATCCTCTGCTGCAGCTATGTACAACTTCAAGGGTTTATCATCCCTTGGTGGCAGCAGCACTGGAGGGTTGGCCAAGTAGGCTTTGATTCCTTCGAAAGCAGTTTAATGCTCTGCTGTCCACACAAACTCCTCTTCATCCTTCAGCCTTAATAAGGAAGAAAAAACTTTAGTTTTCCCTGCAGTATTAGAAATGAATCTTCGAAGAAAATTAACCTGTCTAAGGAATTTTTGTAATTCTTTCTTACTTGATGGAGGTCTGGCTTCAATGATAGCTTTGGCTTTATTCTGATCAATATGTATTCCCTTCTTGTGTACTATATAGCCCAAGAAGTTTTCAGCTGATACGCCGAAAGCACATTTGAGAGGATTTAGTTTCAACTTGAACCTCCTCATCCTTTCAAAGGCTGCCTCCAAAGGGATCAAATGTTCTTTCATGGATTGGGACTTTACTACAATATCATCAATATAACACTCTAAATATCCTCCAATGAGGTCATGAAAAATAGTGTTCATAGCCCTTTGATATGTAGCCCCAGTATTCTTCAAACCAAATGGCATTTTAACCCATTCGAAGGTGTCAATATTCCCAGGACATTTGAATGCTGTCTTGTGGATATCTTCCTCTGCAATACAGATTTGGTTATAACCAGAATGCCCATCCATCATTGATAAAACTTGATGCCCTGCTGAACTGTCTACCAGCAAATCCACTATAGGCATAGGATACTCATCTTTTGGGGTTGCTAAATTCAAGTTTCTGAAATCAATGCACATCATCATCTTACTATTCTTCTTAACTACAGGCACAATATTGGATAGCCATTCAACGTACCTAGCTGTCCTAATAAAGCATGTCTTGAGGAGTCTAAGAATTTCCTCCTTAACTTTCTGAATCACTTCTGGACTCATTCTTCTTGGTTTTTACTTGTATAGCTTGAAATTAGACCTCATAGAGAGCCTATGTTCCACTAATGATCTATCCAATCCTGGTAGTTCATTATAAGACCATGCAAAACAATCTTTGTATCTCTTTAAGACCACCAACAACTGGTCCCTATCAAGAGCATTCAAACAAGCACTTACATAGGTGGGCTGCTATATAGAACCTCCCCCTAAGTCCACTTCTTCCAAGGGGTCTTGTATCTGAGAACTTACTGATGCTCTTTCTTTGATTCCTTCTGACTTCGAAGTTATTTCCTTACTTTGTTTTGCTCCCAGTTTCTTTGGTTCGACATCCTTACCCTTCTCCTCATAGACAAAGTCTGTCCACAAGGCATCCTCCTCCTGTATCTCTTGGACTTTTATTTCAATATCCAAAGCACAATATTTATCAAGGGCCAAAACACTGGCCTGTTGCTGCTCCTGCTTACAGCCAATTATCATGGCTTCTCTTTCTTGCCTTTGCACCTTCTGGATTATTGATTTAACATCCAATACTGAGAACTTAACTAGAGCCAAAGACCTGGCTTCTTGGGTTTCATCTCTTAGCCTACAACCAGGCATCATTGTCATCCTTAACGACAAACTCCTCATCAGCACTTTCCTGGACTAAGTGCTTCAGATGTGCCAATTCCTCATCAACCGTCACTTCGGCTGATCCATCAGGTTTTCTCAGTATACTGATTGGTGTCACTCCTTCAATATGCAATTTGGCCTCTGCGAAGTCTGCACAAGCTATGAAGGGTTGAGGATCTGCATCGATTTCCTCTATTTCCCCATTGCCCAAGGCCATCATTATCTTCTGATACAGAGAGGAAGGCACACACTTGTTAGTGTGAATCCAATCTCTACCAAGTAAAGCATCGTACTTAACATTGTTGTCGATAATGAAGAATGCCATCATGCAGTCCCTGGTTCCCACACTCAGGTTGATGGGCAAAATTCCCTGAGCCATCTGTTTGTCTCCAGCAAAGCTAGCAATGGTTGTGCTGGTTGGGATTAACCTGGGGTTCCTTTTTCCTAGTTTCTTCAAAGAAGATTTTGGTAGCAGGTTCACTGCTGCCCTATTATCTACCAAGACTCGGTTCAATTATATCCCATCAAAGAATGCCTTGATATACAAAGGCTTGACATGCTGTGTCATTGATGTTGTGGGATACTCAAAAGGATATGAGAGGTTAATACTCACCTCCTCTTCACTCTCGTATTCAGTTTCCATTGGAGTAGCCATTTCGGATTCATCTTGCACCATACTCACTTGTGAGTCTTCACTAGAGACTGGAATTGGGTCAATTTCTTGACCCTCTTGGTTCTCATCTTCAACTTGGAATTCATGTGGTAGTATATGTACCATATTCACTGATACTGGAGGAAACGAGCCAAATTGGATGGCTGGTTGTACCTGTTTCTCCTCTTAGCCACCTTGCTCAACTACTTCAGAAGCATCTTCCATATTGCATTCTGGCACTTTATTACTTACAAACTCTTTCGAATGGTTTGCTTCTGCTAGCTTTTCAACTAAAAATGTATGTTCAGCTATGAAGGCTTTGAACATTTCTTCCTCAACCATTTCTTTCTTTTGGCCTAGGCCAATTTCTCCCTTTGTCTCGTTATCACTCTCCATCAAAGCCTTCTCCAATCCTACTAAACTAGACCTCTCTTTGGCTTTTAGTTCAGAGTGAACTTTGGCCAATTGTTCTCTGTTGCAACCCATCTTGTCTTGCAGAGTTAGTCTTGGACTATGGTCTGACTTTGGATTTTTCTTTCTTCTGTCTGCCCCTCTGTCTGGACCAATGAAGAGCTTTCTCCACTTTCTTTTAGGTCTTTCTGGTACTGAGTGTATCTAAACTGGATCTTTCTCCTTTGTGATCTAGAAATTACTGGGACCATGTTTGGTTCTTTTGTTTTTGGATGCTTTAGTAACACCCAATTATTTGGGGCCACCAGGGGAGGTTTAACCATCCTACCTTGATCTCCCACAACATTTCTTTAGGCAGGTTTCTCCCTAGGTTTGTTCTGCATGACAAACCAATGTAGGACTCCAGGTATCCATGAACCCACCAACTCAGTTGTTAAGCTGTTTCTTTCTTCCTTCGAAGCCAGTTTCGAAGCTGTCTGTGAATGCCATTGCTTAGCCCTGGCTCCTTGTTTTGGGCCTAATTTCGACCTTCTATGAACCATCTTGTGTGAGGCTGGTTTAGGGGGCCAATTTCTGGCTTTGCTCCCATAACTTGAACCTACTTCAGTCCTTCTTTCAAGACGATTGCCTTCTATTCTTTACTCTTGGATTGCATTCTAGTAGCTGCTGATTCAGCCATGATTGGCTGCTGCCGCCTAGGTCCAGTTGGATATGGCCTTTTGTTATGAGCACTGGTTGGCTTAGGACGTCTCTGCACATCCCTGTAGTATTGCTTCCCATCAATTGGAAGCCGTTTTAGCCACTTATAGCTCAACCTACACCTAGGACACATTCTTTGGATATCTGCTGCCTCTAAAGAGTCATCATCTAGTGTTTCCTCATCAGAGTCTTTTTCTTGATCTATAGAGCCTTGTCCAACAACTGGTGAACTTCTGATGTCTTTCTTGACAGTAGTCTGGCTGGCAACATGCATTTGCACATTGACCTCTTCCAATTCCTTCAAAGATAAATTCTGGAAGTCTGGTATAACAACATTAGCTGCACTTTCTCCAACTTCTGGGAATGGATTACTATTGATCCCCATGGCCTTTTCTGCCTTAGCTGGGAATTTTAAGCTTCCTTTCCGAATTTGTTCTTGGATCCTGTCTCGAAAAACAATACAGTTTTTAGTCAAGTGAGACCAAAAATTATGCCATTTACAATACAATTTTCCTTTAAGTTCATCTGGAGATGGAATTTTGACTCATTTTGGTAACTTAAGGAAGTTGGCCACAAACAAATGATCAAAAATGCCATCTGCTTTTGTTAAATCGAAAGAGTATTTCCTATGAAGGTCTTTCTTTTTAAACTGCTAGTCAATTGTTGTGTCTTTATGAATCAATGCCTCACATATCACAGGTTCTTTCCCCACAATCTCTGCTGTATCAATCTCATAATTAGGATCTCTATAATATGTCTTGTATGATGCATTATTTCGATCTTGTTCTTCCTTTAGTAATGCTTCATACCTAGACACCTTATAAGTTAGTTCCACTAAGTCTCTAAACTCAGTTGAATCAAACTTCTTTCGAAGCCTAAACTCTAAGCCATTTTGAGCCAATCTCACGAATTCTGGCTCTGGTAAGATGACCCTACATTTGCTTCGTGCTCTTTTAAATCTGGCAATAAATTGAGCAGCCTTTTCCTCAGGCCTTTGGCTCAACCTTGCCAAATCTTCCATGGACACTTCTGGCTCCATTTGGAAGAATTGGGCATGAAATGCCTCTTCCATTTGTTGCCAAGTCTAAATGGAGCCAGGTGTAAGGTTAATATACCATACGAAAGCTGCCCCTATAAGAGAATTTAGGAACAATCTTAACTTCATGTAATCATTATTGATAAATTCACCACATTGAGCGGCAAACCTAGCAATATGCTCCACTGTTAATTGGTTTCCATTCCTATAAAAAAGAGTAAAGTCTGGTATTTTGAATCCTCTTGGGTATTCATATACCTTATCCACCCATTCTGGATATGGTTTCCTGTACACAGGAGTTTGAACCCCCCGAGCCATTGGTCTACACATCTCTCTAACAATGTCAACAATTTGGTCTCTAGGGATCACATTTTGTGCCTGTTGAACCACTATTGAAGGAACAAACACAGGATTTGGTGGTCAACCTTGTGCTTGGGGTCCTCTTGGTCCATAGGGTGGTATATTTGGGACTGGTTGTCCCTGTGGTACTGGCTGCTGTTGAGGGTATGGATGACCTCTTTGAGCTTGTCCTGCAAAAGAACCTGCGAAAGGTGCTGGAACAAGTGTTGTGTCTCTTCCAGTTGTAGGAAAAGCTTCCAACCCCCCGGGTATAAATTCGAATAAAGGGTTGGTGAACCCCCTTGTGCCAGGTATGGCTTCGAACATGGGATTTGGAGCCATCTTTATACCATTTTCTTGTATTAAGCCAGATCTACCAGTTTGCATGGCTTCACTGTTAAGTAATGAGGCATTTTGACTTGTCATAGGCCTCGAAAGAGGCTCATACCAAGACTGAGGTGATGGTCTTTCATTGTTTTGATTGCTAGTTTGACCATTAGAATGTCCATTAATTTGCATAGGCTATTTATCTCTAGCCAATCTTTGCTGAGGGACATTTGAAATTTCCTCCATGTGTCTTGTGTTTGTTGGTTGGTGGGTATTCATTCGATTCAAAAAGGATGTTGCCCACCTTTTCATTGTATTCATTAACTGCTGTCCCATGGCATCTACTAAGCCACCCCATGGATTCATTGGCTGAGTAGATGGAACAGTGGATAGTCCAATTCCTTGGCCTCGTCCAATATTATGAACATGTGGTACTTGTTCCGAAGTGCTGGTCTGTTCGTCCATAAGTTCTGATAAAATAGTTGTTTCCATAGGATGTGTTATCACATTATCCTCTGGATTAGGTATTTCTACCTCTCCTTGCACACCTTCTTCCAAGCGTTCATTTTCTCCTTGTCTCCTATATCTTTCCATTTCAATTAGTCCCACTGGGCGTGCCAAAAATATATGTTGGCTTTTTGGCTTTTCGAAGGTTATTATTGTAATTGTGAGCGTGCCAGCAAGGATCAATCAGTCCTTACAAAAAATTAATTGCCAACTAATTATCAGACGATTGTGTTTTAGTTCTTTCAGCTTCAATGAAGAGGACTTTTACTGGCGGCTTGATTTAGGAGAATTAAGTAAACAACAATCAAATGAAGAACAATTGAAGCATTTCATTAAAATGAAAAACTTACAATGATCCAATTCAGCCTCATAGAGGTTTACAGCAACAATCTACTTGAACCTACTTCTATGAACGAAGTGCAGTGTAGGAATTAAAGTACAGAAATGTAAAGAACAGGAAATGTAAAAACTAGAAAGGAAATAAAGTAGAATAAAATTGGTTTTTTGGATTTGAGTCTGGGGCTTTTTTTGGGGGCCTTCTCTGCTATTTATACTTCTCAAGGATGACCATCGAACTGCACTTCTAACCGTCGAATCGTTCCTCCATGATCGCTGATCATGTTGCCTTATAGTTAGCTCCACTATGCCATCACTTACAGTTAGGCTTCCCTTCTGATTTTGAATTTGAATGTAAGTAACCGTTGAAGCCACATCACTTTGCATCTCTTTGCTGATCCAGTGCTACGCAGATCTTGTAAGAACCAATACTAACTGCCCCGTGTATGATCACGATCAAAAACTTGAATAGTCTTCCCGTATTGCCCTTATTTTGCCACGCGTTGAATTGTAATTGGCTTAGACAAAATATGTAGCCAACAAAATTCATTCTTATCAATTCATAATTTATTCCGAATATATTTGTGTAGTAAAAATTAAATTAATGAAGTGTGAGATTTATAAATAAAATAAATTTGAATCATTGATTTTTAAGTAAATTCTGAATTCATAAATCTGAATTTGTAATGTTGAAATTTTTATCTTAAAATTTATCATATGGTATAAATTTAAAATAAGTGAACGAGGATTACAATCACAATGGATTTGGTCATTAAATTATTTATTCGGTCATTAATTTTAGAAGTTTCTGGGATTGATCAAAACTCAAGATATGTATATAGATTTCAATACTTAACATAGAGCTTATCTAATAATATCTAGTTGGTATGTTTGTTAGTGTCCCTATAATTATTAAATTTTAAAATTAATAATTTGTGATTATAATATCATTTTAAGTTTGAAAAGTTCCCTTAAATAAATTTTGAATTTATGATGAAAGTATGTTACTTGGTGTTTTGCAACATTTTTTTGTCTCACGTGTTATTGTATAAGTATTTCATTTTTTATGTTCTCCCATCAAATCGGTAAATAACTAACTGGGATAAGACCACCTACCTATTTGAGAGAAATTGGACGGATAGGTATCATGGTACATGAATACGTAGGTATTATATTTACAGTTACTTTGATGAGATATTTTTGTGGATGTATACAGATGATGGATAAGAGTTGGATTGATTTTCCAAATAGGATGTCGAGCGAATACATTAATGGGATTAATGAATTCCTTGTGTTTGCCTACACCAATAGGGTTTAAGGTTCGATGATCAGTTGTCCGTGTAGGAAGTGTGAGAATCGATACCATCTTGTATGAGAGGGTGTATGAGAGCATCTGATTTTGAATGGTTTTTTTAAAAAATACAAACGTTGGATTAATCATAGGGAATCTTACGTATCTCTGCATGGTAATCGAGAGAATGAAACGTTAGCTAATTTAGACATTGGGGATGATATGATTGGAATGATACAAGGGGCTATGGGAAATCCACATGCCGGTACAAGTGTTGAGGGTAATGAACCACAGGGGCCAGATCCCCATGCATCTAAACCCCAACTCGGTGCAAATGCAGAGATTGCAAAGTATTTCAAATTTCTTTAAGATGTACAAAGTGAATTGTATCCGGGTTGTCAGAAGTTCACATCTTTGTAATTCATTGTTCGAGTTTTACATTTGAAGGTGCTTAATCAGTGGACAGACAAGTTTGTTGACATGTTGCTTGAGTTATTGAATGAGGCGTTCCCGTTGGGTGTCAAACTCCCAGACTCATATTATAAAGCTCAAAAGGTCACAACAGATTTGGGCTTCACGTATGAGACGTGGGATGCATGTCCCAACAGTTACATGTTGTTTCGAAACGAGGACGCCAATCTTGATAAATGTGTCATATGCAACAGTTCTAGATGGAAATCAAATGGTGATGGTGGTTCAAATGGTCCTAACAAAGGTGGCAAACAAATAGCTTCAAAACAGATGAGGTATTTTCCTTTAAAGCCAAGGTTGCACAGGTTGTTTATGTCATCCAAGACGGCCAAGTTAATGAGATGGCATGTAGAGGAACGAACTGATGATGGTGTCTTTAGGCATCCTGTTGACTCCCTTGCATGGAAAGATTTTGACTGTCGGAATATTAACTTTAGTAATGATTGCCGAAGTGTAAGGCTTGGCTTAGCATCTAATGGTTTTAACCCATTCAAGACGATGAACATAGTTCATAGCACTTGGCCTGTTGTGCTCATTCCATACAACTTGCCGCCATGGATGTGCATGAAGCAACCATTTCTAATTTTATTCGTGCTTATTGACAGCCCGAAAGGACCTGGTGACAAGATTGATATGTATATGCAACCGTTGATTGAGGAGTTGAAAGAACTATGGAATGAAGGTGTGTCAACATTTGATGCATCAACAAATCAAATGTTTCAAATGCATGCAGCTTTACTGTGGACAATTAGTGATTTTCCTACATACGCAAACTTGTCAGGATGGAGCACTAAAGGCGAATATGCATGTCCTTGTTGCAATTAGGAGACTACATCGTGTTGGTTGAAGCATAATAGGAAATAATCATACTTGGGTCATCGCAAATTTTTACCTAGTGGCCATAAATTCTGGAAGGATAAAGTATTATTTGATGGTAGTCAGGAAGTCAGACTCAAACCAAAATTGTTGTCTAGAACTGAGATGTTGCTACAATTAGAATCTGAGGGTATTTTAACCCAATACAAGAGGGATGACCTTAAGGAGAGGCATAGAAGACAAGTAGAGAAGGAGAAAGCTGGACATCGCACCCATAGCTGGAAGAAAAAGAGTATCTTTTATGAACTGCCATATTGGGAGCACAATCTAATAAGACACAATCTTGATGTGATGCATATAGAGAAGAATGTTTGTGACAGTGTGTTGTGGACAATATTAGGGGTTGCAGGAAAATCGAAGGATGGTGTTAATGCTCGGCGTGATTTACAAGATATGAATATTAGAAAACCCCTACATTTGCAGTTAAGAGGGTCGAATGAAGCCTATTTACCACCAGCACAATTGATGATGACCAAGGATGAGAAAGATTTGTTCTTGAAAGTGTTGAAGGAAGTAAGAGTTCCCGACGGGTATTCATCCAATATATCATGTCGTGTGCGCTCACATGATAGAAGTATTGGGGGTCTTAAGAGCCACAATAGTCATATTCTGATGCAACAACTTATTCCATTGGCTATTCAAAGATCGTTACCGAAGAATGTAATTGAACTCTTGATTGAATTGAGCAATTTCTTTAGACAATTGTGTTCCAAAGTGAATCGTGTGACGGATTTGCAATATATTCAAGATCGTATCGCTGTAACACTTTGTCATCTAGAGAAAATATTTCCTCCGAGTTTTTTTGATATAATGGAGCACTTGCCTATACATCTAGCTGATGAAGCATTATTGGGTGGAGCGATTCAGTTTCGATGGATGTATCCAATTGAGAGGTATCTTCTTACTTTGAAGCAATACGTGCGTAATAGCTCATCCTGAGGGATCAATTGCTAAAGGATATCTTATGGAAGAATGTATGAATTATTGTGCACAATATCTCAATGATGTGGAAACCAAATCTCGTCAACCCGTGAGGAACTATAGTGGTGATGATAATCTGGGTTATGCTATTGGTGAAAACACAAGCTTTTATCTTGATAATACTTCTTGGGTACAAGCTCATCGGTACATCTTATTCAATACAAGCGCGGTTCAACCATTCATAAAGTAGGTTATGTCATTCACTCAATATTTTATTACGTTTTATTGAATTTTGAACCAAATTTTTTGTATTGATAAATTTTCAATCTACACAGCAAACACCGTGAAGTACTTAAGCTCAAAATGCCTCGTGTCGACGATCATCAGCTTTGGCGTGCACATTTTGAAACTTTTCACATTTGGTTCAAGGAACATGTATGTATTTAAGTCTGCATATTCTAGTTACTTAAGTCGAACTACATTTTAAATTTTACATTTTTGTTTTAAATAGGTCTAAACTTTACGAAGGACTACTGATGTCATATTTTCTAAAGAGATTATTCTATTGGCAAATGGTCCTCATAACCTAGCAAGGAGGTTCAACGGGTATATATTGAATAGGTTTCGGTATCGAGTAAAGGCCATGGATGATCGTCGAGCCACACAAAATTGTGGTGTAGCTTTGAAGGCAGATACCATAAGTTATGCTAGTCGGAAAGACAAGAATCCTCGTGTGGGGTCTGTGTACTATTATGGACAATTGACAGATATTGTTGAGATTCGATATTCCAATGAGAAGAAACATGTGTTATTTAAGTGTGATTGGATTGACAACATTCACGGAAAGAAAGAAAATGTCTTCAATTTCACATTGGTGAACTTCAATCATTTGTTGTACTGAGATGATCGAATTACCAATGAACCTTTCATCTTGGCGTCCCAAGCAGAGTAAGTTTGGTATGTTGCAGACCCGTTACAACCAGACTGGCAAGTGGTGGTGAAGATGTCTCAAAGAGGTTTATTTGATATGAGTTCGACTGATCCACAAATCGAGCCATATATGAGCCAATAACTGGAAGAAAATATAATGCTTCGTGATGAAGAAGTTGGTTGGGTGAGGGAAGCCGCAGAAGGGGAAACAGTTGATGTTCAAATAGATTGATATTTAATCAACATCAGTAATTCAATTAAGGCCAAGGTTGTAGTTAATCATCAATTTCTTAATTTACTTTGTCTTTGTAATTGTATTAGTTCAATTAATGTCATATTATAATTGATGACAAACCATTGTTTATGTTTCTAATGTCAATTAATGTTATATTGCTTGCAGATTATTGTGGGAAGGAAGAGGAAGCCTGGTCATCCCCGGCTCATGATGTCCGATGTGGTACATAACAGGACATCAGTAGCACCACCATCAGAGGAGGCATCACATCGGCCACCATTGGAGGGGCCATTAGTGCCACCACCATCTGACCAGCCATCGCAGCGACCACTATTACTGGCACCACCATTAGAGGAGGCATCCCAGCGACCACTATCAGAGGGGCCATTAGTACCACCGCATCGACCACCATCAGTGGCACCACAGCAGCTACCATGTACTTAGCCTCCACGCCTACCATCGGTGCGTCCACCATCAGTGGCACCACAGCAGCTATCATCCCAACTAGAGTCATCAGCTTATGAGCCATCCGCAAGTATATAAATTTGCTTTGATTTGTATGAAAATTATTTAAATATACATTTATTTATTCTCATTATATATAACTTGTTTATTCTCATTGTATTTTACAGACCCTTCAACTTCTTCACAGCCCACCTCAGGTATAAGAATTTGATTTGTATTCACATTATTTAAATTTGCATTGGTTTATTATCATTGCATATTGTTTATTGTTATTGTATCTCACAAGTCATGTTAGTTCTTCATCAACCTTGACTAGGCGTGGTAGAGGATGTGCCAAGGGCATTAGGGAGTGGGGTACTGGTACAAAGTGGACATACAATTTGATGAAAATTACTGCCCAATAGGGGATAACATGTCTAAGTTAACTACTTAACTTGGCATTATTGTGCGGAATGGTAACATTGTTCCTCTTACTTTTCTTGACTGGAACAATGTGCCTGATGATATTGTTGATGCTATCTGGAAGGATGTGAAGGTAAAAGTATATTTTTGTCCAAAAATTCAAATTCAACTTTGAAATTGTGTTTTATAGGACAATTTGAATATATGTCCAGAGGAGTACAAGCCAATCTGCATGAAAAACTACAACAACATATAGAAGGATCACAAGAATATGATTAAGGCTAAGTATTTCAAGCCTGGAAGTTCTGATCCTAATCTGAAGGATGATGTTCCTTTGCACATTGTGCCAAGCCAGTGGAAAGAACTTGTGGAGTATTGGCGTACTTTCGATGCTGAAGTATACAAATAAGTTATATGTATGATATGTGAACATACAAATCATATTTATTTACTTACATTTGTTGAACCTGTTATAAAAAATTGCAACTAGGAACGCTAAAAATCGGCGAGCTCACGCCATAGCTCATACCACAGGACGTACTACTTTCGCTCAAATACGGTATGAGGTTTATATTTTATTGTTTTATTTTTGTATATAAATAGACATTGTATATTTGCAAATTATTTGGATTCTAATTTTCATATTTCTAAAAACACGTAGATGACCAATAAGGGGGAGTCTACTGATAAGATGAATGTTTGGCTTATGACACGTAGAGCAGATGACCCAGAAGTTATTCAGACCTTGGTAGTTTCCAAACACCTTTAATTGTATTTAAAGTTTATTTTTTATTTTTTGTGTGTCAACCATCTTAATTTGGCATATATGTCTTATTCAATACAGGATAAGTTTAATCGTCAACTCTCTATGCTACCTGAGGATTGTCGGACTTTGGAGGCTAGGAATGCCATTTTCCATGAGTTGATAGGTCATGACGGACATGGATATTGTCACACATACGAGAGAACTGTGCCTCGGAGAGTGGTGTATAAAGATGGTGCTGGGCCATCACAGTCAACACTCCAGCCATCGACTATTATTCAGATCACCCAGCAGGTTCGTGCGGAGCTAAGGGATGAGTTGAGGGAGGAGCTGCGAGCAGAGTTCTCTACACATTTACAGCATATGAGAGCTGAGATGATGGCCTTTGTGTCACAAGGGGCAAGTGTGGATCCCAACAGACAGGCTCAATATAAATTAAATTGTTTGATAGTTCAATTTTCACACAACATTATGTATAAAATTCGAATATGATTAACACATTATGCATTGACTATCATAGGTTCCTGATGCATCGAGTGGCCACCGGGCATTTAGGGAATCTGCAGAAGACGAGAATCCATATACACCACCACCAAAAGATCAGGTATAAAATGTATCTTTGCATTCTAAGCTAAAATGTATGTTTACATTCTAAGTTAAGAGACTTGTAGGAGAAGACGAGACTCAAATCGGGGTCCCAGATTGGGAATTAGAAGCAGATTTAGCATGAAACTTGGCACACAAGACCGTCTAGGCACAAGAGACTTGTGGGAGAAGACGGGGCTCGAATCGGGTTCCCGGTTTGGGAGATAGAGTCGGATATCACTCTAGGCAAACTACTTCTTAAGAAACTTGAATTCGAGGTGTTGACGCCCCAAAATCACCAAACGATATCGGTTTAGCACGAAACTTGGCACACACGACTGCCTAGGCACGAGAGACTTGTGGCAGAAGACAGGACTCCAATCGGGTTCCTGGTTTGGAAGTTAGAGCCGGATTTCGGTCTAGGCAAACTAGTTCCTTAAGAAACTTGAATTCGAGGTGTTGACGCCCCAAAATCACCAAATGGCATCGGTTTAGCACGAAACCTGGCACACACGACTGCCTAGGCACGAGAGAGTTGTGGGAGAAGATAGGGCTCAAATCGGGTTCCCGAATTGGGAGTTAGAGTCAGATTTCATTTTAGGCAAACTAGTTCCTTAAGAAACTTGAATTCAAAGTGTTAAGGCCCCAAAATCACCAAACGATGTCGGTTTAGGACGAAACCTGGCACACAAGACCGCCTAGGCACGAGAGAGTTGTGGGAGAAGACGGGGCTCGAATCGGGTTCCCGGATTGGGAGTTAGAGTCGGATTTCATTTTAGGCAAACTAGTTCCTTAAGAAACTTGAATTCGAGGTGTTAAGGCCCCAAAATCACCAAACGACGTCGGTTTAGCACGAAACTTGGCACACACGACCGCCTAGGCACGAGAGACTTGTGGGAGAAGCGGGGCTCGAATCGAGTTCCCGGATTGGGAGTTAGCGCCGGATTTCACTTTAGGCAAACTACTTCCTTAAGAAACTTGAATTCGAGGCGTTAATGCCCCAAAATCACCAATTAGCTCGAAACTTGGCACATACGACCGCCTAGGCACGAGAGACTTGTAGGAGAAGACGGGGCTCGAATCGGATTCCCAGATTGGGAGTTAGAGCCGGATTTCACTTTAGGCAAACTAGTTTCTTAACAAACTTGAATTCGAGGTGTTAACGCCCCAAAATCACCAAACGAGGTCGGTTTAGCACAAAACCTGGCACACACAACCGCCTAGGCACGAAAGACTTGTGGGAGAAGATGGGACTCCAATCGGGTTCCCGAATTGGGAGTTAGAGCCAGATTTCACTTTATGCAAACTAGTTCTTTAAGAAACTTGAATTCAAGGTGTTAACGCTCCAAAATAACCAAACGACGTCGGTTTAGCAAGAAACTTGGCACACAAGACCACCTAGGCACGAGAGACTTGTGGGAGAAGACGAGGCTCGAATCGGGTTCCCGGATTAGGAGTTAGAGCCGGATTTCACTTTAGGCAAACTAGTTCCTTAAGAAACTTGAATTCGAGGTGTTAACGCCCCAAAATCACCAAATGACGTCGGTTTAGCACGAAACTTGGCACACACGACCGCCTAGGCACGAGAGACTTGTGGGAGAAGACGGGACTCCAATCGGGTTCCCGGTTTGGGAGTTAGAGTTGGATTTCGGTCTAGGCAAACTAGTTTCGTAAAAAACTTGAATTCGAGATGTTGACGCCCCAAAATCACCAAACGGCATCAGTTTAGCACGAAACTTGGCACACACGACCGCCTAGGCACGAGAGACTTGTGAGAGAAGACAGGACTCCAATTAGGTTCCTGGTTTGGGAGTTAGAGCCAGATTTCGATCTAGGCAAACTAGTTCTTTAAGAGACTTGAATTCGAGGTGTTGACCCCCCAAAATCACCAAACAACGTTGGTTTAGCACGAAACTTGGCACACACAACCGCCTAGGCACGAGAGACTTGTGGGAGAAGACGGGACTCTAATCGGGGTTTCCGATTTGGGAGTTAGGGCCGGATTTCTGTCTAGCCAAAATTATTTACTAAACTATCTTTGTAATTATATGGTAGTTAATTTTTTATGTTTTTCTGTAATTAAAATATTAACACAATTATATTGTCATTAATTATTTTTGTTTTGTTATTTTCAGATATTTCCTGAGTAGCAGTTTGCTTTTTGTGGAATGCAGGGGTGTAAAGATTATGACCAACTTTTGTTTTTGTAACCCACGGAAAAATCATGAGGAAAACTTTTTTTTTTTATTTACGTTATTTAGATTTGTGAACAACATTATGTATGTATTATGCAACATTATGTAGTGGGATAATTTTGCTGATGTATTGTTATGAATGAAAGAATATTTTAATTATGGATGAATTTTTATTTATATACTGGACTTTTTATATTATTATGTAATTATCAGTTTTTTTAAGTTATTTTTCATTTAATACAGGTTATTTTCATATTTTTAATAATTTTATTACATTTTTTTTTTTTTTGAGACAGCACCACACACACCGTCTCAAAAAAAAAAATGGAACTGTGGTTTTTTTGACGGCGATGTCTTTATGCATAAAGATAGGGGAATTGGTTGAAAATGAAGACTTTTAGCGACGGTGTTATTTGCCGTCGCCAATAGTACTTTAGCGACGGCATCAGGTGCTGTCTCAAATAACCCTTTAGCAACGGTGTTTTGCCGTCGCAAATAACCCTTTTAGTGACGGCAACATAGTGTCGTCTCAAAAAAACTCAGATTTTCACGTGTTAATGCCGACAGGATTTTTCTGTCGCAAAAAGGCTTTTTGCCGTCGCAAAAAAAAGGCGACGGCATTATGCCGTCACTAAAACCCTTTTGCAATCCCCTTTGTTGCGACCTCCCACTTGCCGTCACAAAAAGCCAGTTACCGTCGCAAAAAACCTTTTGAGACGACGTTTTGGGTATTTGCGAGCAATTTTTTTGTAGAGTTTGATACCTAAGTCACAAATTTCTTCTTTTTTTAAAATGTCTTTTTATGCAGATTCAGAATTTGAGCAAATGCAAATGTTAGGTTTTAAAAAAAAAATTAAAACAATTCTATTATTTATGGTTGTCTGTTCAACTTTAATATATTTTCAAACCTATTATTTATGTTTAAAATTTAAAAAAAAATGTAAAACTTTTTAACCACTAACTAAATATAATGAGAATTAAAATTAATTTTATTTTAATTCATTATACTGTGTGGAATGATTAATGTAATATCTCCTGTTGCTTGAAAAAAAAAAAATATTTTATCCATATTAGAGAATACAACAAAGTAGCAATTTTTTTTTATAATGATTATTGATTTTAGAAAATCTCGTGCATCGCACGAGTGACTACTAGTAATATATATATATACTAGTGGTGTTTGTCCACTCGATAAGTGTGTTAACCAGATAAGTATACTGTTAAATCTAAAAAATATAAATTTTGATTTTGATTTAAAGCCACACATATTATGTATCCCTCAAGTGGTAAGATACCAATCTCAAGGTTTTAATTTTGAGTCCTAACATTTCTTGTGATATTATGTATCAACACCATCTCAAGCCTCCCTTTAGATAAATAGATAGATAGATTTCACGAGTGGTTGACCAAAATCGTCATTAGGAATTACCTAATAAATTGTGTAAAAAAAAAAAAACCTTGTAATTCTCAAAGAATAGAAAAGAATTATAGGGAGATGGAAAAGATATGTATCATTAACGTGTGGGAATGTGGGAGTTGGAGAGAAAATCCATTTGTTTGGCAGATTTGGTCCAATATCATGAGATGGTGAGGCTTGCAATGGGCAATGCCTAGGTTTGTGAGTAGCTTATTTCATTGGTGGGCTGGTACTAAACTTCAAAAAAATGAGAAGATGATCGGGAAAGACATCTCCTTGGCTGTGCTAGAGTCCATTTGGAAACATAGAAATGACAATATTTTAATGACTCACAGTTGGATTTTAAGGTTGTGTGAAACTATCAAAGGATTACAATGTGGATCAAAGCTTTATGCCCCTCCTTGAGCTATTCAGTTAATGACATTGGGCCTGTTTGGTATGACTTATAAGCTACTTATTTCAGCTTTTAACTTAATTTAAACTAAAATATTGTGTTTGGTGTAGCTTAAGTTAACCAGTTTATAGCTTAAATCAAGCTATTTTTCAACTTATCTCAAAAGCTGGTCAAGAGGTGCTTAAGATTTCGACTTAAGCGCGTAGCTAGTGTGGGGGGTAAAATTACTTAAATGCCCTCGTCAATACCCAACTATTACCAAAAACCTAACTATATAAATCCCATTTCACAAAACACTGTTCATTGCACATTTGAGAGAGAGAGAGAGAGACAGAGGCGATTTCCAGCAGAGATTTTCGGCGATAGTGATTTCTGGCGGTGGCAAACTAGAGTTCTCTCTCTTCGCTATCTTTTCGCTCTCTGTTCACAATCTCTCTCTCTCTCTCTCTCACCATCTGAAACTCTTTCTCCTTCACCATTGCCATCGCAATCTGAAACCCTAACCGGAGCATCGCAATCTAGTTGGAGAACTAGAGCTCTCAACGAACCAGAACTCTCTCTCTCTTCGCGATCTGGTCGGACAACTAGGCTAGGGTTTTGGTCACGATATGGTCAAACCAAAGCTCTCTCTCTCTCTTTTCTCTTCTCTCTTCGTGATCTCTCTCTCTCTCTCTCTCTCTCTCGCATCTCTAGCGTTATTTCGACGGTGGCTAGGTCATCGACGGAGACGGCGAGCCATCTCCAGCCTGTACCCAACAATAAGATAAAAAAATATATATAAAAATAACAATTTTTATATTAAATCACACTAAAATAATTTTTATATTAAAAATACCAAATAATATATAATGAAATATATATATATATATAATAACAATTTTTATATTAAATAACAAATAATATGTAAAAAAACACAACATTAATATAAATTAGAACATGAATATTAATTGGTATTAATTTTAATGAATTAATAAATTAAACAAAATTAACAAAGAAAGAAGAGAGGAAGAAGAAAAAAAGAAGAGAAAAGAAAATAAGGAGAAAAAGGAAAGATTGTTATAAATTTATTTCACAATTAATATTGATATAAATTGCACAATTTATTTCAATTAATATTGATATAAATTTATTTCAATTAAATAACTTCTATTAAAAGAATTTTATATTTGGTATTGTAATAAATAAATTAAAAAACAATTGTTGCTAATTGATATTAATGAAAAAAAAATGAAATAATAAAAAAATGAAATAACTTTTATTAAATGAAATAAAAAAAATTAAATAACAATTGTTGTAATGAAATGTATCAATTTTTATATTAATTGATATTAATTATATTAACTTTCATTAATGAAATAATTTTTTTTTTAAAAATTAAAACTGAAGAAAATGAAAAAATAACAATCGTTATGTTCATAAGGGTAAAAATGACAATTACACAGTAAAAAACTATTTTACAACTTATTTACCAAACACTACTCCGTTTCTTAAATCTATAATTCCATAGCTGTACCAAATTTGACAACAGCTCTACTAAACGGGGCCATTATTTACGACCTACAAGAAGTAAAATTATGCATCAAGAACAAAATCTAGGAGGAGAGACGGAGGGGTGTGTGATTGTTGCAGCTGCTAGTTTGGTTGTATTGGAATGGCAAATTGGTGACTTCACTGTTAGCTGCATAGGTGTTTGGTTGCTTGTAAGCCTTTTGGTTGCTTTTTATTTGCTTCTTGTTGGTTTGTCACCAACCTTTAAGGTTGTGCCAGCAAATGATTGGACATTCTTCTTGGTGTCAACTTAATTGGGATCCCATTGCTTTGCTTTGATACTTTTTGCACTTCCTTCCCCTTTATTTTTATTTTTTTTATCATTGAAAGTCAGTTGTTAATTATTAGATTAGTACCTATGTAGTTAACCTCCTCACTTTTACAAAGCACCAAGTTTTTACTCCTTAATTCAACTCCCCCAAAAGAGAGTTAAACCCAGGACCACCCCTAAAAGACTAAACCCTTAAGAAAGTCATAGTGACCAATTAGGGTAGGCCTAATTCATTACCTCCTCCTTTATTGATGTAATCTCATATGTAATATATGTTATTTTTCATCACTTCTTTGCTGATAAAAAAAAATGATGTCTATGACTGCTCTTGCCTTTCGTTCTTTCTTGTCTTCTCTCGAAATTCCTCTAGCATTGAAACAAACACA
The DNA here is from genome assembly GCA_025200525.1 of Camellia lanceoleosa. Lineage (NCBI taxonomy): Eukaryota > Viridiplantae > Streptophyta > Magnoliopsida > Ericales > Theaceae > Camellia > Camellia lanceoleosa. Next base: position 127,307,427 of record CM045758.1, read on the forward strand.
TACATACATACTTTCTAAATTCCTCAAGCATTGAAACACATACATACATACATACATATCCTAAGCCATCATTCTATGTGTTAGTTTTAAAGTGCATTCATTAAATTCTATTAATAATTCAGCATGCTCATATTGTGGTCTTTGATTATGAAAATAGTAGTAACGGATGCATGATTGGAGCTGACTTGGCCCAGTCTAATTTACTAAATGGTAGACAAATTCGTCCCATCCATCGGTTTGTGGGTAATTATTCAATAATTCCAAAACATAAATACGTGGTATTCTATAGTATTATAATTGGTGGAGAAGGTGTGTAGAGGTGAGGTATTATGTTGGGTGAAAGGATAACATGAGGGGACATATTGAATGATAATTAATTAAGAAGTATAGACACATAGTACTTCAGAAATATTGAATAATTTCCCATGGTTTGGAGCCCTATGTTCACATGCCACGATTCCACTTTAGGACTAATAGGAGTAGTAATTACTCGATAGTGAAAAAAACCCAACACAACTTATGTTGTGTTTAGTTAAGTGATTTGGGAAAGAATTTAGAAATGGGAAGAGAAAAAATGTGTGAAATTATGTGAAATATAAATATATTTTATTCACATTTCACTTACATTTGTCATTTTTCTTTTCTAAATCCTTTCTCAAATCTTCTAATCAAACACAACATTAATGTAATAATTAGTGAAGGTGGTTGTTCTCCAATTTTTGGTACTTGTTCTTTTTCCTTTTTTTGATTCGCTCAATCATGGTGTGAATTGCTCAAGACGCACTCGAATTTGTTATGAGAGTTCATAATTGACTCAAAAATAATCGTACAAAAGGCTAAAAAACCACCAACTCGAATCATTGACAATGGTTTTAATAGGTATGGCAATGATGTCAAGAACAAAAGAGAAAATCACTTCAAGACATGTTATAAACGTCGTTATCTTTAAGATGTTATTTGCTCCCATAAACAGTGGCAACAGAAAATCCGCTTTAGGATATAATGAAATCCAACCAAAATTGTTTGTCAATTTGCATTTTGCACTTAACCAAAATTATCCCAAATACCTTCATTTATGCACGAAATAGAACAAGTTTGGAATTATGTTTCCACAGAAAACAAAACCTAGAACAAGATAAAGAATAATAGATTGTCTTATAGAAAGCCTTGAGAAAATAGGGAGAGTTTGAATTTTTTTGGTTATTTCTGAATGTCTAATTGGATCTTTATATAGATTAGAACATGATTGTTCCTAACCGTCACGTCTCTCCTTTTGATTTTGAATAAAATGGCCGTTAATAATAGTCATAAACTATTAACAATTTGAAACCTAACCGTTTGATCATATTTTGTAACATTTTAACCACCCGATCACGATAAAAAATTGTTTGTCCTCTCTTTCCTATGTGAGACAAGACTTCGTAAGGTAATAAAAGATATAAGAATGAAAGTTTTGAAAAACTCAAAAATCCAAAACAATGTTTAAATATTTTAAAAATATTTCAAAAAATATTAATCAACTTACATAAAGTTTTTAACAATTTTTTGAAGTGACTTTCCTTCCACTTTCTTTCTTGATAATAATTTAGCATGACAAAGGAAGAAATGGTTTGGGGTGGCCTATTGTGCTCATTACATGATCCATTTTGATAATCTATATATTTTACTTTTTAAAAAATCGAGTAAAATATACTTTTAGGAAATTAAATCAATCAGACATTGTTAATCTTTTCATCAAATGACATTTGTATTTGAAACTAAATACAAATATAATTTGATGAAAAGACTATCGATATCCGATCAACTAGATTTTTTTGCAAATATATTTTACTCGATATACTCGAAAAAGAAAACAATTTGAATTATTGAAATGAGTCTTGGAATAGCTCAATTGACCGTGCAACGTTGCTGCACACTATATACAGCAAGTTAAATTGGTTCGGGGTAAATTACATTGTGCACTCCTGCACTTTGTATCAAATCTCACTTTGACCTTTACACATGAAATCATAACAGCCAATGCCCTGCACTTTTGGTCAAATCCTATGTGATGATCGAGTATGTAAACCGCCTTACTTTATTTTGTGTGTGTCAGGTTCAACACTTTTTGAAATCTATCTCTCGGTTTTCCTCTCTCTTAACTTCAATTCTGAGTCCCACTTGTTTCGGGAGGCATGACGTTGAATTTGGGGGGTTTTACATTTAAGCTGGAATTTTTCTAGACTAGAAGGCCGAGCCAAGACGCGCAGAATCTAAGGAAATTTAGGTCGCAAACCGCATTATATGCAGTCGCGAAGCTAGTCTTGGGAGAAGTACCGAACGTCTTGGGGATCAAGTGTTGCACATGCTGACGCAGTTGGAACAAGAAACAAGTTGGATTCGAGAACTTTGTTTTTTTTTTCTTCTCTCTTTTGGCTGAGTGTGTGTCACTTTTAACCCTTCCTTCTCACTCTAAAAACACTTTTGCTCCTCATTCTCTCTAAAAACTCTTATCAAACACCAAGAACTTTTGATTTCTTGCAATCCATTGAGTTTTGATCTATCTTTTACACAAAATCTTGGAGAGCAAAGCAAGAACTTCACCTTGTATGGTGGGGATCAAATTTCTACAACTTCTAATTCTAGGGTTTCATCAAATCTCTCCATCAAACATGAGATAGGGACTTCCTTTGAGTCATAAATATATTTTTTGCAAGATTTATTGTTGATTTTCGAATTTCTCTTGTAAATATTGAGTATTGATGGTTGGCTCAACAATGTGGGTAGTTTGGGAGGGGTTTTGCTCCTCATTTTCCATGACATAATTTTCTTGAGGGTTTTAAATTACATTGGCTAGGGAGAAATGATTTTGAGGAAATTCTTTCAAAAGATTGGTGTGTGTATATGGTGTGGTTGTGAAAAACCTTGAAATTGGGGCTTTCAAAAGTTGTAAAGGTGTTTGCGATTGACATTGTTAATAAGTTATTTTATGGGCCAAAATGAGTAAATGATGAGAACTCTTTTATTATTGTTATGGACTTGAAAAATCTAGAAACCCTAGATGTTGATTTGTGATTATGTACCAATTTAAAGCAAAATATAACAATCCCAATCAAACAATCAAGAGAAAGAGACACAAAGATTGAAAAATCTAGAAACCCTAGATGTTGATTTGTGATTATGTACCAATTTAAAGCAAAATATAACAATCCCAATCAAACAATCAAGAGAAAGAGACACAAAGATTTTACGTGAAAAAATCACAATTGGACACCTTTCAATTGTGATAAAAAAACCACGGGCAACAGCCACAAGAACAATCCACTAAGAAGATATAAAGGAATTACACAGGTATCACTCTCAATTATCTAGCGAATTCACAACGCCTAATTGAACCAACCTCTATGTGCCTCTTCCAACCCCATCTTCAGCACGGAATTGTCTTTCTGATGAGCCACTCCGGATTCCCTCCAAAGCTTCAAGCTCGAATTCTTCAGAATTCACAACTGAAGAACAACTCTCTCTTTTAAACCATGAGTTAAATACTCAATAAAACATCAAAGAAAAATAACAAAATATCCCCAGATATAAACCTTTAAGAACCAAAAAGAAGATCTGGAGGACTTCAATCAATTACTTAGTTTTGGGAGAAAACCAAGTATTTATAGAGAACCAAAAGTAATCCAAGATTGGGAAGAAAACAAACTCCTTGAGAAATCCGGATTCTGAGGCTCGCTCGAGCGAAGATTTCCTGGCTCGAGCGAGGAGAGTAATTTTCATGATTTCTACTAGTGCCTTGGCTCGAGCGACGGATCCTTGGCTCGAGCGAGGAATACACTCTTTCAGGTTTTTGTATGGACGCAATCCTTGGCTCGAGCGAGCATTCCTTGGCTCGAGCGAGAAAGTCTTAGCTCGAGCGAGCACTCCTTGGCTCGAGCGAGCAACGGCTGACATGCAATTTTGAATGCAATTTTGAATTTTGCTTCGGCCGCGAGCTGACCGAGTAGCTCGACCCCCGTAATAATCAGCGAAGTGGCAATCTTGAAAGCATTAACATCACAAACTTCTCTGCATGGCTCGATTCGGATTTGGATTCGCATCTAATAAACTCATAGCCTCACTGAAATAAAAGTGTGAAAATAAATACATCTGAAAGGAGTTTTGTCAAACAGGGTTGCCAAGAATAAAAACCTAACAGGACTAAATGATGATCTTCATGGGGCATGAGATTTGTGAATGTTGTAGTTGTTGTTTAGTGTTGGTGTAGTCTTGTGAGGGCTAAAATGTTGAGGCAAATAAGAAATAAAGAAATATTGCTATTATTGATAAAATTAGATGAATATGTGGCTATTTGTGAAATGGCATGGAAAGGAGAAATGGGGGTTTTGATTCTCATGGGATTATTGTTGAAGTATTTTGAACATGGAGAAATAAATATTGTTGCAATGGTATTTGTTGTTTTGCTCATCCATTCAATCGGTTATCACATGTTTTGATTCGAGTTTGGAAACTTGCATTGAGAAAAGAAGTTTATAATAATTTTTTTTATATTTATTATTGAAATGTTTTGGGGTAAATACGTTGGTATATTCGGATAGGAGGTGTAGATGAAATTAGTTAAGTTGGCCTGAGTGTTCGGGGTGAAAGACCGAAAATACGCGCAGAGGAGGTACCACTTTCCTTTCGGTTAGCAACCGGTAAAGTGGGGTATTGATAGAGCTAGTTATGCCTACTTGTAGACACTAACCTAGGGATTACCTGAGTCGTATTTAGCGCCCCGCCCCGCCCCCCCTCGGCCGCGAATTAAATTGATAATTTGTGCATTTCTTTTTGAGACATCAAGATATCATTCAGCATAAAGGATTTTCAAAAGATGACAATGTGATTTTTCACATCAGAAGCATAGCATGGCATATGTATTTCTTTTTATGAGGCTTGTACAAAATGTATATACTTTGTTATGGATTTCTCTACTGAGCTTTATGCTCATCCCTATGGGATTTTGATGCAGGAAAAGATGTGGTGATCCCACCGAGTTGATGGCGTGCACATATTTTGTGAGGAGTAAATGACTCTATTTTTGTTGTGATTTATTTTACTAGCCAAGGGTTATAAATGTATGGATTTATGAAACCATTTTTGTGTAACCAGGCTTAAGCCTTGGAACATGTAAGTCCTTAAGGGCATTTTATTTATTTTGAGATTTGATGTTCTACATGCTATAGATTCATGTATTTCCATACCTTTGAATGTATAATTCACATGTGGGACTTTTGTACAAACCTTATTGATTAATGATGTAGAGGTTGGAGATTTGCTATTATTCCTTAATGGATGTTGGTGGATGTACCTTATTGTGTTGAGTTATTTTGGGGCGTTACAACTTGGTATCAGAGCTACTGGGTTTGAATACTTGGGGCTCGCGGGAAGTGGTAGTTTTGCCACAGTGAGTTCATTTCGCATGATTAGGAAATGTTTTGTTTTTCGTGATTATGTGATAATATGCTTATGTGACTATATGGGTATGGGATTGGACTTTTGGGATGTTATTTGTGCCTATTAAATTCCTTGAGGTCTTATTAGAAGGGTACCTGATCAATACTCGTTCTACTAAGAATTCTTGGTTTTTCATAGAATGAATCTCATCACAAAAGAATAATCCGTTTGTGCTTACGTGACTAAGTGCTTATGTGGAGTGAATTGAATTGTTGTACGATAGAAATTGTATAGAATTGTTGTATTCAAACGAGTGAGAGGATTCGCGAGCACATTTGAGATTATGTGCTAAGTTGTTTATCTTATTCCTTAATTAGAATGTCAGGAAGGGGTCAAACCCGTGACGGTAGAGGTAGTAGAGGTGGAAGACGTGGCAGGGCTCACCGGGGTGTGCACAAGGTACCGGTCTATGAGGTTCCGATGCAAGAGGAAGGGTTAGGCCAAGCTAATATGGCCGAGCAAGGGAGGCAAGTGGAAATTTCGAGACAAGCGGGTCAAGCCGCAATGGGGGCTCTAGCTCAAGAAATGATAGGGGCTTTGAGGGAGTCGATGAACCTACTAAGGGTGGAGAACCAAGCTAGAGAGAACACTGTAGAGGCAAGGGTGAGCTTTCTCACTAGGGAGTTTTTGCTGGCCAAACTAGATGAGTTCCATGGTGGTCCCGAGCCTAAGAAAGTGGATGAGTGGCTTGAACAGACGGTGAAGACATTTGAGATGCTTCATATCGAAGATAGTGAGCTTAGAGTGACTCTTGTGAGTTACTATCTCAAGGGAGATACAGTCCAATGGTGGAAATACGCCAAAGGCCGAATAGAATCAACATGAGAAGCATTTGTGGTGGCTTTCCAAGACAAGTACCTACCTCCCACTACGGAGAGGTTGAGGCAAGAATTCCAGGACCTTAAGCAACTCAACATGTCCATGGCTGAGTTCGAAGTGGCTTTTTCTAGTTTGTCCCAGTTTGCACAGGAATTGGTAGCAACGGAAAAACGTCGTTGCATTGAGTTTGAGAAGAAGCTAAGGACCAAAATCTTGTTCAAGGTTGCCAGAAACATGATCCGAAATTATGACCGACTTGTGAAAGCAACAGCCCACGTAGAGATTACTGTAGAGGCCAAGGAGGAGAGAATCTGAGGGTCAAGGTTGAGGGGTCAAGGGTCATAGGAGGACTATAGGCCTAACAAGAAGAACAGGAACACATTTTCATCCCAATCCCAACCATAGCAGTCTAGATCCACCTTTTCCTTGCCTAGTGTGGGCTCGGGGAAGAGTGCACTGGGTGGCTTTTCTTGCTTCAAATGTGGCCAACTAGGTCACAAGGCCTTTGCATGTCCGCAGAAGAGAGGAGAACAGCAGATGTTGCCGCCACCACCACTACCTAACAGATCTCAGAGTCAGTCTCAAAGTAGGGGGCAGGGGCCTACTTACTATCAGTGTGGTCAATCAGGGCACATGAAAAGAGCTTGCCCATAGTTTGGAGGCACATCTGGGGCATCTGGGTTGAGGCAGACTCAGAGCCACCAGCAGGCTCACTCAGTCCAGACTTCGCGAGCTAATCAGGGAGCCGCTTCGGCTAGGTCAGTGCAGCAAGCCTATGCTCTGAGAGATGAGCAGGTTGATCAGAGGCCACAGGGGCGTGTGTATACTGTTATTGCACCAGAGCAGTTTCCAAGATCCTTAGTTGTGAGAGGTATTTTTGTTGTATGTAATTCTTTGGGTAATGTGTTGATAGATATGGGTGCGTCTTATTCATTCATATCTACTGCATTTGCATCTGCATTGGGATTAAGGATGGCACGGTTAGTGTCTCCGCTTGAAGTCGTGGACATATTTTGTGAGGAGTAAATGACTCTATTTTTGTTGTGATTTATTTTGCTAGCTAAGGGCTATAAATGTATGGGTTCGTGAAACTATTTTTGTGTAATTGGACTTAAGCCTTGGAACATGTAAACCCTTAAGGGCATTTTATTTATTTTGGGATTTGATGTTCTACATGCTATAAATTCATGTATTTCCATACCCTTGAATATATAATTCGCATATGGGACTTTTGTACAAACTTTATTGATTAATGATATAGAGGTTGGAGATTTGCTATTATTCCTTAATGGATGTTGGTGGATCTACCTGATTGTGTTGAGTTATTTTGGGGCGTTACATCCTACTTTAGTGCATGTACATGAAATTGCGACAGTCAACCCCCGATACTTTTGGTCAAATCTCACTTTGATCCCTATACAAGTGTCAATGTTTCTTTTTCTGTTATTTAATTGTTAAATCTTTAACAGAATCTAGTTATATGATAAGAATATGACTACGACATGAGGGTAAGAAAGGAAAATCATTTATATTTTTTACTAATACACACTTTATCTCAAAATTTACATCAAAATATGACTGTATTAGGTTAAAACAAAATACAGATTGTGAACAATTAAGAAGATGAACCAGGATTTTGCATAAATTGGAATCACGAAACCCTATTTTTCACGGTAATACAGTCTTCTATTTATTTATCTTTATTTTTCTTTGATTTCTTTGTCGTATTTTTTTTTTTTTTTTTTGAATTTCAAAAACTCTACATTCTTGCCTTTTCACCCTAATTTTTACCATACAAATATATATATATATATTGTAATATATAACTCTCATGTACTTATCACGTAAGACAAAATGTATTAGTGGAAAACATGAATGATTTTTCTCTTTTACCCTCATTTCGTAGTATAGGAGATTAACTGTCATGATTTCATGTGTATGAGTTAAAGTGAGATTTGATGCAAAGTGTAGGGGTGCAAAGTGTAATATACCCATCGATTCGTATTGCAATTTGATTGTTGTGGCCTACTATGACTTGCTCCATGACACTGAATCAATTTTTTTTTTAAAAATTAATTTATTTAAGGAAAGTAAAAAATAAATTTAAAAAAAAGGCAATAAATGGTAGACATTATGAAGGCAATATCATAAAAAAAAAAAAAAAAAAAAAAAAAAAAAAAAAAAAACTTTTATAAAGATTCTCAACGCTTGGATTAGTTTGTAATATTTTATTATATATTATGCAATTACTATTAAATTAATTTTATGAAGATTTTTATATATTTATTTAATGATACGTAACATTAATCATAAAAAAGATAGACAAGAGTAAAGTATAAATTTTAGAATTATAATGACGATTTATATTTTAGACAAGCTAAGGGGAGTGTTGGTAATTTTTCATATCGAAAATTGTTTAAGACCACTAAAATAATGAGTTCTAATAGTTCTAAAAATAATGTAACTCTAATTAATTTGATATTTTGCTTTTTATTTTTTTTATTTTTTTATTTTCTACACTATCAACTTATTAAAATTGACTTAGGGTTAGTTTGGGGTGTCCTAAAAAAATGTATTTTTTGTCTTTTTACGAAAAGATGTGCAGAAAAGTAAAGAGGTGATGTGATGGAAAAAAGATAAAAAGATAAAAAGATAGATTATGTAATTCATGCCAAACTAAGCCTTAATACTTTTTTTTTTTTTAGTGATATGTATCACCACTGTTTCCGTACCCATGTTAGGTCAATAACAATAACTACTTGTCAGGTCAACAACAATACCACTACAAGAGTGGATTTTCTCTGCCACCATACATGTGCCATCTAAAATAATGTGATTGTCATTATCAATAAGAAAAATTGGAAAAACGATCAAATCAATTGAATCGAATTGGATTGGTTATATTTCATCTTTTTTTAAATAAAATTTAATTTTTATGATTTTTAAATTTAGATTTTTTTTTCATTATTTTTTATTCAATATTAATTCAAGTACTTTTTGTGTCAAATTAAATCGAAACAGATTATTTTAATATATATTACATTTAATATATATATAATAATATAATGATATTAATGAGTATAATAAATTATTAACTTAATTAAGTAACTTTATCATTTTTATAATCTAAAGTTTGTAAATTGTTATTATATATAATCTTAATTTTGACTCATTATTATTGAAATTTTAGTATTTTTTTTAAAAAAATTTTTTTGTATTTTCGTTAATCAAGGAATTGAAAAATATTTATTAAATGGATAGATTTTATATGCTTAAAGTGATGGACAAATAACTAATTTAATATTTTTATATAAATTAGTGAATATATTAAAAAGTGGTTCAAATTTGAAAGGTTCTAAACTACTTAAAGAAAACCAAACTTCAATCGGTGCGGTTCGGTGTGGTTTAACGGGAGAAGCAATTTGTATTGGTACTCAAAATAATAAAACTAACATGAACAATTCGGTGATTATTTTTACTCAAATAAGGATTGTGTGGAACCTGCAAATCCCGGTCTAATAATCTTGAGATTATGGGTTAAGTCTCGGGACAATCACTTTGTGCACTATGCCAAAAATTAAATGTATACTCAATCTTTTTCCTCCTAAACATATATTAATGTGTACTATTTAAGTTTTTTTTTTTTATCGACTGTATCAAATCGATTACAATTCTCAATTTGCTGGCACGGAATTATTTACAATGATCTAAATAAGTATATTTTCTTTTTTACAAAAAATATAAGAATAATATGACTTAAAAAAAATAAAAAGATAAAAAATATCCTTATATAACACAGACATTTATTTTGATTCTAGGTTCACAAGCAATTAAATTGATTCTAGGTTCACAAGCAATTAAAGGTTTGAATATTCGGTAGGTGGGTATTTTTATTGAATAATACTTTGGACCCACATATTGAGAGGGTGACCCCCATTTAAAGGTTTGAATATTCGGTAGGTGGGTATTTTTATTGAATAATACTTTGGACCCTCATTGAGCTTGATCCCCACCACCCCACTGATTTTTGATTAGCTGAAACTTCTCTTTTCTTTTCTTTTTTTTTTCTTTTTTTTTTTTTTTTTTTTTTTTATGTAACTTTTTTAACTTGCTAGCACAGCCCCACTAGGAGGTGGGGTGCTGAGGGTCACCCCCATTGAAGTCCCCAGCAGTGCTCATTTTTATTTAGGTATACCTCTTCAGATTTACTTAACAATTTGTAGGCAGCAGCATCACGGAATATTAAATACTTATCTTGATTTTGAATAATTATTCAGTAATCTCATAATATAAATATGTGGCATTTTATAATATTGTGATTAATAGAGAATGTGAGTAGATGGTATTGTGTTCAGTGTTTAAAGCACATGAGAAAACATATTGAATGATAATTAGTTAAGGAATACAAACACGTGATACTCTGAGAATATTGAATAATTTCTCCTTAATTCTAGGGTTCACAAGCAATTAAAGGTTTGAATATTCGGTGGGTATTTTTATTTAGGTATACTTTTTCATGTTTACTTCAAATATAAATTATTTTTGTAATTTTAGAAATTACATTTCATCTTTTCAAAATTTTAATTTTATAATAAATTTTATCAATAAATTATCAAATTAATTAACAATTTTTAATAATGTCAGAAATTATTTCAATTAATAATTCAAGTAATTTTATTATTATATAGGAGAGTAGTTAGGAATTTTATTTTTTCAGTTTATTCTGTTTAATAAAAAATTCTTACAAGGGGATATTTGTAATTTTTTAAATCATAAGAGGCAATTCATATTTTAAGTATACTTTAGAAGGTGTATTTGTAATTTATCCGAATAGTTATTTATTTATTTATTGCCCTTTGGGATTTGCCAAAATTGTCTTTTTTTTCTCTATTCATTACAGTCAATGAGGGAAAGAGAGGTGGTGGTTGATAAAATTAAAAATTAAAAATTAAAAATTTAGCATGAAAATTGAATGTTGAATTTTTTAAAATTGAAAATCCGTTTGATCAAAATTTAAGTGCCGAATTAAAATAAATTGATCTATATTTGAAAATTATTATTTTAAATTATAATTATAATTTTTAATTTTATATTGTGATAATGAGTTGGTAATGGTAATGGTAGTGATGATGGTGATGGTAGATGCAACAATGGTGACTATTGAACGAATAACAGTGGTGGTGGAAAAAAAGAGATAGTAGTTGTGGCGATAGTGGAATAGTAATGCAGTGGAGATAAAAAGAGAATGCAGAAGTGGTGTAATGATGGTTGTGGTTATGCTAATGGTTGTAGAGGGTAGAGGTGAAGGGTTGTAGTTGTTGTTATGATGGTCGTAATGATAGTGGCAACTATGGTTGTACGGGGAACAAATATCCTCTGCTTTCCGTACTCCTTGGACTCAAGCTTCGTGCAACGTCGCCTTGCCTGCAAACAAAGAGACGGTGATCTGCCCGGCGGGGGTGATGACGAAAACCCCCTCCGACGATCAAGTTAGGTCACTTGAGGAAGAAGAAGAGCACTGTTTAGAGAGAGAGAGAAAGTGGTTCCGATAGCATCCCTCTAACGTTCCCCATTCCTCATTTTCTACGCTGGCCATGCCGCCCCAGGGATTGTGCGCCAGACTACCTCATTGTCCTTCCCCGGACAGTGGTCAGATCGCCTCTCTATTCCTTACACGTGTTCGCGTCAATACCGCCAAACAACGATGGCCAAACTGTCAAACGGTATTGATGCACACCATTGGCGGGTTTCTCCTATTGCACTCCAATTGGACCTGGCAATTCCCACCGAGCTAGGCATAGCTCGGTCAGCTCAGCCTCAATCCAAGACCTCAGGCAAGACCACACTCAACTGAACCAGCCCGGTTGCACGACCCAATCGACATCTCAAGTCATGACTTAGCACGGCTTGCCTGCTTAGTGCAAATTTCCCTCACAATTGCCCCTTAATTTCGTCCGCACACGCGTGACCGGAATTACAATACTAGGCCAGGCTAGACTCTTTGCCTGTTGGTTCCCTTTGTCCAACTGTTAGCTTCCAATTCCTTCTGTTGTAACACGATTGGGACTACTGAACTTTAGTTTAGTTTAGTGTTCAACATTGAGATAGCTCGGTTATGACACTCAAATGCCCCTTTCAACCATCATACTTGGGTAGGGGAAGACCAACTAGTGCACGGATAATTAACCGAGCAAGACATCGGCACTTGCAAGCTTTGACAACCGAACAATAATTTCTGTAACTTCAACTGAGCTAAAGCTTAGAACAAAGCTATCTCAAACCGAACCAACAGTCCTAAACACCGAGCTGACAACAAGCCGAGCAATGGGGCCAATCAAAAAGTAATAGTTGATCAGATAATTGAGGAATTGCTAACAATATTCAACCCACGTTCAAAGTAATCAAAACAAATAAATGTGCAGGGCATGACCATGAAGGAATTCAAGGTGGGGCCCAGGTCTTGATTTTTCCAAAGCCAAACCAATTTTGTAATAAAAGTGCTTGGTGGGCCAAGCCTTGCATTATCATGGAATGAATTTCCTTACTTGGAAAACTTGCCCGTGCACTTATTCAACAAACAACATATTAATTAATATGTTAATGTTTGGTGGGTCCCGCCTTGCTTGCCATACATGGTAATGGCATACATGTATTCTTTGACTTTGCTTACTGCACACGCATTATTCGAGCAAACTTACTGGTGGGCCGAGCAACTCCACAAATTGTATAATATCCTTCGAGCTAACGTGTTTTTTAATAAGAATAATCAATGGAAAATTATGTTTCCTCGGTCCCACTTAGAAAATTAATTGGTGATGTTACGGCGTTTGGTCGGTCACTATTTTGATTGCACTTTAGCTTGGTCTGAAGTGCTTTGGTTCTATAATTGAAATTAGACCGTACTGCACTATTCATGCCGAGCTACGACTGCTCCCTGATTTCGACCAAGCTACGAACTTTTCTTACTTTTATTGAGGACCAAGCTGTAGAGCTCTCAAATCGGGCTGTCAGCCTCGAAACTAGGCTATGCCCACTCTGTTCTTTCGACTGAGCTAGAGATAACCCACTGGTTCTGAAATCCAAGCTCCAAAGCTCTTACCGTAGTATCTGAGCTAAATTGAATTTTTTGCTAGCTCTTGGGCCTAGATTCTAGAAGGGTTGGAATAGAAACCATATCTCTACTCCATGACCGAGCTAAATATCTTAGGTGAATAGCCATAGTTTCTGTCTCAATAAGCCGAATTAAAAAAATACCCACTACCGAGTTATAATTTTGCATCAACTCAAAACTCCTCAATTCTGAGACCGAGCTAGGAACTGCGCACATAGCTGAGCTATAATTGCTTTGTGCTCTCCACCGAGTTATGGACTTTACTTGCTAATTTTGCAATCGAACATACCGCTCATTTTTCAACAATTGAGCCAATTGCCTTTAGGTAATAACACTTGCTCCAAAATCAAACTAAATTCCTTTAGCTCTACAGCGGAGCTAAGAATGTTGCCCCTGGATAATAACCGAGCTACCTCAAAATTATCATCTCGTGGCGCTCTTCAACCGAGTCATCGGGCTATTTTCTCAACAAAAATTTTTAACCGAGCTATATTGGCTAATTTCGCTTTAGAGCGAGCTCGCCAAGAGCAACTGCTAATTTTAGTGAGGAATTTGCAAATCCCAGATGACATCCTCTTTGAGCTAGCCAATGAGGGGATAGAGCCTTGGGGCCGAGTTGATTCGGACCCCTTTACGTTTACCTTGAACGTCTTTGTGCTACTCTTTTTTCTGGAGCTTTATGCAAATCTCGAACAAATCTTCGACTTTTACCTTGCCGAGCAAAATCTACTACTAGGCAAGGAATGCATGTGTTTGAAAAGAACATCAACTTTTTTGGTCGAGCCAAATTATCTCGGCCAAAAGCCTTAAGAGTTGATCAAAACATCAAAAGGCTTGGCCGAGCTAAATCATCTCAGCCAAAAATCTTTGAAGTTGAACCAATCATCAAAAAGCCTTAGCCGAGCTAAATCATCTCGGCTAAAAGCTTTCAAAGTTGAACACATCAACTTTTTTGACCGAGCTAAATCATTTCGGTCAAAATTCTTGGAGTTGAACAAAACATCAACTTCTACGGTCGAGCTAAATCATTTCGGCAAAAAACTCTCAAAGTTGAACAAAACATCAACTTCCTTGACCGAGCTAAATCATATCTGTAACATCTGCTCGGCGGAGATCCGAGTTGAATAAATCATCAACTCGTTTGGCCGAGCAACATCTGCTCGGCGGAGATCCGAGTTGAACAAATCACCAACTCGTTTGGTCGGGCAACATCCGCTCGGCCAAGCTCTGAGTTGAACAACTCATCAACTCGTTCGGCTGAGCAAAGATCTTTTTTTGGCAAGATCAAGTCATTGAGATCAACCTTACTGCTTTCCCCCCAGTCTGGGTTCCTGCTTTAAACTTACACTAGCAAAGCAGTGACCCAGACTAGATGGGGTGCCCCTAGACCGTGTTCGCTCTTCGGTTGGAATTCTCTTCGACTGAATAAATCATCAGTTTTTCGATGAAAGTTAGAGAGTAAAATCAGTTTGGCGACTTCTTGGCAAGCAAAATCAGCTTAGCTCAGCATGGAATTTCAATGTTGGCGAGCAAAGTTAGCTCGGAAACTTACATCTTGGCAAGAAAAATCAACCCAGCAAGGCTTCTTGGCGAGCTAAATCAGCTCGGCAAGAGACTCCAAAGTTGGCGAGCTAGGTCAACTCGGTACCTTGCATCTTGGTGAGCAAAATCAGCTCGGCAAGGAACTACAAGGTTGGCGAGCAAGGTCAGCTTGGCACGTTGGATCTTGGCAAGCAAAATCAACTCGGCAAGGAATTACAAGGTTGGCGAGCAAGGTCAGCTCGGTACCTTGCATCTTGGCGGGCAAAATCAGCTCGACAAGGAACTCCAAGGTTGCGAGCAAGGTCAGCTCGGCGACTTTCTTCTTGGCGAGCAAGATTATCTCGGTGAGGAGTTCTAAAGTCGGCGAGCAAGGTCAGCTCGGCACCTTGCATCATGGCGAGCAAAATCAGCTCAGCAAGGGACTACAAGTTTACGAGCAAAGTCAGCTCGGCACGTTTCTTCTTGGCAAGCAAGGTCAGCTCGACAAGGAATTCCAAGGTCGGCGAGCAAGGTCCGCTCCGCGACTCCTTTCTCGGCGAGCAAGGTCAACTCAGCAAGGAACTCCAAGGTCGGCGAGCAAGGTCCACTCCGCGATTCCCTTCTTCGTGAGCAAGGTCAGCTCGGCTAGGAACTCCAAGGTGAGCTAGGTCTGCTCCGCAACTTGCTTCTTGGCGAGCAAGATCAGCTCAGCAAGGAACTCCAAGAGCGGGAGTAAGGTCCGCTCCGCGACTTGCTTCTTGGCGAGCAAGATCAGCTCGGCAAGGAACACCAAGGTCGGCGAGCAAGGTCCGCTCGGCGCCTTGCTTCTTGGCGAGCAAGATCAGCTCGGCAAGGAACACCAAGGTCGGCGAGCAAGGTCCGCTCGGCGCCTTACTCCTTGGCGAGCAAGATCAGCTCGGCAAGGAACACCAAGGTCGGCGAGCAAGGTCCGCTAGGCGCCTTGCTTCTTGGCGAGCAAGATCAGCTCGGCAAGGAACACCAAGGTCGGCGAGCAAGGTCCGCTCGGCGCCTTGCTTCTTGGCGAGCAAGATCAGCTCGGCAAGGAACTCTAAAGTTGATTAAAACCATTAACAAACCTCTTGCCGAGTAAAATCCATCCGACAAAGAATTTCAAAGTTGATAAAATCATCAATGAACCTCTTGCCGAGCAAAATCCGTCCGGCAAGGAATTTTGATCTTTCTATCAAAATGATCGTTAGTTGCCCCTAGGACCGCACTAAATCCGCTTGGCGAGGCAAACATACAACAATTCTCAAGAAAATAGTCTACTTGTTTCATTGTGCCAATGGCAAAAAAGGGTTACAGAAACAGAACCAATAACAAAACTTTAGATTGGCAGAGCTTGACGTTCTAGAAATGGATCAGTCATTTGCAAACTGCGATTTTTATGCCCCTTTTCCTCGGTCTTCTTACAGACGCCTTCCGAAAACCGAACTCCCTACATCTCTTCCATGGTGGTTTGCATGTCCATTATCTTGTCCGACTGCGTAAACCTTTCGCTTTACTCTCTTGTTCTCTACTACCGGACTTGACGTCACGGTAGCTGCAGTTATATCGTCTTCGACTCGAATATGCTTATCAATGCGTTGCATGAGCAATTCCATGGTCGACGGTTGATTCATTGTGAGCGAGTCTCGCAGCCTATGTCTGACTGGGAGACCACGCTTGTATTGGGTAATCGCCAGATTGGTGGGGCAGTCGATGATCTCATTGTAGGTTTCCCAGAACTTCGCATTGTATGCCTTCAAAGAATCTCCAGACTCCATCTTGATGCCCAGGAGATGGTCGACCTCCTTTGGTGTTCGAGTGTTGGTCTTGAATTTGGTGACGAAGGTCTCCACTAGCTGCTGCCATCCCTCGATGCTCCCCTCCGGAAGCCTCTCGAACCATTTCAGGCCCATTTCACCTAAGCTTGCCGGGAATATGAGGCACATCAGGGCGTCATTGCGCCGGTGGCCAGCCATTACTTGCCGGTAATGACTCACGTGCATGTACGGATCCGTCTCGCCGTCATACAACGTGAACTTAGGCTGGTGGAATCCGACAGGGAGTGTTGTACTCTCGATTTCTAGAGACAGCGGCGTGGCTGCAAGTCTCGCCAGCTCTTTGTCCACTAGCACAGGGGTCACCATCCTGCGCGCTGGCATTGCCACTTCTTCACTACAACGGATTTGGGAGCTTAGCCTCTGTAACACCGGCAATCTCTAACTCTTTTTACGGCATGCCCTCTCCTCCAACACATCCCTCAGGTCTCTGGAACAGGTGGAAAAAGAGATGTCGATTTCCCTCAAGTCTCTCATTAAGTGTGTGGGAAGAGGAGATATGGTGTGTGCATATAAAAGCTCCTTGAATACCGGTGGATGAAATTTTCAGCCTTGTCGAAATTACCTCATTGCCCCTTTGCTCGCTACCATTATTATTTCATTACAACCATCCCACGTCATCGCATACACATTGTCTCATATTTTAATTTTTTCAAAATTCCTCAACAACCTCTTTACATTGTCCCAAATTTCAATGTTGAAAAGTGATACACAACTGCAAAGTTTTAATTTGAGCCAAAAAAAAAAAAAAAAAAAAAAAAAAAAAACAATAAATATCGTATCATAGATGGGTCCACCCATTTCTACCCCTTTACATAAAGGGTGAATACCACTATGACGAAAATTTCAGCTTCTGCGACTTGATTTTATTGCTCCTTTGCTTGCTTGTTGGAGTGTAATTTGGGCAGATTCAATTTGAATAATTTGAATTTAGTTTAAATTTTTTTAGGATTTAAATAACATATTTTCAAATTCGATACAGATTTAAATAAAAATTTCAAAGTCCGAATTAAATTTATACAGATTTGGATAAAGATATCAAATAACCCAACCAATTCAAAATCTGAATTATACATATATAGATATAAAAAAATATTATATATATATAAAAATTATTAGCCATTACATGATATTAAAATAATTTAGATTATTAAATCATATTAAATATATATTATATATACAAATAACATAAAATCTTATTCTTTTTTTTTTTTTAATTTTCACTCATAAATTGCAAAGACTACTATAACAGTATCTCTCTTACATTATATAAATTATTTGTTTTGATGATATTAATGATTTTATATATATAAAAAAAAAAATATAAATAGAGCTAAATTTTAATAATTTAATAATGTAACTGTAAAAAAAAAAAAAAAAAAAATACAATTCAGGCAACTCGGTCAATTTTAGTTTAACTCGGGTCGGATTTGGACAGATAACCTCGGGTTACAATTCGAGCTTAGGTGGACCTGAGCAGATCTCAGCATAACTTGAATTGAGTTTGGACAACATTTCAACCCGCCTAAGTTGCACCCTTACTATTCATCGGCAGAATCTGAACCCATTCCTAACAAAACAATGTTGACCCTCAACAAAATAGAAGGGTAAAAACAGTACAAAAAAGCAAGCCTTCCATACCAAAGCACCGCTTATATGCATAGATACAAGATAAAAGAATCAAACTAATGCAATATATAATTATGTAAGGTTGTTTTTAAATCATAGATAGATTTGGGAAGTGATTCAAAAGATAAAGAACAAAGTGAAAAATGCAGAGAAAAGGTTAATTTATATTTTCATTGCATTTTTCTTTCTTTTTTTTTTAAAATTTCTACTCAATTCTATATAGAGAATAAATGTTGTTTAACCCAGAGAGAGAAAATAGTTATTTCTTTAAAAAGTATACATATATAAAAATTGGTTTAATTATACTTTTAACCTATTCAATTTGATTTAAGTTTCACTTTTGTCTTTATTGTGTTTAAAATTGAACAATTTAATTTTTATACTTTAAATCTAGTTTCAATTAAGATTAAGGACTAATTTGGGAAGATAGTTAAAAGTTAAATTTTTGACTTCTTTTCAAAAACAAACATGTAAAAAATTAGAGAAGTGATATGACCAAAAATAAGTTAAAAATTGACTTTTGGCTTTTGGCTTTTAGCCATCTTCTCAAATCAGCATTAAAATTAATAATTTTAAAACACTTATCAAGTGTATACATGTTAAAAAAATTAATAAAAATTTGTACGGAATGACCGAATTAAAACTGGTTTATAGTATAGGGTTAAATTATGTAAATTAAAATTATACGGGCCAAAGTAAAATTTGAATTAAACTATAAAAGTAAAAAGTGTAATTAACCTAAAAACTATAATAAATAAATCTAAAAAAAAAAAAGAAGCAAATTTGCCAATACTTAAATGACATGGTATGAAATGGCATTGGCATGGATGATGATGAGATGACATAAAGCAAGCAGTAGGGTTAATTAGTAAATTTAAATAATTAAAGCTATCAAAACTTTATGAAAAAAACACCTTGAAAAAAAAAAACAAAATTACGAGCCGTACCAACATATAAGCTGTAATATTGTTAATACAAAACAGACAAAGAAGAAATTTAACCCAAAACTACTATTATACGTTGTGACTTTGTGCATTATGGGGTGGTATTCGCAACTTGTGGTGGTATTCAATTTTTTTTTACATATTTTTGTTTGAAAAATGTTGGAGATTTACAATTTAAGTATTACAATTTACTCATAATGATATGGCAAATTATGAGTCAATTTTTTTTCCAAATCATCTAATCTTAATAGTAATTCCAATGATGAAAGTTAAATTAATTTTGCCAAAATGAACAATTAGGACCTAATTATAGAGTTACACATGTCCAATTAAGTTTATTTTTTAAAATAAATAATATGTTTCACGAGCCTTATAATATAAATAATTTAATTTATTTAATTTTCTACTGGAAAGTAAAATCTTTTTCATAATAATAATTTCAAATAATATTTAATTAATTGAAATGAAGGCTAACTACCACTGAATTGAAATTAAATTATTCTTCTTCAATCTCTCCCAAAAAATCAAATTAACCAAAAAAAATAATAAAATAAAATAAAATCCAAAACTAGTCGTTGTGCCTTGCACGGGCCTAATTCACTACAAAATAAACAAAAATTCATCTAAACACCAATTTAAAAAAATAAAATCGAATAGGCCTGTGTTTTTTTCTCAAAATTTTGTAATTATTTGTGGGGAAATTTCAAAGAAAAATCTTAGATTTGACCCTTTTGAGTTTTTAATTTTATGAGAATTAACTATTTTAGATGACACAATTAAAATATTAACAAATAAAATCTCATGTAACATAAATTTCAAAAATCATTAAAAATTATTTGTGAAATTTGTCATGTTTTACATATAGATAAAAAATAAAATTAGAAATCATAACAACTATTAGTTTAAATTGTTATTACTATTTATATATATTTGCATTCTTATTATAAATAAATAAAAAATATATATATATATATAATGTTAATCTCTAAGGCTATGTTTATTTGGGCGGATTGGATTAGGTTGAATTAGCATTCCCATGACTAATAGTCCTAGGACTACTAATCTTTTGAATTGTGTATTTTATCCTATATTCGGATTGAGTTAGAATTATAAGGAGGAATTAATAAAATATTATTCAATTCGATATTTGTTTAAGATGATTGGAATGGATAGGATATGAGACATCCAATATATTGATCATAATATCTCTATTATGGTCATTTGATAAGTCAGTCCAGACTTTGACTTAGTCCTCCAATTTATATATCACCCCCTATGTGGGACTGAATAGTCCATCATATGTGTGATACCATATCCGGATAGATTGTTAGTCCATACTTTAATTTTTTAACCAAATATCGGATTAATAATTTTATTAGACTATTAGTCCAATTTCAAGCATATGTCCACCCAAACAAACATGACCTAAAAGAATAAATGCTATATAATCATTCTTTTTTAACCTGTACTAAATAATCATTCCACTATATTTTTATCAAAAAAATACTATCTTAAAATAATAATAAAAAAAAAAATTGTACCAACTTGCCCGTGCCAACCAACCTAGTATATATTAAAAAAGAGAAATTGGGAGGAAAGCCATGTGTCACTTGCTATTTGCAAAAATGTTTTTTAGAAGCTTCATTATTAACTAGGTTTTTTTGACAAATGTATTTGTTAAAAGAATTGAATTTGTTGACAGAAAAATTAGTAAAATATCTCTATCTAATTTTAGGTAGTAAGAGAGGTCAAATATATTTTTTCTTATTAGTTAAAAGAATTGAATTTGTTGATGGAAAAATTAGTAAAATACCTCTATCTAATTTTGAGTAATAAAATAGATTTAATATATTTTTTATTCATAAATAAGATCTCTCAATAATACGAGGAGATTAATTTCGTATAATGAGACTTTTTTTTAAAGTTAATTATATCAATAGTTTCTATAGTTTAAGATTTGTGTCAGTTTGATCCTTGATTTTTCAATTGTGACACATTTGACCTTGAATTTTGAATCTTGTTTCAAATAAGGGCAATTAAAAATATTATTAGATTTTTCAAAGGTGAAATCGTTAATTTGATAAAATATAAATTAATTTAACAAAAATAAATATCAAAAAAAATATTTTTAATTTTTAAAAATTATTTTTATCCACAAATGATAAAATTATGTAAAATTAATAAAAATTACATGATTAATTTTTTGAAATTAATTTTATATTATCATCATCCAAACACATAATAAAAATTAATTTGGTAAAAAAATAAATAAATGTCTAAAAGATTTATCAATTTTACATAATTTTATTTTTAGTAGGTAGAAATAATTTTAAAAAATTCAAAAATATTTGTTTGATATTTATTTTTATCAAATTAGTTTATATTTTATTAAATTGACAATTTTACTCTTGAAAAATTTAATAATATCTTCAATTGTTCTTATTTGGAACAAGATTTAAAATTCAAAATTAAATGTGTCATAATTAAAAAATTAAGAACTAAATTCTAAATTATAGAGATTATTTTATGTAATTTGTCCTTTTTTTTTTCTTTTAAAATTTCTCCACGCTCTGTTGGTACAGAGAGAGAGAGAGAGAGAGAGAGAGAGGGGGGTGGGTTAGTCATATGATTATGCGTGCAGATTGATTTTTTTTTTTTTTTTTTTTTGGGAGATATGTCATCTAAGGGAAATGGTTGGGACGCTTTTCGGAATGACTATTATACTTTCAAAGTGATCTTTTAGTCTTTCGTACATGTGTGAGGCTGACTTATATATATATATATATGTGTGATATTTATATTACAAGTGGTTTAAATTTGTGAGAGTCTCGTGAGGATGGAGATCTCAATTATTATTTATGTCATTAATTTATTGAAATCTAACATCAATCGATTATTACCACTATTAGAAAAAAAACAATAATAATAGAGAGTTCTAATTTTGAAGTTTTAAATAGAGTTTTAGTGATGTGGCAAAAGAAAAAAAAAATAAACATAGGCACACACATATTACATCATATGCGAGTCCCATTTTTTGTCACATCACTAAAGTTGTATGAAAGAGTGTCAAAATTAAAGTTTTCAATCTTTATTCTAAAAAAAATTAGTTTGCTATTATCATTATTATTATTATTTTTTAAAATTTTTATGTGATAATTTTTTTATGATCATATCAGAGAAATTTCTCATTCATTCTGAATTTTTTCTATGAACAATTGAAATTTCTCTGTGTCAAAATTTTTCTATGAAAATATTAAAAGATCCTAACGACTATGAAAATATTACATATTTTTATTTTATAAAATCTTAATATTAAAGACCTTAAACTAAAACCGAAACAATTAAAAAGAATTGCTTTTTTTTGTACTTTATTTATAAAAAAAACAACTAAAAACCCACCACACCTGATCTTCAATTGAAAAAACTAATATTAATAATCAATTTTTCATTTTTACTAAAAAATTATATGATTGGAATATTGATGATCTTAAAAAAATCAAGTCCTCTAAAAGTTAAATCACATATCTAGAGTCGCTAATAGTTATTTTAGTAATTACCTGCATATACTCAATCTGAAATAATTTCCCTTCTTACTTCCGGTTTTACCGAAATGCTTTGCTTTCATTTATAGAAAGCAAATAATTTTTTTTTTAATTGTCTGCTAAAAAATATTTATCAAAAAAAGACTGGGTTTGGTGGAAAAAAAGTGTTTACAGAATGGATTACCTTGGTTCACTATCGTGGACATGACTGTGAAGTTTGGCTCACTCCAATTTTTATTTTGATAATTTAAATTTTTTTTTTTAATTTTAAAGTTTTAATGTGTAAATAATTCATTAAAATCCAATAATTGTACTTATATGATTAAATAAATGAGTTATTTGTAAATATTACTTATGATCTAATTTTTTTTAAAGAAAAACATAACAAAATTATTTGATTATAATCATCAAATTAATCTAATAATTTTTTAAAAACAATTTATACATAGAAACTTAAAAGTAAAAAAATGAGTTATCAAAAAGTAACATGTGGTAAATTCACAAGTCTGAATTGCGAGTGATTATTTAATGATTTTGAAGTATTAGTTTTTATTATTTATTACTTGACCCTTTCGGGTATTACATGCATTTGCCCCAGGAACAAAATATAATCTCTCCTTAATTGCAGTATTCAATCCACAACAACCATGGCAGACAATTCCAACCTTAACCAAAAAAAAAAAAAAAATCAATGTCAATTTCACGAGTACCAGACTATTATGTGGAGGACATTCAATTCCCCCATCCCCACCCATTATCATCTTGCACAAATTGTGTGGATGGTACGATGAATATCCACAACAGCAATGGGAGACAATTCCAACATTAAAAAAAATATCAACGTCAAGTTTACGAGCACTAGACTATTATGTGGAGACATTTAATTCCCACCAATTCCCGTTATCATCTTGGATAAGGTCATTCAATTCCCCAATCCCCACCCATTATCATCTTTCATTGTATGGATGATACGATAAAACATATTCAGCGTAATGGTCACGTTATTTTAAGTGGTCCATACCACAAATCAATGTTACGATTTTTCCACCCTTTGCATAGATTTTCCAAGTAATTTCCTTTTCTAATTACCTTTGAAGCACCACCGGGGGTGGCGGTGGTGGTAATGTGGATTAGGCACTTGCCTTCCACGCTCATGATACGGGGTCGATTTCCTGGGGATGCACATGTTGGTTTCGCCTTCGGGCACCGTGTTCATACCCAATGGCGGAACAGGAAATTAAGTTAGAGAGACACTATTAATTATAACTTTTTATTTAAAAAAAATCATGATGAACATTAAGATAATAATAATTTTATGAGCCAAATTTAAGCATAAAAAATTACATATTCATTATTAATAGGAACAAATTAAAATTCTATAATAGTGTAAAATAGCTCGGTGCGGGATGGTAATGTAAGTTTGTAATTTTAACACAAACTTATGGATCAAAACTTTTAATTTTAGAAAATAAAAACACATCGTTTATAGTACAAATTATTATAAAATCTATTTAATTTTTATTTGATAGAAAAATATTAAACAGATGACATTATTTATAAATGATGTGTTTCGAATGAAAATTATTAACAGTCTTAGAATACCATATAGCATTGCCTACGTGATGCTCAAAGTATGAGAAATCACAAATCACACTAAGGAGTCTGCCAATTGCTTGAAAATAATGAGTTCATTATATCCAATCTATAAGATTTTTCGCTATACTATTGGTTTAAACTATTACATAAATAATACCAGATAGCGCTCTTAGGTCAGGTTTGATTCACAAGACTAATAGTGAAGTATTAATAATCCTATCAAATTAGTGTGGTATTCAATATCTCACCCCTATCCCATTACTAATAATCCTACAAATTTGTTAGATTAATTATCCATTGGATTAATAATCCTAAACCAAAATGTCAAAACAAATATAGAATAATTGGGCCTACGGATTAATAACACTACAAGAAAAAACACATTTGGCGACTAAATTTTTAGTCGCCAAAAGTCCTTTTTTAGTCGCAAAAAGTCAACTTTTCACTTTTCCCGACTAAATATTTTAGTCGCCCGTTTTGTCGCGAATAAATGGTCGGCAGAGGTATTAGCGACTAAAAAAAGTTTTAGTCAGCAAAATTTTAGTCTTCAACGACCAAAGCATTTGTCGCCAATAGTCAATTACATTTTTGAAAATTATACATTTAGCGACTAATCTTTTAGTTGCTAATAGTGAATTATTTTTTTTTTTATTTATACATTTGCCGACTAAGTTTTTTGTTGCCAATAGTCAATCTTTTGGCGACCACTGTTTTTAGTCGCCAAAAGCATATTTCAGGAAAAAAAAATTTAGCCTCTGCTGCTCCCAAGATTCGAACCACTGACCCATCCCACATTCTAAACCTTTACCAACACACTCACCCTACTATGCCACTACAACATCATATGAATATAAATGCAACATATATTATTTATATATTACTTTGACCGGTATTAATACAAAACTATATATATAAAAATAATTATTTTTATTCAATATAATTTATGTAAAAAATAAATTATTTACTAAAAAAAATTTAGATCACTTTTGGCGACTAAATCTATTTTTTAGTCGCCAATTGTATAGTTTTGCCAACTAATTAGTTTTTAGTCGCTAAAAAAATTCATTCTCGCCTAAAAATAACTAGTTTTGGCGACTAAACCTGTTTTTAGTTGCCAAAAATGTCCCCTTTTGGCTACTAAACTGAATTTTAGTCGCCAATTGATTGTTTTTAGCTACTAATTTTTTTTAGTAGTCAAAAAGCTTCACTTTCAGCAGCGACCAAACTGTTTTTAGTCGCCAAAACACATAGAATCGGCGACCAAACTGTTTTTTAGTCGCCAAAACCTATACTTTCGACTACTAAATTATTTTAGTCGCCAAAAACTGTCACTTTTGGCTACTAAAAAACCTTTAGTCGCTGAAACCCCAATATTCGGCGACTAAAGTGACTTTTAGTCGCTAAAACCCTTATATTCGGCGACTAAACTCTTTTAGTCGGCAAAAGTGATCAATTTTGGCGACTAATTCCATTTTAGTCGCCGATTCTACTACTTTCAGCGACGAAAACTCCAATTTTAGTCACGAAATCTGCTTTTTGTTGTAGTGTAATCTCAATTTCATACTTTAATCCTTCCAATCAAACATGCCCTTAAAATATCAAATAATTACTTGTTGTGAACAATATAATAAATCCTTAATCAAAAAACATGTTAAGAAAAAAAAATATACATTTTGTATATGAGAACAAGACACACACACACGCACACACAAATTTCTCAAAACTGAGGGGGGACACGTGATCCCACTCGTCCTTCCTTCCCTCCGCCCCTGTTCATACCCCTTTCAAACCTTGGGCTTAAGTTGTTGATGGAAGGTGAGGTCCATTATTGCTTTGGTGGTGGGTCTTTTCTTATGAGTTGGGGTAAATCGGGGCCAAAATCCTGAGCCTAGGGTGTGCAATGATTTTTCCAAGGAGCACCCATATTTACAATTAAGGAAAAAAAAAAAAAAAAAAAAAAAACCTTTGAAGCATTATAATATAACAAATGATTTCACTTTTATTAGTATTGCCAATAATCCATGTGATTACTATAAGATTGATTATCCAGCTAAATTAGGGAGATAATTATTTTTTTCTTTTTCAAGTTTGTTTTATAATGAATATAAAATATATACTTCCAATAATATATTCATTTTGTATTATTAGTTGTAGGATTAAAAAATCTATCAATTTTGTTGGATATAATATCTATCAAAATTTAATTTGAACAACAAAAACTACAATTACACACTGGAATATGAGTTCCATCAATTAATAATCTTTATCGTATCCTATAATTCGCTCAATCAAATAGACTCTTAGAGCTCTCATTAACTTGATCTATTTTTGGTATATTCGAAAATTTTATCTTCATTGCTTTGAAGCCTAATAATATAAAGAGGACTTCTTATGCTTCTTTGATGTTGCAATTGTTTGTTTTGGTTATTTCAATCTAATTTTGTGTATTATTTTTCAAACTGAATATAGTTTAAGCTTAAAAAAAATAAAAAAAAATAAATCTTGTAGTCTTTATATTATACTTTCAAATCGTTTAGTCTTTATATGGTGGTGTACACTCATCCTATGCGCACGTCAAAACGTTGCCCATACTATAGTACATTCTATTCAAACAATGTATGGTATATAGAAAATGAATTATTAAAATTGAGCCACATCATTAAAAGTGACCCGTTAATATGTCAGTTTTTTTATAATTATGAGTCAAAATTATATTTGTTCATAGCTAAAATTAACTTGATCATAACTTATGAGTCACCACAACATATCTCATGGTCACATCTCATAAATAACACCATTTGGCTTATCATATACAGGCCTGGTCCTGAGATTTCCAAGGTCTGTAGACACCCCATTTTTGACCGACCTTAAGACTCAGACGTCACCGATTGAGCGCTTGGTGATGTTGCATATCGTGCTCATCCAGAGGTTTCAGAGTCTCGGCCGTGAGCCTTGCCTCCGGACTTCCGGGCTTTTCTGTGCTTTGCCTCGGTTTGCGAACCAGGCTCAGTTTTCTCTGTTTCTCCTCCCAAAGGGAGGGAGAGGTCTGGTAGATCATCTCTCAGTGGCCGTGGGCTACATTTCGTGGTCGTAGGCCATTTTGCCCATTTTCGGAGCCCGGTTCCCGGTTTTCGGAGTCGTCAGGCCGAGTGCCTCGGTTCAGGACCGCCTAACCACCTCCGTTTGCTCCGGTTTTTGGCACGCATCTTATTTCCTCCCTTTTGAGGGACACTGTGATCCGAGAGACCAACTTCGTGGTCGAACACCACTCCCAAAGGCCTAACAACAGGGGCCTTGATTTGCGTTGGCCCCGAACCTTCATTTTGCATCGGTTTGCATTCATTTTTTGCAGGGACCTCTGTTTTGTCACCAGGAAGGTTGTAGAAGGGTGGGAGGCCAGTAATTGTTTCAGCAACCAATTATATTCCTTCATCGCCCTCCGTCGCCCGTTTTTCTCACTCGAAAGCCAAGGTTGACCACCCTAAGGCCACTTTTTCCAGTTCTAAACCACATATTTGTGTTGCACACACCTAGGAGGCCACCAATATCATATGGTCGGCTAGTAATTGTGATTGACCCTTTTGAAGCCCTCATAAAAGTGGCATTTTCTCTCTCCTGCTTCATTGTTTCCAATTTTTGACCATAGAGTTGTGTTGAGCACACATGGGAGGCCATCAATTTGTGGTGGTCGGTCACTAATTGTACTTGGCCCTTTTGACCCCTGGCCGGCCGACCATGGGGAGGGCCGGCCAGCCACCTAAACCCTAGCAAACTGGCCGGCCATGATCCTCAAGGTTGGTACATTACAAATCTGTCCTCTTTTTCCCCTATATTTTGTATCTGGGAGGCTGTAGTTTTTGGGGGAAACTTGAATTGTTTCCCCCCCCATTTTTCCCCCTCTTTCTCCCCCTCTTTTGCCTATATAAACAGCCCCCAGCCCTTGTTTTGAGGGTTGGAAAATTTGGCTTTGAGCCTCTTGCATTTCATCCCTATCTCTCTATATTCCAAGCACCAAAACTCTCCAAATCTTACACCATTTCTACACCACCACCTAACACCACACCACCACTCCATTCCAGTAGCTTGGAGGATCTTCTCAGAGCTTAGGAGGCATCTTTTCTCAAGCCAAAAAGCTGTCAAAGATTAGGCTACAAGGGTAAGCACATTTCTCCTCTTTTTGGCCTTATTTTGCTCAATATATTAGCTTCTCTTGCTTGCATTTTTGGGCTCCGACCCTAACTATAAAACATCATATTTTGAGGCCCTTTTCATGTTTTTTTAAGGGTCCTTCCCTGTTTAAGGTCCCTAGCCACCACTTGCCTCTTTACCTCTCTTGTATGCCTATTTCTTGTGTAGTATTTTAGGCCTATATGTAAACTATTTTGAGGCATGTTGTAAGCTTCAAAGTAGCTTATTTTGAGCCCTTCTTCAACATTGTTGAAGGAATCATCATTGTTTGAGGCCTCTATCTGTCACTTGCCTTTGTATCCCTCTTTTGGCCTTATTTTTGCATGATTTGTTAGCCTCTTGTGCTTCTGATTTTCGGCTCTGGTCCAAACTATAAATGGATTTATCTTGACCCCATATTCATGTTTCATTAAGGGTATTTTACTGTTTGAGGGATCCTTTTTGTACTTTATGTTTAAACCTCTTTTTTAGGCCTCATTTTGCATAATATTTTGAACATGCTTGTGCACTGTTTTGGGTTTTATCATAAACTGTAAAATATCATATTTTGGGCCCCTATTCAACATTGTAGAAGGGCCCTTCTCTATTTAAGGTCAGCAGCTGCTACTTGCTTCATTATCTCACTTTCTGGGCCATTTTTGCATGCTAGCTTAGTCCCATTTGTGTTCACTGTTTGGCCTTTCTTAAAACTGTAAATATGCTTATTTTTGGGCTGTCTTGATTCTGTATTCACACTCCATGTTCAAATAATGCATGCATTGCATAGTCATAGGTCATTCCGTATGCCTAATTTCATGTTCCGGGACGTATTCCATGTATCGGGTGTCATTTTGCCATCTTTCGGGGCTGTTTTGCATCACTTATTGCCTCTGAAATTTGCATTCTAGTATGCCATATTCCATGCTTTGCCATGTCATGTTAGAGTGGCATTTCGTGCCTTAGGGTCGGTCCTCGGTTTGCGTGCACGTGTGCACGCATTTCGAGTGTCTCATTTTCATCTAATGGCCTCTTATGTGAGTGTGGCTGAGGTCCACTCATGTTGGTGTAAGTCCATTATGCATTGTGTATGCCATTTCATTCCATAACATTGTGTATGCTAGGCTGTATGTTAGCGCATTGCGTATGCCATGTTATCTCGTGCATCGTGTATGCCATTCCATAGCATGTTGCATGTTAGGTTGTATCTTAGTTTGCATTCATGCATATCATGCATATTGCATTGTATTCTGGATAGGAGTTAGCCCTAGCACGGAAAACGTGGGATGTTTCGTACTCCGAGTGACGGAACGTGTCTCAATTCCCCAGTCACCAACACTCCGGATTATCCATGATGGAGTTAGGTCTTGTTGTATTTTCCTGTGCATTCATTTCATATTGAGTTGTGTAATTCGACTCCTCGGCCATCATGCATCGAGATGCGTGATTGGTGGCACGAGGATCGAGGCATGCATACATTTGTGAAAATACATTGCCATGCCCCTTTCCTGCTCTCTGTTGCAGCAAATCAAGAATCAGCAGTCTTCTGGGGCTTGGCGCGCTTTCCAAAAACCATTGCAAAACAGAGGCTAATTGGGGCATCACAGTGGATTTCCACGCAAAGGCAGCCCGGGCATGCATCATTCATCATCTGAAGAAGAGTCAAGGCAGTCCCTGGCTTGCATGCCAGTTTATTGTTTTCTTAGTTAATTTGTTAATTAATTAGGAATTTGTACATATTTTGGACTGTATTATTTATTTGGACTGTACTATTCGGGACTGTATATTATTCATTCGGACCCTCTGTGCGAGGGTATAATTGTAATAAGTGTGCGTGTGTGTGATATATGTCTTCCAACCCCACGTCTTTCTTCCCTTTTATTTATCCGCTTATGATGGCTAGATTAGGGCATGTTTCAATTAGCATACAGTATGATAGCATGTTTGCATTCATTCATCTGTTTTGCATGCACCGGGCTCGGCGCATCATACTAACTGCATTTGTATTTCAATTCCAAGTTGAATACATGATAGCTGTTGCATCTCATATGCCATGTTTAGAATAGCCGAGCCTGCTATAGTTGCATTTTTGCATGTGTTGCATTAAGCATTTCTGTATAATTAGGATCATGCATGGATTTCTAATTAGCTTCTGTTTTGGCTTGGAGTACTCGGTGAGTTTTATGTTTTAGCATCCTTGCATGCGTGTGAGTGCTGCCATGAATAGCATGCTTACCGTGAGGCTATTTGCTTATATGATATAATTGCCTGAATGCCTGTGGGTGAAGGTTGGGTTATTTGAATTAGGACAGTTCATCAAATGTGTGTTTTAAGCCCACTAGATAGTGGCAAAATCATGTTTTCTAAGCCCACCGAGGGTGGCAAATCCACGTCTTAGCCTACTTGCGAGTAGTACCATCAAACCATCTTTCAAATAAACAAACATGAAATGTTTTGTTCCAATTCAGACGACCCAGTCTATATTTGTATCCTGTGCGCATCACATAGTAAATCTAGGCTAATAACCGGAATAAGTGCACACAATGTTTTCAAAACTAGATATCATGGTTAGTAGAGGCCGATCTTTGATCGGGAGAGCGGGGGTGCTCACGAAGTGACCTTCCCCAATCGTACCCAAGTTCCCGAGCCGAGGCAACTTTGGTGATGACGGACACGTGGCCTTAGGCACGAGTCAGGGTTTCCTAAATTTCCCAAAAATAAAATATTTAGGTGGCGACTCTGTATCTAGCAAAGCAGTCCATGTTTGGCACTTCTTTCAAAAATCTGTTTTCTCAAAACGATTTGCCGGATTTAGACTCTTTGGTTCAGATTAAGAACCGTGACAAAAAACGAGTCCGAGCTGTAGCGAGGTCCCCCGCGGACTGGTTACAGGGTCCAAAGTCGATAATCAACTAATAAATATAACTAAATCATTCGGAGCCTTTCACATATATATTTTTTTCGTTCAATGAAATTTTTTTTGAAGATAAAGGATAAAAGATTTGTATCAAAGTCACAAAAAATACTTAGCATTACATTACAAGAACTAATAAGTATCACTTGATCCTCGCTCTTCTTGCATTTTTAGAAGCAAATAAATCTTACATAATCTAGTTTTTTTTTTTTTTTTTGCAAAATCATTTTCAATGGATAATAATGCTAATCCATTCAATCTTTCTTGTGACACGGTTGATCGAAAGTAATTTTTGATCATTTTCAACTTTGAAAAGTTTTTTTCTCCTGATACAACTGTAACTAGAATAGTTAAAAGTATTCTATAAGCAACCCATGAATTTTGGAAACAATTTTCCATCAACTGCAGATGATTGAGCACTTCAGTTGGTTTATTAACTTAAGAGTTAGGATTCGGAATTAGATAGGGAGAGAGAATGAGTCTTTTAATTTTTTAATGGGACAAATTATTTTAAGTTAGTTTGGGTCTTCTTTAATTTTTTTTGGACTTAAAACATATCTAATGTATTACACTAAACTATAATAGGATGGGGCCCATTTTTTGGGTCTATTTTGAGAGGTCCTAAACCATGGCCTAGTGGCCTATGCCTAAGGCTGACTTTGATTATATATATCATAATCATTAATCACATATCTCATAATTACCTCTCATAACTAACACATTTTGCCTCATAACCACACCATTCAGCTTATAACCAACATCACATATTTTATAATCACTAATCACATATCTTATAACTAACATCCTTTGACTCATAACCACATTTCATAAGCAACATCATTTGGTTCATAACCCATATCACTTATCTTATAACCATTAATCACATATCTCATAACCAATGCCCATTGACTCATAGCCATACCACTTTGAGCATAGCCAATATCACACATCTCATAATTAGTAATCATATATCTCATATCTAATACCCTTTGGCTCATAATCACACCACTTTAATTATAATCAATATCAAATATCTCATAACCACTAATCACATATCTCAGAACTACTAATTATATATCTCATAATCACATCTCATAACCAATACCCCCTCTTTGACTCATAACCAACACTCCTTGACTCATAACCACATCACTTTTGCTCATAACCACTAATCACATATCTTATAACCAATACTTTTTAGCTCATAATCATACTATTTTTATCATAACCAACATCATATATCTCATAACCACTCATAACTAATTTTTATCACATATCTCTATTTCAGATTTATTTTTAGTCATAATATCTCTACTAAATATAATAGACATGGTAATATGCTGTTTAAAATATCTATATACACATATAGACATATATATACATATATATAAATAATTTAACAAAATTTTAATAAAAAATATGTTGAAAATTTTTATCAACAACATGATTTTATTTTGTTCTACTAATCGTTTTCCTCCTAATTTTTTCTTTTTTAACTTTTCTTCTTTTCTTTCTATGTTCTTTCTCTCGATTGTTCTAGTTCTGCCTGAGCTCTCTTTATTTCTCACTAAGATTATCAAACAACCAACGTTGATAGTTCTTCTTTGCTGGATTCTTACTCTCTCAACTCGATTGCCTCTCTTGACTCCTGTGTCTTTGCACTAGATCTTTGAGCTTGTCACTACTCTCTTTGGTTATTTCAACCATATTGATGGTGATATTTGTCTATCTACTAAATGCATCTATCTCGAAACTCTAGCTGTTTCACATTAATATGTCATACACACACAAACCTTTGGCCTAGTTTTGATTCGAAAGGTTTGTTATTGTCAATTTGTACATACACACATATGTTTTTTAGAACTGTTGGAAAATTATTTTTGGTATATATAACTACTAGTGTGTGTCCCGTTGATATTTGAGCAAGGCTTGTGATTAGGGATGACCATTTTAATCTGATCTGCGGGGGTTCGCCCATACCCACTCGAATGGGAAAAATTTTACCCGACCCGACACTTATGTGGGATGGGAGTGCATTATATTTTGATCATCGCATCAGAGGTGGAGTGGGGCGGGGGCGGGGGCGGGGACGGGTATTGCCTCCCTTGATCCAAACCTGACCCAATATAATTAATAAGATATAAATAATATATATAATATAATATAATTAGATATAAAAAGGAATATTAAAAGTTTGTGGTTTTATTTAAATATAAATAAATAATAATCGTAAAAGTCTCACTGTTTATATATATTGAAACAAGTGAAATTGTTTAATGTGTTAAGGATTTAAATGGTTCTCAATTTTTTTTGGCTATTTGAAATGTGGTCGGGTATACGCAAGTATCCGCGGGAGTGGAGATGAGATTGAAAATTTCCACTCGTAGCGGGGTTGGGGTGAGGGCAACGGTGGGGTTTGAAAGTGGGGATGGGGGCAGGGGTGAGGGATAACAAACCTGCCCCATGGCCATTCCTACTTGTGATAAAGAGTTATAGCCCAACCTATCGAGGAAATTTCATTTCCCTCCTCCCAAAGCTATACCTTTTTGATCAATTTCATACCTGAACTTTTGATATTATCAATTTACCCCATCACCTATTTAAATCATGATCAATTTGCTCCATACTGTCACATTTAAATGTAAAATTAAAAAAAAAAAAAACATTTTGGCCCCTCTATTTCAAATTATACATCCAAATCTATCTATTCCCTTCTCATCTCTCACCAAAACTACCTTCTCTACTCTATCAACCAAACAACCATCATTACTACACCATCACCACTACTACTATTGCTATATTGGTGTACTGCCCTTGCCACCACCAACCATTCTAAAATGGAAATGGCACCACCTCCGACGTCCCTTTCAAAAGTTGTAAGCTCGTTCAATCTCTCTCTCTCTCTCTCTCTCTCTCTCTCTCTCATTTCCTTTCACTCTACCGGTTTATCTTCTTTGACTCTCATTTTCTATTCCATGGCTTCAAGTCATTGATTAGATTATTGAATGATTAATATTACATTTTGTTTTTTTTGTATCATGAGAAATCTTGATTGGTGATTCTAAGATTTTTTAGTGGTTGGTTACTCATTTTAGGATTGTTGTTACGAAACTTTGTTGATTGATTACGATATTTGTGCCTTCTAAAAATTTTAGACATTTTTGTTACATCAATTAGTAGCATTTTTAAGCATCTTGTGATTGATAGTACGAAACTTTACAGGTTGGTAACGAAATTTGTGATTTCTAAAATTTTTGATTATTTCTATTATGCCAATTGGTGGTGCAATTATGCATTTTGTGGTTGATATTATCAAATTTTGTGACTTGGTTATGAAATATGTGATTTTTAAAAAATTTAAATGTTTTTGTTATGCCAATTAGTAGATAGTTATGCAATTTGTAACTGATGTTACGAAATTTTGTGACTTGGTTTCTAATAATTTTGAATAATTTTATTAACCAATTAGTGATGTGGTTACGTATTTTGTATTTTATGTTACAAAACTTTGTGACTCGATTTAGGTTAGCCTATATAAGTGCATTTTTTTGCATAAGTGTACTTGTGTCATATCAATCAATATATCCTGTCTATTTTTCTACACATTTTTTTTATTATAAAAATTTAAAAAGTGCACTTATTTAGAACATCTTAAACCATTATTTCTAAAATTTTAAATATTTTTGTTACGTCAATTAATGATATGGTCATACATTTTGTGATTGATGACAAAAATTGTTTGGTTTCGTTTTTCTAAAAACAGTTTTAAGAAAATTTTACATTCTTGTTTTTCGTATTTTTTTTACTAAATTTTTTAATATTTTAAGCAGTTTTTAAAATTTTTTTAGACACACTTAACATAAATACACATAAAAAGTATAATTTTTTTGAAAAAATCTTTTAAAAATTCAATAAATACCAAAGATACAAAAAAAAAAAAAAAAAAAAACAAAAACAAAAATTTAGTACATTTTTCGTATTTTTATGTATTTGTTAATTTTTTAAAATATTTTTTCCAAATTTTTTTATTTTTAGATATATCTAAGTAAGGTGCATCTAAAAAAGTAAAAAAAAAATGCTTAAATTTTAAAAATATTCACTAAAAATAAAAAAAAAAACACGAAAAACAAAAAACTCAGTTTTCAAAAAACTTAATCCAAAAAATTCAAACCAAACACACTAATTTTTTCATTGATTTTATTTGATAAAAATAGACTAATGATTTATGTTGAAAATAAATAAATAAAATTTAGAGTGTAAATTGATAAAATTATAAATTATTATTAATAATTTATCTATATAATAGAACATAATTCTTTTTGAAAATATATATCTCTTATAATTGGTTAGACCAGATATTCTCAAACAAAAAACAAATGGCCGAGATCATTTTACATATTATTTACTGTGTTTAGTTTCAATTTTCTAAAAATTAAATTTTTTATTTTTGGTATTTTTTTGTTTTTAATGAATATTTTTAAAATTTTAAATATTTTTTTTTATTTTTTTAGATGTATCTAAAAAGTAAAATATTTATAAAAAAAAATATTTTAAAAAATCAATAAATGCATAAGAATATGACTTTCATATTTTTTTTAGAGCTCCGATTGAGAGCTCGAATTAGGCGGCCCCGAATGCCCCTAATTCCAAAAACGACCCCGTTTTGTTTTTTTTTTTTTGTTTTGTTTTGTTTTTTTTTTTTTTTCAGCAGAACATGGAAGAAGAAGACGAAGAGGAGGGGGAGGGGAGGGGAGGGGAGGAGAGGAAGAGAAGGAGGGGGAGGGGAGGGGGCCAACAAACTCGGGGCTGAGGCGGGGCGGAGGAGGGGGCGGCGAGCAGAGGCGGAGCTGCGGCGAGGCAGCGGCGGAGCTGCAACGAGCGACGAGCTGGAGCTGGGCGACGATCGGCGACGATCTCCCTCTCCGATCTCCCTTTCCGCTCGCTTCTCTCTTTCTCCCTCTCCGATCGGCTTCTCTCTCTCTCTGTCTCTGTCTCTGTCTCTCTCTCTCTCTCGGGGCATTCGGGGCCGCCGTTTTCGAGTCACAAATCTTTTCTCTTTTTTTTTTATATTGGTATTTAGTGAATTTTTAATTTTTTTTAATAATATTATACTTTTTAATTGTATTCATATTAGGTGTATTTAAAAATTTAAAATATTATTTAAAACATTTAAAAAATTCAATGAAAATAAAAAAAATATAAAAATAAAAAATTTTAATTTTGTAGAAAGTAAATTCAGAAAATTCAAACAAGCTGATTGATTTCCCGCCCATCACACGCACAACAGTCTCCTCCATCTTTTCCTTTTCTCCTCTCATTCACGCGTTCTCTCTCTCTCTCTCTCTCTCTCTCTCTCTCTCTCTCTCTTAGTCTCAGAACGAAAAACACATCCGCACACCTCTGCGTCACCCACTCTTCCTCGACACCCATCGACGCTGCTCCTCTTTTCCCTGCAACCCTTCGAACTCATTGGCTTGGGAAAGACCTGGAGATTGGTAAGATTGTAAACCTAGAATTTATTTTTTCCTTTCTTTTTTGAAACCCTTGCCTTCTGAAGCTAAAAGCTGATTTTTTCCCCCCCTGTTGTTTACTGAAACCCTTCCCTTCTTAAATTAGGGCATTTGATTCAACTGTTTGTATGGCTGATTAAAGTTGGGGCATTGAATTTCAATTCAACGATTTTTGATTGGGGGTGTTGATTTTTGTTTTGTTTTGTTTTGTTTTGTTTTTTGTTTTTTGTTTTTTTTTTTATATAAAATTCTTATGGGTTTTATATGGGTTGTATTTTCAGATGGAATTTAATTGATTTTTGGCGTGCATAAAGGGGGTGTTCATAGGCGTTGGATAATTTTGAAGATATTGGTAAACGATTTCCTATTTTCTTAGCTTAGTTCATATACACGGAACTACAAAAATTGAAATCAAAATATAGTGTTCTGGTTTCAAAATCAAACCATATTTCAATTTTGGGCATGACGTATAACTTGTTAGGAAGATATTTCAATACAACAAGGTGATTAGGGTACTCACCTCCCATATATTTTCACAAGGTTTGTAAAATTTGTCTGTGATATATTCAATATTTCCAATTGGATTAAGGAAATTAATGGTTTGCTTTCTTTGAGCTATGAAGATTGAGGAATTCCTTGAGATTTTCTTTGAATTTATTGCTTTTAATCTGATTTTTGTTTTCTTACCTTTTGTAAGTTCGATTTGACAAATTATTATTCTAATTTTTAGTTAAAAGTTTTGTTCCAGAAACTGTTAGCTCATCTTTGAGAAAACATTAGTATTATTGTTAGTAGACCATCTCCAACGGCGCATCCAACCTTGCATTAGATTTGAAATTTGATGAAAAAATCACTTTTTCTCACTCCAATGGTTTCACCAAATTGATATCAAAATGAGAATGGAACAAAAATTTCATCAAATTAAGGACAAGCTCCAGATTTCATCTTTTCACTGTTCTATACCGTTGGATGGGGGCAACCGGTCAACTGGTTTCCTTTCAAATAGGTAGGTTCAAACAAGGTAAAAAGGTTCAAACAGGTTAAAAAAAAAAAAGGTACCTTACCGGTCGACCGGCCAGTTGACCTGCCGGTCGACCCTTCTCTTTTGATGCACCGTTGGAGCAAACTATATCAGATTGAGAAAATCAG
Source organism: Camellia lanceoleosa (assembly GCA_025200525.1). Taxonomy (NCBI): domain Eukaryota; kingdom Viridiplantae; phylum Streptophyta; class Magnoliopsida; order Ericales; family Theaceae; genus Camellia; species Camellia lanceoleosa. Next base: position 127,345,645 of record CM045758.1, read on the forward strand.
TTATTTTTTATTCAGATTTGGTGAAAAAAGTAATGCACTGTTGGAGGTCTTAGGTCACTACAAGAAAAAACACCTTTGGCGACTAAATTTTTAGTCGCCAAAGGTCCTATTTTAGTCGCCAAATGTCAAAATTTCACTTTTCCCGACTAAAAATTTTGGTCGCCCGTCTTGTCGCCAATAGTTGGTCGCGAATGCCTTTGGTGACTAAAACACTGTTAGTCGCCCATGTAAACGTCTTCAGCGACTAAAGATTTCGTCGCCAATAGTTCATTTTTTATTTTATTATTTATACCTTTGGTGACAAACCTGTTAGTCGCCAATAGTTCATTTTTTATTTTATTATTTATACCTTTGGCGACCAATGAGTTTAGTCGCTAAAAGCATTTTCAGAAAAATTTTTTTTTGCCTCTCTGCTGCTACCAAGTTTCGAACCCATGACCACCTACTTCCCAACATTCTCAACTTTCACCAACACTCTCTCCCCACTACGCCACTATAGCCTCACGCGAATATTAATGCAACATATATTATTTATATACTATATTCGCTGGATTTAATACACAACTATATACATAAATAATTATTTTTATTTAATATATGTTATGTAAAAAATAAATTATTTCTTAAAAAAAAAATGGACAGCACTTTTGGCGACTAAAATTGAAGCAGCAACACGAATGAAGAGATGGATTACGAAATCAAAGATGAACACAATTAAACAAAGACAATACTAAATAAATATATAACCAAAATGTATTTCAAAACATTTAATTAAATACAGTAAATAACTTGCACTTACAATTGTTGTAATCTGCAAGGATCTTAACTGAAGTACAGAACGGGAGAAGGTAAACCTCACTCAGAGCACTCTTGGTTTTTCTTACAATCAGAAGGTTTGAAGAAAATTGAAAGTTGCCGAGTGATTACATTTGATTACAAATATATAGAAATGAAAATTAACTATGCAGCATGTGAATGCAATTTGGCGACGTGGAAAGCGGGGCAACTATGCGGCATGTGAATCATTGGCGACATTGGCTGAGCGGAAATTTGTCGGTTGCTTTCGGCGGATTGATTGAACAAAACGAGCAGCTTTATCAAAAGTTAATTGTCCAAATAGTGATGTGAATAGTAAAAGTGAACAGTAATTTTTACTATTCATTACTTTCGGTGAAGCATGTGAATAAAGGAATCAGAATAAATACAAATTGACAGCTTTTCTCAAAAGAGTATTGATTGAAGTCAATTTTGCATTTATTAGGAATCCTATGTTGATTAGGCATATGGATCCTGAGCATCTTGGAACTCGGGTCGGCCATATGGAATGGATTGAGTAGTTGATCCCTCAGAAGATTGAAATTTGGCAGAACCTTCTTGAATCATCGAATCGTTGATTGGGCCTGAGCTCGATCCACAAGTTGTTGAGCCATCTGGAACATTTCATCACGGGAGGGCTTGGACTTGACTTTGGATTTAGCTGTGGGCTGAGCAGGAGGTGAAATGGGCTTAGCCTTTGATTTGGATTTTGACTTGGGCCTTGAATGATCCTTGGTCGGGAATTGTAGGAATTTTGGACTTTCCCTTGGATTTGGATTTGGATGATCTGGGCTTGGAGCCACTAGAAGAGGGGCTTCCAAGATTGTGAGGAAGACTAGGTGACTTCCTTGGTGATTCTGGCCGGTTGGGTTCTGTGGGCTTTAACTGGCGAGTTGGAGCACATTGATCTGGAGGAAATTCCTCATGAACAATTTCAATAATCTGGGCACATTGAACTTAGCCCACCATTTGGTAGTGTTGGCGGATAATTATGTTATCATCAATCCCATAATGCCATTTGAATATCCAAGGGATTTTATATTTGGATATAAAAGTGAGCAATATAGGAAATTGTTTTTGATGAGCAGTGAATGGGAAAACAGTAGCAAAATAGGCAATTGTTGCATTGAGGGAACTGGGGAGAATTTCTGAAATGGCGCCATAATGTGTCCACTATCTCACAAACCAGGTTAGTAACTCGGATTTGAATTTTTGATCAAAGGAAATGAACCAGGAGTGGCTGAATGACTCATTTTGGTACAAGAACAATTTGAACCAAGCATCAACATAATCATGATAATTATATTGAATAGAGTGACCAGGTAAATCTCGAAGCAGATTAGGATTTCCCCATTCTGCAAGAGAGACAATATTATGAATGTAGAGTGAATGGTATAGGATCTTGTAAGCATAAGTTCGATCCTGAATGGGTTTAATCAAGATGGAATGATGGTTGAGCAGGATATCTTTGTAATAGGAGAGATTTTTCTCTGACGGTGAAGAAATGAAATGGCATCCAGAGCCAAAATGGAATTGAGCAATTTCATTAATGGTTTGACTTCTAGGGTGTTGGGTTCTTTGTAGAAACGGGTTTGTAACATGTGACTTGGTGTACTCGGTTAGAAGAAGGCGAATTTGGTTGATTGGAAGTGGAGTAATGGCGAAGCGGATTGGCTAGAGGCAAAAGGATCATTAGCCAATGCAGATGAATAATCAGGACGGTGAATAGTACCAAGAGTATGGTACCGGTTAATTAGGTCAATAGATTTGGATGGATGAACTGACTCCAAAGGAGGAGGAACTATGAGTTGATTAGGTTTACTGGAACCAGAAGAGGGAACCAAAGCCTTTGAAGGAGGCCTTGGGCGAGACATCTGTGAAATATGGAACAAAGATTAGCAACCAGAAAGAAGATCTAAATAATTCTGGTAATAGAACAAATCATTGTAATAATTATGACGTAAAACACGTCGAGCTTGTAACTGTTGATGATTGATGTATTGGGCTCGTTTAGTAGTAAGTCTGGTTGATTTAAGACGGGTAATGCGGCGGTTAACTTGTCTGATCAGGGTTTGGTAATGGGTAATTTGGATTTTAACATAAGAAATATGTGGAGTAGCACTCATCCCTTACCCTCCTGTAAAAATTCCCGGGTAAGAAAATCAGGAAGGGAATTTTGACAACCAGGAATGTAAGTAATGTCAAAATCAAAAATACTTAAAATAGATTGCCAACGGGCAAAAATTTGTTTACTAGCAAGATTTTGAACATCTTTTTCCAAAACATATTTAGCAGATTTGCAATCAACACGAAGTAAAAATTTTTGATTTAAAATATCATCTTGAAATTTTTGAATGCATAAAACTGTAGATAAAATTTCTTTTTTAATAGTACTATAATTTAATTGTGCAGTATTCCAGACACCAGAATGAAAACGAACAATTTGTTCAAGTGACTGAGGAGTAACTTGCTAGAGCAGAATACCACCATAACCAATATCAGAAGCATCAGTTTGAATGATTTTGAATAAATTCTCAGTAGGAATACCAAGACAAGGAAGAGATTTAACATATTTTTTAACTTGTTGAACAACAGCAGTATGAGTAGAAGACCAAGGAGGAGGATTATCTTTTAACCTATCAAACAGAGGTTGACAGATTTTCCTAAGGTCTTGATAGAAATCAGCTATGTAGTTGAGGGAACCTAGGAACCGTTGTAGTTGAGTTTTATCAAGAATTTCATCAGGAAACTTAGACGCAAATTCAATAGAGCGACTAATAGGGAGAATAGTATTATGATGAATATCATATCCTAAAAATCTAACTTTAGTTTGAAACAATTTAATCTTAGGAGCAGAAATGACTAGACCATGACTTTTAATTGTATAAAAGAATGCAGTTAAATGTTTCCAATGTTCATGGATTGATTTAGAAAAAATTAATATGTCATTAATGTAAACAATGGAAAAATGACTAAATGGGTTGAATATATCATTCATGATATGTTGAAATTAAACTTGGAGCATTTTTTAATCCAAAGGGCATGACATTCCATTCATATTGACCAAAGGGTGTATTAAAAGCAGTTTTATATCTATCTTTAGGGTGAATTTGGATTTGCCAAAAACCACTTTTTAAATCAAATTTACTGAAAATAACAGCTTGATTAAGTCGTTTAATTAAATCTTTTTTATTAGGGATAGGATAACGAATCCATTCAAGAACAGCATTTAATGGTTTGTAATTAATAACTAGGCGAGGAACATCTCGTTCTAATTCAGCATTTTTATTAACATAAAAAGCAGGACAAGACCATGGTGATTTACTGGGACTAATGATTCTATTTTTTAATAATTCATTAATTTCTTTTTTACACATTTCTAATAAGTCATGATTCATTTGAATAGGTCGGGATTTAGTAAGAATTTGTTTTTCATTAAAACCTTTAATATATGGTAATGTAACTACATGCTTTTTCCTATGCCAAAATGCAGTAGGTAGAGATGAGCAAACAGTTGATTCAAGTTTTAATTTAAAATCATTAATTTGAGAAATGAGAACTGGATTAGTTAATTGTTGATCAATTCTTTTGTAATTAATTTCTTCTTTAAGAAAATTAATATGTCGAGTTAATATTTGAATAGTATGAGTAATAGAACAATCTTGTAATTGATTTAATTCTAATGGTTCAGGTGGAAACAAGAATTTAAATGTGACAGGATGTCCTAAAACATGAGTAGTAATTCCTTCAGTGGAAGTGGTGAATGGATATAATAATGAAATAAAGGGTGTACCTAAAATTATTCTATCAGTCATGTTTTTAACTAAAACAAATGTAGTTTTAAAACAAACATTGTTTTGTGGACATGTACTTTAGGTAATTTATATTTAATATGCATTTTACTACCATTAGCAGAGGTTAATTTCTCTTGACATTTGTGATAATATTTAGTAGGAAGTAATCCTTCTTGAATGCAATTTAAATCAGCACCAGTATCAATTAATGCAACTAAGTCTAACTCAAAATCTTCAACTATGATTTTAATTCTGGAATACCATTTTTGCATATAAATTTTGTTAAGTAAATTTAATCTTTTATCTTCAAGGTTAGTAGCTTGGGATCTATTATCAAAAATAAGTTTATCGGGATTTGTGTGATCAGATTCAGAATCAGAATGGGTGTCAGATTTCTGAGGTGATTTTGGATTAGGTTGAAAATCATTTAAGTTTTGTTTGAGTTTAATATTAATGATTTCATTTTCTAATTTATTATCTTTATTTTGGAGTTCTCTGATAGTTTGTTTAATTTGATTTATTTCAGATTGTAAATCTTGAAGTGTAACTTCTTTAGTTTTATTTTTAAATTTTTCTAAAGTTTTAGTTAAACTAATTATGGGTTTATTGAATTTTGGTTTAGTATCTTTTGAAGTAATAAATTTCTTAATTTATCAATGTATTGTTGTTTTAATTGAGGATCATCTAATTTACTAATTAAATCGATTAAGCGATTCTTCTGAGTATGTTTGGTTAGAGCGAGATTTGTTTAACGGGTTTACAACAAACATCTGTACATCCTAAAGTAATTTGATTATGTTGGTTATCGAATCAGTTGATCATTATCGAGAAGAGGCTGGATGTGGATGGAGAGCAGAAGAGGAATCATTATCAGATTGATTTAATTGTAAGATTTCAAATAATTGGATTTTGGATTCTTCATTAATTTGGAGTTGGTTAACTCTATCTTTGAGTTTTTGTTTTTCTTTGCATTTATTAGCATAATGACCTTTTTGACCACAATTATAACAGGTAATATCTTGATTAGATTTTGGAGATGATTTAGATTTATGATATTTCTTTTTAGGTTTAGTATAATATTTGTCATTAGATTTAGAAGGTGAATAAGGCTTCTTATATTTATTATAATACTTGGATTTATAATTTCTATGTTTTGAATATTTATGTGATTTCCTACGAGAGGGTGCAACTGGAGGTAATCCATATTGTTCTAAAATTGCCTAATTCATATTTAGCTTTATGTTTATCTTTAGAAGCTTTTGACTAAGTTTTAAATCAATACACATTTTTAAACCTTCTTTTTGAATAGTACTAATTATATCGCCATATGTTAAATTATCATATTCAATAACACCAGTAGGTTGACTAAGAACATCTTTGATTTTGTGAGCAAATAAACTGGGTAAGCCATTAATAAATTTTTCTTTCCAGAATGATTTAGTACAATCTTCTCTTAACATAACTCTAGAGGTAAAGACATCTTTATACCATCTAAAGTCACTTAATGTTGGACATGTAAGATTACTAAGTTGATCATGTATGCGAGAATAAATATTAGTTGGGGTACCAATGAAATGTCGAACAATAGTATAGATTAATTGATTAATACCATCAGGATGACAACAACCTAAGTTTTCATAAAAAATAGGTAATCCTTGATCATCAGTTTGGTTAGCATAAATTATGGATTCTCTTTGATCTTCAGTTAAGTATTTTTCCCACCAAGATTTGAGCATACCAGTAAAACCAGTAGTAATTAAAGTAACAATTTCAGGTTGAGTATATTGGGGATAGTTGGATAGATAACTGTTGGAAACCATGGATAAATGATTTAATTTTTGGAGGATTTGATCTTCACTAAGACCATCAATATTCCATTCGTATAGTTTTTTAGCAGAAACAGAAAATTGATTATTAATATTATTTTCTTCAAATTGTAAATCGACAGGAGTAGGTTTATTATACCAATTCTTAGTTGTTTGGGGATTAACTTTTGGATAATGGATTTTTGTAACTTGGAATTGTTGAGCTAATTGATTTATCTCATGATCGATGTCAGATGGAGTAGAATTAGGATCAATATCAAATTGTTGATTTAGAACAGTAATTCCTTTATCCTTAGAAGGTGAAGGAGTATCAGTGGTAGATAATTTGTTAAATAATTTTTCAATAGGTTGGACAGTAGAGGATTGATCATTTGTAACTAAACTAGTTCGCTTTGAACGATGAGTAGGGAGATTTAACAAAGGTGCATCTAAAGGTTGTTTATTAGATGAAGTGGGGATAGATTCTAAATTAGTTTCAATTTTATCTAATTGTTTACCAATTGTATTTAAACATTGATTTGTATAATTATTTTGTTCAATAACTTTTTTAATCTCATGATCATTGCCAGGTAATTTAAAAGGTGAAGCAGGAAGTTCAGTACCTTGTTGATTTAAGATAATGTTTTCTAATGGAGGATGACTAGAGCTAACTGTAGTGGTAGCAGAAGTTTTCCATTTATGTTTTGTAATGGTATTTAATTTTTTGTAATATTTATCAACATATTCAAGCAAAGGTAATTCAAAACCATATTGAACCATAAAATCATACCATTCCTGGGAAATTTGAGACATTTGAGTAGAATTATATTTAGCATAATAAGCATGACGCTGAGTGCGATTAGCTTTTGATTTGAAATCGATAAGTAATTGTTCAAGATTGGGAGTAAAATGTTTGCGGATTGTTAATAATTGAGGATTAACAGGTGGTGTGAATTCTTCCATATCAGTTTGAGTTGGAGAATTTGTTGAATTAACTTCTTCTTCAGGGAAGTGAGTATGTGTTGAATAAACAGGCTTACTGATTTGGGAAGTTGTGGAATTATCAATTCCTTTTAATTTATTTTGAGTTGAAGGACCAATATGTGGACCGAAATGTATTTGACTATTTTTTCGGAATAATGGGGTAGTAAATATTTCATCTTGATTTCAATTTCACTAGGGACACTAGATGTACTATGTCGAGAAGATTGGCTACGATTAAATTTAATATGAACAGAACCATCATTAAATTGACGGATATCTTGGATATCGATTATGGATGATTGTTGTTGATTATGTTTGTAATGTTCATTATGATAATCCATTCATCGTAACTCAACATTTTTCCATTCAATCATTTGTGGAACATTAATATGTGAATCAAGACTACTGCTTTGTATTAATAAAGTTTTATCTTTAGGTGATTTATGTAAAGCATGAACATTTAAATTAGTTTTCATACATTTATAGTGAACACGATAAATTAAAGCAATATTATGAGTTTTAGTCATCATGTTAGTAAATGAACCATGTAATTGAATATTTAATGTTAAAGTATGTAAAATATTTGGATCTTTTAAACTAAGTGTAAAATCAAGAAAACAATTAAAATGTACTGGACCTTTATGAAGACCAGTTTCCATCATACCCATTAAACTATCATTGTAATTAAGAAAACGAGCATCACGTAAACATAACAAAACAGAAGTATTTTTACCTTGTGGAGTTAATGGTTTAATACCAACTTGAATTAATCCTATATGAATAAAATTGTAATCATTTTTTAAATATCTCTTAATAAGTTGAGCATCAAATAATTGACAGGTTTCCTTGGGTTTTTCCAAAGCATAAACTTGTTCCATAGTTTTAACATGCAAAGTGAATTTAAAAGTATTCTGTACAAAAGAAGTTTTATAAATTTCTTTGATTGGTAATTTTGGTATATTCGATCTACATTAATTGGATCATTTTGTATTTCAACATCTTCTTCATTAATTACTAAACCGTGATTAGGTATGGAAGGCAAGGCGTTGACCTAGAAGGTCGATGAGTTACTTCTAAATAATCGACTCATTGTTCTTTTTAATTAATCGGTTTACAATTATCTTAATACATACCCTATTCTTGTCAAGTTATCACATACCAAATTGGTTTATCTGAGACCCTATCCTAAATGTCCACCGCCTAACTCTAAGGACTTACTCGGACAGAAAGCGGAAATGGGTGATATAAACCGGTGGATATGAATCGATCTCGTGGGTGATTAAGATGGAACCGAAAACTAGATTAATCAAATAAACAATAGGAACGATTAATTGGAAGAAACTAAACAGTTAGAAACAGGATACAACATAACCGGGCTCTGATACCATGAACGCGGAAGCAGCAACACGAATGAAGAGATGGATTACGAAATTAAAGATGAACACAATTAAACAAAGACAGTACTAAATAAATATATAACCAAAATATATTTCAAAACATTTAATTAAATACAGTAAATAACTTGCACTTACAATTTTAGTCGCCAATTATACATTTTTTGGCTACTAATTTATTTTCTGTCGCTAAAACAATGAAATCCGGCCTAAGGATAGCACATTTGGCGACTAAACTGAATTTTAGTCGCCAAAACTTCTACTTTGGGCGACTAAAGTACATTTTAGTCGGCAAACCTTCATCTTTCAGCGACTAAAATGGTTTTTGTCGCCAAATGCATCACTTTTGGCTACTAAATCATATTTAGTCGCCAAAAACCGTGACTTTTGGCTACTAAACAACCTTTAGTCGGTAAAAGCCCTACATTCGGCGACTACAGTGCCTTTTAGTCGCTAAAACCCACTCCTTTGGCGACTAAAAGAGTTTAGTCGGCAATTCTGATCAGCTTTGGCGACTAATCCCATTTTAGTCGCCAAAAGCCCTACTTTCAGCGATGAAAATTTTAATTTTAGTCGCGAAAAGTGCTTTTTTTTGTAGTGGGTTTCAATATTTGTTATATTCGTCTACTCTATAACTGTTTTATAATCATTCCTCTGTTTTTTTTTTGTTATCCAATTTTGTTAACCTTTTCATTTTTTAAATTTTGAAGAAGTTAGAAAATGAGTATTGATAGCTTGGCCATATTGTAGACAATTTGAATTTGAAGAATAGAAGTCCTTTAGATAAAGTAATTGATAGAAAACCCAACTTTAGTGCCTTGGCTTTGCATGCTTGCTGGATGGCTGGTTTGAATGATGTCAAATTGTGTTGGATTTCCTTTAGGCACGTATAATTCGTTTATAATTATTTTTTTTTATTCATATTGATTTTATTTTGCCTGCTAGGGGAAGGAAGGAAAGTACAATTTGCCTCCAAGACCAGAGAAGGTCAAATTTTGGGTGGGCTGCCAGGTTTCGCCTATGCTATGATTGAACAAGATTGAACCTTTTTTCTTCAACCGAAGGGAAGGAGTTCTAGAGCCTGAGGGAGTATTTGTAATAAGAGTATTCCTTTATAAATTACTGCATAATTTGTATGATTGTATTACTAGCATTTGGATACATAGAGCAGTGACATTGGCCGATGTGCTTGGGGTATCTGTAGAATATTTTGAAAGCATATTTGTAAAATTTTTACTTGGCACTATTTGAAATAGCTGTATAAAAAAACAAAAAAAAAAGTATGATTAAATTTGGTTGGAGATTGCCTTTAGGCATGAGTTATCCCTAGTTTTATCATAAGACTATTTATGAATATTTTTATTTGTAATTGTTACTAAAATAATTATGGCTCTGTTTGGATGTGTTTTTAAATTACATTTCTATCTTGTCACTCTCGCTTAACGTTTGGATACGACTTTCAAAATAGAATTTCACCATATCATTCAAAATACAATTTGAGTTCTCGTTTGGCAGCTTTGTTCTTCATTTCTTCACTTTCAACGTCTTCAGTCTTTTTCCTCTTCCTTTCTGAAAAGCTTCCATGTTCATCATCTCTGAAAGGGTTCACGTGCAAAAAGAAATATACAGGCGAACTGATCTACTAGTCTTTCTCTGTTTTAAAGATTAGGCTGAAGATTCGTCACGAGTAGTGTTCATAGAGAACTCAGACCATTTTATAAATTATGTTTGTGAACTCACTCCCTACTCATACCATCTTCCGTAAATCAAGTGAGTTACAATTTGTGCATTGTGGAAGATTCATTCTACGGGCAATAAAACGACGACGACACTGAGGTCAAATAAATCACAAATTTATTTCAAATATTTTCTTACAAGTCACTGATTTTTTGAATCATTCCTAATTTTATTCCCAATTTTTTTTTTGTCTCAGGTCAAATTTATTAAACATATTCTCGAATCAGACGACTACCAAAGAGTCGCACATTCAGTCACTGTACCCACTCCATCACCGGTGATAACTATTCAACTCCCACTAATCTGGTATGTATATCCTTCAATCATCTGCTATGTATAAATGAGTTCTGAAATAGTTTCTAAGAAGTCCAAACGAGTATAAGGATAGTTTCTGATTTGTCTGAACTCTTTGAACAGTTGAAGCTGAGTCGGTCCCCCGGGTTATACGGCCGGTCGTCCCTCGGGTCATCCGGCCGGTCGACCTCCGTGCTCATCCTTCTCTTCTTCTGCTCTTCTTCTTCTGCTTATTTCTTCTTGTGGTCTTCTTTTTCTTCTTCTTCTTCTTCTTCTTCTTCTTCTTCTGCTTATTTGTGGTTATTTTTTTACTGTGTAAATTTGCTTCACAAACTTTTTATAGACAATGTTATGTGATTTTTATTTTGTCTCTGTTTTGGCCTTCAAATCATTTGTCTTTCCTACAGTTCAAATAAACATTGATGTTATGTGGTTTTTATTTTATATCTGTGTTACCCTTCAAATCATCTGCTTCTCCTAATATTATTTAACAAGTTGAAGTAAACATTAATGTTATGTGGTTTTATTTTTTTCTCTGTGTTGCCCTTCAAATCATCTGTTTTTCCTAACATTACTTACCAAGTTCAAATAAATATTAATTTTGCTTCGTACATAAATAATTGTAATTGGTTTTTGCTCTATTATTTTTTATATCCACTTCAGAGTAGTTTGCTCTGTTATTTTTTTATATCCACTCCAGAGTAGTTTAAATATAAATTGTATTTTATAGATGGATGGAAACAAATCAGATGACAATCAGGATACAAAAATGTGGACTTCCAGAATTGAAATGAAATTAATAAACATGTTGAGAGAAGAGGTTAAAAAAAATCAAACAAGAGGCCGTACTATTGTGTGGACAATTAGGTATTGGAATCATTTTGCAAATCAGTTGCACAATCTGTATGGATTTCGGTATATAGCAAAGTGTAGACCGCCCCGAACTTGCTCCGCGCGCCCCCTTTTCGGAGAGGGTGCGCCCCCCTTTCGGAGAGGGCGCGAATTGTGTTCCAGCTACTACAGTTTGGACTCCTATCACGGTTTTGAATCTAATCTTACAAAGTGCAATGTAAGACTGATAAATCACCAAAGAGTCCAAATCCGGCAAATCGTTTTGGAAAATCTATTTTAATCAAAAAGCGCCAAACATGGACTGCTTTGCTAGATTTCAGAGTTGCCACCTAAATATTTTATTTTGGGAAATTTAGGAAACCTTGACTCGTGCCTAAGGCCATGTGTCCGTCATCACCAAAGTTGCCTCGGCTCGGGAACTTGAGTACGAGAGGGGAAGGTCCTGAAATGAGCACCCCCGCTCGCTCGATCAAAGGATCGGCCTTTACTAAGCATGATATGTTGTTTTGAAAACACATGTGTTCTTATTCCGGTTATTAATTTAACTTTACTATGTGATGCTTACAACATACAAGTATAGACTCACTCGCAAGAATTGAAACAAAATTTCTCATGTTTGTTTTTTCGAAAATGGTTTGAAAGATGCTACCCTCAAGTAGGCTAAAACACGGATTTGCCACCCTCAAGTGGGCTTAAAACAACATGATTTTGCCACTTCAAGTGGGCTTAAAACGCATATTTTGATGAATTGTTCTAATTCAAGCAATGAAGCCTTCATCCACAGGCATTCATGCAGTTAAACACTTAAGCAGTTAGCCTCATGGCAAGCATGCTATCATGGTAGTCACTTACACACATGCAAGGATGCTAAAACTTAAACACTCACAGTGTACTCCGAGCCAAAACAGAAGCTAGTTAGAAACAATGCATGATCCTAGCTATGTTTGAAATACCTAATGCAACACATGCAAAATGCAACTAAGTGGGCTCGGCTATCTAAGATGGCATATGAATGCAACAATTGATACATGTATTCAAATAGGTATTAAAGTACAATGTAGTTTGAATGATGCGCTGAGCCCGGTGCATGCAATATGAATGAATGATGCACGCATGCGAAGCATAAGTATGCTAATTGAAACATGCCCTAAAACTAACCATCAAAAGCTGGTAAATAAAATGAAGCAAGACGTGGGGTTGGAAGACATACATCACACACACGCACACTTATTATAACATTGTGTCCTCTTGACGGAGGGTCCGAATGAATATAGCTAACTAGCTATGCTAATTAAACTAATTATTACAAACCAACTAATTAACTATGCTAAGCTAATTAATTATTACAAAACTTTAACTAATTAATCAAATTAATTAAGTTACAAAACCAGCTAAGTAAGAAAAAGAAGCTAAATTAGGCCGCCATAGTTCTGCCTCGGAATAATGAATGATGCATTCTCGGTTTTCGCCCCAAAAAGCTCTTCGGTTGCTCTCTTGAGGCTCTGTTTGTAGGGTGTCCTTGAGAACTTTCTGCTGAATCTTATCAAAACAGTGTTGGCGAGTGCACCAGTGGTCTGCCGGCCATGAATAGTTGCTGCCGACCCCCCTGCTGGCTAAGGATGCACACTGCCGGCCACAGATGATGAGGTGCCGGCCAACAATGAGAGGGTGCCGGCTACTGGTGTGCTGTGACACCAAGCTGCAATAGAGCACAAAACAGAGAAAAATGAGGGTCTTCCAAGAACATGTACGTACTATGCCCCTCCATATCACCTCAAAACATCAAGGGAGAGGCACCGTTGGATCCAAAACCATCAATCAAGCATCTCAATGCATAATGGTCAAAGATCCAACATGTACAAATTCAATAAATGCATGACAAACAAGACACTTAGACCATCTCCTTATCATGAGAAATCAAAGGAAATGGAGACCAAGGGAGATTGGCTCACTTCATCACTTCAAGTATGAAATGAATTAATCCACCTTGTGTTCAACACAACATCCGATTGAACACAATGCAAAGCAAGCAACATGACATGCAAACAACATGCTAATCTTGGCATGAATGCAAGACTCTAACATGCAAACTCTCATGCACAACATGCTAGAATACTTAAGCATTAAAAGCTAGTGAAAGACATAACACTAGAATTATGCAAAGCAATGCTCGATGGACTAAACCAACACCAAACAAACCCCATGCATGCCAAAACAGTGGCAAAATCCTGCTGGAAATGAAGCACCAAAAGCTACAACAACATGCTCATGCATTGGCTCGCAAGCTAGGCATTAAACACAACTCTCAAATACAATCAAAGAGTGATATGCATGAGAATATGACAATGCTATATGCTCTGAAATCAAGTGTTAAATGATTCTAAATCATCCAAACACCACAAATAAGGCATGCTAGAAGGCTCAAAACTGAAGACTTGCTAAGGCACTTGCACCATAGCCATATCAAGCAAGCCTCAAAGGACCAAAATTACTCAAAACAGTCCTAAAATATGTCAAAACAAGGCCAAAAACATGCTTGAACATAGCCAACATATGCTAGAATAAAAGGCCAAAACACTAAGTAAGCTAGGCCAATGAGCATGATTACACTACAAGTGTAAGAAGCAAATAAGGGATGCTCTAACCAACCAAAAACAGAGTTGTATCATGGCAAAATAAGACCAAAAATACACTGAGATGGTAGCCCAAAAGCTTAGGCAAGCTTGCATACAAATTAGCCCAAGATCAAGACATAAGGCACAACTCTCCAAAAGCATTGAATGTGTGAAACATGAGAGAGTATGACTATACTACACACACTGAAATCATGTTAGAAATAAGGTCCAAGCATGCACACAACTCAAGTAAATCATGCTAGATACTTTGAAACTCAAAACTAGTGAGCAAAATTGCACTATGGCTATACAAAGCAAGTTTCAAATGATCAAGACCACCTAAAACAGAGCTAAGGCATGTCAAAATATGAGTAAAAGCTTGCTGGAATAGAGCCAAAATAGGCTAGCATGATGGATCAAAGCATTGAGCACACAAGGCTAAATGGCAAGATTACACTACAAGTGTAAAAAGCATGCATGAGGTGACTCAACCAAGCCAAAACAGAGTTATGCCGTGCTGAAATACGGCCAAAAAAAGGCTGAGAACAAACCAACATATGCTAGAAACACATGCTCAATAATTAGGCCAACAAGGCAAACAAACAAGACAAGAGGAGAGGGGACCACCCCCTCTCATTTTGGACCTCAAAATCACATTTCTACCATTGAAAATCCACTGGATTTCAGTGGCTAAAAGGCCAAACAAAGATGACCTCAAAGGCCTTAAGAGATGGCACAGAGCAAGGCCAAACAAGCCACCAAAGAGGGTAAACCACCTCTAACTCAAACAAAGCCTTAAACAACCATTTTAAGCACTTAAATACATAACTTTTTTCAGTTGAAACTTAGGTCAAAAAACGCATGCAAAGGTAGCCAAATATGCAACCAAAACAAAGCTTAGAAGGAAAAATAGGACTCACCCTTGAAGAACAATAAGAACAACAGCTTCTTCAGCCTAAAACCAGCTTTTAGAACTCAAATAACACTCCCAAGAACCTCAGCTCAATGATGGTGGTGTTTTACTAGGTGTTTGTGTGCAAAAGTATCAAGAAACAACACTTTTGAGGCAATATAGCACAAATATAGAGAGAAAGGGAGAGTTCTAGTGAGAGAGGGATCTCTTTAGCTCTGAAAAATGCTGAACCTCTGGAAAGGGAGAGGAGCCTCCCCTTATATAGAGCAATGCAATGCAAAGCTTGCTTGACAAGCTTGAAATGGCCTTTATCCCTCAAAAGATCTAACGTGTATGGAGGATGGTTCAGTAAAAAACAGCTGGCTCAAAAGATCTAACATAATATCTGCTAAAACAAGGTGTCTTACTGGCCATCAGTGGTGGCCGACAGTGTCTCATTGATGGCTGACAGACCTTATCAATAGCCGGCAGGGCTGAATCCATGGTCGGCAGCCCTTCCCCATGGCCGGCAGGCCATCACAAACAACAATATGGAGGGACCAAGATATGGTCAAAAAATGAGACAGAATGGAAATAGGGTTTGGAAAGAGCAAACTTGGCATTCCGTCGTGAAAGTTGAGTGCTCAGCGAGCAATCAAACTTGTAATCGGATGTACCTGCAAGCATATCCAAGTTTTGAGGATGATAAAAAATGGGGTGTCTACACAAAGCAGGTGCAACAAAAATATCAGCGATTGAAAGCTGATTACCAGACGTTTAAGCAACTGCAGGCACAAACTGGTCTGGGATGGGATCCCATTGTAGACACTGTTGTTGCACCCGATGAATTTTGGGATAAGGTTTTTCATTAACCTATACCATTATTATTATTTTTTTTTTGTAACATTTCATCACACGTACATTATGCTTAATTCAATATTTTCAATTGTTGTAGGTTATCAGAAATGTAAAGAAGTTTAGGACAAAAGGATTTGAGTATTTCCAAGAAATGACAGAAATTGTTGAAAATTGTTGTGCCACAGGGGCCTTGTCTCATGCATTCACACAAGGAGCCCTTGACTCAGATGAAGAAGATAAAATGCTAAATAAATTTTGGAACCCTGAAGTTGGTGGGAGTAATGCTGCTGAAGCCATTCCTGTTGACTTATTCGGCGATGAGTACATGGGTCCAGTGAAGGGCAAAAGTCATAAGAGCCCTACAAACAGCTAAACTGACAGTGGTTGTTCCAAAAAGTCATGGTCAAGTGGGTTCGATGATGTCTACGCAGCTTTCACATCCTACGTACA
This sequence comes from Camellia lanceoleosa, assembly GCA_025200525.1. Classification (NCBI taxonomy): domain Eukaryota; kingdom Viridiplantae; phylum Streptophyta; class Magnoliopsida; order Ericales; family Theaceae; genus Camellia; species Camellia lanceoleosa. The sequence goes on from CM045758.1 coordinate 127,362,136, forward strand.
GGCAAAAACAGAACATTCACGTGCACGATCAAATGACACAGAGGCTGTAAGTGCAGGTGGTGATGAATATTCCTTTGATGCATGTCAAGATGCATTGCTAGAGCTTGGGGACATACCACCGGTGTAGTACGTTAGGGCACTGACACTGTTTAAAGACAAGGAATGGCGAAGGTTTTTATGCGTACTCCTACCCATATGCGCCTAGCTATGATCCTAGCTTTACAGTGAAGTAAGAAGTTGTGTTTGATTGAGTTAGCGATTCTTCTTGTCATTCTGCAAGATGATTTGATGATACCTGATTTGTTTTTTATTATTTTTTTTTCATCCCATGAGATGCTCTTTTTTTTTTTTCCATCTTCGTATATTTATTTTTATTGAACTTTTAAGTAGTTTCTGTTTTACATCAATATGTTGTGTTATTACAAGATGACTACATATTAAACAAATTTTCTTCTTGTATATATTTTAGTGGATGTTGGTAAATGACTAAGGCCAACTATTCATGCAGCCACTTTTTAATTCAGTTTCACCAATAATGGTAAGCGTTAGCATGTTGTCAAACATTATTTTATAATTATGCTTTTACTGTGATGTAGACGAAACAATATGTCATCTGACACAGAAAACAATGCAATGGAGATCTCATCAGAGGAGGATGAGGTTATTGAAGATTTTATGGATTTTTTGATGATTGCTTTCATGCATGACCATATCAACGCATCAAGTAGTTGGCGACCGCAACAAACTTGTCCATTCAAAGGTGATAATTACATCTTCAGCTTATTAAATGGCCATCCAGAAACAATGATGGACATTATGTGAATGTATGCACAAACATTCATTTTATTGAAAGACACTTTACTCCAAAATGGCTTTATCGATACTGAACATACGCATATCAGTGTCGAGGAATCGCTTAGAATTTTTTTATGTACTTTCACACAAAATGATCACCATCGATACTAACAGATAGATTTAAACATTTCACGGAAACAATTTGTCGGCGTATCAAAATTGTTATGCAGGCATTGTACAAGTTTGCATTAACGGTTATCAAACCACGTAACCAAGACGAGATACCAGAAATAATTTTAAATGACAGGAGGTTTTTCCCCTGGTTCAAGGTATAAATTTTATGATTGTCCTGTAAGTTTTTAATAACAATAAGGGATGATTTTTTTTTCTCCTGTTATAAAAGTAATATCCAAATTTGTTTCGCTTTTAATGTCAAACAAATATCTTTCAATTAGGATTGTGTCGGTGCTATCGATGGCACATTGGTAGATGCATGGGTTCCTGCTTCAAGACAAAATACATTCCGCGGTCGCAAATCTACGGTATCGCAAAATGTACTCGCAGCTTGCGACTTCGACATGTTGTTCACATTCATTAATTCTGGATGGGAAGGTAGCACTCACAACAACACTATTTTAGTTGATTCTATTACAAGAGCTAATCTACAGTTCCCACACCCACCTAATAGTAAGTGCCACGAAATAACATGCAGTACACTTTTTGAAATTATTTTTTTGTACATCTGTTTGACAGAACAGTGCATTCATTATTTATATGTAGGCAAGTATTATTTAGTGGATGCTGGTTTCACGAACATGCCTGGATTTCTTTCCCCATTTCGTTCCCAATGCTATCACTTGCAAGAGTATCATGGCCGTCATTATTTAGGACCCAAGGAATTGTTTAACTATCAACATTCGTCGTTACGCAATGTCATAGAAAGAACATTTGGTGTTCTGAAGAAGCGATTCTCAATATTGCGGTCCATGCCAAATTACAAGTCTACAAGACAAGGCTCTCTTGTGATTGTATGTTGTGTACTGCACAATTGGATCCGTTTGCATGCAGATATGGACCCATTCTTCATGGAAGCTAATAATGAAATGGCGGCAGAAGCGGAAGCAAACGGGTTTGTTGGAGATCAAGCTGGCTATGTTGACATGTCACAACATGGGTTGACGTACGAATCTAACTTTAGGGATGCAATTGCTACTGCTATGTGGCAAAATCATATTGGCCATGGATAGATTTGTGATGTGAACAAGGAAAGCGAATATCGTAGTGGCTAATGGTTTTAAATATATAATTATTTTACTAGTTTCAATCATTATGACACCTTTATTACATAATTTCGCCCACTTTACGTAACTGTGAATTTAATGACTTTTTTTCCCTCTTTTTGTAGGATAACTAATAATGAGGACAATGATTGGGCTAAATGGCAATTAAAAGAAAAGGAACACAAAGATCATCACATGGTCAATCCACAAAATGTTATTACGTGAATGAAGACACTTAAATACGTTGTTGATGCAATGTATAATATGCAGGGTCAAACACTTTATTCAATTTGATGGTTGAATGATGCATGCAAAAATTGTAGCATATGATATTCATTCAGTTTATGATGTTCATTAACATTCTATTAAAAAAAAATGTTGGCCATGGATAGATTTACTATTAATTTTAATTTTTTATATTAATTTGTAGATGACATTTTTTATTAATTTATTTTTTTCATTTTATTAAAATTTTGGCTTTGTTATTAATTTTAATTTTGTTTTATTAATTGTTTTTTTTGTTCATGTTATTAACATAATGGTTTTGTTATTAATTTTTTTCCTATTTATTAAAGAAAATGTATAATTATTAATTTTTAACTTTTTTTTATTTCATTTTAGCCGAGTTTTTTTTTTCTTAATTTGTTTTTTTTTTCATTTTATTAAAATAATGGTTTTATTATTAATTTAATTTTTTTTTTTATTAATTTGTAGATGACATTTTTTTTTATTAGTTTATTTTTTTCATTTAATTTTTTTTAAGGCTTTGTTATTAATTTAGTTTCTTTTTATTAATTGTTTTTTTGTTCATGTTAACATAATGGTTTTGTTATTTTCAGATATTATACTAAATAAGTTTTTATTAATTTTTTTTTCTCCTTTTCATTAAAGAAAATGTATAATTATTAATTTTAATTTTTTATTATTTCATTTTACCCAAATTTTTTTTCTTAATTTGTTTTTTTTCATTTTATTAAAATAATAGTTTTGTTATTAATTTTAATTTTTGTATTAATTTGTAGACGACATTTTTTTTTATTAATTTATGTTTTTCATTTTAAAACAAGTTGAAGGCTTTGTTATTAATTTTAATTTCTTTTTATTAATTATTTTTTTGTTCATGTTAACATAATGGTTTTGTTATTTTGAGATATTATACCAAATAAGTTTTTATTAATTTTTTTTCCTTTTTATTAAAAAAATGTATAATTATTAATTTTTAACTTTTTTTTTTATTTCATTTGAGCCATTTAATTTTTTTTTTCATTTTATTAAAATAATGGTTTTGTTATTAATTTTAATTTTTTTATTAATTCGTAGACTTTTTGAATTTTAATTTTAATTTTAATTTTTTCATTTTATTGAAATGCAGGCTTTGTTATAATTTTAATTTCTTTTTATTAATTTTTGAACGATTTTTTTTTTAAATTTCATAATATAACTCATAAATTGTTATAATATTGTCACTAGTTAATTTTACAGTGCAAAAAAAAAAAAAAATTTACTATTTATTACGTTAATACAAAATATTACAACAAAATAACAAAACAAAATAACCAGAACAAAATGAGAAAACAAAATAACCACAACAAAATAAGAAAACAAAATGTAACCACAGTATGTGTGAACCATTTAAACGCTTATCGAAACAAGTTAAGCATCACTATTAGGTGGTGGTAGAGGTGGAGGGAAGTAGTGACGGTAGACTTGAGTGACTCGATGGTCAATCTAATCAATGCGGTTCCTTGTCACTTCATCACGTCTCCCTGAGTCTACACGAAACTCACCAAATTGTTGAATTAGTAAGTTCTGAGCGGCGGCAAATTCATCGAACCGAGTACCCAATGTATTGACCTAATTAGCCATTTGTTGTTCCCATTGTAGGTGCTGATTGTACCATTCTTGTTGCAACGCTAAATAATCAGTCCAGTATTGGGGTTGTTCATTTGGTGGCATGGCATTGTCATTAGGTTCTTCCTCATCAGGTATTGGTTCATTTTCAAAATTAATAGAACCTAGTAAGTTTTCAGCACCACTAGCTCGGGTCAGTGTGTACTTAGAAATTGGTGAAGTGATTCTCACATCTACTTTGCCTTCAAGGTTGACATGATGTGCTTTGAAAATTTTGGTTAACAAAGCTCCAAAAGGTAGTAACCAGCCACTGAGAGTACTAAGATTTGCAACCATCATTTCTTTCAGTAATATATAGCATAAATCTAATGTTTGTCCAATTTCAAAACAATATAACAAATAAATATTAAAGCATGGAATAAAATAATGTCCTTTTTTGGGAGTGACATTTTCAACTATCCATCGATGAAGAATATGAAGGTGGGATTTTAAATGTTTTACTTGTAAATTAGTGCCGGTAAATCGGTTCTCACAAATTGTGGTATAAACCTCAGTTAGATCACCAACAATTTTAGCTAACTAAGCCTCAGTTTGAAAATGGCAGTGCAAATCTCCTATTTCAACTCCAATAATTTGTGCGAAAGTGCGGGGGTTGAGTGTGATTACTTTCCTCTTCATATAAGAGGTCAGACTACATTGTTCCACTTGTCCCTCAGTAGATCTCAAGTGAAGGTAAAATAAATATACAAGACAGGGATATACCTTATGTGGTAAATTAGTTAAAGGTAACCATCCCATCGTATCCAGTCTGCCAAGCAACAGTGGATCATATTGAGAAGGTAGATTTACCTTTCTCCCCGTAATAATTGGTCGATTAGCAAAATTTGAATAAGCTTGTTCATGATTATATATGAGAAAATCAACAATTGGATAGCGATGATGTTGTTGCTGTGGTTGACGTTGTACAGGGTTAGAGGTTTTGTCACGTTCGCGTCTCGCACTTTTTGTTCTTGGCATGATGATTGCAAAAGTTAAGAAAAATGTATAGTAAAATGTATGATGTTGGTGTGAAAAAAAAGGGACAGATAGGCAAACTAAGCCTCTGCTAAAAGGTAACCAACAGATAGCGAAACTGAGCGCAAAAGGCAAACTGGTGGCTGAAACCGGATGACCGGCCGATTGTCCCATATGGTGGATTCTTCACCTTCCTGCAACTCATCTCTGAAGCTATCAAGAAAATGAACTGTGGTTTAAATTAACCTCTTCTCTCTTCCTTCACACGGATATCTACACTGAATGTAGTCAATATTGTAGGGTGAAGAAGTTGCTGAAGTTGTTGGAATGAGATGGTGAAGATGGTGTGATTAAACGAATGCAGAGATACTGACTTATTTAAAGGCTTAGGTACAGAAGAGTTTTTTTTTTAGTATACTGATCATTTTTTTTCTTACTTATTTTAATTTCTTCCGTATATTGATTACTGACTATTTGTGCTCGTTTTTGGCTTCTTTTTTCTTTTCCTTTATCGAACAGTGATGAACTGACACCCAGCATAGGAGGGGGTGAGTCTATTGGATGAGAGAAATTACACTATTCCACTTTTCATTTTATTCTTACATAACAACCTGCCATTTTATGAAAGAGGGGCGAATTGGTCATTTTGTAGACAAATATCACTCTGGCCCCCAATTATATGAGCTTCATGGGTGGGTGAGAGTTAGGTGATAATAATGAACCTACAAAAAGAAATGGTTTTTTTTTTTATTTATTAAATTAATAAAATTTAATAAATGAAAAAATGTTGATAATGTTTGGTAACGTTTACGTTTTGGTTTGTATTTAACAATATTGAACACAATAATTTTTGTTAATTTTTATCAATATGTAATCTCCAAACTTGTTGACTTCAACAGAATTTTTAAAAATATTAAAAATGTATTGCACAAAATGTTTGTACATGCCTAAAAAATGAATTGACAGAAAAATTAATTGACATAGAAGTTATTTGAAAAAAAAATTATTCAAAAAAATTACTTAAAAACAATTAATTGAAAAAAAATCATTTTTTTATTTGAGTATTTTAAAAATAGTTTGGTTATGATTGTTGATAAAAAATACGGATATCGATATATGAGTTGTGTGTTTGATTATCAATTATAGGTAGAATTAAGTTTTGAAAATTATTTTGAAAACTCATTACCAAACAAATTTTCTTATTTTACATGTCACATCAAACTTTCAAAACTTAATTCCACATACAATTCAAAACTCAATTCAACACTCTATTCAAAAACCATAACCAAACAAATTTTTTACACTCAAATCATAATTCCACAACTCACAAACTTAAAATACAACTCATACTCTCAAATTATATTTACAAAACTCTACCAAACGCAACCTATAATTTTACCATAATTTTCCATCAAAATAATTTTCTCCTAAAATTTGTAACAAACATCCAAAGGTTTAGTAGAAAAATTTGGTCATGATTTGATTTTGTGGATGGTTCTTTGGCTCTTGTTTATTCTGCTCTTCCATTGCTAGTTTTGCTTGTGTTAGGGTTTCCTTTCTTTTGGTATGATATAAATGGATATTTATTTCAGAGTTGATTTAACATATTTTGCATGATGCAGAAGAGAAGGGCTTGATTTAGCATATTTTAAGTGGTTTTCTGTGCATTTACTTTATCTTAGCTTATCTCTGTAATTTTTTTCTTGGTTATAAAATAATAAATTCTTTCAATGTCAATGGGGTTAATGTCTCTTCGTTTTAGATTATGGATTTGTTGTTTTTATCATATAGTTGATTAGGACTATGATCTGTATAGTTGTTCATTGCGGCTACGATTTGTCTATCTCCTGGTTTTTTTGTTTGAGCGTCATTATATATATCTTGTTTCTTGATGCTAATTAATACTCTTCAATTCGGTAAAAAATAATAATAATAATAATATCAAGGATTTAGTATTTTTTATATTAGCTTACTTTGTATCTTATTTTATTGATTTCCTGAATTGATTTTGAAGCTTTGAAGGGGTCAGTTGGAGTAATAGAAACTAGTTGTTCTTAGACTTGTTCACTTTATGCAACGTTCATTTTATGAGGGCTGTTATGCTTTTGAAGTACACTGGGGTGTTTGGCAAATGTTTTTTTTTTTTAGTTTTTTAGGCTAAAATTTATAAAATGACAAAATAAGTTAAAATAATTAATTAGATAAAATGTTAAATCAAACCCATAATTATTTTACTTTTTTGCTCACAAACATTACATCCAATTACAAAAAATTCAACTATCTTCTCAAACACAAATTTTAGTCTACTAAAATAACCAAAAATTAAAATAGGTTACTAAAATAACAACTTCTCAAACACCCACACTGTGTGAAGTCATATTGATTTGATTAAGCAGTAAGCTTCTTCCCCAGTTTCCTTATTTAAAAAATAATAATAAAAAAAAAATCTTACGTTAGAAATACATATTTATTATGATCCTTTTTTTTTTTTTTTTTTGGGTCCATTCATAGTTGTGTGAATTTTTAGGAACTCCAGAGTTATCAATCTCATGGACATTGCTATGTTTGACGAAATCTCATAAAGGGGGTGGTGAACTCTCATTGGTTTTGATTATACAAGTAGTCAAATACATAATGGTTTATGTGCATGTTAGATCAACAGTATACTGCTCTGCTTTTGTGAAATTCTATTATATGACAATGATGGAAAAGGTATAAAAGTATTACTGGCGAGAATAAAATTAGTATGGCTCTGAAAATCAATATCAATGTGTTTGAAACTTGAGAAATATTTTAAATGATCAATAAATGACATAATTTTGGTTGAGAGTGGACTCAGAGCAAGTTTGGGGTTATTGTTGCCCCTAAGTGCAGCAACAACTGCTATGCCACAAATCAATTTGTTTTTTTATTTTTTTATTTTTTATTTTTTTTTTGTTGCTATTTTCTTATTTGGTTAGTTAAACACATTTTCAAGGACAAAAAATCTATGTAGTGTGTGGAGAACAATAAACAAATTGATTTGTTTTAATCCAATCAGAATATAACTAAATGCAAATATTTTATTGTAACATTGTTTGTGCATTTTGTGAAATGAATTTGATTTGACTACAAGGTAAGCTTTTTCCTTGGCAATATGGATGCGGTCGACAAGAAAATCAAGCGTGTGCTTTGCCTAAATGAATTGACTGATGGACTTAACATTCTTAACCATCTCAATGAATGATTGATGTATGCCTGCCTTTGTGGTGGGGCACAAGAGGTAAGGGTGTAAATTTGGCCCGGCCTGGCCCACGTCGGGCCTCGTGGGCTCCTGCCAAAATTTGGGTCCGGTTAGGCTGGGCCGGCCCACGGGCTAAAAAAAATTAAGCCCATGCCCTAACTCAGGCTTAGGGTATTCGGGCCTTGGGCCGGCCCGATGGACCCTTGGCCTCGAGTTTGGGCGAGCCTACCCATTTTTTTTTTTCTTAAATTTTTTCTACTAAAATTTTATTATTTTCCACTAAAAAAGAAACTGGGCCTCAGGCTGGGCCTTTGAGTTGGCCTGAAGTGGGTTGTAGACACCTCCTTTTTAACCGCCCTTAAGACCTGGGCGTCGTTGATTGCTTACTTAGTGATGAAAGTTGTGTAGTGCAAAGGTTCGATTTCTTTGGCAAAGATAGCGTCAAATCCCAACCTTACACCCCATTTTTGGACCAAAACTATTTTGACCAATGATTTTTAGATCTTAAAACCCTATTTTTCAAAATATTTTTGAAAAAGTTCTTACGATGTTCCAAGGCTCGCATTTCGTTAAATGTTGCGCTTTTCAGTAAACCGGGCAAGGATAAAGTGGAAATGCATGAAAGAGATGTGAACTTTTTGAAAAATCTTTCAAAACACCTCATTTAGAGGTTTGGAGTTAAAGAAAATAAGAGAGGAGAGAAGAAACCAAGTTGGGGAAGAAGTTGAGCATGAACCGTTAAGAGAGAACCGGGCAGCCTTCACTAAATCAGGTCTATCCTTTTTTACACTTGGACTTAAGTTGTGATGACACCACGATTGGAAAGAAGACTTATGGGGCTTCATTTTACATTCAAGAATCTCCTAAAGCCGAGTCCAAGTGAGGGAAATATGGCTGGTTGAAGTTAGGCATCAATCTGATTGAGCTGGAAATGAGCAGTCTTCACTAAAATAGACATATCTTTTTGTATACTTGGAATTTTGATGTGAGACTGCCACCATTGGAAAGCTTACTTCTGGGGCTTCAATTTAGACATAAGAATGATCTGTAAAGGAGTTCAGACGAAGGAGATATGTCCATTTGAACTTAGGCTTGGAAGCAGATTTTTGGTGGTGGTTGACAATGCACACTTTTGGCGGGTCGGCCACTGGTGAAAAAAGCTTAGATTTTGTAGATATTTACCTCCAGTTGTCTCCTACAATCTCCAGTTGTCTTTTTGTTGATATTTTCGACTTGAGCTCTCTTTTTTCTATATATGGAGGGCCTTCTCTATTGTTTTGGAGGTTAGAACATTTAAGGTTGGAAAAATTTTGGGAGCCTCTCTCTCTACAATTCTCTCTCTCTAGATTTCTCTCTCTCTTGCCTTTTTGTGCATACAAGTAGAGATACACTTCTCCTTTGCCTGGACATCCTTGATCAAAGTTGCTTATCTTTGGGCTGAGATTCCTTGGAACCTTCTTTGAGATTTAGAAGGTGATTTTAGCTCGATTTGGTGCCTCATTTGTGCCTAAGGTGTGCTTGGCTTCAAGAGGCCCTTTACCCTTTAAGCTTGTTTTTCATACTTGTCTTTGCCATCTTTTTGTACTGTTTTTGAACTGAAAAAACCTTTGTTTTGTGGGTTAAAAGTATTGGTTTAAGGCAATTTCAAGTAAGGGGGTGGTTCACCATTTTCACTCATTTGTTGTTAAAGCTTTTATGCCATCTTTCCTCGCCTTCAAATCAAACTTTTTGTGCCTTTAAACCACTGAATCTCAGAGGATTTTCAGTGGTAAAAACCATATTTTGAAGTCCAAAATTAGAGGGGTTAGCCTCTCCTCCTTGTTGTCTTGCTTATATGATTAGTTAGCTTCATATGTTAGCATGTTTTTGTAGCTTAACTTAGCTTATTTCCAGCATGTTTTTGCTTTTGATTTGGGCTGCTTTAGCTCTGTTTGTGGCTGTTTGTGTTGTATGAGTAGTCTTTTGCATGGTTGTAGTGTAACCCCATGTTTTAGCTACTCTTGTATTCATTCCAGCATGTTTTCCAACTGATTTGGGCTATAAAAACTCTGTGTTTTTGGGCTGAAGCTTGGGTCTTAAGGCCATTAAAGGTTGAGGGGTTGATAGCCCTTTTTTGTACCTTGTTTTGGAGGCCTTTGCCCTTGTGTTTCCCACCCTTGCATCATCTTTTTCAGAGCTTTTAAACACTATTTTTTAGAGCTATTTTAGTGGCTAAAAACATATTTTGAAGTCCAAATTTGGAGGGGTTAGCCTCCCCTCCTTGTATCTTGCTTATTAGTCTAGCATGCTCCTTATTTTAGACTATTAATTTATCATTTTCTAGCTTAATTCCAACATGTTTTAGGACCTGTTTTGGACTAATTTAGGACTGTTTTGAGCTGTCGGCTACATTTGAGCTTTATTTTGTATGCCTCTAGTGTAATAGTCCTCAGAAGTTTGGTGTTCTAAGCCTTAGACACCTTCTTGTTTGAGTTGATAGCATTTGTTTATGCCTTTATCACTTATTTTCAGCATTTAATCATCTCTGCAATCTCCCTTATTTCTTCACTTTTTCATTTGTTTTGAGGGTTGGTTAACCTTCGGGTTGTGTTTAAGCTTGAGATCGAGGTTTGTGCTTAGTGGTTTTAATCCTCTTTTGAGGGTTTCTACTAACCAACGACATGACCTCTCTCTTGCCTTATTTCATCCCTTGGTTGACACCTCTTCTATTAGAGGACACTCATTTTTGGACTAATCAATAAGTAAATAAAAATGAGCAAGTAAAAGAGGCAAGATAAAGCATCTTTCATGTTGCATTGCATGTGTTCGGATCGGACGTTAATTCAAACACGAGAAAAATGGGACGTTTTATACTCAAAGTGATGAAACGTGCCACTTTCCTTGGTCACCGTCACCCTTGATCATGCATGATAGGGTGGTGGGTTTATTGAGTCTTGTTTTGCACTCATTAAACTTGTACAAGTTTGGTTCTTTGGCCATCATGCATGAAAATTGCTTGGTTGATGGTTTGAGAGCCAAGAGTTACACTCCTTCGAGCTTGTGTGATGATAAGGAGGGTAGTAGTACATACACTCCTTGAGAATACATTGCTTTGCCTCTGTTTGCTCTCTGTTGCAGCAAAAAAAGGAAGTTCAGGAAAGGGGTGGCCGATCGGCCACCTATATTAGCCAATTGGCCATAAATGAAATTTTGCACAAGTGTGTTCCTGAGTTGGAGCAGAGGTGTTCTGGAAGCTGGCAACGCTGTTGGTGTTCAAGCAAGTGCAAATAGAGGCTGCAAAGGCAAGGCGGTGACATTTTCGGGAGGAGAATTCTAGCATGCATGCATCCCTCATCCCTCAAGGCCGTTTAATTGCTTTATTAGTTAGTTGTAGCTAATTCATTCATGCAAGTGTTGTAATTATTTAATTAATTAATTCGTATTGTAATTAATTAGTTTAATTCGGTTTGTAATAATTAGTTAACTAGAATAGTTAATTAGTTTCGGTTTGTAATAGCTTGGCTTAATTAGCGTAGCTAGTTTCTTAGCTTATTCATTCGGACCCTCCTTCGCAAGGGCATAATGTTGTAATAAGTTGTAGACACCCCATTTTTTGACCGTTCTCAAGACTTGGATGTCATCATTTGAACACTTGATGATCATCCATGCTCATGTTCGTTTTGAGTTTCTGAAGGTCTCGGCCGTGCGCCTTGCCTTGGAGCCTCTCAACTTGTCTGTTTTGTGCTTGGTTGTGGACCAAGAACTTCTGGCTTTGTTTCTGAGGGAAGGGGGGTGGTTTGTCGGCTAGCCCTGCAACCCATCGGCCATGCCCTCTTTTCATCGGCCATCAGTGGTGGCCGGTCGGCTTTACTGATGGCCGGTCGGCCATGTTTGTTGGCCGAGGCCTTTTTATTTTCTTTTGCAGATATTTCTTTACTAGCTGTGCCAGCTGGGGAGCATAGAACTCATCCTCCATACACGTGTATTGAGGGATTGAACCAAGCCTCTAGCTTGTTTGAACAAGCTTGAGACTTGGATTTCTATAAGAGGAGAGGTCCCTCTCCCTTTCTAAAGGTTTAGAAAAATTGAGATACAAAAACATAACTCTCTCTCTCTCTCTCTCTCTCTCTCTCTCTCCACATTCTATATTTGTGTTAGTTTGTGCCTTAAAGTGATTTTTCTTCATACTTTTGCACTAAAGCACCTAGTGAAACACCTTCACTCTTGAGCTGAGGTTCTTGGAGATTTGTTTGAAGCTCAGAAGCTTGGTCTTGCCTTAGAAGTTGCTGCCTTGTTCTTGTTCTTCAAGGGTGAGCCCCATATCTTCATTTAAGCTTTGTTTTACTTAAGTACTTGGCCAACTTTGCATGCTTCTTTTGGCTTAGATTTTAACTGTAAAAATCTTTATTTTTAAGTATTGAAAATGTTTGTTTGAGACCTCTTTGGTGTTAAGGGTGTTCTACCCTCTTGTGTGCCTTATTTGCTTAGGCTTGGTGCCATCTTTTTAGGCCTTTGAGATCATCTTCTCTTGGCCTTTTAGCCATTGAAATCTAGTGGATTTTTAGTGGTAGAAAGTGTGTTTTGAGGCTCTAAATAGGTGGGGGTGGTCTCCCCTTTTTGTATCTTGTTTGCTTGTGTTGATGGCTCATCAAAGTAGCATGTCTTTTTAGCATGTTTTGGCTTCATCTTAGCATGTTTTGTGACTTTTCTAACATGTTATAGCTTTGTTTAGGTTTGGTTTGGTTGCCTCTTGTATGCTTCATACCCTTGTAGTGCAATCCTCCCTATAGCCTTAACATGCATCATGCTTTGGACCATCATTTTAGCATGTTTTTGGCTTCACTCCAGCAAGCTTTTACTCATGATTTGCTATGCTTAAGCTCTGTTTGAAGTTGTTTTAGTCATGCATGCCTTGCTTTGTATAGCCATGGTGCAATCTTGCTCACTAGCTTTGTGTTTTGGGTCCACTAGCATGCATTGCTTGGGCTATTTGCATGATTTAGCATCATTTGATATGTGATTTCAGAGCATGTTTCACTGTCATGCCCTCACATCTTTCACTCTTTCAATGCTTTGGAGGGTTGGTGCTTTATGCCTTGATCTTGGCCTAACTTGTATGCATGCATGCCTAAGCCTTTGGGCTACCATTTCAGTGTATTTTTGGTGTTATTTTGCCGTGATACAACTCTGTTTTTGGTTGGGTAAAGCATCCCTCATTTGTTTTTTACACTTGTAGTGTAACCATGCTCATTGGCCTAGCTTACTTGATGTTTTGGCCCTTCATGCTAGCTTGTCTTGGCTATACTACATGCATGTTTTAGCATTATTTTGACATGCTTTAGGACTTTTTTGGGTGTTCTTGGCCTTTTGAGGCTTGCTTTGTATAGCTATGGTGTTAATGCCTTGACTAGCTTTGAGCTTTGAGGTATTTTACATGCTTGACTTGAGGTATTTGCATGTTTTTGGCATCATTTGGAATAATATTTCAGAGCATATAGTGTTGTCACACTTCCATATTTTTCACTCCTTAAGTGCTTTTAAGAGTTGACCTTTATGCCTAGTTGATGAGCCATCACATGAGCATGTGTTCTTGCCCCTTTTGTGCCTAAGTTTTGGTGTGTTGGCCACTGTTTTGGACCCTTTTATGTTTGTCCATATGTGGTTTAAGTCCATTGAGCACCATGTTGCATGCCTTTTCTATGATGCTTTTTACTTGCTTTCATGCTTTAACCTCCAAATATGTCATGCACGCATTGTTTGCATGGTAGAATCTTGTGCATGCCATTCTAGCATTGTTAGGAGAGCATGTTGCTTGCATGTTGTTGCATTGCATGTTGTTTGCATGTTGTTGCAGTGAATGTTGTTTGCATGTTGTTGCATAGCATATTGTTTGCATGTGTGTTGCATTGCATTGTGTTTGGATCAGATGTTGATCCAAACACGAGAAATGAGGGACGTTTCATACTTGAAGTGATGGAACATGCCTCATTTCTCAGTCGCCGACCCTCTTGATCAAGCATGATAGAGGTGTAGGCTCATTGTGTCATTTGTGCATTCATTGACATTGAATTGTGCAAACTTGGCTTCTTTGGCCATCATGCATTGAGATGCGAGATTGATGGTTCGAGAGTCGAGTACCGCACTCCCTTGAGCTTGAGAAATGATAGGGAGGGTGGTTGTTCACACATACCTTGCAAATACACTATCATGCCTCTGTTTGTGCTCCGTTGCAGCAAAAGGAGAAATTGCAAGAAGTAGTGGCCAACCGGCCATCAAGGCTACCGACCGGCCACCAAGTTTGCCGATCGGCTATCAAAAGTGGCCGATGACCATTATCTTTGGCCAATGGCTATTCCTCTTGGCTGATCATCTCTCAGCATGTTCTTAAGGTGGATCAGAAGCATCTGGGAAGTTAGCACAATTTTCAGAAGTCCAAAAGAATGCAAACAGAGGCATTAGAAGCACGGTAGTGGATTTCCGAGTGAGGCGATCGAGCATGCATGCACTTCTCACCCCGAGGCCATTTTAACTGCTTTGTTTAGCTAGTTAATATGCTGATTTTGTAATTAATTAGTTAATGTATTTAGCTAATTTATTTCATCTTTGTAATATTCTAATTAGCTTAGTATAGCTAGTTTCAATTCGGTTTGTAATTAATTAGCTTAGCTTAGCGTAGCTAGTTAGTTGATTTATTCGGACCCTCCGTCGAGAGGGCACATTGTTGTAATAAGCGTGCGTGTGTGTGATACATGTCTTCCAACCCCATGTCTTTCTCCCTTTTACTTATCAGCTTTTGATGGTTAGTTTAGGGCATATCTCGATTAGCATACTTATGCTTGCATGCGTGCATCATTCATCTGTCTTGCATGCACCAGGCTCGGCGCATCATACAAACTGTATTGAATTTCAATACCAACTTGAATACATGTTATCAAGTAGCATTCATATGCCATCTTAGATAGCCGGACCTAATTTAGTTGCATTTTTGCATGTGTTGCATTAGACATTGTTAACATAGCTAGGATCATGCATTGATTACTAGCTAGCTTCTTTTTTGGCTCGGAGTACACTGTAAGTGTTTATTCTTTAGCATCCTTGCATGTGTGTAAGTGACTGCCATGACAGCATGCTTGCCATGAGGCTATCTACTTTAGTGTTTAACTGTCTGAATGCTTGTGGATGAAGGCTTCATTGCTTGAATTAGAACAATTCATCAAAATGTGCGTTTTAAGCCCATTTGAGAGTAGCAAATCATGTTTTCTAAGCCCACTTGAGGGTGGCAAATCCGCGTCTTAGCCTACTTGCGAGTAGCACTTTCAAACCATTTTTGAAAACAAACATGAAATGTTTTGTTCCAATTCGAGCGATTTGGTCTATACTTGTATGCTGTGCGCATCACATAGTAAGCTAGCTAATAAACCAGAATAAGAATGCATGTGTTTTTAAAAACAACATATCATGTTAGTAGAGACCGATCCTTTGATCGGGCGAGCAGGGGTGCTCATTTCAGGACCTTCCCTTCTCGTACCCAAGTTTCTGAGCCGAGGCAACTTTGGTGATGACGGACACTTGGCCTTAGGCACGAGTCAGGGTTTCCTAAATTTCCCAAAACAAAATATTTAGGTGGCGACTCTGAAATTTGGCAAAGCAGTCCATGTTTGGCACTTTTTGATTAAAATCGATTTTCCAAAACGATTTGCCAGATTTGGACTTTTTGGTGATTTATCAGTCTTACATTGCACTTTGTGAGATTAGATTCAGAACCGTGACAGGAGTCTGAATTGTAGTAGCTAGAACTAAAATTCGCGCCCTCACGCGCGGAGCGAAGTTCGAGCAGTTTACATAAGTGTACGTGCGTGTGTGCATGTCTTCCAACCCCACATCTTTCTCCCTTTTATTTATCCGCTTTTGATGGTTAGATTAGGGATCATGTTTTGATTAGCATTCCTTATATTTGCATGTTTGCATTCATTCATTTTGTCTTGCATGCACCGAGGCTCGGCTCATCATTCAAACTGCATTGTCAATTTCAATACTTACTTGAATACGTGTTTAATCGCATGTTGTTCAAAGTGTTGCATATGCCATATTAGTAGCCGAGCCTATTAATTTCATGTTGCATGTGTTGCATTAGGCATCTTGTATAGTTAGGACCATGCATTCTTTCTAACTAATTTTTGTTTTGGCTTGGAGTACTTGGTGAACTTTTACGCTTTAGCATGCTTTCATGAGTGTGATTGCCATATTACCATGTTTCGTATGCTTACCATGAGACTATGTGCTTAAATGTTAAACTGCATGAATGCCTGTAGATGAAGGCTTTGTTGCTTGAATTGGAACGATTCAATGAGTGTGAGTTTTAAGCCCACTTTGCGAAGTGGCAAATCATGTTTTAAGTCCACTTGACGTGGCAAATCCGCATTTCTAAGCCCACTTGAGAGTGGCAAATTCAAACCATTTTTGCAAACAAACATGACTTGAAATGTTCTAATTCTTGCAATGTAGTCTATAATTGTATGCCTGCGCATCACATAGTAAGGTTAGATTAATAACTGGAACAAGAACACATAATGTTTATAAAAAAAACATATCATGATAGTAGAGACCGATCCTTGATCGGGCGAGCAGGGGTGCTCATTTCAGGACCTTCCCCTCTCGTACCCAAGTTATCGAGCCGAGGCAACTTTGGTAATGACGGACACTTGGCCTTTGGCACGAGTTGGGATTTCCTAAATTTTCCCAAAATAAAATATTTAGGTGGCGATTCTGTATTTGGCAAAGCAGTCCAGTTTTGGTATTATTTGATTTAAAATCGATTTTCCAAAAAGGTTTGCCGGATTTGGATTCTTTGGTGATTATTAGTTTCACATTGCATTTGTGAGACTAGATTCAAAATTGCGAGAGTCCAAACTGTGAGGCCTTTCTTTTCAAACCCTTTCCAAAAGGTGAGGCGTAGAAAAAGGCGAGCCCACACGGGCCGACGGACTAGGCCAGGCGGGCCGAGTTTCAAAATGATAGCCTAGGCCCAGGCCTAGGGGCTCAGGCTAGGCTTGGGCTTGGGCCTAAACTGTCCCAAATGGCCCAGCCCACCTCGGGATGCTGGCTGGCTTCGGGCCGCCCACGGCTGTGTGCCATTTTTGCACTCCTAACAAGAGGGCTCCTATGATATACAAGACAAATTTCCTTTTAAATTCAGTTCCAACATCTTTTGTTTCAATCAAATAAGATTTTAGAGATGTCAACGGAACAAATTTATTCTTCACTGCAAGTTCATCACATAGGTTTGTAATTTCATCTGCAGACCCTGTTGACTTGACAACTAGACCATTGGAAGGTAATCCATCAACTCATGAATATCTTTTACTATGATAAGCATTTGAAGACCATGGACATTCAATGAAGGAGTTGAAGGATCAAAGTTCTGAATTAACCAATGGCACAAGTCATGATCTATGTGCATGTACAAAAGGCTTAGGATGCCACGAAACCCCATATCAACCACTGCTTGTTGTTGTGCTTTGTCCAGCCTTCTAATAATCTTACAGATTGATGTAAGCTCAATCTCGGTTTGAATTTTTACTTTTGGAGGCTTTTGTTGGACCATAATTTTCAGTTGGACATATTGTTCAAATTGCAACCTTTCCATTTGTATGTACTTATTTTTTTCATCTTTGGGAAGTTGATTCCATTTGTGTCCAATATCCTACATTTCATGCATAAAATCATATGAACAATTACATACAAGCTTACAAGTACAAGAGGAATACTACACACAACAAGAATACGTTGCACTCATATTCACGTCTATTTTCATTTGTTTTGTTTTGTTTTTTTGTTTTTTTTTTCCAACCCCTTTGATTGGTCTTTGCTATAAACATATGAAAATGAATATAAGAATTCTTATAATGTAAAATATACAACTACATACAAATAGATATTAACAGAATACCAAAATAAAATGAATGGAGAGATCGGGTCGGTGTATGTATTTCATTAGGTCTCGGTCCTACTTCTTGGAAATTTCCTTGGTTCGAATTTGTTCCATTCCTTTTTACAAAGAGCAAGAGGTTTAAAAATAATTTCACCATGCAATCACTCGAGACACAAATTTATATGTGCAATAGAATAACTAAATCTATTATAAATAGAATGAAGTACTAATACTAACATTTTACTTGCATATGTTATGCCTCTTGAGGACTTCTATCTACCAAATTCAAATTGGTTGCAAGGAAGTTAAATGCAATGTTAGAACTTTGTTTATGGATATCTAGTGTCAATACACATTTTTAAATTACCAAAAAATATGAAAAAAAATGAAGGTTTAAACAACAAAATTAGGATAAAAAAATACGACTTCGAGAGCAGAAGTCACATGTCGTACTTCAATTTGTGTTCATGAACAAAAGTCATATGTCATACCTTAATTCAATCTCGAAATTTGTTTCAATGTTTCCATACTCGTTCATATTATTTATAAATTTTAATTGAAGGCTTACCCCAAAATCATTTGTTCTCACCAAATTATATGCTAATTTTCAAAACAAAGTAAACCCACACATTTAAGACCAAGATAAAAACTTTCTTCTGCGTTTTTTTTTTTTAGTGTAAACTTTCTTCTATGTCAATCAGCCATTCAATCAAATCTAATTTCTCAAAACAAAGAAAATATATAAATCTCCGCAAACAAAATTAAGTTTCTTTCTAACTAATCCACCAGGCTTCAATCAGAATTCCTTGTGAAGAAAGACAAGAAAAATAAATTTCTAATATCTTTGATTAAGGAAAAAAAACAAATATAACGATTTCGGTTTAGATCCGACCCGTATATTGTTTTGGATCCAAGATTCCTTGTATTATTTGGTTGTTCGTATCCTGATTCATCTTATTCTTTGTGGAGAAGTGGATTTAGAAATACTTTAGGATCCAGTCTGACATTCTTGATCATCTGATTACTACCTGAAAAAGGGATGAACACTCCGATCGGGGGTGCCGAAATTAGCACTCCGACGGACAAGTTAGTATGCTCTCAAGTTTACTTCTCTCTCAAGTTATTTTATCTATTCTCAAATACCTTTATTTTGTTGACGTTCCTCTTTTTATATTACCCTTTGGGCCCATGGGTGGGGTCCACCTCGCACATGATGGCTTATTCGGCCTTCTGATTGCGTGCTGGTTCCCATCCGCTGACTATACTCGACCTTAGATTATAGCCGAATTGACTTCGGCCAGATGTCTTCAAATTCCTTGGCCTTCCTTAACACATAATTATTCGACCCCCATAATTGCCCCCCAAACATCCGAATAAGGCCAATTATTCGGCATGTTTGGTTTTAATATATGGAAAGTAAAAAATGCGGCGCTTGCACTCCTTCCAATACCAAAGCGTGAGAACGACCATGGTTTAGAAATCATTATGATTTCCTACCCCTTCATATGCGTTGTTCATTTAATGCGATATGCAGCCACGCTGTCCCTTCGGATATTTTTTGAATTTGCAAAGCTCTTTCGAATTCACCACTACAACTTCACGACTTTAGCAACTTCTATTTGCTCCCCATTGTCTTTTTCTCTTTACCCTATAAGTTCTTCTCTTCCTTGCATTTCTTCCTCATTCCAACTCCCATTTTCTCGTTTGTTTTCAGTTTAGAGTATTTTCCATTCTTATTCGGATGGCAAAACATTTGAAAGCTTTTCTTTCCACAGACCGTGTTTCCACTTTTCGATGCCATTTTTCCATTCCAGACGATGTCCATCTGCCACTTGTGGCAGATAGTGTACTCGACATGGAAAGGATCGATGAGAGTACGATCATCTTTCCTCTTTTGTCAATCGCTAAGGGTGGAGTTTGTTTTCTCCTTTATCCATTTTTGAGGCCTGTCCTTTGTTACTGGGGTCTACTCCCTTCACAACCCAACTTAAAATTTTATCGAATCATAATGGGAATAGTAGAACTAAATCGCCGACTTAGGATGAATCTTGGTATCTCTGCTATTCGGCATTGTTATGCCTTGGCGAAATCATCTGGTCGGCAGGGACGCTACTTTCTCAAGGCTAAGGACACTAATCACTATCTGGTGACTATGCTTGCCAGCTCTGGTAAGCAAGTTGATGATGTAATGGTCATTGTTCGAGGGAACTGGGAATTCGGCAAAGGCGAAGATCGCCTAGATCCTGTGCCTAGACAAAAAGGCGAACCAGGTGGCCGTATAGTCCCATTTCTATGCGCATTTGTTATATATTTATCCGGCTTAGATTGCATACACTTATCATTTCATTTGTGCAGGTAACGACTTGAAAAAAAGTACTTGTCTCGACTGATGACGCTATGCTCCAACAAGCCAAAACCAAGCTCCAATTCTTTAGCCGTCCAAACCTCCTAAAGCAAGGGAGGGCTGCTCATATCTTATTGTGGTACGAGTTGACGTAAGCTACTTTTTCGGCCACTGATCACATTTCGATTCCAAAGGGAGAACAGCAGCTCACGACACTAATTTTCCCAAATTTCAAGAACCTTAGAGAGATTGGTCTTGAAGTTTCGGATTCGGAGCAAGTCGCTGAACAAGTTAGTGAACAGTTGAATCAGTCCAACTTGGACAAATCTAACAGTCTAAAGGACAAATCTAACAGTCTAACAAGTCAGTGAACGTGGCTCTTAATTTGGCCTTTGAGGAAGTCGGCTTCAACTTTCCGTCCGCTTCGGGCCGAGTCGACGTATCATTAGTAGATGATATTTTCATCGACTTAGGAGACCTTCTTGGCACATATCCTAAGAACAGGGCTAGGGAGTCGCTCGCGCAAATGGCCAGAAGAAAGAATGTCGAGAAGATGGCAGCTCGAAGGAGGGCCGAAGTCGCCAGGTTTGAACCCCTATTTGTTGTGGTTGAGTCTTCGCCGCTTACTCTTGCTGAAGAAATGGAGCAAATTATCATTGATCAATCGGACAATCTAGTGGCCGAACAGAGGGGGGAAAAACGCCCCGCCGAGCACGAAGTCGATTCTTCAGAAAATCAAACTGATAAACGGCCGTGCGTAGAAAAGTCGCAGGACTTGGTTGCATTGTTTATCATACAAACAAAAATAAAGAATGTGCCGCTTGCTTCAGATGCTTTGGCTTTGAAGGACACCGTCGTGGCCTTAAGTGTGGCCTCGTCGATTTCTTTGCTGATTAATAGAATAGCGTTCCGTGCAGAGCCAGATGTGGTGTCGATAGCATTGGCTACTCAATCGGCGATATTGTTATGTAACTTAGACAAAATATTATGTTCTTTTTTATGCCAGCTATCTTATTAATCCTTTGTTTACAGACGACGAGCAGGATCGCATAGATAGGCTGCTGTCATTATAACGTTATCGAGCAAATTGGCCTGCTCAAAGCTGAACTCAAAACTGAAAAGGGCAAGGCTGAAGAGGCCTCCTTTAGAGCCGAATCCGAGGCTGGAAAAGCTGTTGAAGAGCGAGCCAAGGCCAATGCCGGGGAAGAAAAGTCTAAATATTCAGATCAACTCAGGCAGGCCGCTGAAGAAAAGACGAACGTGAGTGAGGACGCACTCAAGTTGGCCAAGGAAGTGATTGCCAAATTGGAAGCCGACTTGGCAGAATCGAAGAAGGAAAAAGAAATTGCTAACTCTGAGATCTCCAAGGTGTTCCAAGCCAGAGAAAATGCCGCCTTAGAAAAATATGTGGAACAAGTGCCTAAGTTCGAAAATCGGGGTTTCAAACACGGCTGGCTCAAAGCTCTGGCTGCCACAAATGTGACATTGGAGGAGCCAATTCCATACGAGCAGCTAGAGGTTAAACTGTTGGAGTTTGATCTTGAAGAATGAGCTCTATATATCAATGTAATTTTGCTTTTTGCTTTTTGTTTGGTGTTTTGCTGTATGTAGTTTTTGTAGATTATTGCTTATTTATTTTGTTTAGAAGTTAAATATAGGGAAATTTTCATGTGTAAAATGAGGACTGTTTGTACTCAATTTATTAATGAAAATTGCCTTTTTGTCTGTTTTCTGCATATGCTAATTATTAGCCAACTATGATGTAACTTAATTCGACAATAACATAATCGGCTATAACATAATCTTTCTGCGTGTGCTAATTAATAGCCAAGTATGATGTAGCTTAATTCGGCAATAACATAATCAGCTATAACATAATCTTTTTGCTTATGCTAATTAATAGCCAAGTATGATGTAGCTTAATTCGGCAATAACATAATCGGCTATAACGTAATCTTTTTGCTTATGCTAATTAATAGCCAAGTATGATGTAGCTTAATTCGGCAATAACATAATCCACTATAACATAATCCTTCTGCATTTGCCCTTGCCCTAGCTGATCAATGAACAGAATTGTCGAATACTTGTGGTTCATGGATTAGGTGGGGCATAGTAATTTGTTGGTGCAATGCATTGCAATTAAGCCGAATAGATTTATTAATCTGCCCTTGCCCTAGCTGATCAATGAACAGAATTGCTGAATACTAGTGGTTCACGGATTGGGTGGGGCACAGTAATTTGTTGGCGCAATGCATTGTGATTAAGCTGAATAGATTTATTAATCTGCCCTTGCCCGAGCTGATCAATGAAGAGAGTCTCCGAATACTTCTGGTGCATGGATTAGGTGGGGCACAGTAATTTGTCGGCACAATGCATTGAAGTGACTGCTTTGGGAACGCTGCACTTGTAATTAATAAGTGGGTGGGGGCTAAGTGTGCGTGAGTTTTGTGTTGTTTTCAAATTCAATCGACTACGAGAGGGAAATAAGCATAGTGTTAAACTGAGGAAATTTGGATGTCGAGAAGAATATTCTTCAATAGTAGAGGGGAAGGTAGGACACTAACTGAACTGGACTTAGAGATGAATCAAGGTGGCGAACCTACGCGAAAGGGAAAAAGGACATCGAAGGAGCACGAAAGGCGCCACTTCCCCCGTCGTCAAAGTAGATCTCCAAGAGGGAACAGGGCAGGAAATTCACCCAGGAAGGAGAGACAGCAGCGAGGGAGCTCCCCCCATTCACGAAATGAAACCAGTAAGACACCACGCCCGTTGAGTTTTTCAGTCTTCGTTAGGAATAAACCGATGACGGAAGAGGATTCGATTATCCACGATCCAAATGTGGTAGTCGAGTTCGCTTGATAGATTTTTTTCCCCCGAAGTCCAGCAATCAACGGTCGATCGGCCCAATTATGAAGTTTTTCAAGGGGGCATCCATGGAGCGGTAAATGGACTATACACCTCCTATCAAATCGGCATGTGTCTTCGTGGCACATGAAGAGAGATAGAGCAGAAAGACAGCCGCATTCGGAGCTTGGAAACTCGCGCAAAGAAAGCTGAGAACAAGCTGAAGAAAGCTAAGGCTTCCGAAACGCAATCGGCGAGTCAAATGAACCCGATTGTGGCGGAAATAGTAAACCAACGTTTGCTGGATCATGCGATTACCGACCAAGATATGGTGAGCATGTTCGCAAGAGAAACAATAAGAATGAAGGCCTACGAACAAGGTTTTCATGATGGCCGAAAAATTGGTATTGAAAAGAAAAAGGAAAAATTAGCTGAGGATGTTTGTCCGTGCGAAAATCATGGATTTAAGCGTGGATGGATCAAGGCTCTGCAAGTCACGGGTATCGATTCAGCATCATCTCTTTATCAGAATTACAAATTTCCTTTCAAGGCTTATGACGCCGAGAAATCCAACGATGAAGAGAGTGCCAAATAGAGTTAGATATCAATACATTATTGTACTTGTGAATTGGTCAAAAAGTCATGTATTTGTGTTTATTTAATGAAATAAATATTTGCTTTATTATTTCGATTCATGTTTGTATCTACTTGTGACAATCATATATTGATCCATGCCATCTATTCTCAAATTTGGTCCTTCCGAATTCGGAGGGTTACCCGGCCGTTCGGGCTTTCAAACTATGGGTGCTCTGAATTCGGAGGTTTATTCGGCCCAAACGTGACATCCACACAGGGTGCTCCGAATTTGGAGTCTTATTGTCTTGGTCAATCGTGATATCCATAAAAGGTGCTTCGAGTTCGGAGGCTTATTCGGCCAAAACATGGCATCCATGCAGGGCGCTTCAAAATTTTCGGAGGATTATTCGGCCCAAACGTGACATCCACGCAGGGCACTCCGAATTCGGAGTCTTATTGTCTGGGCCAATCATGATATCCATGAAAGGCGCTCCGAATTTAGAGGCTTATTCGACCCAAACGTGACATCCACGCAAGGCGCTCCGAATTTGGAGTCTTATTGTCTTGGCCAATCGTGATATCTACAAAGGGCACTCCGAATTTGGAGGATTATTCGGCCCAAACGTTGCATCCACGTAGGGCACTCCGAATTCGGAGTCTTATTGTCTTGGCCAATCGTGATATCCACGAAGGGCGCTCCGAATTCAGAGGTTTATTTGGCCTAAACATGACACCTACGCAGGGTGCTTCGAATTCGGAGTCTTATTGTCTTGGCCAATCGTGATATCCATGAAGGGCGCTCCGAATTTGGAGGCTTATTCAGCCCAAACGTTGCATCCACGTAGGGCACTCCGAATTCGGAGTCTTATTGTCTTGGCCAATCGTGATATCCACGAAGGGCGCTCCGAATTCGGAGGCTTATTCGGCCCAAACGTGACATCCACACAGGGCGCTCCAAATTCAGAGTCTTATTGTCTTGGCCAATCGTGATATCCACGAAGGGCGCTCCGAAGTCGGAGGCATATTCGGCCCAAACGTGACATCCACGCAGGATGCTCCGAATTTGGAGTCTTATTGTCGGCCAATCGTGATATCCACGAAGGGCGCTTCGAATTCAGAGGCTTATTTGGCTCAAACATTGCATCCACGCAGGGCGCTCCGAATTCGGAGACTTAATCGGCCCAAACGTAGTATCCACGCAGGGCGCTCCAAATTTGGAGTCTTATTATCTTGGCCAATCGTGATATCCACGAAGGGCACTTTGAATACGGAGGCTTATATTCGTTATTAAACCATTATTAACGAGATTGCGATAAGAAATGGCACTGCACTGGGAAATTGAAAGATCTATGCATAACATATCAAGAAAAATTCAAAACAAACTAGCGTGCCGTACAAGTTGGTTTAGTGATAAAATTTGCGCAAATGTGTGGAATTCCAAGGGCGTGGCAAACTTTTCCCTGTCATGTCTTTGAGCCAATATACCCCAGTTCCGGCGATTGAATCCACCTGATAAGGGCCGTCCCAATTGGGGTCTAACTTTCCATCTGTCAGATTCTTACTAGCAGGAAGTACTTTCTTGAGGACCAATTCTCCAGGTGTATAACGATGTAATTGCACACGCTGATTATATGATTTAGCGAGCTGTTGCTGATATTGTGCCTTGCAAGCAAGGGCACGATCTCGGTGTTTTTCAATCAGAGTCAAGTCCAAGGCTAACATCATGTCATTACAGCCCATGTCAAAAGCCTTGGATATCATCGTGGGTAGGCCGATCTCCCGGGGAATAATTGCATGGGTTCCAAAGCACAAAGCGAACGGTGTTTCCCTAGTGGACTACCTTGGAGTAGTGCGATGAGCCCACAATACACTGGGCAACTCTTCCACCCATCTACCTTTAGCTTTTTCCAACATTTTCTTGATGCCGTCCAGGATGATTTTATTGGAGGCCTTTGCTTGACCATTGCTTTGTGGATACGTCGGCGAGGAAAAGTAAGGCCGAATACCATACGTGTTGCATAATTCTCGGTAGACGCCACAATCAAATTGGGTGCCGTTGTCTGAGATGAGTACTCTTGGTATTCCGAATCATGTTATGATGTTTTTCCATACAAAATGCTTAATATAGATATCTCGAATATGTGTTAAGGCCTCTGCTTCAACCCATTTTGTAAAATAATCTGTTGCGACAACCAGGAATCGCTTGTTTCTTGGAGCTCGTGGTAGTGGTCCGACAATATCGAGTCCCTGTTAAGCGAACGGCCAAGGACTGGTGATAGAGTTTAATTCCTTGGCTAGAAGATGAGTTAAAGGGGGAAAACTTCTGGCATTGTTTG
Organism: Camellia lanceoleosa; assembly: GCA_025200525.1. Lineage (NCBI taxonomy): Eukaryota > Viridiplantae > Streptophyta > Magnoliopsida > Ericales > Theaceae > Camellia > Camellia lanceoleosa. The sequence goes on from CM045758.1 coordinate 127,388,309, forward strand.
CATTTCTTGACATAATTCTCAGCATCTGTTTGCATGGTTGGCCAATAATATCACTATGTTATGGTTCGGTGGGTCAATGGGGGTCCTCTAGAATGGGCACCACAGCTACCTTCATGTATTTCAGTTAAGAGTTCCTCAACATTATCTGGGTGAACACATTCTAAGTACGGCCCACAGAGGGATTTTTTGTAGAGCTTTCCTTGTGGATCCAAGTAGTATCTCGGGGCTTTATTTTGCAGTTTATGGGCTTCCTTCTTTTCCATTGGGAGTTTTTCTAAGGAAAGGAATGCAATGATAGGGTTTATCCAACTTGGTCCCGGTTCAATGATATTAATTTGAACTAGTTCAGAAGAGGTAAAGCTCGGCTCAGAGATGAATCCTACTTCGATTGTCCATTTGATTTCTGAATTGATAGTAGAGGCTAAGCAAGTAAGGGCATCTGCATGCGTTTTTTGATCCCGGGTTATTTGATTTAATTTGTGGTGGTCGAATTTTGTGAGCAAGGAATTTGCCGTTGTCATGTAGGCTATCATGTGGTCATTTTTAGCTGCATACTCCCCTTTTAACTGGTTGATGACTAGTTTCAAGTCACAGAAAACAAGCAACCGTTGCGCACTGAGGTGAAGTGCATTCCGATGGCCGGTCAGTAATGCTTCGTATTCGATATCATTATTTGATGCATTAAAGCCCAGTTTAACCGCCTGCTTGATTATTGCCCCTTCGGGGGTCATGATTACTACACCTGCCCCACTGCTACATTGGTTGGATGACCCATAACAGTATAACGGCCAAATGTCTCCAACATATATTCTCCAGTTGGGTTTAGGTTGCACTTGTTCGGAGTTGAAGTCGGCAAGGTATCCTGTGAATTCGGCTACAAAGTCAGTGAGTACTTGCCCCTTGATGGCAGTTCTAGGCAAAAACTGGATATCATACTGGCCGAGTTCCAAAGCCCATTTTGAAATGCGCCTGATGCTTCTGCGATACGGAGCGCCGATTGAAGGGGATAGTCTGTTAGTACACCTATGGTATGTCCCTGAAAGTAATGCATTAGTTTTCTTGTAGCCATAACCAGAGCAAGGATGAGCTTTTCCATTGGTAGATAGTGTGTTTTGGCGTCGGCCATTGCTTTGCTTAAATAGTAAATTGGTCGCTGCTCCCCGAGTTCCTCTCTTAAAAGCATGGTGTTGACCGCCCGGTCAAATACCGCCAGATACAAAATGAACGGGTCGCCTGTCAAGGGGGTTGCCAGGAGTGGTACTGATCAGAGATAAGTTTTCAAGCTATCCAAAGTGGCTTGGCACTCAGGGGTCCATTCAAAAGCTTTGCCTGGCCGAAATGTGTGAAAGAATTATCGGCAGTGATCTATGGAACGGCTGATAAACTTGTTGAGCGCGGCTGCCATTCCCATAAGCTTTTGAACCTCTTTAACCGACCGAGGAGAGCCAAGTTCTAGAATTGCTATGATCTACCTCGGGTTGGCCTCTATTTTGCGATGGTTCACAATGTAGCTGAGGAATTTTTCGGATCCGATGCCGAATGCATACTTTGAGGCGTTCAATTTCATTTTGTACTTTTGACGAATGCCGAATGTATTTGCCAAGTCGGCTAAGTGGGCGTGCTTTTCCTTAGATTTGACCACCATGTCGTTGATGTATACTTCCATGGTACGGCCAAGCTATTCCTTGAACATGGTAGTAACCAGTCTTTGGTAAGTTACCCCCACATTCTTCAGCCCGAAAGGCATGACCTTATAACAATAGGTTCCTCTTGGGGTGAGGAATGCAGTCTTTTCTTGATCTTCTGGATGCATGGCAATTTGATGATAGCCTTTGTAGGCGTCCAAGAAGCTTATGCAATGATGATGTGCCGTTGCATCTACAAGTTGGTCTATTTAGGAGAAGGAAAACAGTCCTTGGGACAAGCTTTGTTTAAATATGTGAAGTCCACACAAACATGCCAAGATCCATTCTTCTTCTTTACAACCACGATATTGGACAACCATGTAGGATAGGTTACTTCGCGAATTGCCCTAGCCTTCAACAATCGGTCAACTTCTTCAACAATGACCGAAGCTTGCTCTGCAGCTGACCGCCGACTTTTTTGAATGATTGGCTTACATTTGGATCAACGTTTAAGCAGTGTTGGGCTATAAATGGATCCACCCCTGGTATCTCACATGGTGTCCATGCAAACACGTCGTGGATGCCGAGTAAGAAGGATACAAGCTCATGCCTATCAACTTCATTCAAGGAAGTGCTGATCACAAAGAGCTTGTCAGGACTCCCATCAATCCCGACTCGATCCAGGTCATTAGTTTCCTTTTTGTTGGGAATCTTCCCAATGTCCTCGAGGCTCTCCCGATCTGGTATTTTAATCGAATTCACTTCCAATTCCTTTGGTCTCCTTGCAGCAGCAACAAGGTGTAGACATCCCATTTTTGGCCGTCCTAAAGACTTTGACGTCATCGTTTGAGTGCTCGATGATTGCGCATGTTCGTGCTCGTTTGGAGTCCTCGAGGTTTTCGGCTGCGCGCCTTGCCTCTGAGTCTCTGAACTCTCTTGGTTTTGTGCTTGTTTTAAGCTAAACCTTAGTACCCTCTTTTTCCTGGAGGGAGAAGTAGGGGTGTAGACCACTTTTCTCCCCTACTAGCAAGTTGTCTCCCCTGTATACCACTTGTGGTGGTCGGTCAGCTAGGGTGGGTGGTCGGTTGATCACCTTAAGTGGTCGGCAGCTTGCCACCACCTTTTTGTCTTTGTGTAGACCACCTTTCCCCCTCTGTCGACCAGCTTTTGTCCCTGTCAACCACATTGGGTGGTCGGTCGACTAGGTGGGGTGGTCGGTCGACCACTTTAACTGGTCGGTGGCCTTTCTGCACTTTCTGCAAATATTTTTGGTGTCGCTGTGCCAGTTGTTAGGCACAAAATGCATCCTTCCTACATTTGAGCAAACTTTAGCTTGCATTTCTATATAAGGGAAGGTGCTTCCCCCTTAGAGAGGGTTCAGATTTTTTAGAGCAAAAAATCTATTCTCTCTCTAGAATTCTCTCCCTCTCTCTCTATATTTTTGTGCTTAAAGTGCTTGAAAGAGGGAATTCTTGGTGGATTTGCAAAAGAACTCTTGATCAAACACCACCATCATTGAGCTAAGATACTTGGGAGCCTTATTTGAGTGACTTTGACCTGATTTTGCCTCAGAAGTGGCTGGTTTTGAAGTTGGGCTTCAAGGGTGAGTAATAGCCTCTTTAAAGCTTTATTTCATTACTTATTTAGCCACCTTTGCATGCTATTTTAGGCTTAGCTTTCAACTAAAAAAAGTTCTGTTTTGAAGTGTTTAAAATGTTTTTTTAAGGCATTGTTTGAGTTAGGGGTGGTTTACCCCCTTTGGTGGCTTGTTTTGCCTTGCTTTGTACCATCTTTTAAGGCCTTTGAGACCACCTCTTTTTGGCCTTCTCACCACTGACACTCAAAGGAATTTCAGTGGTGGAAAAGTGGTTTTGAGGTCCCGAATGGGTAGGGGTGATCCCCCATCCTCTTCTCTTGTTTGCATGTGTGGATGGCCCTCCAAAAGAACATGTGTTTCTACTTCTTAGTGGCTTTGTTTAGGCTCATTTTTGTGACTTTTTAGACCTGCCATAACTCTGTTGTTGGCTGTCTTGGTCACCTCTTGCATGCTTCTTGTACTTGTGGTGTAATCCTACTTGTAGCCTTGCAAAGTAGCATGTTTTTGTGCTTTGAATTTGCTTAGTTCAAGCATGTTTTTAGCCATTATTTGACATGTCATAACTCTAATTTGTGTTGGTTTGGTTGGCTCTTGCATGCTCCTTGCATTTGTAGTGCAATTTTGTTCACCAGCCCATTGTATTTGGTGTTTTAGCCTATTGATCTAGCATGTGTATGCTTTACTTCAGCACATTTGTGGCTATGATTTAGCATGCCTTAGGTCCAATTTGAGTGGTTTTGGCCATGCATGCTTGGCTTTGCATAGCTATAGTGTATTCGACTTTACTAGCCTTGCACTTTGGGACCCCTAGCATGCTATATTTGTGATATGTGCATGATATGGCTTCATTTCATATGTAATTTCAGAGCATAAAATTCTGCCATACTCTCATGTTTATCACTCTTTCACTGTGTTTAAGAGTTGTGTCCTTATGCCTTGTTTGTGAGCTAATTCGGGAACCTATCTTTCTTGCCATCTATGTTGCAAGTCTAGCATGTTTTTGCTACCATTTTGACCTGCCTTAGGTCTGTTTTGAGTGCTTAAGGCCATTTGAGCATTGCTTCGTATGGTTGTAGTGTAAAACCCTTGACTACCTTTGTATTTCAAGTCTCTTGGCATGCTTTATTTGAGCTATTTGCATGATATGGCTTCACTTGGCATGTAATTTCAGAGCATATGTCATTGTCACACTCTCACATTTTCCACTCCTTCAATGTGTTTGGGAGTTATGTCTTCATGCCTTGTTGGCGAGCCATCAAACGTGTATATTTTCCTTGTGTTATATCCCTTGATCTTAGTATATTTCAGCCATTGTTTTGGCTTGTTTAACCTCTATCTGAGGTTGGTTTGGTCATTTAGGCTTAGTATTGTATGCCGATAGTGCTATGCTCTTTGCTAGCTTTGATGCCTTAGCTTCTAAACATGCCATGCATGCATTGCTTACATGATAGAGCCTTGTGCTTGCCACTTTAGCATCGATAGATGAGCATGTTGTTTGCATGTGTGTTGTATTGCATTGTGTTTGGATCGGACGTTAATCCAAACACGAGAAACGAGGGGCATTTCATACTTGAAGTGATGAAACGTGCCTCATTTCTTGGTCGCCATCCCCTTGATTGTGCATGATAGGGTGGAGGCCTTTTGAGTCTTATGTGTGCATTCATTGAGTTTTGTGCAAGCTTGATCCTTTGGCCACCATGCATTGAAAATGCGTGGTTGTTGGCTCGAGAGTCAAGTGTCATACTCCTTTGAGCTTGAGATATGATAAGGAGTGTGGAAGTGCATACATTTGCTTGCAAATACATTGTCTTGCCTCTGTCTGTGCTATGTTGCAGCAACAGGAGCAATTTCAGCCCTCAAGATGTTCTTGAGATCAGAAAGAAGCAATTTGGACATTGGTGTAATTTTCAAAGATTCAAAAAAGTGCAAACAGAGGCGTCTTGAGGCAAGGCGGTGGATTTCCGGGAGGATGCAACCGAGCATGCATATCTCCCTCACCCGCGAGGCCATTTATTGCTTTTTATAGCTAGTTGTAGTTGCTTACTTGTGTTGTAATTAATTTAGCTTAGTGCTTTGTAATATTCTAATTAGCTTAGATTAGCTAGTTATTCAATTTGGTTTGTAATAATTAATTAGCTAGAATAGTAAGTTAATTAGTTGGTTTGTAATAGTTAGCTTAATTAGCGTAGCTAGCTAGCTTTCATTTTATTCAGACCCTCCGTCGAGAGGGAAAATGTTGTAATAAGGGTGCGTGTGTGTGTGCATGTCTTCCAACCCCCATTTCTTTCTCCCTTTTACTTATCAGCTTTTGATGGTTAGTTTAGGGCATATTTCAATTAGCATACCTTATGCTTGCATGCTTGCGTCATTCATTCGTATTGCATGCACCGGGCTCGGCGCATTATACAAACTGCACCATATTTCAATACTTACTTGAATATGTGTTTCACAGCATGCTATCAGATGTTGCATTCATATGCCATCTTAGCTAGCCGAGACTATTTTAGTTCCATTTTGCATGTGTTGCATTAGGCATTGTTGACATAGCTAGGATCATGCATTGATTACTAACTAGCTTCTGTTTTGGCTTGGAGTACACTGTGAGTGTTTATGCTTTAGCATCCTTGCATGCGTGTAAGTGATTGCCATGACAGCATGCTTGCCATGAGGCTATCTGCTTAAGTGTTTAATTGAATGAATACCTGTAGATGAAGGATTTATTGCTTGAATTGGAACAATTCATCAAAATGTGCATTTTAAACCCACTTGAGAGTGGCAAATCATGTTTTCTTAAGCCCACTTGAGGGTGGCAAATTTGCACTTTAGCCTACTTGAGGGTAGCAACTTCAAACTATTTTCGAAAAACAAAAATGAGATGTTTTGTTCCAAATTGAGTGATTTGGTTAATACTTGTATGCTGTGCGCATCACAGAGTAAGTTAGGTTAATAAACCGGAATATGAACACATGTGTTTTCAAAAACAACATATCATGTTAGTAGAGGCCGATCTTTGATCGGACGAGCAGAGGTGCTCATTTTAGGATCTTCCCCTCTCATACCCAAGTTCCCGAGCCAAGGTAACTTTGGTGATGATGGACACGTGGCCTTTGGCACGAATCAGGGTTTCCTAAATTTCCCAAAATAAAATGTTTAGGTGGCGACTCTATAATCTGGCCAAGCAGTCCATGCTTGGTGCTTTTTCATTCAAAATTGATTTTCCAAAACCAATTGCCAGATTTGGACTCTTTGGTGATTTATCAGTCTTATATTGCACTTTGTGAGATTAGATTCAGAACCGTGACAGGAGTCCGAACTGTAGTAACTAGAACCCAATTCGCGCCCTCTCCGAAAGGGGGCGCGGAGAGAGTTCAGGCGGTCTACACAAGGTAGCATGCTTGTGCTGGTTTCTGAGAACCCCGAATTTGTTTAATGCCATACTCAATCAGAAAACGAAGTAATTGGTGGTGGGTGCTCAGCACAGCTTGCATGGTATGCAACCAAGTTCTTCCCATGATGAGATTGTATGGTGAAGGAAGTTGGATGGCCAGAAATTCTACGTCTATTGATTTGGTGCCTGCCCGAACTGGTAGTGTGGTTTTGTCCAAAGGATACTCGGGGTTAGCATTGAAGCCAAACAATGGGTAATCAGGCGGTGACAAATTCGAGTCGGTGAGTCTGAGTTTAATAAACATTTTGTAATACATTATTTCTGAAGTGCTTCCCTGATCAATGAGAACACGTTCAATGGAGAATTTGTTCACGTGTAACTCGATGACAAGGAGGTCGGTGTGAGCGAGAGTTACCCCAATCAAGTCAGTGTCGTCGAAACTAATCCTCCCAGTTTCATGGAGCCGTTTTGCTGGTCTAATTGGCCTATGCAGGCTAGGTTGCAACTAAATTGTCTGTATCTCGGCTGACGACGGTAGGCTGGATATCATGTGAATCACACTAAGTGGAGGTAAATCTGACCGTAGGGCTACTGTGTTCGATGGATTATTCTTTCGGACGTGTTGCACTGGTCGGCCGTCTTGTACTAGTTCCTCTAGGTGGTCCTTTAGTGCATAACAACTGTTGGTGTCATGACCGGGGTCTTTGTGGTACTCACACCTCTTGTCCCTTCTCCTTGTATCGGGAGGTCCCATAATTTTGGGCGGCCATTTAAAGAACAGAAAGTGTTGAACTTTCAACAAAATCTTGCTGACCAGCTATGCTAATTCCGTGTACTTTTTGTCCGAGCGTCTTGTGTGCTTGCTATCCACTTGATATTGTTCATTCGATCGGTGTGAACATTGATCATTTGATCAGCGCGAGTCACGCATTTTATCTCGTTTAGCTTGATTTCGCGGTTTGGGGCTCTTTGATGGCACGACACTTATTGGCTAAACGATTCTAGTCAGAGCTGTCTTAATGGCTTTCTGTCTGGCTTTGACCCGTAGGGCATTGTCTTCCACTTTACAATATTCTTCAATTTTGTTCATTAACGCCTAAGCTGTTTTGGGGGATCGTCTGGTCAACAAACTGCAGAGGGGACTATCAGGATGTAATCCCATTTTAAAAGTGGTGATGGCCATAGAGTCATTGCAGGCGTCGTCTACCAGGTTAAAACATTCCCAATAGTGTCCCAAATATTCACGAAGGGTTTCTTCTGGTTTAATTTGCATTGCCCAGAGAGAATCGACTTGCTTTGGCTGGATTTCATTGGTGACGAATCTTGCCCTGAAGGACTTTTGGAGTTGATGGAAGCTTTTAATCAATGTTAGCTCCAGTTTATAGTACCATTTGATGGCCAATGGTCCCAGACTGCTCAGAAACATTCGACACATGAGGTCTTCATTGTCAGCATGTAGTGTCATCGCTTGTTTATAATGACGAATATGGTCTGTGGGGTTTGATTTTTCGGGTGAATGACAGTGTTTTGAACTTCTTGGGTAGCATTTCCCTTGCAATTCGTCGCACAAACGGGTCATGCTTGTCTTCTTCATTCGAATCATCACTTCTTCTCCCTCGCTTGTGCCATACATATGAACTTTCTTTGGATGAGCTGGATACATCGACTTGTCCCTTCTTTCTGGGTTCCGGGGATGGTGAGTCAAAATCGCTGTCATTATCGTGTTCCGAAGTCGACGTTGTCGATCATCCTTTTTTCCTGAAGGTCGACCCCGGTCGTGGCATGTGGCCTGTTGGGATTTGGCTACCTCAAGGGCCAACTCTTGACGTAGGCGCTCGTTCTCAGACCTCATGTTGTCCAAACGTTGTTCATTTTGCTTTGCTTGATCCATGATTGTCTGCATTGTTTCTTGCATTGATGTTAAGGGTGAGGTTTGGGCTACTGAGTCGAAGTTCAAGGCCCGTCGTGCGGTAATATTCTCCGGTCCAAGCATGTTTCTTGGATTGATGTCATCTCTTGGCGTAATGTCGTCAGCGACTACTAGAGGATCATCTGTTACGTCCGCCATGGATGTGCTTGAGTATTCCCACAGACGGCGCCAATTGTGGAGAAGTGGATTTAGAAATACTCCAGGATCCAGTCAGACAACCTTGATGCTCTGATTGCTACCTGAAAAAGGGATGAACACTCCGGTCGGGGGTGTCAGAATGAGCACTCTGACAGACAAGTTAGTATGCTCTCAAGTTTACTTCTCTATCAAGTTATTTTATCTATTCTCACATACCTTTTTTTTTTGTTGATATTCCTTTTTTTATATTACCCTTTGGGCCCATGGGTGGGGCCCACCTCGCACATGATGGCTTATTCGGTCTTCTGATTGCGTGCTGGTTTCCATTCAGCTATTCATATGGCTGACTATACTCGACATTAGATTACAGGCAAATCGACTTTGGCTAGATGTCTTCAAATTCCTTGGCCTTTCTCAACACATAATTATTCGGCCCCTACATTCTTGATTGAGTTTGGTTGTTTGGATGTATTTATTTCATTTGGAACAAGTCGAGGAGTTTGTTTTTCAATAGAACTGTTGCCTAGATTTTGGTTTGTTTGCTTGAGCAGTCTTTGAGAATTTTCAGTATATTTGCAGGTCTGTAAAGATATTGGGAGGGTCTTTTTTTTTTTTTTTTTTTTTTCCCGCTCGAACGGTATTTCTTGCGCTCGAGCGGTCTTGGCTTGAGTGGTCCTTCTTACGCTCGAGCAGCCTTTTGGAACTCTTAGTACTTTTGCAGGCCTACAAAAGTACTAGGAGAGTGGTGTTCTTTGCTCGAGTGGTCACTTTGTTCGCTAGAGCGGTCTCACTTATTGTGTCTGGTCGCTCAAGCGGTCTGCGTGTATTTCAGTTCATAAAAGTCACTTTTTGAGTCACTTTTTCATATCTCTTTCTCTAAACATTTCGAAACCCTAAATCTAGACCTTCAACCTCCAAATACTCTCAATCTATTAGTTTCTACACTCTAGTCTCTTTGATAAAAAGGTAAAGCTCACCTAGAGCTTCATTTTAATCAGAACAAAGTTGGTTTCGGCTTCATCGAGGTTTCTGCACTCTCTCTCTTGTCTTCTAACTTTGAGGTAGAGATTTCTCTACACTTTTGTATGGTTTTTAACTTGGTTATTTTTCTAAACAATATTGTGATTTGAGGACTTTTGGATAAACCTAGGGTTTGGCTTTGAAATCAAAATAAGGCTTTTCAAAATGGTTTCTTAGAAATGATTGTGGATTTGTAAATATGGTTGAGTTGTGATAAAATGGTGGATTTTCATCATTGGAATTGATTTATAAAGAAAATGGGATTTTGCCCTAAAATGCAAATATTTGATTTTATAAAGAGGAAATGGAAATGATGTTGGGTTTTATGGAATTGGAATGATGATGATGATGATGATGATGATGATGGTGGTGGTGGTGGTGGTGGAGTTGGATATGCATTGTCATTCCTATTTTGAAATTTTGGTAAGTTTATCTTTATTGAAAATTATATATCTATTTAGAGATATCTATTTTGGGCTATCGGTGGAGGATAGCTATGATTGTTATAGAAATTGCATAAGAATTAGGAGAATTGAAACTAATTTCTTATCTATTTGCATTGAGCAGTGTTGCATACTTGGCACATTGAAAATGTTTATTGTTTTGAGAAAAATGAGTGAATACTATGGTGAATTTGGGTAGGGGTTGTAGTTGTGGTATTATTGTTGGTCTGTGTGTCCTTGGTGAAAGTCCAAAAACTCATGAGGGGTTAGGTGCTGAGCCTTTCGGTTAGTACCGAAAAAATGGCAATTTGTAGTGCTTGTATAGCCTACTCATAGACATGTACCTAGAGATTCCCAGTGTTGTATCCACCGCCCTGTTTTCTGTTGTAAAGAAAATGATTTTATGAATTGTGATATAATCTGTCGTTGTATGGTTTTTGGAAAGAGATGTAAAATGTTTTAACACGTGCATTGCATATGTCTTCACCTTATAACTTTGTTAAGATTCATATATTGTGTTAGAGTATCTGTACTGGGCTTTGGCTCACCCTATGTGGAAAACCATTTTCAGGTGATAATGATTTGTCTCTGCCAAGGCCGTAGCTTGGGAGGATGTGGAGCCAAGAGCTCCTTTTTGTTGTTATTGTAATTATTTGTGTACAAGCATAGGGCTTAAACTGGATTGAGTTAAAACTTACTTTTGTTGTAACCAAGCATTGTCTTAGAGAGTTGTAGCCATTATGGATTAATTTATCTGTTTTGACTTTTATTTCATATCTTTTGCCTATGACACATGTTATAAATTCAGGATTAGGGCTTATGAATGTATAGTTGCATGTGCCATCTTTTGTAAAATTGAATCATATGAATGTAAAGCTATCATATTCAGATATGTATTGTTAATAGATAATTATTGTGAGATGGTATTATTGTTATTTATTTCGGGGTGTTGCAACTTGGTATCAGAGGTACCGAGTTTGAATACTTTGAGATCGTGAGATGTGGTTTTTACCACAATGGGTTATCTCGCTGGTTTGTGTTAAAACTAAACCTGGTATGCCATGTGATAACATGCTTATGTAACTAGATGGGTATGAGATTTAATGTCTAAGATATTAATTGGGTCTACAATTTTCTAGAAGTTCTATTCGAAGAGCACTTGATCACTGCCATTTCTAATTGGAACTCTGGCAACATCGTAGGACCATCAGTATCTAGAGAGGAAATTCATATGTGTTTATGTGACTACGTGTTTATGTGGAGTGAATTAATTGTTGCCCATCGCATTAGGACGCGAGTGAATTAGCTTTGACACATTTGTAAATGTGCTAATCTCTTGTGTTACCTTTATTAGGATATCAGGAGGTGGACGTGGTGGGGGTAGGCGTCGCAGGCCTAAACGGCAGGAGGTGCCGTTACCGGATGATATTCTGGCATAGGAGGAAGGGGTTGGTCAGGCCAATGTGACTGAACTAGTGGGTCTGCAGGCCATAGGTGCTTTACCTTGTGAAATGGATAGAGTTTTGTGGGAATCCATGGACATTCTCAAAGCTGAGAATCAAGTCCAGGCCCATGTTGTTGAGACAGAGCCATCTTTTATGAAGAGGGAGTTCTTCTGGTTTAATCTAGATGAGTTTTTGGGGGATCTGAAGGAGCCACTGAAGGCGGATGAGTGGTTGCAATAGATGGTGAAGACGTTTGAGATGTTTGGCATCAAGGATGATGGACTGAGGGTGACCTTGGCATCCTTCCAACTGAAGTGAGATGCGGGTGTAGACACCCCATTTTTGACCGCCCTTAAGACTTAGGCATTATTGATGGTTTACTTGGTGGTGAAAGATGTGCAGGGCAAAGGGTCAATTTCTTCGGCGAGAGGAGAGTCAAATCCAAACCTTAAACCCCATTTTGGACCAAAGCTATTTTGAATGGTTTTTAGACCTTGAAACCCTCTCTTTCAAAATATTTTTGAAATAAAGGTTTCTGCGATGTTCTGACGCTCGCATTTTGTCAAATGTTGCGCTTTTCGGTAAATTGAGCAAGGACAAAGTGGAAATGAATGAAAGAGAAATGAAATATTTGGCAAATCTTTCAAAACACCTTGTTTAGGGGTTTGGAGTTGAACAAAAGAGGAGAAGAAGGAAGAAACCAAGTTGGGGAAAAAGATGGGCGTGAACCGTTAAGAGAGAGTCGGGTAACCGTCGCTAAATCAAGCCTATCCATTTGTACACTTGGATTTAAGCTATGAGGCCACCACCGTTGGAAATCTTACTTCTGGGGCTTCATTTTTCACTTAAGAATCTCCTAAAGCCGAGTCTGGATGGGGGAGATATGATTGGCTGAAGTTCGACATCATTCCGGTTGGACCAAAACTGAGCAGCCTTCACTAAAAGAGGGATATCTCTTACAACACATGGAATTTTGAGGTGAGGCTTCCAAATTTGGAAAGAAGACTTCTGGGGCTACAGTTTAGGCTCAAGAATGACCTGAAAAAGAGTCCAGATGAAGGAATTAGGCTTGCTTCAAGTCAGGGACTAGCATTGATTTTTTCCATCGGCCACAATTGGACCTCAGCAGCTATAGGTCGGCCAAAAGTGAACCTTATCGGCCACAAATGTTGGCCGATCGGCTAAAAATGTCCCGAAAGCCCATAATTGGCAGATATTTCTCCTCCAGCTGCTTCAAGTTTGTGCCACATGTCCCAAATCATATATTTTCGACCAAGCTTGATATTTTGCTCTATAATGAAGCCTTATATCTCATATTCAAAGGTTAGAACATTTAGAGAACATTTTTGGCAAAAGTTTGGGAGCTTCTCACGCTAGAACCTCTCTCTCTCTACAATCCTCTCTTGAGCATTTGTGCTAGAAGGCTTGCATACAACCATCTTCAACCTATCAACCCTTAAGAAGAATTGATCACCATTGGGCTGAGGTCCCTTGGAACTTGGTTTGAGCTCCAAAAGGTGGTTTTGGCTCAAGAAAAGTGGCTGTTTTTGCTACTGTGCTCCAAAGGTAATCACTCACCCCTTTTACCTTTGCTTTGCATGCTTGTTTCACCATCTTTGCAAACTGTTTTTGGCTTGGTTTTGAATTGAGAAAATCTCTGTTTTTTAGTCCTAAAAGTGATGGTTTAGGCCTATTTTGTGTCAGGAGTTTGTCTCTCCCTTTTGTTCCTTGGCTTGTATAGCTTTTGAGCCATCTTCCAAGACCTTTCAAAACAACTATTCATGGCCTTTTAACCACTAAAATCCAAAGGATTTTCAATGGTAAAAACCTTGTTTTGAGGTCCCAAATGGGTGGGGGTTGTCCCCCCCCCCCCTCTTCTCTTGTTTGCATATCTTATTGGCCTATCAAATGAGCATGTGTTTCTACCATTTTGAGACTTAGTTCAAGCACTTTTTTTGTGACTTTTAGGACCTGTCTTAAGTCTGTCCATGGCTGGTTTGGTCACTTTATGCATGCTTTATACACTTGCAGTGTAATTCTTGCAAACTAGCCTTATATGCCTCATGAAGTTGCATGTTTGCTAAGCATGTATGGACTCCATTTCAGCATGTTTTTGGTCATTATTTAGCATGTCATAACTCTTTCTAAAGTTGGCTTGATAGCCTCTTGCATGCTCCATGCACTTGTAGTGCAATTCCATTCACTAGCCTAACATACACCATGCTTTTTGGCCATCATTCTAGCATGCTTTTAGCTCATCTATAAGAAGATTTTGTTCATGTTTTACCATGCTTAAGCTCTGATTTGTGTTGTCTTGATCATGTAGGCCATGCTTTGTATAGCCATAGTGCATTCTAGCTTGTTAGCTTTGAGTTTTCAAGCCACTAGCATGCATTTCTTAGACTATTCTCATGATTTGACATCATTTGAAATGTTATTTCAGTGCATATTTCATGGTCATACACTTGCCTTTGTCACTCTTTTAATGCTTAGGAGGTTTGGTGTTTTATGCCTTAAGAGTGGGTCATTGTGCATGCCTTATGCTTAGGCCTTTGGGCTATCATTTCAATATATTTTTGGTCTTGTTTTACCATGATGCATCTCTGATTTTTGTTGTTAAAGTCATGCCATGTTTGGTTTTGATAGGTGTAGTGCAATCCCCTTTGTTGGCCTTACTTGCATTATGCCTTATGCCTTTCATGTTGACCTGTTTTGGCTTTGGTCCATGCATGTTTTAGACTCATTTTGGCATAATCTAGGACTGTTTTGGTTGTCCTTGGCCCTTTGGGGCTTGATTCATGTGGCCTTGGTACAAGATCCTTGGCTAGCCTTATGCTTTGAACCTCCTAGCATGCCATGCTTGTATTATGTACATGATTTAGCATTATTCCTCACATGATTTCAGAGCTTATTTCATTGATACATTCTCATGTTTGTCACACCTTGCTCATGTTTGAGGATTGTGCATTGTTGCCTAGCTTATGGACCAATATGTGTGCATGTATGTTTTGCCTTTTGGTGCATTAGTTTTGGTGTTTTGGCCACTAATTTGGACATGATTGAGGTCTGTCCATTTTTAGTTTAAGTCCATTGAGCATGTTGTTCAAATGTTGTTACATTACATTATGTTTGGATGCTTGAGTTGCATTGTGTATGCATGCATCACATGGTGTTTAGGATGCTTGAGTTGCATTGCATTTGTTTGGATTGGGTGTTAGTCCAAACACAAGAAACGAGGGATGTTTCATATTTGAAGCGATGAAATGTGCCTCAATTCTCGGTCACCGACCCTATTGATCAAGCATGATGGAGGTTAAGGCATTTATGTGTTTTTGTGCATTCATTTGACATTGATTTGTGCACACACTTGGCTCCTTTGGCCATCATGCATTGAGATGCGTGATTGATGGCTTGAGAGCCGAGCACTACACTCCTTTGAGCCTTAGACATGATAAAGAGTGTGGTTACGCACATATTTTCTTGTAAATACATTGCCATGCCTCTGTTAGTACTCTGCTGCAGCAAAAGAAGAATTTGTAAGAAGCAGTGGCTGATCGACCACTTAGTTTGCCGATCAACCATTAGAGTTGGCCGATAGCCTTGAAATTTGGCCAATAGCCATAAACTCTGGCCGATGGCCACTCCCCTTGGCCGACCACCTCTCAGCATGTCCATAAGGTGGATCAGAATCATCTTGGAGGTTGGCACAGTTTTCAGAAGTCTAAAACAGTGCAAACAGAGGCATCATGAGGCACGGCAGTGGATTTCCGAGCGAAGCCGACCGAGCACGCATGCATCCCTCGTCATGAGGCCATTTCAGCGCTTTTGATAACTTAGAATAGTTATTTGTTTCAACCTGATTTGTAATAATTAATTAGCTTGTTAGTTAGTTAATTTTGGCTTGTAATTAATTAGCTTAGCGTAACTAGTTAGTTGATTCATTCGGACCCTTCGTCGAGAGGGCACAATTTTGTAATAAGTGTGCATGAGTGTGTGAATGTCTTCCAATTGCATGTCTTTCTCCCTTTTACTTATCAACTTTTGATGGTTAGTTTTAGGGCATATTTCAATTAGCATACTTATGCTTTGCGTGCGTGCATCATTCATCTATCTTGCATGCACCGAGCTCGGTGCATCATACTATCTGCATTGTATTTCAATACCGATTTGAATACCTGTTATCAAGTTACATTTCACATGACATCTTAGACTAGTCGAGCCTATTTAGTTGCATTTTTGATGTGTTGCATTAGGCATCTTAACATAGCTAGGATCATGCATTGATTACTAACTAGTTGTTGTTTTGGCTCGGAGTACACTGTAAGTGTTTATGCTTTAGCATCTTGCATGAGTGTGAGTGTTGCCATGATAGCATGCTTGCCATGAGGCTATTTGCTTAAATGATATAACTGCCTAAATGCCTGTGGATGAAGGTTGGATTACTTGAATTGGAATAATTCATTGAAATGCGAGTTTTAAAGCCTACTTGAGGGTGGAAAAATCATGTTTTCTTAAGCCCACTTGAGGGTGGCAAATCCACGTCTTAGTCTACTTGCGAGTAGCATCTTCAAATCATTTTCAAACAAACAAACATGAGATGTTTTGTTCCAACTTAGGTGATCTAGTCTATACTTGTATGCTGTGCGCATCACGTAGTAAGATTAGCTAATAAATCGGAATAAGAGTGCATGTGTTTTCAAAAACAAAATATCATGTTAGTAAAGGCCGATCTTTTGATCGGCCGAGCGGGGGTGCTCATTGCATGACCTTCCCCTCTCGTACCCAAGTTCTCGAGCCGAGGCAACTTTGGTGATGACGGACACGTGGCCTTAGGCACGAGTCAGGGTTTCCTAAATTTTCCAAAAACAAAACATTTAGGTGGCGACTCTGTATCTGGCAAAGCAGTCCATGTTTGACACTTCTTTATTAAAATTAGTTTTCCAAAACAATTTGCCGGATTTGGACTCTTTGGTGATTTATCGGTCTTGCATTGCACTTTACGAGATTAGATTCAGAACCGTGACATTGAGTCCGAACTGTAGTAGCTAATGAACAAAACGGATTTCGCGCCATTCACGCGCAGAGCCGGGACGTTCGGGCACGTCTACAGCGGGTCAGTGGTGAAAGTATGTGCATGGGCGCATTAGGTGACTTGGGAGGTCTTTGTCAATTCCTTCCAGGACAAGTTCTTACCGTTCACTGCTAGGGAGAAGTTGAGGGAGCAATTTTGAAGCTCAAGCAGCTTAACACACCAGTAGTCGAGTTTGAGGTAGCTTTTACTAGCCTCTTTAGGTTTGCACCGAAACTTATGGCGATAGAGGAATGCCGATGCATTGAGTTTGAGAAGAGGTTAAGGACCGGCCTTCTTTTCAAAGTGGTTGGGTCCATGATTAGGGACTACAAATGCCTTGTGGAAGCGACAACTCATCTTGAGATCATGGTTCAGTTGGAGGATGAGCGGATGAGGGTCTCCAAGTAGAAGAGTTAGGAGGTTTAGGGGGAGACTCGAGATAGCAAGAGGCAGAGGGATTCCACCTCATAGTAGTCCCATGGAGCACAGTCTAGATCTACTTTTCCTGCACCAAGAGGGTCAGAGAGAGGTGGTCAAGATGAGATCATTTGCTTTAAGTGTGGTCAGTTGGGCCATAAGTCTTTAGTTTGCCCGCAGAGAGAAGGAGAGCAACAATTTGCATCGTCTGCAACTCGTCCTCAGAGCTAGATTTAGTGGAGAGGGCAACTGCCTACCTATTATCAGTGTAGGCAGTCAGGGTACATGAGGAGGTTTTGCTCTTTGTCGGGTGGCACATTTGGTGTGTTTGGTTTGAGGCATACATAGAGCCATCAGTCTACACCGTTAGCATAGGCCTTGAAGGCCAATTAGGGAGCCTCTTCAGCTCAATTAGTGTTTCAAACTTATACTCTGAGGGGCAAGCAGGTAGAGCAGAGACCTACAGGGCGCGTGTATGCTGTTACCATGCCAGATGTGTTGCCAACACCTTCGGTAATGAGAGGTAACTTCTTGTTGTATAATTCTATTGCCAATGTGTTGATTGATACTGGTGCATTGCATTCTTTCATTTCATTTGCATTTGCATCAACCTTGGGGTTAGAAGTGGATCAGTTAACATCTCCACTCAGGGCATAGTTACCCGTTGATGGTGAGGTTGTGTTGGACCAAGGGTGTTGGGGTTGTGAGATAGAGGTTGTCGGTCGCTGACTTCCTTTTGCTTTTGTGTTGATTGATATGTTGAGTTTTGACATCATTTTGGGCATGGATTGGTTGTCATCCTATCGGGCCATTATAGACTATTACTGTCAGAGAGTTACAATGTGCATCTCGAGTGGTGATTGTTTTTATTTCCTGGGAGACCGAGTTGATAGAGCCTCATTGCCAGTGTATGATCCACGTGGTCGGGGCGAGCTTAGTCTTCTTCTTGCTATATTCTTGGGTATTAAGAGTGATGTGGTCTAAGTAGAGTTGTCGAGGGTAGTTTATGAATACTCGAATGTTTTTCTTGAGGACCTTACTGGTTTACTACCTCACCGTGAGATTAAGTTCTCTATTGATTTAGTGCTTGGCACGACACTAATTTCCATGGCACTGTATATATTTGCACTCGCCGAGTTGAGTGAGTTGAAGATTCAACTCCAATAATAGTTAGATAAAGATTTGTCCTAGTCCTTCACCTTGAGGATCACGGGGTCTCTTTGCCAAGAAGAATGATGGCACATTGCGACTTTGTATTGATTACCGGAAGTTAAACAGGGTAACTGTTAAGAACAAGTACCCACTATCTCGTATAAATGACTTGTTTGACTAGTTCAAGGGGTCTTGTTGCTTTTCTAAAATAGACTTGAGATCAGGTTATCACCAGTTGAGAGTGAAGGAAGAGGATATCCAGAGGACGGCATTCCGTATGCGGTATGTCCACTATGAGTTCTTAGTGATGCCATTTGGGCTAACTAACGCACCGGCCTTATTTACGGATTCGATGAACTGATTCTTTTGTGAGTTCTTAGACAGTTTTGGGGTTGTCTTTGTTGATGACATCTTGATTTACTCACCATCTGAGGAGGAACACAATGAACAATTGCGGATTGTACTTGAGTTTCTTAGAGCCCACAAATTGTATGCTATGTTCGGGAAGTGTGAGTTCTTGTTAAAGGAGGTGAAATTCTTAAGCCATGTGGTATTCAGGGAAGGGGTGACTGTAGACTCTTGTAAGATAGAGGCAGTGCAGGATTGAGAACAACCTAAGAATACCTTTGAGATCCAGAGTTTCTTGGGGTTAGCCGAGTATTACTGTCAAGTTGTGAAAGATTTCTCTAGGTTGGCCTTACCTTTGACTAGACTGACGAGGAAGGGAATCAAATTTATGTGGAACGAGACATGTAAGAAGTCATTTCAAGAGCTTAAGGTTAGACTTGCCATTACTACATTGTTAATTATTCCGGAGAGGGGTTTGGGCTATTCAGTTTATTGGGATACGTCTCAGGAAGATTTGGGTTGTGTCTTGATGCAAGAGGGGAATGTAGTAGCTTATGGCTCACGTCAGTTGAAAACACATGAGAGAAGCTATTCTACCCACGACTTAGAACTAGCAGCAGTGATTTTTGCATTGAAAATATGGAGACAGTATCTTTATGGTGAGAGATTTAAGGTCTTTTCCGATCACAAGAATCTGAAGTATCTATTTTCACAGAAAGATTACAATCTGAGGCAGAGAAGGTGGATGAAATTTATGGAGGATTCCGACTTTGAGTTGCACCATTATTAGGGGAAGGCCAATATAGTGGTTGATGCCTTTAGTAGGAAGTCCATTAGCAGTGTAGCTAGTATTACCATCCAGGAATGGGAGAAGTTGGGTGCTATTGGCGAGTTTGACTTACATCTTGGCGAGTCCATTAAGTCGGCAACCTTGTTTACTATGATTGCACAACCTATGCTTGTGAGCCGAGTTATAAAAGCACAACGTAGTGATCATGAAGTAGAAACCATCTGGGAGAAGATATCTAGTGGGAAGGTAGAGAAGGGTTTGGATGTGTATTTAAACTCGAGTATTGGATATCTTGACCGTCTTTTCGTGTCGGAGTCTTATAGAGAGGAGGTACTTTGAGAGTTCTACCATTTGTGCCTTGCGGTATATTTGGAAGGCACAAAGATATATCACGACCAATGTTGCCAATTTTTGTGGAGGGGAATGAAGAGAGACGTAGCCTTGTTTGTTTTGAGGTGCCTTACTTGTCAATAAGTGAGGGCTGAGCATCAAAGGCCAGCTGGTTTGTTGCAACCCGTGCCTATAGCTGAGTGGAAGTGGAAGCATGTCACGATGGATTTTGTTGTGGGTTTTCTGAGGACTCAATGGGCTAATCATGCCGTATGGGTGAGAGTTGATCGGTTAACCAAGTCAGCACACTTTGTACCTATGCGCACGAGTGACTCGATAGATTACCTTGCCGACCTTTATGTTAAGGACATAGTTCGACTTCACGGGGTCCTTGTGACTATCGTTTTGGATAGAGATCCGCATTTTACGACTCGATTGTGGTAGAGACTACAGAATGCCTTGGGTACTACATTGACATTTAATACCTCCTATCATCCTTAAACTGACAGGCCGTTAGAGCATACTATTTAGATCCTAGAGGATATGCTTTGGGGTTGTGTTCTTGACTTTAAGGGGTCGTGGGAGAGGCACTTACTTTTAGTGCAGTTTGCCTACAACAATAGCTTTCAGGCGAGTATTGACATGGCACATTTTGAGGCCTCGTATGGCCGATCATGTATATCTCCAATGTGTTGGGCCAAGGTGGGTGATGCACCTATGTTAGGTCTTGAGTTAGTTCGAAAAATAATGGAGAAGCTTACACTTATACATAAGAGGTTGGTTTCGGCTCAGAGTTGTTAGAAAAATTATGCCGACTATAGGAGAAGACCGTTATCATTTGAGGTAGGAGATCACATCTTCTTGAAAATATCACCGAGATGGGGCTTAATGAGGTTCGGGAAGAGCGGGAAAGTTGTCTTCTAGATTTATTAGACCTTTTGAGATCTTAGAGCGCATTGGGGAGGTAGCTTATCGGTTGGCCTTGCTGACACAGCTTTCTGGGGTTCATGACGCATTCCATATCTGTATGCTCCAGAAGTATGCGCCTAATCCATCATATGTGTTGGATTGGACCGAGTTAGAAGTAGATGAGAATGCCTCATATGAGAAGAGACCGGTTAGAGTCTTAGATACCCGAGACAAAGTCTTGCAAGGCAAGACAATTCCTTTGGTAAAAGTGTTGTGGCAACACCACGGGTCGAGGAGGCAACTTGGGAATGCGAGGCGGAAGTTCGTGAGAAGTATCCAAATCTTTTTGTTGATGTTTGAAACTTGTAATGAAAATATTATTATGTTGATTAAATGTAAAACATTGCATATGTTTTTGAAAAAGTGAATTGTATATTCAGTATTAAAAAACTTGTCTATCACTGTTATGAGAATGAATGATCGGTAGATGGGTCATGGTTATAAGTTCGACTTGTTATTATTGTGATAATTAATTTAAATACTGGTTATTGCATTGATTTTAAAATTTTACGGAAAAAATTCCTTAAGGGGGAAAGGTTATAATGATTTTGGTTTAGACTTGACTCGTTATTATTTTGGATATGGGATTCCTTGTATTATCTAGTTGTTCATATCCTGATTCATTTTATTCATCATTGAGTTTGGTTATTTAAATGTCTTTATTGCATTTGGAATAGGTTAGGAGTTTGTTTTTCAATAGAACTGTTGCGCAGATTTTGGTCTGTTCACTCAAGCAGTCCTTTGGTCGCTTGAGCGGTCTTTAAGAACTTCCAGTATATTTGTAGGTCGGCAAATATATTGGAAGGATGTTTTTTTTTTGCTTGAGCAGTCTTTTCGAAGTTTCAATACTTTTGCAGGCCTACAAAAGTACTAGGAGGGTGGTATTGTTCACTTGAGCGTTCACTTTGTTCGCTCGAGCGGTCTCACTTATTGTGTTTGGTCGCTCAAGCGGTCTGCATGAATTTCAATTCGTAAAAGTCACTTTTTGAGTTACTTTTCATATCTCTCTCTAAACATGTCAAAACCCTAAATCTAGACCTTCTCTCTCTAAAACTCATCTTCAACCTCTAAATACTCTTAATCTATTAGTTTCTACACCTTAGTCCCTTTGATAAAAAGGTAGAGCTCACTTAGAGTTTCATTTTAATCGAAATAAATTTGGTTTTCGGCTTCATCGAGGAATCTCCACTCTCTCTCTTGTCTTCTAGCTTTGAGATAGGGATTTCTCCACACTTTTGTATGGTTTTTAACTTGGTTATTTGCTGTTCTAAACAATATTGTGATTTAGAAATTTTTGGATAAACCTAGGGTTTTGGTTTTGAAATCAAAATAGGAGTTTTCAAAATGGTTTCTTGGAAATGATTGTGGGTTTGTAAATATGGTTGAGTTGTGATAAAATGGTGGATTTTTATCATTGGAATTGATTTATAAAGAAAATGGGATTTTGCCCTAAAATGCGAATATTTGATTTTGTAAGGAGTAAAGAGAAATGATGTTGGGTTTTATGGAATTGGAATGATGATGATAATGATGGTGGAATTGGATATGCATTACCACTCTCATCTTGAAATTTTGAAAAGTTTATCTTTATTGGAAATTATATATATGTTTTAGGCTATCGGTGGGGGATAGTTATGATTGTTGTAGAAATTGCATGAGAATTAGGAGAATTGAAACTAATTTCTTATCCATTTGCGTTGAGCATTGTTGCATACTTGACACATTGAAAATGTTTATTGTTTTGAGAAAAATGGGTATATACCATGTGTAGACACCTCATTTTTGATCACTCCTAAGACTTTGACGCTTCATTCTGAATACTCAATGATGACATTTTATACTATACAATCTTTCAAATTTTTAGCAAAAGAATTCAGTTTTAAGCTTCAAACCCAAACCTTGCACCCCATTTAGAGCAAAACCCTTTTTTCGAGCCTAACCACTCAAAAGCAGTAAGACCAAAAAAATGATCGGCAGGCTGCATGTGGCCGGCCTGCCATGTTCGGCGAGACAGATATTTTACAGTAGCTAGCTGCTTCCATGCACAAGATTTGGCCAGCTACTCTATTTTAAAGATATATTTACGTTGAAAGGCGGTGGAAACTCTATAAAAACAACACCTCACCTCAAAGTTTAGGGTTAGAACAATTTTCCAAAGGCTTAGACAATTGCACAAAGCTTCTCTACCCTCTTGAAATATAGAAATACTATAGATACACCATTAAAGCTTGAACTTGAAATTTTTTACTGAGGTTTTGAACATAATTTTAGATACTTGACAGTGTTTGGATTGGAGTTTGTGAACCAAGAAACTCTTCGCTTTCTCTAGAGGTTGATTCTTCAACTCTTTCTATTTCCTTTCTTTTTAAGCTTCTTGTTCTTCATTTCAATACTATTTTTCAGAATATTTTGGGCTTTAAAATGTGAATTGAACCTTGTTGAAGGTGGACCCTTCCAAAGGCTTGTTCTCTAGTGTTGCTCTTTTGTTCTTTATGTTTTTGCTTCTTTTCTTTTATTTTCAGCACTGTTTTAGGTAGATTTTGATCAAATGTGAACAGTATATATGTGTTTAAAGCTTATAAATAGTTTGATTCTTGTCTCATATCTCTCTTCTTGGAAGATATTGCAAAGCTCTCTTCTAGTTCCTTCTCTGTAGCAAGGAAACACTACAAAAAAAATTATTTTTTGCGACGGCAAAACGCCGTCGCAAATGCTCCGCACGCAGTCGCTAATACTTTGTGCGACGGTAATTTGATTTTTTGCGACAGCATGTGGGGGTCGCGACAAAGGGGGTTGCAAAAGGTCTTTAACGACGGTACGTGCCATCGCCAATGGTTTTTGCGACGGGAGGATCCCTTTTTTGCGACGGTAGTTTCCTGTCGCCAATAAGTGAAAAAAATCCAAGTTTTTGCGACGGTAAAGTTTTTCCGTCGCTAAAAGTGTGCTACTGCATATAACTATTTCTGACGGCATGGTGAGCCATCGCTAAAGGTATGTTTTACAAATGTTCGAAAGCTTTTATGACAAGACGGTCGTCAAGAAAAGCCTCTACATATAGCTTTTTATGACTAGTTATGCCGCCTCAAAAAAAAAAAACCTGTTCCAAAATTATTAAAAAAATTTTAAAAACCTGTATTAAATGAAAAATAATTACAAAAAAATCCAAAAATTACATAATAATATAAATACATACATAAACAAAAGTTGAAAAATAATGAAAATTCATAATGTTGTTCCATTCATAATATTACATAAATAAAAATTTAAAACAATAAAAATTATGCCATTACATAATGTCGCATAATACATACATAATGTTGTTCACAAATTTAAATAACATAAATCAAAATCAAAATCAAAATCAAAACCAAAAGTTTTCGTCTTGATCCTTTCGTGGGTTACAAAAACAAAAGTTGGACATAATCTTTATACGCCCGCATTCCACAAGAAGCAAACTGCTACTCAGGAAATATCTGAAAAAAACAAGATAAAAATAATTAATAACCATATAATGGTGTTAATATTTTAATTACAGAAAAATATAAAAAAAATTGACTACTATATAATTAGAAAGATAGTTAGTAAATAATTTTGACTAGACCGAAATCCGACTCTAACTCCCAAATCGGGAACCCAATTCAAGCCCCGTCTTCTCCCACAAGTCTCTTGTGCCTAGGAGGTCGTGTGTGCCAAATTCCGTGCTAAACCGACGTCATTTGGTGATTTTGGGGCCTTAACTCTCCGAATTCAAGTTCCATAAGGAACTAATTTGCCTAAAGTGAAATCCGGCTCTAACTCCCAAACCGGGAACCCGATTCAAGCCCCGTCTTCTCCCACAAGTCTCTCGTGCCTAGGAGGTTGTGTGTGCCAAGTTTCGTGCTCAACCGATGCGGTTTGGTGATTTTGGGGCTTTAACTCTCCGAATTCAAGTTTCTTAAGGAACTAATTTGCCTAAAGTGAAATCCGGCTCTAACTCCCAAACGGGGAACCCGATTCGAGCCCCGTCTTCTCCCACAAGTCTCTCGTGCCTAGGAGGTCCTGTGTGCCAAGTTTCGTGCTAAACCGACGCGGTTTGGTGATTTTGGGGCCTTAACTCCTCGAATTCAAGTTTCTTAAGGAACTAATTTGCCTAAAGTGAAATCCGGCTCTAACTCCCAAACCGGGAACCCGATTCGAGCCCCGTCTTCTCCCACAAGTCTCTCATGCCTAGGAGGTCGTGTGTGCCAAATTTCGTGCTAAACCGACATCGTTTGGTGATTTTGGGGCCTTAACTCTCCGAATTCAAGTTCCATAAGGAACTAATTTGCGTAAAGTGAAATCCGGCTCTAACTCCCAAACCGGGAACCCGATTCGAGCCCCGTCTTCTCCCACAAGTCTCTCGTGCCTAGGAGGTCGTGTGTGCCAAGTTTCATGCTCAACCGACGCGGTTTGGTGATTTTGGGGGCTTAACTCCTCGAATTCAAGTTTCTTAAGGAACTAATTTGCCTAAAGTGAAAATCCGGCTCTAACTCCCAAACCGGGAACCCGATTCGAGCCCCATCTTCTCCCACAAGTCTCTCGTGCCTAGGAGGTCATGTGTGCCAAGTTTCGTGCTCAACCAACTCGGTTTGGTGAATTTGGGACATTAACTACTCGAATTCAAGTTCCTTAAGGAACTAGTTTACCTAAAGTGAAATCCGGCTCTAACTCCCAAACCAGGAACCCGATTCGAGCCTCGTCTTCTCCTGCAAGTCTCTTAACTTAGAATGTAAAGAATGCAAAGATACATTTTAGCTTAGAATACAAAAATACATTTTATACTTGATCTTTTGGTGGTGGTGTATATGGATTCTCATCTTCTGCCGATTCCCTAAATGCCCGGTGGCCACTCGATGCATCAGGAACCTATATTAGTCAATGCATAATGTGTTAATCATATTTGAATTTTATACATAATCTTGAGTGAAAATTGAACTATCAAGCAATTTAATTTATATGGAACCTGTCTGTTGGGATCCACACTCGCCCCCTGTGACACAAGGGCCATCATCTCAGCTCTCATCTGCTCTAAATGTGTAGAGAACTCGCTCAGCCTCCTCCTCAACTCATCCCTTAGCTCTGACGAACCTTCAAGTGATCTCGATCAATAGTTGATGGTGGGGTGTTGACTGTGATGGCCCAAAGACCATCTTTATACACCGCTCTCGAGGCACAATTCTCTCCGTATGTACAATATCCATGTCTCATGACCTATCAACTCATGGAAAATGGCATTCCTAGCCTCCAAAGTCGACCATCCTCGTAGCATAGAGAGTTGACGATTAAACTCATCTGTATTGAATAAGACAGACAAGTATATATGCCAAATTAAGATGGTTGACACAAAAAAAATAAACTTTAAATACAATCAAAGGTGTTTGGAAACTACCAAGGTCTGGATAACCTCTGGGTCATCTACTCTACGTGTCATAAGCCAAACATTCATCTTATCAGTAGACTCCCCCTTACTGGTCATTTACATTTTTTTTAGAAATATGAAAATTAGAATCCAAATAATTTGCAAATATACAATGTTTGTTTATATACAAAAATAAAACAATAAAATGTAAACCTCATGCCGTATCTGAGAGAAAGTAGTACGTCCTGTGGTATGAGCTATGCCGTGAGCTCGCTGATTTTTAGCGTTCCTATTTGCAATTTTCTATAACAGGTTCAACAAATGTAAGTATGTAAATATGATTTGTATGTTTAAATATCATAAATATAACGTAATTGTATACCTCAGCATCGGAAGTATGCCAATACTCCACAAGTTGTTCCCACTGGCTTGGCACAACGTTCATAGGAACATCATCCTTCATATTAGGATCAGAACTTCTAGGCTTGAAATACTTACCCTTAAGCTTGTTCTTGTGATCCTTTCATATGCTGTTGCAGTTTTTCATGCAGATTGGCTTGTACTCCTCTGGACATATATTCAAATTGTCCTATAAAACACAATTTCAAAGTTTAAGGCTAAGTATAACACAAATTTGGAATTCGAATTTGTGGACAAAAATATACTTTTACCTTCACATCCTTCCAGATAGCATTAACAATATCATCAGGCACATCGTTCCAGTCAAGAAAAGTAAAAGGAACAATGTTACCATTCCGCACAATAATGCCAAGTTGAGTAGTTAACTTCGCCACGTTATCCCCTATTGGGCAGTAATTTCCATCAAATTGTATGTCCAGCTTTTTACCAGTACCTCACTCTTTAATGCCCTTGGCACATCCTCTACCACGCCTACTCGAGGTTGATGAAGAACTAACATGACCTGCGATATACAATAATAATAAACAATATGCAATGGTAATAAACAAATGCAAATTTAAATAATGTGAATACAAATCATATCAAATAAACCTGAGGTGGGCTGTGAAGAAGTCAAAGGGTCTGCAAAATACAATGAGAATAAACAAGTTATATATAATGAGCATAAATAAATGTATGTGTAAATAATTTTCATACAAATCAAAGCAAATTTATATACCTGTGGATGGCTCATAAGCTGATGATGATAGCTGCAGTGGTGCCACTGATGGTGAACGCACCGATGGTAGGCGTGGAGGCTGCATACATGGTAGCTGCTGTGGTGCCACTGATGGTGGTCGATACGGTGGTACTAATGGCCCCTCCGATGCTGGCCGATGTGATGCCTCCTCTGATGGTGGTGCTACTGATGTCCTGTTATGTAGCACATCGGACATCATGCGTCGGGGATTATCAAGCTTCCTCTTCCATCCCATAATAATCTGCAAGCAATATAACATTAATTGACATTAGAAACATAGACAACGGTTTGTCATCAACTATAATATGACATTAATTGAACTAATACAATTACAAAGACAAAGTAACTTAAGAAATTGATGATTAACTACAACCTTGGCCTTAATTGAATTACTAATGTTGATTAAATATCAGCCTATTTGAACATCAACTGTTTCCCCTTCTGCGACTTCCCTTACCCAACCAACTTCTTCATCACGAAGCATTATATTTTCTTCCAATTGTTGGCTCATGTATGGCTCGATTTGTGGATCAGTCGAACTCATATCAAATAAACCTCTTTGAGACATCTTCACCACGACTTGCCAGTCTGGTTGTAACGGGTCTGCAAAATACCAAACTTGCTCTGCTTGGGACGCCAAGATGAAAGGTTCATTGGTAATTCGATCATCTCGGTACAACAAATGATTGAAGTTCACCAACGTAAAATTGAAGACATCTTCTTTCTTTCCGTGAATGTTGTCAATCCAGTCACACTTAAACAACACATGTTTCTTCTCATTGGAATATCGAATCTCAACAATATATATCAATTGTCCATAATAGTACACGGACCCCAGACGAGGATTATTGTCTTTTCGACTAGCATAACTTATGGTATCTGCCTTCAAAGCTACACCACAATTTTGTGTGGCTCGACGATCATCCATGGCCTTTACTCGATACCGAAACCCATTCAGTATATACCCGTTGAACCTCCTTGCTAGGTTATGAGGACCATTTGCCAATAAAATAATCTCTTCAGAAAATATGACATCAGTAGTCCTTCGTAAAGTTTGGACCTATTTAACACGAAAATGTAAAATTTAAAATGTAGATCGACTTAAGTAACTAGAATCTATAGAGTTAAATACATACATGTTCCTTGAACCAAATGTGAAAAGTTTCAAAATGTTCACGCCGAAGTTGATGATCGTCGACACGAGGCATTTTGAGCTTAAGTACTTCAAGGTGTTTGCTGTGTAGATTGAAATTTTAGCAATACAAAAAATTTAGTTGAAAATTCAAGAAAACATAATAAAATATTGAGTGAGTGACTTAACCTACTTTATGAATGGTTGAACCGCGCTTGTATTGAATAAGATGTACCGATGAGCTTGTACCCAAGAAGTATTATCAAGATAAAAGCTTGTGTTTTCACCAATAGCATGACCCAAATTATCATCACCACTGTAGTTCCTCACAGGTCGACTAGATTTGGTTTCCACATCATTGAGATATTGTGCACAAAAATTCATGCATTCTTCCATAAGATATCCTTTAGCAATTAATCCTTCAGGACGAGCTCTATTACGCACGTATTGCTTCAAAGTAAGAAGATACCTCTCAATTGGATACATCCATCGAAACTGAATCGCTCCACCCAATAAGGCTTCATCAGCTAGATGTATAGGCAAGTGCTCTATTATATCAAAAAAACTCGGAGGAAATATTTTCTCTAGATGACAAAGTGTTACAGCGATACGATCTTTAATATATTGCAAATCCATCGCACGATTCACTTTCGAACACAATTGTCTAAAGAAATTGCTCAATTCAATCAAGGGTTCAATTACATTCTTCGGTAACGATCTGCGAATAGCCAATGGAATAAGTTGTTGCATCAGAATATGACTATCGTGGCTCTTAAGACCCCCAATGCTTCTATCATGTAAGCGCACACGACGTGATATATTGGATGAATACCCGTCGGGAACTCTTACTTCCTTCAACACTTTCAAGAACAAATCTTTGTCATCCTTGGTCATCGTGAATTGTGCTGGTGGTAAATAGGCTTTATTCGATCCTCTTAACTGCAAATGTAGGGGTTTTCTAATATTCATATCTTGTAAATCACGCCGAGCATTAACACTATCCTTCGATTTTCCTGCAACCCCTAATATTGTCCACAACACATTGTCACAAACATTCTTCTCTATATGCATCACATCAAGGTTGTGTCTTATTAGATTGTGCTCCCAATATGGCAATTCATAAAAGATACTATTTTTCTTCCAACTATGGGTGCGATGTCCAGCTTTCTCCTTCTCTACCTGTCTCATATGCCTCTCCTTAAGGTCATCCCTCTTGTATTGGGTTAAATACCCTTAGATTCTAATTGTAGCAACATCTCAGTTCCAGACAACAATTTTGGTTTGAGTCTGACTTCTCGACTACCATCAAATGATACTTTATCCTTCCGGAATTTATGGCCAGTAGGTAAAAATCTGCGATGACCCAAGTATGACTGTTTCCTACTATGCTTCAACCAACACGATGTAGTTTCCTTATTGCAACAAGGACATGCATATTCGCCTTCAGTGCTCCATCCTCACAAGTTTGCGTATGCAGGAAAATCACTAATTGTCCACAGTAAAGCTGCATGCATTTGAAACATTTGAGTTGTTGATGCATCAAATGTTGACACACCCTCATTCCATAGTTCTTTCAACTCTTCAATCAACGGTTGCATATACACATCAATCTTGTCACCAGGTCCTTTCGGGCCGTCAATAAGCACGGCTAAAATTAGAAATGGTTGCTTCATGCACATCCATGGCGGCAAGTTGTATGGAACGAGCACAACAGGCCAAGTGCTATGAACTATGTTCATCATCCTGAATGGGTTAAAACCATCAGATGCTAAGCCAAGCCTTACACTTCGGCAATCATTACTAAAGTCAATATTCCGACGGTCAAAATCTTTCCATGCAAAAGTCGGCGGGATGCTGAAGACACCATCATCAGTTCGTTCCTCTGCATGCCATCTCATTAACTTGGCCGTCTTGGATGACATAAACAACCTCTGCAACCTTGGCTTTAAAGGAAAATACCTCATCTATTTTGCAGCTATTCGTTTGCCACATTTGTTAGGACCATTTGAACCACCATCACCATTTGATTTCCATCTAGAACTGTTGCATATGACACATTTATCAAGATTGGCGTCCTCATTTCGAAACAACATGCAACTGTTGGGACATGCATCCCACGTCTCATATGTGAAGCCCAAATCTGTTGTGACCTTTTGAGCTTTATAATATGAGTCCGGGAGTTTCACACCCAACGAGAACACCTCATTCAATAACTCAAGCAACATGTCAACAGACTTGTCTGTCCACTGATTAAGCACCTTCAAATGTAAAAGTCGAACAATGAATGACAAAGATGTGAACTTCTGACAACCCGGATACAATTCACTTTGTGCATCTTGAAGAAGTTTGAAATACTTTACAGTCTCTGCATTTGGACCGAGCTGGGGTTCAGATGCATGGGGATCAGGCCCCTGTGGTTCATTACCCTGAACACTTGTACCGGCATGTGGATTTCCCATAGCCCCTTGTATCATTCCAATCATATCATCCCCAATGTCTAAATTAGTTAATGTTTCATTCTCTCGATTACCATGCAAAGATACGTAAGATTCCCCATGATTAATCCAATGTTTGTATTTTTTAAAAAAACCATTCAAAATCAGATGCTCCCATACACCCTCTCGCACAAAATAGTATCGATTCTCGCACTTCCTACATGGACAACTGATCATTGAACCTTCAACCCTATTGGTGTAGGCAAACACAAGGAATTCATCAATCCCATTAATGTATTCACTGGACATCCTATTTGGCAAATCAATCCAACTCTTATCCATCATCTGTACACATCCACAAAAATATCTCATCAAAGTAACTCTAAATATAATACCTTTAACTCAAACCTATTCAAAAAAATACTAAAAACTCATCTATTTAAGTTTGTCTAAAAAATACTCAAAACTCATCTATGCTCTTTAACTCAAACTCATCTATGTCCCCGAGACACATGTTTGCCAGGATATGTATGCAATATATTTGTAATAAGGAAGATTAAACAAAGTTAGTTTGAAAAACAAAGTTAATGAATTTTCAAATTTTTTAGAAGAAAAACAAAAATGAAAACCAAAATGCAATCTTTTTTTTTTTTTTTTGAAGTCCTTAAAACGATCCACTTTATTGCATCAGGTTTGATATCCAACAAATTAAAAACAGTCAAACTAGTCCAGATTTTGGAGGGATTTGGGGGGCTTCCAATTGCAAATAAGAAAAGGTAAAACAAATCTTCAGATTTTACATATTTAAAATGAACAATTTGCCATTACAGCTGCAGTAGTCTCTAAAAGTCATGTACCCTCGATCTAGATCAACATTTTGAACCAACACTACTAGAATTATACCACCACTTCCTATAAACAAACTCAAAATCGGTTTTGTTCTCTTTATATCAGTAATTTTGATCTTTGTAAACATTTTATCGTTATCTTTCCTATTTATATTATTGATCCTTACCTCAATGTGCCCCTCTTTAATGGTGACTAGTTGTTCATTTGTTTGTCAATTGTTTTTCCATTTTTTCAAGCATAAGACGTCCTACTTCTCTAACATTCACTGCATTTTTTAAAAAAAAATTTTTGGCAATCGGTAATAGAAGAAGGAAATGTTAGCAAGAGAAGTTAGTTTAGTAGTTAGGTTGAGCTTTATATTGGTGAGTGAGAGTCCTTCAACCTCCTTTGATTGTCTTTTTTACACTTCCTGGACCTTATGTCATTGATTAAGCTAGGATGAAAATGAGAAAAAAAAAAAAAAAGTACTCGCATATTGAATTTGTTTTTGTTTAGTGGGTCGTCTGATTGAATATTAACATGGGTGAAGAATGCTAATTTCATCTCACCTAGGATACATACAGGCAATCTAAAGATTTTACATTTATGTCTAAACATTGTTCATTCTGTTAAAGTTTTTCTCTGTTTGGAAGAAAAAAAAAAATTACATTTTACATATTTTTCATATATATTTTTTTTCTTTTTCATTTCTGAATTTTTATCCAAATTTATAATCTAAACACAACCTAAAAAAATAAAATGAAAAAATAATGAAACTTTTTGGGGATACATACATATATAGGCAAATAATTTATATTCATGTATATATATATATATTTTTTTTGAACAGCTAATACATACATATATATATATATATATAGAGAGAGAGAGCATACCTGAGGTAGCTGTCGCCGTCGAAGCACCACCGCTAGCCCTTCGCCGTTCGTCGTCGCCGCACCACCGCACCACCGCTAGCCCTTCGCCGTTCGTCGCCCGTCGCCCGTCGCTCGTCGCTGGTTTGGGGATTTAGGGATTTCGTGCTTCAAAACAATTTTAGGGATTTGGAGATCGAACTGAGCGGCAAGATGAAAGGGAAGAGGGGGGAAACTTGGTTTTTAGATTTTGCGACAGGAAGGTTTACACCGTCGCAAATGATACAAAATTATCCATAAACGACACCGTTTTAATAAACCTTTTTTCGCGACGGACAAAACGCCGTCGCAAATGGTCGAGTATTTGCGACAGCAAGCTTTTGCCGTCTCAAACATGTTTTTTTTCCCGACGGTTCAACATGCCGTCGCTAATAGTTCCTCATTTTAATACCCGACTGTGCAGTTTTATTACTGACGGTTAAACGCCGTCGCTAAAGCTCTTTTTTGCGACGGTTAATTTTGCCGTCGCAAAAAATCATTTTTGGCGACGGGGATCGCGCCGTCGCGAATACTTCCGTGTTTTTTGCCCTTTTTTCTTGTAGTGAAATGGATGTTTCATCCATGTTCCATGAGTAGGAAGATGAGCTTGCACTCATCTCTCCATAGCTTTTATTTCTTTCTTTTACTTAGTTTAGTTTTGCTTTTGCTTCAAAGCTATATGAGAGCTCTTTCATCAAGACCATTAAAGACTCTCTTCTAGTTCCTTTGAATCATGGAAATGGAAGTTTCAATCCATCTTACATGAGTAGAAAGAAGAGTCGCTTTGGTTTTCTTAATGATGGAACCTCTTGTGCATAAGCTTTGCCTCCAAGAATGGCTCATTCTAAACCTATTTTCTCTAAGCTTGAGTATTCACTTGCTCTTGTTTTCCATGAGATTCAATGGGCTTTGGCCATATCTTTGATTGTATCTTTTATTATTAGTCTTAGTTAGCTTTGTATCAATTAATTGCTATCCCGTTGCTTCACTAATCATTATTTGAATACCCTTGGGATGTTTGATGATTTGTGGAGCAAACATACTCTCTCCTTGAGATTTTCTCATGACAGGAGAGAGAATGAAGGATGAACCTCTTTTGGAAACCCCTTATTTTGCTTTGTTCTAGTTTTGATTGCAGCAGAACCTGCCCCAAAATAAATAGCCGGCCGACCAAAGCTCTGTGCGACTAACCACTTCCCATGGCTGGCCGACCCCATTTTTTGTACGGCTGTGGTACTTTTTCAGTGAAATAGAGCAGATCCTGAGGCCCCAAAACAGAGTTGTTTCCAGACTGTGAATAAAACAGCTTTGGTAGTGAGCAGTGGGGGTTTCCGGAGGATGTTCTTGCCCGTGCGCATGCGATTCCCCGCCTTTCGTTTAATTTCTTTAGATAAGCTCCTTTGATTCAATTTTGTAATTAATTGGTTGCTTTCATTCGGACTTGTAATATTTAATTAGTTTATTCAATTTGTGTTTGTAATAATTAGTTAATTAGGACATTCGGACCCTTTTATGCGAGGCCAGATTTGTAATATGTGATGTATGTCTTTCAACTAGGGGTGTACACAAATTCGAATAACCCGCACATCCGACCCACCTGACCCGTTCATGCTACGGGTGGTTTTGAATAACTTCACGGTCGGCTGCAGTTAGAAATCTACACTTTTATTTGATTTTCAGTTAGAGATCAGTTTTAATAAAAAAAATATTCACTCAACCCGACTGACCGAAACATATATATATATATGGTTTAATTATTTTTTGAGATTTCTTTAGTCAAAAAAATAAAAAAGCAGAGACCATTATTATATTTGTCCTTTTCATGAAGTTTGTATCTTCCCGAAGCATTTGATTAGTCTTAATATAATATTTCTCATCTTCCCAAAGCATTTGATTGACTTCCCACCAACCCTTTTGTCGCCCCCACATCAATCCTCTTAACATTTCATTTCTCATTTCTCATTTCTCTTAAACCTTTCATCTCTCTCTTTTTGAAAACAAACCCATCTTTCACACTATCTTCCTTATCTCTACTGTTTTATTTTTTTTTTCTTCCCAATACAATATTTCTCATCTTCTAAGTTGAAGCCATGTATCTGACATCCCAACCACCCTTTTGTCTCCTCACATTTTCATCTTTCTCTTCTTCAACCTTTTCGGCTCCCTCTCTCTCTCTCTCTCTCTCTCTCTCTCTCTCTCTCGGAGATAAACCCACCTCTCATTATCTTTATCATCTCCCTCTATTTCGTTCATGTAGATCCCTTTCCTCAATCTCTCCCTTTTCCCCCCCTCTTCCTCATTCACATATATGTACCCATACCCACCCTTTCACCCTCTCGTTTCCAACTCTCTCAACCTTCTCTCTCGTTTTTCTCTCTCTCTCTCTCTCTCTCTCTCTCTCTCTCTCTCTCTTCAGATCTATATTTGTTATTATTTCTATCTTTTCACATCAACATTTCTTCTTTGCATTTTTTTTCTCCAATTCTATGGTTGGTGAGATGATTATATCACACATAGGTACTAAAGTGTGATGATTTTGTTTTCAATATTTTTAGATCCAATTTTCTTTAAATCTATTCAAGATTTTTGATGAGATGATTTTATGGAATAATACAATAACCAATGTTCTCAATTTAGTCCCGAAAAAATGACAAACATATTTTATTATTTTTGCCATTTTTTTTAAAGAAATTTACTCTTACAAGGCCAATCTTCTCTGAGCTAAGAACAACATTAAAGTTATAAACCTCCTCTAAGCTTTTATTGTTGTACTCCTCTCATCTTATGGAGTTGTGGTTACAAGAAAAGCTTCCACTCATTGTTATTGTCGAAGAAGTGTAGACAGTCAAACACTTGCCACTATTACTGTCAGAATATTGCCGTCAAAGGGTTTTCAAGGTTTTGAGGGTGGATAGGTTTTGAATGTGAGATTTGGAGAAGATGAATGGGTGGTGATGGAGGTAGGTGCTATCATAAACCCTAATTCATGATATAGTGGGTGTGTAAGTTTAATTGTGAGATGGGGTGTCCCAAAATTAATGATTTCATTTTTAGTAATTTTATTTGAGGTTATTATTGTAATAAAAAAAAGAGTTAAAAATTGGGGGGTCCAAAATAATTGATGGGGTGCTAATAGCAGCGTTCTTTTGAAAAAGAACTAATATTTTGGGACAATGAAAAATGAAATAAGGGACTAATATTTTGGGACAAATGGAGTAATATTTCCCCATTAGAGTTTTTTATTTAACAAAATTAACTAAAAAATATGATTAATAATTGTTCTCCTATATAATAATAAAATTACTTAAAGAAAAATTTATCCGTAAATCTCATATAGAGAAATGTTGATCCATTTAATTATAAGAGTTTTTTAATGAACTAATTAGTCTTTTTTTTTTTTTGAAAAGTTGTATTTATTTGATTTGGTGTTATTTTATTTTAAGTGAATGCACTTTTGTGATTTATTTTTCTAGTGTTGTGTGAAAATCTATATTTTTGTTAGTGTAGTTTTCTGGTGTAGTATTAGAGCGTTACATTAGAGTACTATATTTAGAAAAAATACATTAAAAAGTTTTTGTATATTACATTGATTTTTTTGGGTGAATAATGTTACATTAATTGGAGTGTTACATTTGAAAAAATAAATATACTAAAGAATTTTTTAGTGTTAAATTAAAGTGTTATATTTGTAAAAAATACATTAAGAAATTTTTGTAAAATGTTACATGGTTACGTTTAAAAAAAGTACATTAAAGAGTTTTTTAATTTGTTATATTGGAGTGTTATGTTTAGAAAAAATATGTATGTTTAGAAAAAAACACCTATATTGTTACGTTTGAAAAAAACACACTAAAGAGTTTTTTTAGTGTATTACATTGGAATGTTATGTTTGGAAAAAAATACACTAAGGAGTTTTTTTTTGTAAATGTTACATTTAGTAATCTTAACATTATGAGAAAACTCACATTTGTCCCTTAACACATAAAATGAGACCTTTGGGTCTATAAGAAAAAAGAGATGACCAAATAGTTCATAAGATCGCTATTTGAAATTTATTGATGCTTTACCCTTACTTAAATTATTAATTGAAATATATTTCTAACATCATCAAAAATTGTTAATTGACTTGATATTTTATTATAAAATGGATGTTTTGTTATGAAATTAAAAACCTTAGGAGTGGAATATAATTTCTAGAATAATAGGGGCGATTCATATTTTAATAAAATCTCAGGAGATGTATTTATAATTTATCCTTGGATATGTATAAAATTATAGGCATCAATTTGTAAATTGAACTAGTTTATTAAATAATGATGTGGTACAATTTAAAATTTTTTGAATTTGTATAATTTGTATAATGAGTAAGGTTCATAATTTTAAAGTGATAATATCATAACATATGTTGATATACTAAAGGCTTTTTTGAGAGGCAAAAAAAGTTAGGTTTTTAGCTTATTTAAGTCACATTATCTTTTTATTTTTTTTGCATATTTTTTTTATAATAAGCCAATAAGCGCAAAAAATAAAATAATATAAAAAATTCCCAAAATAAGCCTAATTAATACACAAATGGAAAATTTAGCCAAAACTCTTCCAGTGGACCTTTATTTGGTGAAAAGGATAACTCAATTTATTTTATTTTATAAACTTCCTAATGAGAAAAGACATAATTGAGCAAAGACAAGCAAAATATATTTTTTTTAGACAATATTGTCAGAGTAACGTGTTATTGTCAAACCGAATAATATGTTACTGTGAGATAGAGTAACATGATACTGTCAAATAGACTAACATCTTACTGTGAGACAGAATAATATGTTATTGTTATTGTTTACATTAATTTCGATGGTAATAACTTTTTTTTAATAATTTCATAGTTAACATGGATTTTATTTGATAGATTTTAATAAGAGAATTCTAAAAATATTAATTTTATTAAAATCAACATCTACATCAAAAATTATATTATTTTAAAGTTTAATATTTTTAATAATAATATTATGTGTTGGACTTTTCAAAAAATATATATATATATATATATTTTTGTAAAAATGCATTAAATTTTATTAGAATAGAATTTTGACCAAATTTCCTATAATAAATTGATGCAGGTAGAACCACTATTTATAAATTAGAGTGATGTTTTCTAATTTTGTGTTTGATTAAAGGATTTGGAAAAGAATTTAAAAATGAAAAAGAAAAATAGGTGTGAAACTAAATAAAATTTAAATATATTATATTAACATTTCACCTATTATTTTTAGTTCCCTTTATCAAATATCTCGTCAAATCTCCGATCAAACCCAACATAAAAGCAAAATTGAAAAGAGCTTTTCGCAGGGTGGTCACGTGCCCCACTTTTGAAAAATTATTATTTTACTTTAATAAAAATATATATTTTAATTTAATTATTTTAAGTAATATTTTAAAAAATTTATATCACTATTTTCTTTATTTTTTTTTTTATAATTTGTTACTTTAAATATTTAATGATGCTAATTTTTTTTATTAGATAAATGTTATATATCAGTGATTTTTAGTCACTATTTTATATCATCTCTTATACGACAGATAATTATTACACAATTAATAATAACTATTGTCACGTAATTGTCATTCAAATCAGTGGAAAAAAAATGATGCTATTTACCTTTATCTCATTTCTTTCTCAATCCATGTCTAAATCTCTTTTTGCCTGCGCATGTTAATATGATTTTTTTTTTTTTTATGTGGACATTAATTATTTTTTAAACCGTGATGATTATCATATATAAAATAAATTAATAACAATAAAGATAATGACTGATTAACTTGACTTCATATTTAAATATAATTTTGAATCGCACTAATTTTTAGCCTACCATCAAATAAAAATTAAGTTAAGTTGAATTATGATTTTTTGTTAAGATTCAATTCAATGGTGTCCCTTTTGAACCAAAATCTGGATTCCACCATTGGCTTTTTAGCAACTTGTCTAATTATAGAGGAAAATGATATGATGTACACCCTTTTAGGGATGCATACCATATGTATCTTACTATAAAATGTGTAATTTTATTATAAAATTTTGTAATATTAGTCACAAAATGTGTAATCTCGCAATAAATTAATGTAACAAAAGGCCTAAAATTTTGTGATTAATGTTATAAATATTTGTGATAAAATTATACATTTTGTGATAGGGGTGCATATGCACACCATAGAAGAATCTACTTGTGATTCAATACCCGCTTATATGATTAGATAATTTTATTTACACATGATTGGATAATTTTATTTACACAATAATTTTACTTTGTTATACTAATTTTCTAATCATACATTGCTCAAAAAATTTTAAATTTTATTTTATCTCTTTACACATTCATTTATTCTACATAGACTCTCTTTGTGAATTTTTTAATAATTGTAAAAATTAAAAAATATGAATGTTTATATTTCAATTAATAAAATATTAAGAATTTTTGAAAAGTATGAAAGTTTAAAATATTTTAAGAAATATTCACACTTTCTAAAAATTTATAAGGTAAAAAGAAAATGTAAAATTTAATGTGAATATTTACACTTTTTTTGGATTTCAAAATACACATTAGTTTCTTATATACATCAAAAAATAAGAAAAATATTTTTTAAAAAAATACTTTCCACTCAAATAAATAGAGCTAAAGACTTTTTTTTTTATTATTATTTTGAACTAATATTTTTACTCCAATTTATAGTAAAATTTTACTTTTTTTCACAATAAAATTTTATTTTGATTCACAATAAAATTTACATAACAGAAGAAATAACTCAAGAATACACTATTAAAGTAAAACTTTACTGTCATTGTTGACCAGGACCATCAGCAAGAAAAACAACAAAAAAGAATAGAGTACATATTAAAAGAGCAACCATAAAAATCAAAGACGAAATTTTACTTTCATATTTACAAACTAGTAAACAAAAACCAATAAATATACGTACACATACATACATAAAAACCTTCCACATATTCACGAAAGAGCTAAAACTCATCTTCTAACTTTTCATTGGTTAGATTTTAGAAAGAAAATATGAAGCTTTTCATTGATTTTAGTTTCACTTAATTTTATTTATTGTTCCACCACAATTAGTTTCGTGACACATACATGTATATAGTTAAACTCATACACACACACACATATATATATATATATAATTTGTAGATTGCAAAGCAAATCTGAGCCAAACACCATGTTTGAGAGCTTCAAAGAGTATAATTTGTCTTTAATAAGGCTTCCTATATATAAACAAAGGTTAAAAATGTCCATAAAAATCAATGCATGTTCTTCACACCTCAGTCAACCAAAACTGAGGGATCTTATGGATGAATAAAATATATGTTGGATTTCAAGCAATACATGCCTTTTAGCAGGGATTTTTAGTCAAATTTTCCTAATTTTATTGAGGCTTAATATATATATATATATATATTTTTTAAATTTTTTAAAAATTTGGTACAAGGGTTGGACTGAAGTGAGAGCCCTATTTTTTATTATTTAAAAAAAAAAAAAAAAAAAAAAAAATTGGAGGCTTAAGCGATAACTTTGTTGGCCTATACTCAGTGTCGACTTTGCCTATCTTATACCCAAAACATAATCATCCCACACCCGTACCATGTCATACTTGTTCCATACACACCCAAACCGTACTCAAAGTGTTTCATATGCTAAATATGTATTTGACATACGTAAATAGTTATATTAATAGGCATATCTTCATCTTGGTAACCAAGAGATGAAGAGAAATTATTCATTCCTCTTGATACAAGTTCTTGTGGTACTTCAAAATATTAAGGTTTGTCTGATAACATTTATATTTATAGTTTCTATTTATATTTATAAATTTTTTTGAAAACTATGAATACTAAGCCATTTTGGTTTCTATTTTCGTTTTAAAAAAGTTAAAAACAATTTGCAAAATTTGGTTTCATTATATTATTATTATTATTATTATTTTATCTCTAATTAAAACCCTTTCCGATCACCACTTATTGCTTATCATTACTGGCTATCATTACTGATGACTTTCTCCCCCAATCATCTCTAGCCAGCACTTATCACTGACAATAACTACCTTTGGCCATCATCTCCTGTTAAAAACCACTTTAGGCAGATTTCCAACCATCGACAATCACTTTTTACTGTCATTTTTTGTCCAGCAACCAATCTCTCAAAGCAACCATCTCCAGAGACCGACATTTACCTCTGACCACTATCTCTAATCATCTCTTTTCACTTGTATACAAACATATTTTTTTTTATTTTTGTTTTTATTTAAAATAAACATAAACATGTTTAGTGTTTTTTGAAATGTCACTTTAGTTATTAGTGATTCACTTTGCTTGGTTAGAATTTTTCAAAAATACTTTTTAGAAAATTTTACTATTTTGTTTTCTGTATTTTTTTTGTTTTTACTAAATTTTTTTAAATATTTTAAGCAAATTTTTATTTTTATTTTTAGACATACCTAACATAAATATACCTAAAAAGTAAAAAATTTGTAAAAAAAAACCTTTGAAAAATTCACTAAATACCAAAAATAAAAAAAAATACGAGAATTTAGTACATTTTTTTGTATTTTTATTTATTTATTAATTTTTAAAAATATTTTTCACGAAAATTTTAAATACATCTAAGTAAGGTGCATTTAAAAAAGTTAAAAAAAAAATGTTTAAAATTTTAAAAATATTCACTAAAAATAAAAAAAATGAAAATAAAAAAATTTAATTTTCAAAAAATTTAATCTAAAAAACTCAAACTAAACACACTTAAAAAATATTGAATAATTTCTCATCCATGGGTCATGGTAACTCCAACTTGAAGACTCTTGGGTCTAGAACTACTCTTTTTTTAGTTAGAGAGCATCTGAATTTGGAAAATTCTAGTTGTACATATGGTTTCAAACATAACACTCGTTTGGAAAGTTGGGTTAGAGTGGATTAGAATTAAAATAACCAAAAAAAAATAAAATAAGTTTTTTAATCTTAAGTTAAAAAATATCATATTTAAATTATAATTATTTAATTTTTTCTCTCATAAAAGTCAAAAAAATCCATTCTAAATAAGAATTTTTAGTGTCAGACTACAATAATCAAAAAATAAAAAAGCTAACTCACATCCCAAATAAACTCATAGAATACAGAGGTGAATCGTGACATATAGAGGGTGTTTGTTTGGGCTTTTTTGAACAAACTTATAGCTTCTAACTTTGGAAAAGCTATTTTGGATTATTTGGTCAAATTTATTTCAAATAATTTCTGATTTTAACAACTTATTTTAACTCAAAAAAGCTAATTTTGAAAAGCTGTTCACCTCTTGTTTCTGATTATCAGTTTTTGCTATGTACATGTTAATTTACAATTATACTCTTAATTTTTTTTTTTATTTAAAAAAAAATAAAACAGACCCAAATAATTTTTTTATGAGAAATATAGACAAGTAGTGAATAATAAAAAATAAAAGTTAATTGAAAAGTTACTTCACAGCTTATTTAAATCCAACAGCTACATCAAACAGATTAACAGTTTCTAATTAAAGTCAAATTTATAATATGTTAAGTTATAATCTATAATCTGTTTTAACAATTACACCAAACAGGGTCATATTCTTATTTGTAGATGTAAATGTTTACAAATTTAGAATATATAAATTACCTAGAAATGAGATAAAAAAAATGCTTACAGTATCTTAATAAATAATTTTTGTCTAATATTTATGGGAAATTCTACTATACACATTCTTTGAAAGAGGTGTATCATATACGTCTTTAGTTATGTTATTTTTTTTAATTATGACCAATTTTTTTCTTTAATTATGATTCATGAAATATTTAGTTAGGTCTCATGTGATGTTTGATTATGATTTTTTTAAAAAAATTATGTCTTAGAAAACATGTAATTATACTATTTTCTTATTTAATTATAAATTAATGTTACATCAACTAAATTTTGACTTGGTTGAATCACTTGAATTTGTACATGTTGATTGTCTGACCGGTTATCCAAAAACAAGAATAACAACCGTAATTAATAAGAGTTACACTGATCTTCTGACCAATCATTTAACCCATTATTATTACAAAATTCAAGCAATTCGAGCCAATTCAAATTCGACATATGAATCATTTTTCTTAAGCATAAGATGCATATGGTTTGAAACCTTACACCGCTGTAGCACATCTACACAAGTTTTTCAGTATTTGTTGTGTTATGACATATTTTCAATGGATTTGGGGTCACTGCTGTGGCGCTAGCACAGCAGTGACTGTTGTGCTCCATTTGGTAGTGTATTATGAATTTATTTTTATAATCTGAACCGTTCATATTGTAGGGTTTGTTGAGTACTACATGCCCACCAAAAATCATATTAATCGGATATCAATAACTATATGATCGAATTGCATATTGTTATACTATTTTTCAAAAGAAAAACTTCTTGTTTATTTTTTTGGTTATCAATCATATAGTTATTGATATCCGATTAATATGATTTTTGGTGAACATGTAGTACTCAACAAACCCTACAATATGAACGGTTCAGATTATAAAAATAAATTCATAATACACTACCAAATGGAGCACAACAGTCACTGCTGTGCTAGCGCCATTGGTTCAAGATCAGTAACTTATGCTTTTGTAGGATATGTTCTCACCGACCTAATCTATTTCTCTCCCTCTCTCTCTTGATGTAAGAGATGCTGAGTCCCGCCATTTCTCTCTCAGCAACCATAATCGTTTCTACTATCATAACCGCCACTTCAGTTCCCAAAATTCACAAACAAAACCCCACACCTACACCTCTCAATTCAACCCTCAAATCCCTCTCCAAATCAGGAAAATTGGACGAGGCTCTTCGTTTAATCGAATCTCTACCCTCAAAATCTCCATCAACCGAACTCGATTTCGAAGCCTACGCCACGCTCCTCCATGCCTGTATCTCCAGAAAATCCTTAGAACATGGACAGAGACTCTACCTTCAACTCCTCCTCTCAAGAGATAGAGGAGGCAGTCTCAACCTCCTCAACAATCCCACCTTGAAAAGCAAGCTCATTACACTATACTCCGTTTGTGGCCGACTCGATGACGCTCGTCGTGTTTTTGAGGACGGTCTCGAGGCGCAACAGCTTCCTGAATCGGTCTGGGTGGCAATGGCAATTGGGTATTCAAGAGATGGGTGTTCGAAAGAAGCTCTGCTTCTTTATTGTGACATGTTGTGCCGGTTCATCCAACCGGGTAATTTTGCATTTTCGGTCGCTCTCAAGTCGTGTACTGAATTGTTTGAATTGTGGC
Organism: Camellia lanceoleosa; assembly: GCA_025200525.1. Classification (NCBI taxonomy): domain Eukaryota; kingdom Viridiplantae; phylum Streptophyta; class Magnoliopsida; order Ericales; family Theaceae; genus Camellia; species Camellia lanceoleosa. The sequence continues at coordinate 127,432,128 of CM045758.1, forward strand.
TTGGCAGAGCAGTTCATACCCAGATCGTTAAGTCTAACGAAGAAGCCGATCAAGTTGTGTGCAATGCTCTTCTTAGGTTTTATGCAGAGTGTGGGTGTTTCGAAGAGGTACTCCAGGTGTTTGAAGGAATGCCTCAAAGAAATATTGTTTCTTGGAATTCATTGATTGCTGGGTTTGTACGGCGAGATCAACTGTTTGAGGCTTTTGATACTTTTAGGAGGATGCAACGAGAGGGTTTGGGATTTAGTTGGGTTACCCTCACTACAATGTTACCCGTCTGTGCTCGAGTAACTTCACTTTATAGTGGAAAAGAGATACATGCCCGGATTGTGAAATCGGCCAGGATGCCAGATGTGTTGGTGCTAAACTCACTGATGGACATGTATGCAAAATGTGGAATCGTGGATTATAGTAGGAGAATATTTAATGGAATGCGAAGTAAAGATTTGACATCATGGAAGACTTTGCTTACAGGGTATGCAATCAATGGGTGTATGACAGAAGCAATGGAGTTGTTTGAGGGGATGCTTGATTCTGGCTTCAGTCCAGATGCGGTCACTTTTATTGCCTTGTTGTCAGGTTGCAGCCATGCAGGGCTCACAAATGAGGGCCGGACATTGTTTGACAGAATGAACACCGAGTTTGGAATCTCACCGAGTTTAGAGCATTATGCTTGTTTGGTAGATATATTGGGTAGAGGAGGGAGAATCAAGGAGGCATTGGAAGTAGTAAAAAGCATGTCAATGAAGCCGAGTGGTAGCATATGGGGTTCATTACTCAATTCAAGCCGACTTTACGGCAATGTTTCTCTTGCAGAGGCTATTGCAAAGCGTTTATTTGAGCTTGAACCAAACAATCCAGGGAATTATGTGTTGCTATCGAACATCTATGCAAATGCAGGATTGTGGGAGGGTGTTAAGATGGTGAGAGATGTGATGGAAAAGCGTGGTATCAAGAAGGAGGCTGGATGCAGCTGGATACAGATTAAAAAGAAATTACATACTTTTGTGGCTGGTGGGGGCTTTGAACTTCGTAGTTCAAATGAGTATAAGAAGTTGTGGAATGAATTGATGGAAGCTATGGAAGCAGATGGATATGTCTCAAATACAGGAGTTGTGCTTCATGATGTAAATGAGGAAATGAAGGCAATGTGGGTTTGTGGACATAGTGAACGAGTTGCAACAATGTTTGGACTGATTCACACTGGAGCTGGAATACCAATTAGGATTACAAAGAATCTTCGTGTTTGTGTGGACTGCCACTCTTGGATGAAGTCTGTATCAAGAGTTACAAGGAGAGTAATTATTTTGAGGGACACAAATCGCTTCCACCATTTTGACAAAGGAATGTGCTCTTGCAAGGATTATTGGTGATTACACCATTATGATGAAGTATAAATGATCTTTCTTTGTATTAGTCAACTTTCCTGTTATAGAGCTATCTCCACACCTAGCTTTTCCAGAATGTTCTACTATCTTCTACATAAGTGAGTTATAATTTGGAAATATGGAATACAAAGAAAAAAGTTTAAATTAAAAAATGTTATATTGGTTATATGGAGATCCTTAACAAGAAGATTTCACTATGAGCTAGTTTGGTTGAGAGGTTCAAAATCACTGCCGATAAGTCATCTGACTTAGACATGGTAGGCATCTTTGTCTCTTGGAGTTAGTATAATCTGCATGTTCCACTCATGGAGGTAGGTACAGTGCTGTGATTGATGAATTTTGTGTTATGGTAAAAACTAATAGGATTACAAATGCAGTCAGATTAGAGTATGTAAACTTGATCCTCTCGTTTTTGATACACTTGGTTAATGTATAAATGGAAAAGCAGAATTGTAAGAACTTTTTGAATTGAATAACAAAAAGGATCATAGGTGAGCAGAATTTTTTTAATGTAAACCAGAATGAATGTTAATGGAAAATGCTATAGAGCATGATTTAACCAACCACTTTATCTCCTCTCTGTCTCTACACTCTCATTCTCTCTCAGATCGTAAAATTTCTCTCACACGATAACACACAAGCACTGCCTAGATTGATCGAGCGAGCGACTTCCACCATCAGATCGACCATTGTTTGCACGGAATCACTAGGTATGTCCTCTCTCTTGATTGTTCTCCTCTCCTTCCTTCCTTCCTTCCTCTCTCTCGCTCTCTCTCTCTTGACACTCTTTACTCTCAGATCATAAAATTTCTCTCACACGATAGCACACAAGCACTGCCTAGATTGATTGAGCAACAATATGCTTGGGACAATTTGGTTTGTTTAGTAAGGATATGATGTTAGGGTATTAATCAGCAACAATTCTTCGCAGGTATCCTGATATGTATGTGTGGATGTGTTGATGTGTTGTGCAAATTAATGTGTTGTACTGATGAATTTTCTTAATAACATGTGCATTATTTTGCCCACAATCTTCTTGTTCTCTCTCTATTGATGTGTATGGTCTGGGTTACAAATTTGAGCCCGTGAAGTGTTTGGGAAAATGTATCAGCTAAAAAACATGAAAATGAGTTGGGTGACTGGCTGGCTGGTGAGTATCAGACGGGATACCTTATTGTCTTGTTTCCATTAAAGTACATGAGATCAGCTGTGGGACGCTTTAAATGATACAAAGAGAGCAATTTTTATGAGTTCTTATAATCTTTCTCGCTTTTTTTTCATTCCTAGTTTCCATTGACAACCAAATTAGGAAAAACAATTCCCCATATACACCGCACTTCATAAGCGACATAACCTCTTCTTCTTCCTTTCTTTTCCTCTCTCTCTCTCTCTCTCTCTCTCTTAAGATTTGGTTGAATCTTTGAATGACTGAAATGAAGAATGTGTTTCCGCTTTGCATGTGGTCCTTTGAGAAGCTTTTTTATTTATTTATTATTATTATTATTATTTTTTAAAATGTTATTTTTGGTTCTTTGGCAAGCACAAGTTGGTATTGGATTGGTTGAGATTCATTGCCACTTATGCTTTGACTGGAAAAATTTGAACAGTGGAAGAGACTGAGAATTAAAAATGGGTCCTACATGTAGATGTGTATAGTCTCTGATATATGGACTTGAAAAAGGAATTTACAATAATGAAACAATGGCAATGATAGTACCAACAGTGATAACAGACACATTTATTGTTAATTTTTATTTTTAAGGTCATGGGTTAATTTTTTTTGGTATGACTTGTTTTTGGGTTGTGATTTGCAAAAAGCGTTATACATGTTTGCTTAAGTTCCTGTTAAAATTATGCTTCATTTTTACAATGATATGAGAAGCTGAAGCATTTGCATGGCTCCACCAATTGCATAGTTTGTTGTACTCTCCACCAAATACACAGATACAAAGCTTGGTCATGTGGAAGTTGAGGGTAGGAGAGTAAAAGTAGATTACGCACTGTGTTTTCTTTTCTTCTTCTTCTTTTTATTTTATTTTTTTCCCTCTCTTAACCATGTGACTGGTGTTTCTTTGGGAGGTTTCAGTCTTTGGAGTCTTTTTGTCTGTTCCGTGTGTTTTCTATATATATTTTTTTGTTGATTTCTTGCCAACTTTTAGTTCTCTTTGGGGTTGCTGGCCTTGTTGCTTGGCTCCTAATTAATAAGCAGACCATAGTATTCAAACCACATTACACTCCAAAGTCTTCACCATAACACTCCACCCTTCTCTGCATTGAAATACCCAAAATCTAGTTGAAAATGTATTCAAGGTGCATGTAAACATTTTTTAAAGATGTCAGAAACTTTTGTTGAAACTAGAGAAAAATTGGTATAACTTGTAACAAAATTGTTTCAAGTAATTTTCCCAAATCCTTTGTAAGAGTGGTTTATAAGCATTTTCTACAATCCTTAATAAGTTCATCGTCTGGTTTGTGGTACACAATTTCTTGTGTCTAATCCTTCATCTATGAAGTAATTATTCAAACAATTTGGGTTCTCCTGCAGCTTTGGACGGTTCAGAAATTATTACTTTTTAAATTTACTTATTAGGACCTATACTTAACTCTCCCATATTTTAATACCTTTCAAGTTCTCGAAGATACATTTAACATAGTTATGGACCATTCAATAAATCAGCTGTGAAGAAATATCATTATTATATACTGGTAATGGAAGTGTGTGAGTTGGAAAGTCCAAAAGTTTCAAGGTGTAGGGCCATCAGACCATGAGTAATAAGGGAAGGCTATGTGTCAAAGGGAAGGCTATGTGTCAAGGTGCGCCCATCCAAGGGTCAACACCTTGATGCCACACATATTTGTGCCATTTGGAGAGCCAAAGACATGCCTAAGAAGTTGTTGTTGCAAGTGCAAGCAAAGGCCCAAGGCATAGTGCAAGATTGTCCAAGATATGCCATGAAGCAAGCTAGCCACTAAGTAGCAACTTTAGGCTAACTTTTAGAGGGTCAAATGTAATCTTTTTGCCTTGTAAATTTTTATGTAAATACCTTAGTATTAAAGGTGTTTTGGGACTAAGAGTTGTAATTTTTCTATTTTTGTAGAATTTTTAAAAATCCATTATGACTCCTCAAACATAGTGGATGTTTCCTCCTGCCAGATAGGAAATTGCTTAACAAGCTATATATAAGGAGGGGGTATCCAAGTGTTGAACCAGACCGCTTGTGCCTTTAATGTACCCCAACCTAGCTTATGGTAAGGCAACTTTTGTAGCACTTTTAGTGCATTGTTCAACTATTGTAATGCTTTCTTTTGAATAATGAAAAATTCATTTAGCCTTTAAATTGTGCAAAGCCTTTCAATTGTTGCTTACTTTAATTTGAGCTTGTTAATTGCTATTTTGTGGTTTGTCTCCAATCTTGTGGCTCATCAACTTAACTAATATTGTGTTTGCTTGTCTTTGCAAACCTTGTGAGCATTATTGGCGGGCTAGTGAAGGGAGTTAACTAGCGCTACACACACTTGCATATCTTTGTCAAAGCTTCCGTATTGCCGGTGTGTGATAGTTGGTATCAGAGCCTAGTCTATTTGGCTTTCTCTATTATTGGCTTTCTAAATGGAGGGTACTGGCAACCATCAACCCACACAAAGAGAGAATTGAGCTCTTGGAGTAGCGTATGGACAACATGGAGGCCATGGCAGTTTCATTAGCCACTTTGAGCAACGAGTTTATGATCTTGAGCAAACTCATGGCCCTACCCAAGGGCAAGATTTTGAGGATGTTGTCACTGAACTCAGGCTAGAGATTGAAGACCTCAGTGGCCGGGTTGGTGTTCTTACCCGTGCCTTTGCTAATGCACCTAGTGGTAGCATGCAATTCACTAGGGCGCGTGTGCCCGAGCCCTGTGCCTACGGTGGTGCCCGAGATGCCAAGGACTTGGACAACTTTCTTTTTGATATGGAGCAATATTTCAAAGCTGTGAAAGTCGTTGCTGAGGAGACAAGGATTTCTATGGCCACAATGTATTTGTCCGGTGATGCCAAGTTGTGGTGGCGAACTAAACATGATGAGATGCAACGCGGCTTATGCACAATTGAGACTTGGGAGCAACGTAAGCATGAACTTAAGCTCCAATTCTTCCCCAAAAATGTTGAGTATAATGCCCGATGTGCTTTGCTGGATCTCAAGCACATCGGCACTATAAGAGATTATGTGAAAGAATTCTCTAGGCTTATGCTAGACATCAAAGATATGTCATAGAAAGATAAGCTCTTCTTCTTTCTTGAGGGATTGAAGCCATGGGCCAGAGTTGAACTTCAAAGGCAAAGAGTGCAAGATTTAGCCCATGCACAAGCAGCAGCTGAATGCCTTACGGACTACGCCGAACCTAAGCAACGGGATAGTGGTTCCCCGCGCAAGAGTAGGGGAGGTGGAAAGTCCCAAGGCTATGACAAACCTAAGAGTGGGGGAGCCAACACTTCTACATCCAAAACCCATTTGAGTGGAGGACAATGGCAACAGAAGAGCTATGGTGACAAGGCAAAAGCCCCTTAACAATTCTTTATAGGCAAAGCAAAAGGCTCTATCTCTTGTTTCTTATGCAATGGGCCACATCGGTTATCTGAATGTCTACAAAAGCGTGCCTTGAATGCTCTAGCAACTGTGTCTGACCATGTCTCTCAACCAAGTGATGATGATAGCGAGGAAGAAGACGTGCGGTCTAAGCGAAGTGGCAAGGGTTCTAAGGCCGCTGGCTCTAGAGTGGGAGCCTTCCATATGATGAATGCCATGGAGAAGAAGGCTTCTACAGGGAGGCCTAAGAAGAATGCCAGAAATGGCAAAGTGGGCAAGCATTCGGATCCTAAACAACTTGTAGAGTCTAAAGATGAAGACAAAGGGAAGAAACCCCTGTATAGTAGGGAATCATCAGGTAAGTTGAACAAGAGCAAGCCATCCAACAAAGGTTTGATGTTTGTGGATGTAAAACTTAATGGAAAGCCCCTCCGTGCTTTGATTGACACCGGGGCCACCCACAATTTTGTTGCGGGGACCGAAGTTGAAAGACTTGGGCTATCTTTAGAGAAGGATGGTAGCCGCATCAAGGCAGTTAACTCGGCAGCGCAACCTATCTATGGGGTTGCAAAATTTGTTCATTTGAAGGTCAGCACTTGGGAAGGAAGAGTAGATTTCACCGTAGTACCCATGGACGACTTCCAAGCCATCCTTGGGTTGGATTTCTTGAGAAGCACAAAGACGGCAGTCATGCCTTATTCTAATAGTATGTGTGTCATGGGGGATAAGCCATGTCTCATTCCTACTATGGCCACCAACAATAGTGACCGGTTTGTCTCAGCTATGCAACTCAAGAGGGGTGTTAGGCATGGTAAGCAAACTTGGGTTGCCGCATTGAAGTTGAATGAAGCTTTTGAATCTACTCCCGTTGCAGTAGCAGTCAAGAAGATCTTAAGGCAATTTGCAGATGTTATGCCTGAACAGTTGCCGAAGGAGTTGCCTCCACGACGAGGTGTGGATCATGCTATTGAGTTGGTGCCAGGGGAAAACCCACCAGCTCGTGCACCATATAGAATGGCTATTCCTGAGTTGAATGAGTTAAGGAAGCAGCTTACAGAGTTATTGGAAGCAGGCTTTATCAGGCCATCTAAGGCCCCATTCGGTGTACCTGTCTTATTCCAAAAGAAGCATGATGGTAGTCTTCGCTTATGTGTGGATTATCAGGCTCTCAACAAGCTGACCATCAAGAACAAGTATCCCCTTCCTCTCATTGCGGATTCATTTGATCAATTGACCAAAGCGAGGTATTTCACCAAGCTAGATCTTCGATCGGGGTACTATCAAGTAAGGATTGCCGAGGGAGACGAGCCTAAAACTACTTGTGTTACTCGTTATGGCTCTTATGAGTTTCTTGTCATGCCATTCGGCTTGACCAATGCCCCAGCAACATTCTGCACCATGATGAACGAAGTTTTTCAAGAGTATTTGGATCAATTCATGGTAGTATATTTGGATGACATTGTAATCTATAGCTCCACTTTAGAAGAGCACGTGGAGCATCTTCAGAAGGCCCTTACCAAGTTGAGAGAGCACAAGCTTTATGACAAGCTAGAGAAGTGTTCTTTTGCCCAAGAGAGGATTAAGTTCCTAGGGCATATTGTTGAGCATGGATGCATCAAAATGAACCAAGAGAAGGTCAAGGCTATTCAAGAATGGCAGCCACTTGCTAATGTCTCAGAGTTGCGGTCATTCCTTGGATTAGCTAATTATTATCACAAGTTTGTTGAAGACTACTCAAGACTAGCTTCCCCATTGACAGAGTTGCTAAAGAAGGGCAATGCATATGTTTGGGCAGAGGAGTGCCAACAAGCCTTTCAAGAAGCTATGTCAAAAGACCATGTTCTTGCTCTACTAGATTTAGGTAAAGCTTTTGAGATACAAATTGATGCATCTCATTTTGCTTTGGTTGGTGTTCTTTTGTAGGATGGTCAACCAATTGCTTATGAGAGTAGGAAGCTCAATGATGCCAAGCGGAGATATCCAACTCATGAGAAAGAGTTGCTTGCAGTAGTGCATTGTTTGAGGACTTGGAGGCACTACATCTTGGGCTCACAGTTTGTTATGAAGACTGACAACACGGCGGTTAGCCATTTCTTAACACAGCCCAAGCTAAGTGCACGACAAACACGGTGGCAAGAGAAATTGGCAGAGTTTGATTTTGCCTTAGAATACAAGGCCAGTGCCACCAACCATGTTACTGATGCACTAAGCAGGAAGGTAGAGCTTGCCGTGTGCCATCATGTATGTTCCTTACTTCTATTTCAACTAGCCTCAAGGAGAAAATCAAGGCTTTTCTAGACAAGGATGCTATGGCAGAGAATTTTATGAACCTTGTCAAAATAGGCAAGACTCGCCAATTTTGGGTGCAAGATGGACTTCTTATGACAACAGGCAACCACATATTTGTACCCAGGGCTGGTGACTTGAGGAAGACACTTCTTAGAGAGCGCTATGATACACTTTGGGCAGGACATCCGGGGTGGGAGCGAACGTTGGCCTTGGTGAAACAAGGATATTATTGGCCTCAAATGCGTGATGATATGGAAGAATATGTCCACACTTGTCTCACTTGCCAGCAAGACAAGGTTGAGCATAAGAAGAAAGCAGGCTTACTTGAACCTTTGCCCGTTCCTGAACGTCCGTGGGAAAGTGTATCACTTGACTTCATCATTGGATTGCCTAAAGTGAGAGATATTAGGACTATCTTAACTATTATGGACCGATTCTCCAAATATGCCACCTTTATTGTTGCCCCAAAGTATGTTTCAGCGGAGGAGACTGCCCAACTCTTCTTCAAGCACATTGTTAAATATTGGGGTGTGCCTAAAAGTATTGTTAGTGACCGAGACACGCGTTTTGTTGGCAACTTCTAGATGGAGTTATTCAAGATTCTTGGGTCACAACTTAATACTTCATCAAGCTACCATCCAGAGACGGATGGGCAAACTGAACGCTTCAACTGTATACTCGAGGAGTATTTGCGCCACTTTGTCAATGCTAATCAACGAAATCGGGTGCAACTTCTTGATGTAGCACAGTTATGCTTTAACTCTCAAAATAGTAGCTCTACGGACAAGAGTGCTTTTGAGATAGTGAATGGACAGCAGCCATAGTTGCCGCACACAGTGGATGGACCTTATGAAGGAAAGTCTCCCAGGGCTTACCAATTTGCTAAGGAATGGAAGAGAAACCATGACGTTACTCGTGCCTATCTTGAAAAAGCAACAAGTAAAATGAAGAAATGGGCTAATAAAAAGAGGAGGCCACTTGAGTTCAAAGTTGGGGATCAAGTTCTTGTCAAACTCAACCCTGAGCAACGCAAGTTCATGAGGGGAAGAGACAGAAGGCTAGTGTGCAAGTATGAGGGACCGGTAACCATTTTGAAAAAAATTGGCAAGTATACTTACAAGATAGATGCTCCATCTTGGCTAAAAGTGCATCCAGTTTTCCATGTGAGTTATTTGAAGCCTTATTATCCAGACAAGGAAGATCCAACCTGAAATGAGCTGAAACACCAAACCATCACAGCCAAAGCAGGAAAAAGGTCTATTGAATCTATCTTGGCCAATCGGGTGAAAATGGTTTCCAAGAAGAAACAAAGGCAATACTTGGTGAAATGGAAAGGCCTTGGAGATGAAGAAATCAGCTGGGAACGAGAGGCAGACTTATTGGCTTTTCAAGACGAGATTGATGCTTATTGGGCCAAGTCGTCGAAAGCGTCGACTGTTCAAGTGGGGGAGACTGTCAAGGTGCGCCCATCCAAGGGTCAACATCTTGATGTCACACACATTTGTGCCCTTTGGAGAGCCAAAGATATGCCTAAGAAGTTGTTGGTGCAAGTGCAAGCAAAGGCCCAAGGCATAGTGCAAAATTGTCCAAGACATGCCATGAAGCAAGCTAGCTACCAAGTAGCAACTTTAGGCTAACTTTTAGAGGGTCAAATGTAATCTTTTTGCCTTGTAAATTTTTATGTAAATACCTTAGTATTAAAGGTGTTTTGGGACCAAGAGTTATAATTTTTCTATTTTTGTAGAATTTTTAAAAATTCATTATGACTCCTTAAACATAGTGGATGTTTTCTTTTGCCAGCTAGGAAATTGTTTAACAAGCTATGTATAAGGAGGGGGTACCCAAGTGTTGAACCAGACTACTTGTGCCTTTAATGTACCCCAACCTAGCTTATGGTAAGGCAACTTTTGTAGCACTTTTAGTGCATTGTTCAACTATTGTAATGCCTTCTTTTGAGTAATGAAAAGTTTATTTCGCCTTTAAATTGTGCAAAGCCTTTCAATTGTTGCTTACTTTAATTTGAGCTTGTTGATTGCTATTTTATGGCTTGTCTCCAATCTTGTGGCTCATCAACTTAACTAATATTGTGTTTGCTTGTCTTTGCAAACCTTGTGAGCATTATTGGCGGGCTAGTGAAGGGAGTTAACTAGCACCACATACACTTGCATATCTTTGTCAAGGCTTCCACATTGTCGGTGTGTGACACTATGCCAAGAATGAAAGAGGAGTCCCTTTTTTAATTTATCCTATCATGATTGACCCCCCCCTCTCTCTCTCTCTCTCTCTCTCTCTCTCTCTCTCCATATAGCTAAGAAATGATCGTCACGCTATATCTTTCGTTCCTGTATGTAATGCATATCTGCGGATATCTGGAAGGGCCACAAAATTTAGCATAGAGGCAGTCAAAGTAATTATAAAGGATGCCAATTCAAAATATGACAATCTTGTATTTGTTGCTGGTGCTAACAGTAGAGTTGGGTCACGGACTGTAAGGTTGCATTCTACTTCTAACTTTACTCATGAAGTCAAATTATTGACAGGACTTGTCGTTTGTTCTAAAGTTTTGATAAGAAGTTACTTTTTCAGGGAGCTTTTGAAATTGGGATTCAAGATTACAACTGGTGTCTAGAGTGCTCAAAGGGAAGAGTCTCCGTGGCAAGTATGGAGTTTGGTTGATTCACTTTTTTTGAAATAAAATTCTTGATGAACTAAACACTCTCTATTTGCAGAGTGTTTAGCAGATGAAGCTTGGTGTTGAGGTTGCAAGTGAAAGAACTAGATGTAAGAAAGAAAACTATCAAAGCATCTTTCGCCTTATGTCTTGTTATCGAGAATTTTTATAACCATTATAAAATGAACTATTTGGATAACCAAATTTTATTTTTTAAGGTTTACTCTGGTAGCAAATAATAGGATTTCTTTGTTATTTAGCCCAGCTATAGAGAAGCTTGAAATTGTAGAGTGTGACTTGGAGCAACGAGATTAGATTGGGCCAGCATTAGGCAATGCATCAGTTGTTATATGTTGCATTGGTGCCAGCGAGAATGAGGTATTTGATATCACTGGACCGCATGGAATTGACTATCAGGCTATGAAAAATCTTATTGAAGACTTTGAATTTGAGATATTACTTTATCATTTTCAATTTCGCATCGGGTCTCATATTGACCATGATAATTGAAGACACGGCTTGACTTCATATTTCCAATTGATTTTTATAATTTTAAAAATCTAGTTTTCGATGAACTAAAAGGTAAGAGAGAAAAAATAGTACATAATTTTGCCTGCTCCATTCTCAAGAAGAAAAAGAGCTTCTGCCAGCATATATAGTGAAGAAGATGATGAAAATTTGTTTTCTTGCCAGTTTCACCTAAATCTTAGATTGTAGCTAGATCGTCTAATGGTTACATTAATTAGATCCTTGAATTCTCTGATTTTCGGAACCAATAGCTTAAAAAACCCACAATCGATGTTAGGAGCACTATGTCACTTCCTTACAGAATTCTCCAAAAGTATGCAAATGAGAGTTTGGAAGAATGGAAGCTAATGAAAGAACCTAGAACTTCCCAGCAAACTTTAGCACATATGAGACCATGGAGAATTCCGGAAGGCCCTAGGAAATTCAATAATATACACACTTGTACATATGACTAAACTTGTAGATATTTGTATAGATATTTTTAGAAGGCATTCTAGAATGATCTTGTAGCTTGTAAGAAGGCTTCCATGTGAAGCTTCTACATACCACTTTTTTGTGTATTCTAGAATACTCCAAAGGAACCTATAAATAGGAGAGGGGCTTATTTGCTCCAATCCATCCAAGAGTTGTACAAGCTTTCTCAAAATGAATACAAAGGCATTCTTTCAAACTCTCTTTGTCTTCTTACTTGTCTTTCTTGCAAGTTTGTGAGTTAGGCTGACTTAGCATCACCAAGTAAGACTTGTGATTGTCTAAGTGACGCACTGATAGCTTGGAAATAACCAAGGCCATGACATGTGGTATCAGAGCATCTTTGTGACAAGGGAAGAAAAGACAAGATGTTTTCCGGTGCTGACAAAACAACGGTGACCGAGTAAACTTGTGGGAGGGACAACACTAGCAAAGCAAGGAAGGATAAGTCATTAGATGAACGCGATGTTGTGAAGCCATGGAGACTCGGCTAGCTAAGGTAGAGTTTGTCGTGGGTGACTCGGGGGAACGCCTTGATGTGTTGGAACAAAGCTTGGAACATGAGGTAGAAGGTCTCAAGGGGGAGATCAAAGAACTCCATGATGGCATGTTTTCCACCATTAGCTCCGTGGTGCATGATAGCCAAGTTGCCAATGATTCCTTCCAAGTTAAAGTGTTGAAGATGCTTGAGAGCTTTGAAGCCCGCTTAGAGGAGGTGCACCAAGATGTAGTGATGTGTAAGAAGGCCATAGCTGGGGGAACTGTGGCCATGCCGGGGACATCTAAGGTGGAGGTGCCAAAGCCAAAGCCTTTGCCTTTTGACGGAAAGATGGATGCCAAAGAAGTGGACAACTACCTGTGGCATATGGAGAGATACTTCGAAGCAATAGCAGTGACTGAGGAAGAAGCTAAGGTATGAACCGCGGTCCTTTGCCTCGCTGATACAACAACACTATGGTGGCGTCGCTGACATGGTGACATTGAGAAAGGTACATGCACCATAGAACTTGGGAAGACTTTAAGAAAGAAGCAATTTTATCCTAAGGATGTGGCCTACCAAGCTAGAAAGAGCTTGAAGAAAGTTAAACACACATCGTTTATTCGGGACTATATAAAGGAATTCTCTACTCTCATGCTTGAAGTCTCGAGTATGACTAATGGAGAACTACTCTTCAATTTCTTGGACAACCTACAACCATGGGCAGAATAGGAATTGCACCGATGTGGAGTGCAAGATTTTGCCTCGGTGTCACACACCGGCTGTGCGAAAACCTTGTCAAGAGATAAGTAAGTGTGTGTGGTGCTAGTTAACTATCTTCACTAGCACGCCAATAAAGCTCAAAGTGTTTGCAAAGACAAGCAACCACAATATAAGTTAGTTTATGAGCTACTAAGTTGGAGACAAGCCACAAATTAACAAGCAACAAGTTAAATTTAAAGCAAGCAACACTAGAAAAGTTTTGCACAATTTAAAGGCGAAACAAACTTTTCATTGATTAAAAGAAGGCATTACAATAGTTGAATAATGCACCAAAAGTGCTACAAGAGTTGCCTTACCATTGGCTAGGTTGGGGTACTTTAAAGGCACAAGTGGTTTGGTTCAACACTTGGTGTAGCTCAACTTTTTGTGCTCCTTTTGGATACAACTAGCCCTACAGTTCGAACTTCCGTGATTCTGAATCTGATCTCACAAGTGTAATGTGAAATAGATAAACACAAAAGTGTCCAAATCCCTCAAATCTTTTGAAAAATTGATTTTGAATCAAAATGCCAAAAATAGACTGCGTTGCCAAATACAGAGTCGCCACCTAAATATTTTTGAAAAATTTAGGAAACCTATGACTCGTGCCAAAGGCCATGTGTCTGTCATCACCAAGATTGTCTCGGCTCAAGAACTTAGGTACGAGAGGGGAAGGTCATGAATTGCGCACCCCACTCGCCCGATCAAAGATCGGCCTCTATTAATCATGATGTGATGCTTATTTACATTATATGCACTTGCTCTGATTTATTAGACTAGCATTACTATGTGTTGCACACAAATATAGACTAATTTGCAAAAATTGAAATACTTGATCTCATGTATATTTGAAAATTGTTTCGAATATGCCACTTGAAAAAGTGATCACATATGTACATTACTCAAATTATTCCAATTCAAGCAATTAACCTTCATCGACAGGCATTCAGGCAAGTATATCAATTAAGCACTTAGTCTCATGGCAAGCATGCTAAACATGGAAACAATCACACACATGCGATATGCTAAAGCACAAAAATGCTCACCTAGTACTCCGAGGTGAGCCAAAACAAGCAAAATAATTAGAAAACATGCATGCCCCTAATTAATGCAATATGACTAATGCAACACATACGATATGCAACTAATAAGCTCGGTTACTAGTTATGACATTTGAAACAACTTGATAGCATGCAATTTCAACATGTATTCAACAAAATAATATACGACAATGCTTGTTAGAATGATGAACCGTGCCTCGATGCATGCAAGACAAGTGGATGCAAATCATGAAATATGCTAAATGAAATATGATGTTCTATTTTATCCATCATAAGCAGATAAATAAAAGGGAGAAAGATGTGGGGTTGGAAGACATACACAAATATTACAATTTGGCCCTCGCACAAGAGGGTCCGAATAAATGCCCTAGCTAATTACTATGAATTAACTAACTATTACAAACCGAATGAAGTAAATTAACTACGCTAGCTAATTATCACAACACCATGAATTAACTAACTACTTTAGCTAATTATTACAACACCATGAATTAACTAACTATTTTAGCTAATTAAATAAGTACAACACAAATTTAACTACCTATTCTACTTAGTTTAATACAAAAACTAACTAACTAATTACAAGGCACAATTAATTCACTAATTAATTAACTATTATGAGCCCCAGGAAATGAGGGTTGACCCATGCATGCATGTGGATTTTCACCCGAAAAAGTCCCCTGTTTAGCTGCTAGAATGCCTTTGTTGCACAGTTAGAGAATTGCACTGTTTCTCCACCTTAGCCCCTGCTCTGCTTTGCTGGAAAAGGACACTGCCTAACTGGAAAAAGTGGCCGACAACCCAGAAGTAGTGGCCAGTCGGCCACTAATAGTGGCCTACCGCCTAATAAAAGTGGTCTGCTGGCCACTAATGTTGGTTCTTTCCTGCAGCAACAGAGAACAAATAGAGCACAAACCAGAATATTCTCAGGGGATGTTTGTCCACCCTGCCTCTCCTTATCAGCAAACAGGTCAAAGGATGGGTAAGCTTGATTCGCAAGCCACCAATCAATGCAATTTCATTGCCTGATGACTTATGAACCAAGGGATACAATTTCAATAAATGGTAAGGAAAGACTAACAAAACCTCCTCCCTATCATGGATTAATCAAGGGAAGTGGTTGACCTTGAAAACTTGGACCATTTCATTACTAATAAGTATGAAATGAGGCAAGTCTCCATGTGTTCAATATCAAACGAAGGGTTGTTTTAGGTATTAGAGAGATGTCATGCCGTTGGTAATGAACTTCCGAAGAGATTAAACCATTAAGCACAACGACCTCAATCTCAAGCTTAAACAACTCTCAAAGCGAATGAAAAATCAAGAAATGAGGGAGGTTGCAGAGATGCTTAGAGGTGATCACAAGTATGGAAAGCTTGAAATAAATACTATCAACTCAAATAGGTTGGTGGCTAAGGCCTAAACCACCAAGCCTATAAGGACCATTACATTACAAGCATACTATACAAAGCATGAATGAAACTAACTTATAAAAATAGTCCTAAAACAGTCCTAAAATAGTCCAAAAAAGTGCTGAAATTAAGATAAAAACAACTACAATAACAAACTAAAATATTAAGAGATTAAAACTAGCACACAAGCACAAGGAGGGGAGGCTAACCCCTCTACTTTGGGACTTCAAAACATTATTTTAGCCTCTGAAAAACCTCTAAAAATTAGTGGTAAAAAGCTCAAAAAAAGTTGATGAGAAGATGGGAAACACAATGGCAAAGGCCTAAGAAGCAAGGTTCAAAGAAGGGTTGTCAACCCCTCTACCTTTAATGGCCTTAAACCACAAGTTTTAACCCAAAAACACAGGTAATAAATAGCTCAAAAATAGCAAGAAAAGATGAGAAGAAGATGGTACAAAAGAACTAGAATGAATACCTCTTGAAGAGGAATGATCCCTTGAATTTTCAAACCACTATTTCACACTCTCAAGAGCCTTAAGAGCTAAAATGCAAGCTCAAATCACCTTAACAAGGAACTCTCCAGGTTTGGTTTAGAGTGTGTAAGCAAAGGTTATGTAAGTTACAAGAGAGTGAGAGAGAATTGTAAAGAGAGAAATTTTCCAAAATTTTGCTCACCAAAATTTTTTAAATTCCAAAATTTTTCTAACCTATAAAACATAAGAGAGGGTCATCTATATATAGAAATATAGGAGAGACCCTCAGAAATATTCTCACAAACACAGCTGGAATGGTGCATGTATCTGTGGAGACAGCTGACAGAAAATATCTAGTTTTTTACACTAGTGGCTGGCAAGCCACTAATAGTGGGCGGCATGCCACACTAATAGGTTTGCAGGTCCCTGAATGCTCAGGCCTAAAAAACCACTATTTTGGTCCAAAACAAGGTACAAGGTTTGTAGGTTCAAAACTGAGGTTTCCTGCTGAGGAAGTCAAGCATTTGACAAGCGTACACATTCATCATTGAGTGATCAATCAATGGCGCCTGACTGCTAAGGGCCATCAAAAATGGGATGTCTACACTTGGGTACCCCCTCCTTAATATAGCTTGTTTAGCCATTTCCTAGTTGGCAAGAGGAAACATCTACTATGTTTGAGGAGTCATAATAGTTTTTTTAAAAATTCTACAAAAAGAGAAAAATTACAATACTTGGACCCAAAACACCTTTAATACTAAGGTATTTACATAAAAATTTATAAGGCAAAAAGACTACATTTAACCATCCAAAAGTTGGCCTAAAGTTGCTGTTGAGCAGGCAAGTCTGTGGCCTGCTGTGGCTGGGCTGTTTCATGGCATGCCTTGGGTTGTCTTGCACCATGCCTTGGGCCTTGGCTTGCACTTGCACCAACAACTTCTTGGGCATGTTTTTGGCTCTCCAAAGGGCACAAATGAGCATGGCATCAAGGTGTTGACCCTTGGATGGGCGTACCTTGATAGTCTCCCCCACTTAAACGGTCAACGCCCTCGATGACTTTGCCCAATAAGCATCAATCTCATCTTGAAAAGTCAACAAGTCTGCCTCCCGTTCCCAACTGATTTCTTCATCTCTAAGGCCTCTCCATTTCACCAAGGATTGCCTTTGTTTCTTCTTGGAAACCATTTTCACCCGCTCGGCCAAGATAGATTCAACAGACTTTTTTACCAACTTTGGCTGTGATGGTTTGGCATTTCAGCTCATTTCAAGTTGGATCTTCCTTGTCTGGATAGTAAGGCTTCAAATAACTCACATGCAAAACTGGGTTCACTTTCAGCCAAGATGGAGCATCTATCTTGTAAGCACACTTGCCAATTCTCTTTAGAATGGTTATTGGTCCCTCATACTTGCACACTAGCCTTCTGTCTCTTCCCTTCATGAACTTGCGTTGCTCGGGGTTGAGTTTGACAAGAACTTGATCCCCAACTCTAAATTCAAGTGGCCTCCTCTTTTCATCAACCCATTTCTTCATTTTACTTGCTGTTTTTCAAGATAGACACAAGTAATGTCATAGTTTCTCTTCCATTCCTTAGCAAATTGGTGAGCCCTGGGTGACTTTCCTTCATAAGGTCTATCCACTATGTGGGGCAACAATGGCTGCTGTTCATTTACTATCTCAAAAGCACTCCTACCCGTAGAGCTACTCTTTTGAGAGTTGATGTATAACTGTGCTACATCAAAAAGTTGCACCCAATTTCGTTGATTAGCATTAACAAAGTGGCGTAAATATCCCTCGAGCATATAGTTAAAGCGTTCAATTTGCCCATCCATCTCTGGATGGTAGCTTGATGAAGTATTAAGTTGTAACCCAAGAAGCTTGAATAACTCTGTCCAGAAGTTGCCAACGAAATGCGAATCTCGGTCACTAACAATACTTTTAGGCACACCCCAATATTTGACAATGTGCTTGAAGAAGAGTTGGGCAGTCTCTCCACTGAAACATACTTTAGGGCAGCTACAAAGGTGGCATACTTGGAGAACCGGTCCACAATAGTCAAGATAGTCCCGATGTCTTCCACTTTAGGCAATCCAGTGATGAAGTTGAGTGATACACTTTCCCACGGACATTTAGGCACGGGCAAAGGTTCAAGCAAGCCTGCTTTCTTCTTATGTTCAACCTTGTCTTGCTGGCAAGTGAGACAAGTGCAGACATATTCTTCCATATCATCACACATCTGGGGCCAATAATATGCTTACTTCACCAAGGCCAATGTTCACTTCCAACCCAGATGTCTTGCCCAAAGTGTATCATGGCATTCTCGAAGAAGTGTCTTTCTCAAATCACCAGCCCTGGGTACAAAGATACGGTTGCCTGTTGTCATTAGCAGTCCATCTTGCACCCAAAATTGGTGAGTCTTGCCTATTTTGACAAGGTTCATAGGATTCTCTACCATGGTATCCTTGTCTAGATGAGCCTTGATTTTCTCCTTGATGCAGGTTGAAATGGAAGTAAGTGAACATACATGTTGGCACATGGCAAGCTCCACCTTCCTATTTAGTGCATCAGCAACATGGTTGGTGGCACCAGCCTTATATTCTAAGGCAAAATCAAACTCTGCCAACTTCTCTTGCCACCATGCTTGTCATGCATTTAGCTTGGGCTGTGTTAAGAAATGGCTAACCGCCATGTTGTCAGTCTTTACAACAAACTGTGAGCCCAAGATGTAGTGCCTCTAAGTCCTCAGACAATGCAATACTGTAAGCAACTCTTTCTCATGAGTCGGATATCTCTGTTCAACATCATTGAGCTTCCTACTCTCATAGGCAATTGGGTGACCATGCTGCAAAAGAACACCACCCAAAGTAAAATCAGATGCATCAGCTTGAATCTCAAAAGGTTTACCTAAGTCAGGTAGAGCAAGAACAGTATCTTTAGACATAGCTTCTTTCAAGGCCTGAAAGGCTTGTTGACACTCTTCCGCCCAAACATATGGCTTGCCCTTTTTTAGAAACTCTGTCAATGGGGAAGCTAGTCTTGAGTAGCCTTCAACAAACTTGCAATGATAATTAGCCAACCCAAAGAATGACCGCAACTCCGAGACATTAGCGGGTGGCTGCGACTCTTGAATAGCCTTGACCTTCTCTTGGTCCATTTTGATACATCCGTGCTCAACAATGTGCTCTAGGAACTTAATCCTTTATTGGGCAAAAGAACACTTCTCTAGCTTGACATAAAGCTTGTGCTCTTTCAACTTAGACAATGAGTTCCTGAGATGTTCCACGTGCTCTTCTAGAGTGGAGCTATAAATTACAATGTTGTCCAAGTATACTACCACGAATTAGTCTAAGTACTCTTGAAAAACTTCATTCATCATGGTGCAAAATGTTGCTGGGGCATTGGTCAAGTCAAATGGCATGACTAGGAATTCATGGGAACCATAGTGAGTAACACATGTAGTTTTGGGCTCGTCCCCCTTGGCAATTCTTACTTGATAGTACCCTGATCGAAGATCTAACTTTGTAAAATACCTCGCTTTGCTCAATTGATCAAATAAATCTGTAATTAGAGGAAAGGGATACTTGTTCTTGATGGTCATCTTGTTGAGTGCCCGATAATCCACACATAAGCGAAAACTACCATCATGCTTCTTTTGGAATAAGACAGGTGCACCAAATGGGGCCTTAGATGGCCTAATGATGCCTGCTTCCAATAACTCTGTAAGCTGTTTCCTTAATTCATTCAACTCAGGAATAACCATTTTATACGGTGCACGGGCTGGTGGTTTTGCCCCTGGTACCAACTCAATATCATGATCCACACCTCAGTGTGGAGGCAACTCCTTAGGTAACTGTTCAGGCATAACATCTGTAAATTGCCTTAAGACCTTCTTGACTGCGGCTGGGATATGAGTAGATTCAAGAGCTTCATTTAACTTCAATGCGGCAATCCAAGTTTGTTTACCATGCCTAACACCTCTCTTGAGTTGCATAGCTGAGACAAACCGGCCACTGTTATTAGTGGCCATAGCAGGAATAAGACATGGCTTATCCCCCATAACACACATACTATTAGAATAAGGTATGACTGCCGTCTTTGTGCTTCTCAAGAAATCAAACCCAAGGATGGCTTGGAAATTATCCATGGGTACTGCGGTGAAATCTACTCTTCCTTCCCAAGTATTGATCTTCAAATGAACAAATTTTGCAACCCCATAGATGGGCTGCGCTGCCGAGTTAACCGCCTTGATAAGGCTGCCATTCTTTTCTAAAGATAGCCTAAGTTTTTCAACTTCGGTCCCAGTAACAAAGTTGTGGGTAGCCCCTGTGTCAATCAAAGCACGAAGGGGCTTCCCATTGAGTTTTATATCCACAAACATCAAACCTTTGTTGGATGACTTGCTCTTGTTCAACTTGCCTGATGATTCCCCACTATATATGGTTTTTTTTTTCATTTGTCTTCATCTTTAGACTCCACAAGTTGTTTAGAATCCGAATGCTTGCCCACTTTGCCATTTCTGGCATTCTTCTTAGGCCTCCTTGTAGAAGCCTTCTTCTCTATGGCATTCGTCATATGAAAGGCTCCCACTTTAGAGCCAGCTGCTTTAGAACCCTTGTCACTTCGCCTAGATTGCACGTCTTCTTCCTCGCTATCATCGTCACTTGGTTGAGAAACATGGTCAGGCACTGCTACTAAAGCATTCAAGGCATGCTTTTGTGGACATTCAGATAAGCAATGTGGCCCATTGCATAAGAAACAAGGGATAGGGCCCTTTGCTTTGCTTGTAGAGGACTGTTAAGGGGCTTTTGCCTTGTCACCATAGCCCTTCTGTTGCCATTGTCCTCCACCCGAATGGGTTTTGGATGTAGAAGTGTTGGCTCCTCCCACTCTTAGGTTTGTCATAGCCTTGGGACTTTCCATCTCCCCTACTCTTGCGTGGGGAACCACTATCCCGTTGCTTAGGTTAGGCATAGTCCGTAAGGCACTCAACTGCTGCTTGTGCATGGGCTAAATCTTGCACTCTTTGCCATTAAAGTTCAACTCTGGCCCATGGCTTCAATCCCTCAAGAAAGAAGAAGGGCTTGTCTTTCTCTAACATGTCTTTGATGTCTAGCATAAGCCAAGAGAATTGTTTCACATAATCTCTTATAGTGCCGGTGTGCTTGAGATCCCGCAAAGCATGCCGGACATTATACTCAACATTTTTAGGGAAGAATTGGAGCTTAAGTTCATGTTTAAGTTGCTTCAAAGTCTCAATTGTGTGTAAACCACGTTGTAACTCATCATGTTTAGTCCGCCACCAAAACTTGGCATCACCGGACAAATACATTGTGGCCATAGATATCCTTGTCTCCTCAGCTTCAGTTTTCACAGTTTTGAAATATTGCTCCATGTCGAAGAGAAAGTTGTTTAACTCCTTGGCATCTCGGGCGCCACCGTAGGTATGGGGCTCGGGCACACGCACCCTAGGGAATTCTGTGCCACTAGCAGGTGCGTTGCCAAAGGCACAGGTAAGAACACCAACCCGGCCACTAAGACCTTCAATCTCTAGCTTGAGTTCAGTGACAACATCCTCCCAATCTTTCCCTTGAGTAAGGCCATGAGTTTGTTCAAGATCATGAACCCGTTGCTCAAGGTTGGCTAATGAAGCTACCAAGGCATCCATATTGTCTATATGCTGCTCTAAGAGCTCAATTCTCTCCCTTTGCGTGGGTTGATGGTTGCCAGGAGCATCCATTTAGAATGCCAATAATAGAGAAAACCAAATAGACTGGGCTCTGATACCAACTGTCACACATCGGCTGTGCGGAAGCCTTGTCAAGAGATAAGCAAGTGTGTGTGGCACTAGTTAACTCTCTTCACTAGCCCGACAATAAAGTTCAAAGTGTTTGCAAAGACAAGCAACCACAATATAAGTTAGTTAATGAGCCACTAGGTAGGAGACAAGCCACAAATTAGCAAGCAACACTGGAAAAGCTGTTGCACAATTTAAAGGCGAAACAAACTTTTCATTGATCAAAAGAAGGGATTACAATAGTTGAACAATGCACCAAAGGTGCTACAAGAGTTGCCTTACCATTGGCTAGGTTGGGGTACTTTAAAGGCACAAGTGGTTTGGTTCAACACTTGGGTACCCCATTCTTAATATAGCTTGTTAAGCCATTTCCTAATTGGCAAGAGGAAACATCTACTATGTTTGAGGAGTCATAATGGATTTTAAAAATTCTACAAAACTAGAAAAATTACAATACTTGGACCCAAAACACCTTTAATACTAAGGTATGTACATAAAAATTTACAAGGCAAAAAGACTACATTTGACCCTCCAAAAGTTGGCCTAAAGTTGTTGTTGGACAGGCAAGTCTGTGGCCTGCTGTGGCTGGGCTGCTTTATGGCATGCCTTGGGTTATCTTGCACTTGCACCAACAACTTCTTGGGCATGTTTTTGGCTTTCCAAAAGGCATAAATGAGTGTGGCATCAAGGTGTTGACCCTTGGATGGGCGCACCTTGACACTCGGCCATGGCAGTAGCCAAGTCCCTAATTGAGTATAAGAAAGGAGACAGTAAGGCCAGAATATCCAAGGATAGTCATAATAAAGGTGGGGGAGACAAAGACAAGGGGTTCCAACGCAAAGAGGGGCACAACAAACCCCCTACTAGCAAAAAGAGAGACAAAGCTATGTACCAGACCAAGGACAAAGAAAAGTTCAAGCCTAAGACCAACTGCTTCTTGTGTGATGGACCATATTGGGCAAGAGAGTGTCCTAAGAGATAAGCCCTCAATGCCATGATAAAAGCACAGGAAAAAGAGGAGACTCCCCACTTGGGACCCCTACAACTACTCAATGCCATAAAATAGAAGCATGCCACATCTATCCAAGGTGACAAGGGCTTGATGTATATGGAGGTAATCCTAAACGGGAAGTCTACTCTTGCAATGGTGGACACGGGAGCTACACATAACTTTGTCATTGTGGAAGAGGCAAGAAG
Organism: Camellia lanceoleosa; assembly: GCA_025200525.1. Taxonomy (NCBI): domain Eukaryota; kingdom Viridiplantae; phylum Streptophyta; class Magnoliopsida; order Ericales; family Theaceae; genus Camellia; species Camellia lanceoleosa. The sequence goes on from CM045758.1 coordinate 127,455,217, forward strand.
GTTGGAATTAAGGAACAACAAAGAGTCTGGATGGCTCAAGGTTGTCAATTCAAAGGCTAAACCCTTGCATGGAGTAGCCCGCGGGGTAGACATCAGCCTTGGTGCATGGAATGGCAAGATTGACCTCACGGTGGCTCCTATGGATGACTTCCAAGTTGTCATCGACATGGACTTCTTGGGAAAAGTCAAGGCAATACCAATACCATTCCCACGCTCCATGGCAATCTTGGAGGAAAACGTACCTTGTGTGGTACAATCGGTGCCAGGAAAAGGGTTCAAGACCTCGTTTCTCTCAACTATGCAAGTCAAGAAACGCTTCAAGAAGAGAGAGGTGACCTACCTTGTAGCCATGACAAATGAGAAGAATGATGTACCTTTAAGGTCAATACCCAAGGAGATAGAAATGGTACTCGATGAATACAAAGAAGTGATGTTGCCTGAATTGCTAAAGAAACTACCACCTAGAAGGGAGGTGGATCATAAGATCGAGTTGGAGCCAGGTACAATGCCGCCCACCAAAGCACCTTATAGGACGGCACCACCCGAGTTAGAAGAACTAAGGAGGCAACTGAAGGACTTGCTGGATACTGGCTACATTCAACCGTCCAAAGCCCCTCATAGTGCTCCAGTGCTATTCCAAAACAAGAAGGATGGTTCTCTTCGTCTATGCATCGACTATCGAGCAATTAACAAGGTAACTATCAAGAACAAGTATTCTATTCCTTTAATTGCTGACTTGTTTGATCAACTTGGAAGAGCTTGATACTTCATTAAACTTGACTTGAGATCTGGTCACTACCAAGTAAGGATAGTAGATGGGGATAAGCCTAAAACTACTTGCATTACTTGGTATAGTTTATATGAGTTCTTAGTGATGTCATTTGGCCTCACCGATGCCCCAGCCACGTTTTGTACATTAATGAACAAAGTCTTCCATCCTTTTTTTTTAGAAAGCTTTATTGATAAAAAAAAAAAAACATACAAAATATGATAAAATACATCGATAAAGAGGAGAGTGCAAAAAGTATCACAATGAAACATCAAGATCCCAACTAGGTTAGCACCAAAATGCACACCAAATCATTTGTGAGCATAAGCTCCAAGCTCCAAGTTGGTGAGTAACCAACATACAAAGCAAAATAAAAACAAGCAAAACACAAGCAACAAACAAATGCAATCACCAACAATTACAACCAAGCATTCTTAAGGCCCAACCAATGACAAAAAAACAACCCCATGCAACTATGAACTCCACTCAGCAAACACCCCCAAAAAACAGCATCCAATGTAGCTGCATTAGCAGCAGCAAGCATATCAAAAGTAGCAACATCTCAACATAAACAGTAGCAACAACACGTTAAGTCATAAAGTAGAGCTCTTGATCTGTTGCAAATTGTTAACAAGTTCATGAATTGTGTACTCACACCTAGGATAATGAGGTTTCCACCACAAGATAATCCTAACTTTAATTAAATCTCATAACTCATCCAGATGAGGCTGAACGCCATTAAATACAAAGTCATTTCTTGCTTTCCATAAGGACCACATAAGGGCACGAGGAATAGATTTCCACAACATCCAATAAAAGTTCTTAAACTTAAACCGAGCCCACCAACACAGCAACCCCTCAACTGATCCAGGCATTGCCCACTGAAAACCCCACCATTTGAAAATATTTGACCATAATCTCTACACCACCGAGCACCACAATATCACATGATTCAAAGATTCACCTTCAGAGTTACAAAATACACAGAGAGTACTAGTATCCTCACTAATTACACCAATGCTCTGTAAAAAAATCTGATGACTTGATTCTATCCTTCCATGCTAGCCATCTAAGAAATTGTGCTTTCGGAGGAGAATTTTTTTTCCAAATAATAGAAAGAGCATCAGAGATAGCTCCAATCTCATGTCTATTATACATTAAAGCCACACTAAACTGACCTGAAGGCAGTGCTTTCCATTTAAGACAATCATCAACATTAGACACTATAATATGAGTTGTGTTAAGTTGTGAAATAAGTTCACCAACCTCTACCATATCTCATTCCCTTAAAGGCTTTCTAAATTCAAAGCACCACTCCTAAGAGTCTCCCCTTTGATCTAGCATCCCTTGTAATGAAGCATCTCTGTTTGTAACCAATCCAAACAGCCTTGGAAAAGCCTCTTTGAAGCATTGATTACCTAGCCACTTGTCATCCTAAAACCCAATTCTATTTCCATCACTAATAGCAAAATCCACACTTGAAAAATAAAAGCTCCTGAGATGGGGATTGCAGTCTGCCACACAGAGAATGTCACTCCATACCCTTGATACTTTGATTGAATTATCCATAAATGGGAACCATCTACCACCAGACATCGGGTATTTGGCACAATTTACCGTTTTCCACAAGGCCTTAACTTCATTTGCAAATAATGTCCTCCCATTTCACCAAATGTAATTTCTTTTTTAAATTTGAACCTTCCCAAAGAAAAGCAGCCTAAACCTTATCAATAACCTTTGCCACTCCTTCTGGCATTTTAAACAAGGACAGGTAATACATAGGCAGAATTGATAGTACCAATTTAATTAGTGTTAGTCTTTTACCAAACGATAACAACCTCCTTATCCGCCTTGCTAGCTTGGATTTGAACTTATCAACAACAGGTTTCCGAGTTTTCAATCTCCTTGGACTAGCCCCCAATGACAAGACTAAGTAAGTAAAAGGTAATTTGCTATACTTGCAGTGGAGTCTAGCTGCAAAATCATCAATGAGCCTCTCTTTCACACCTACCCGTAGACACAACTTTTATGGAAATTTATTTTTAGACTGGAGATTAACTCGAAGCATCTTAGAATTCTCTTTATGGTGAGCACTTCCACCCAATCTACCTCACAAAAAATGATGGTATCATCAGCAAATTACAGATGAGAAATAGACTCCTCACTGGCCCCAACCTTTACCCCTCTAATCAATCCCATCTCATTAGCTCTAGTTAGCAGAACATTAAGTCCTTCAGTAACAATATTGAAAAGAAAATGTGAAAGAGGATCACCTTGTCTAAGCCTCTTCTTTGGACAAAATTCTGAAGATGGAGACCCATTAACAAGGATTGAAACTTTTATTGCAGATACACACTCCTTCATCTAGCCAACCCATTTCCTTCCAAAGCCAAAATTTCCAAGCATAGAAAATAAGAATTCCCAATTTATTGAGTTATACGCTTTTTCAAAATCCAATTTTAGAATCACCCTTTTCTTATGCGAACACTTCCACCAATCCACAATTTTATTTGCAATTAATACCCATAAAAAATATTCCTCCCATTCAAAAAAGCAAATTGTACCTCGCTAACCACCATAGGAATTACTCGCTTCAATCTGTTAGCAAGAACTTTAGATAAGATCTTGTAAACTGCCCCGGGAGGGTTAAGTCCCGTTTCGTTCATATTGGGGTCACTACAGTTCAAGGACTCGATTGTCACGGTTTTTAATCTTGAACCAAAGAGTCCAAATCCGGCAAATCGTTTGAGAAAACAGATTTTTGAAAAGTAGTGCCAAACATGGACTGCTTTGCCAGATTACAGAGTCGCCACCTAAATATTTTAAAATGGGAAATTTAGGAAACCCTGACTCGGTGTCGAAGGCCACGTATCCATCATCACCAAAGTGGTCTTGGCTCGGGAGCTTGGGTACGATCGGGGAAGGTCAGCTATGAGCACCCCCTTTCGCCCGGTCCGAAGACCGGCCTCTACTAACCGTCATATCTGATTTTGAAAACACTATGTGTTCTTGTTCCAATTATTAGCCTAGAATTACTATGTTATGCGCGCAGCAAACAAGTATAGACTAGATTTGCCTAATTTGGAAACAAACATTGCATATCCGTTTGTTTGGAAAATAATTTGAAATTGCTACTCGCAAGTAGGCTAAAATACGGATTTCAACGAGTTTTCCAACTCAAGCAATCCAACCTCCACCCACAAGCATTCAAACAGTTTATCTCATATAAGCATTTAGCCGCATAGTTAACATTCACACGCATGCGATATGCTAAAGCGTAAATACTTACATCGTACTCCATGCCAAAACAATAAACTAGTGAGCAAACATGCATGTCCCTAGTTCATGTTAAGTGGCTAATGCAACACATGTAGAGATGTAGTTTAGGATAGGCTCGGCTAACCGTAAAATGGCATGTGAAATGCGATCATTCGGTGCACGTATTCAAGTTAGCTTTGAAAATACAATGCGGTTTGTATGATGTACCGAGCCCGGTGCATGTAAACAAATGCATGGATGCACGCATGCATTGCATAAGGTATGCTAAAAATAAACGTGCCCTAATCTACCATCATAAGCAGGTAAATAAAAGGGAGAAAGAAATGGAGATTGGAAGACATACACACCCACACACACTTATTACAGATTTGCCCTCGCTTGGAGGGACCAAAAGAATAATACAAATAATTAACTACGCAAGCTAATTAAATATTACAAATAGCCTAATTAGTTGACAAACTAACTAAACTAAGAAAACAAGAACCCGATAAGAGCCAAATGCAAAGACTGCCGGGTCTTGCTCGGAATTGCACTGCCATGCCTAGATTGCCTATGTTTTCCTGCTTTGCATCTCAGAAGACTGCCAAAGTCTCGGAACTACTTCCTTGGATCTTTGGGGATCACCACCGCTAAGCAGAATAGCCACCGTTGCTATATGTAACCGGCACAAAATTCATCCATCGGCTGATAATTGATTGCCGGTCGGCACTAAATACTGCCGGCCGGCAGTGAATGTCTGCAGAACCTGCAACTCACAGCAACAGAGGGCAAAAACTTGCATGGCAATGTAATTCCAACAATGTGTGCACCAATCATGCCCCTTATCATATTTGTGACTCAAAGGGGCATGTGCCTCGATTCTCGAGCCACCAATCACGCATTTCCATGCATGATGGCCTAAAGAACCAAATGTGCAACTTCTATTTCAAATGCATGCAAACCAAACAAACATAAAAGGGTGCCAAACCTCTATCATGCTCATCTCAAGAGGCCAAGCATGTGCATTGATGTAATGCAATCCTAAACATGTCAACTAGTATGCAATCATGCCAATGCAAAGGAGCATACAAGCTAACAAACATACAAGGCATGAAACACCAATGTCAACCATCAAGTATGCAAGGTGTAATGTGGGTGTCCAAGCATGCCAACAAGCATGTGACTTCATTCAATCATGTTAGTCCTAACATGCATTTACTTACCAATACATTACAACACTCAAGAAGCATATGCAAGCAACAAGAGGATGGACTTGCGCATAGGTTAGGCAGCTCTAAATAAGCCTAAAATCAGTGGCCAAATGCCGTAGAAGTGAAGGCTAAGATATATGCAATACATGCACACATGCAAGCATACACAATCCAACACTTAGGCATAAACAAGCAACTCTTAAGAACACTTAAAAGAAGCTAACATGGACATATTAACATGCATATATAAGCTTTAAAATCATGTTGGACATGGTGCCAAACCAAGCAACAAAATAGACTAAGCATGCAACAAATGGTCCAAGCATCCAAGGCAAGCCAAAGGAGACCTAAACCATGGTTAAGCCAACCAAGTCTCACAAGGCCAAGAAGGCTTAAAACAGGTCTAAGGCAGCCCTAGACCATACAAAAGGGACCTCCTAGATGGCATCTAAGTGGCTCTAGAGCAAGGCGCACACAATGACCGAATCATTAGGCATACAACATATGCTTTCAAAACTTCAAAGAGGCATGCAAGGCAATCATTCAAGCATGTCTAAGGGACTGAAATAGCATGCTAAATGGTTCCAAACCATTGAAAATAATGCAAGCAAGGCATGCTATACTTTCATGTTCAAGGCTTACAAGCCTAAAATGCAAAGAGGCTATATAATGCATGCCAAGATCAATCCAAACGACCATGGACATACCTAAAGCATGGCAAAATAAGCACAAAACATTCATAAGTCTAAGCCTAAATCATGCTCAAATAAAGGCTAACAACCTAAGACATGTTAAAGGCATTACATGGCAACTATGCTAAGCATGCATAAGGGACCAAAACCAACTTAAAATCATGTTATATCATGGTATAATAAGCATGAAAAACAGTCATGGCATGCTCAACACACACTTGAACATAGGCTTCCTCAAGAGGCCAAAACTTGTCCTTTTCAAGGACAACAAGGGGAGGGGGTGGCCCTCTCCTTCTTGGGACTTCAAGGCATCATCTTCACCACTGAAATCCCTCAAGATTTCAGTGGTGAAGAGACCCCAACACCAAAATCCCGGAGCTCTCACAAAATAGCACAAAATGAAGCCTTTTCAAGGCCTAAGGGTGGTCAAACCTCCCCAAAGCACAAAACACTCTTAACAAACAATCAAGAGGAGTAAAAAAACAGAACTTTTTTGTATTAAACACCAAGCACAAAAATAGTTCAAAGATAGGTAAAATTGGAGTACAAGAATGGGGTAAAAAGAGGACTAGTGTCTTACCCTTGTAGACCTCTTCACCAAAGATGATGTTCTTGCTTCCTTGAGCTCAAATCCAACCAAAAACTCTAAGAACCAGCCCTTAGAACCTCAGTAACCAAAGGAAGGTGAAACACTAGGTGCTTGTGTGTAATAATATGGATTAAAGCACCTAGTGTAGAAACAAGAGAGGAAAAGAGAGATAGGATAGATACACAAGTTCTAACCTAAAACCAGAGCTTCTTCTCTGTCTTTTCTCTCAAAAAATGTCTAATTTTCCTAACCCTTGAGCCAAGAGAAGAGAGCCTGCTCTTATAGGCAACAAAGCTTACAAGCTAAGCAAAACAAAAGCTCATCCCTCCATACACGTGTATGGAGGGGAAACAAATGCTATATAGCTGCTTCAAAATATCTGAAAAAGCAACTGCACAGTAGTCGGCAGGGCAAAATTGTCATTTTGACAAAATTGAGTGCCGACCGGCACAATATAGTGCCGATGGCAACACCAACCAGCCGGTGGCCTCTAGCCACTGCCGGTGGTGTGTGGGGATGCGTCACAAGGCATTCCTTGCCCCTCCAAGGCAAAGCACAAGTGTTTGGTGCAAAACCAGACACAAAACAGTCGAGTTCGGAGATCCTGAGGCAAGGTGCATAGCCGAGAACTCCGGGAACTCCAAACAAACACAAACATAGATAATCACCAAGTGTTCAAATGGTGACGTCCAAGTCTTGAGGACAGTAAAAAATGGGGTGTCTATAATCTCCTCCTTAAACACCTTCTAACATTTTTGAAAACATGACAAATTAAACCCGAAGGGCCTAGGTGCCTTATTACCATCACATTCCTTAGTATCAATACTCCCAATCGATTGAAAGACTCCTCCAAGCTTAGGCCTGACCTTCCAAGATTCTAAAAATAAATATCTAAAATGCCTAAAACTTCTTCTTTAATTTTCATTGGATCCTCAATCATAACTCCATTTACAGTCAGCGAATTTAATGAATTCTTATTTTGACGACAAGATGCAATGGAATGAAAGAACTTGGTGTTCTTATCCTCTTTCAATGTCCATGAAGATCTTTATTTTTGAAGCCACAACCATTCCTTTCTGTTACTCCACTTTAGTACCTCCCTTCTGAGCTCCCTTCTTTGTTCCAACTCACTGTAGACCGCCCGAACTCGCTCCGCGCACCCCTCTTTCGGAGAGGGTGTGAATTGGGTTCTAGCTACTACAGTTCGGACTCCTATCACCGTTCTGAATCTAATCTCACAAGGTGCAATGTAAGACTGATAAATCACCAAAGAGTCCAAATCCGGCAAATCGTTTTGAAAAATTGATTTTAATTAAAAAACGCCAAACATGGACTGCTTTGCCAGATTACAGAGTCGCCACCTAAATATTTTATTTTGGGAAATTTAGGAAATCCTGACTCGTGCCTAAGGCCACGTGTCCGTCATCACCAAAGTTGCTTCGGCTCGGGAACTTGGGTACGAGAGGGAAAGGTCTTGAAATGAGCACCCCCACTCGCCCCGATCAAAGATCGGCCTCTACTAACATGATATGTTGTTTTTGAAAACACATGCGTTCTTATTCTAGTTTATTAGCTAACTTATTATGTGATGCGCGCATCATACAAATATAGACTCAATCACTCAATTTGGAATGAAACATCTCATGTTTGTTTTTCAAAATGTGGTTTGAAGTTGCTACCCTCAAATAGGCTAAAGTGCGGATTTGCCACCCTCAAGTGGGCTTAAAACGCACATTTTGATGAAGTGTTCCAATTCAAGCAATGAAGCTTTCATCCACAGACATTCATGTAGTTAATCACTTAAGCACATAGCCTCATGGCTAGCATGCTATCATGGAAATCACTTACACACATGCAAGGATGTTAAAGCATAAACACTCACAGTGTACTCCAAGCCAAAACAGAAGCTAGTTAGTAATCAATGCATGATCCTAGCTATGTCAACAATGCCTAATGCAACACATGCAAAATGTAACTAAGTAGGCTTGGCTATCTAAGATGGCATATGAATGCAACACTCGATAACATGCTTTGAAACACGTATTCAAGTAAGTATTGAAATTCAATGCAGTTTGAATGATGCGTTGAGCCCGGTGCATGCAATACGAATGAATGATGCATGCATGCAAATCATAAGGTATGCTAATTAAAATATGCCCTAATCTAACCACCGAAAGCGGATAAGTAAAAGGGAGAAAGACATGGGGTTGGAAGACATTCACACACTCACGCACACTTATTACAACATTTGCTCTCTCGATGGAGGGTCCGAATAAAATGAAAGCTAACTAGCTACGCTAATTAAGCTAACTATTACAAACCAACTAATTAACTAACTATTCTAAGCCAATTAATTATTACAAACCAAATTGAATAACTAGCTAATCTAAGCTAATTAGAATATTACAAAGCACTAAGCTAAATTAATTACAGCATAGGTAATTAACTACAACTAGTTAACAAAAGCGATAAATGGCCTTACAGGCGAGGAAGATATGCATGCTCAGTTGTGTCCTCCCAGAAATCCACCGCCTTGCCTTAAGACGCCTCTGTTTGCACTCTTTTGAACCTTTGAAAATTACACCGATTTCCATATTGCTTCTTTATGATCTCAAGAACACCTTGAGGGCTGAAATTCCTTCTGTTGCTGCAACAGAGCACAGACAGAGGCAAGACAGTGTACTTACAAGGAAATGTATGCACTTTCACAATTCTTATCATATCTCAAGCTCAAAGGAGTATGGCACTTGACTCTCGAGCCAACAACCAAGCATTTTCAATGCATGATGGCCAAAGGATTAAGCTTGCGCAAAACTCAATGAATGCACACATAAGACTCGAAAGGCCTCCACCCTATCATGCACAATCAAGGGCGTTGACGACCGAGAAATGAGGTGCGTTTCATCACTTCAAGTATGAAACGCCCCTCGTTTCTCGTGTTTGGATTAACGTCCGATCCAAACACAATGCCATAAAACACACATGCAAACAACATACTTATCTATCAATGCTAGAGTGGCATGCACAAGGCTCTATCATGTAAGCAATGCATGCATGGCATGTTTAAAAGCTAAGGCATTAAAGCAAGTGAGGTACATAACACTAGGACTATGCAATACTATGCACAAAAAACCAAACCAAATAGAGCTATATCATGGCAAATCAATGGCAAAAACATGCTCAAACTAAGGCTCAAAGGAGTAGAAAATCATGCTCCTTTGGTAGCTCACAAATAAGGCACAAAGGCACAACTCTCAAAAGCTCTCAAGGAGTGAAAGAAGTGAGAACATGACACATGTATATGCCCTGAAATTACATGCTAAATGATGCCAAAACATGCAACCATCACAAATATAGCATGCTAAGGTGCGCAAAACTCAAGACTAGTTAAGGCACTTACACCATAGCCATAACAAGCAAGCCCCAAAGGACCAAGATCACTCAAAACAGTCTTAAGGCAGGTCAAAACGTAGCCAAAAATGTGCTGAAGTAGAGTATACACATGATAGATCAATGGGTTAAAACACCAAACATGCTAGGCTAGTGAACCAAAATTGCACTACAAGTGCAAGAAGCATGCAAGAGGCAACCAAACCAACCCAAAACAGAGTTATAACATGGCAAATAATGGCTAAAAACATGCTGAAATGGAGCCAATTCAAGGCACAAAGACATGCTACTTTGCAAGGCTACAAGTAAGATTACACTACAAGTATAAGAAGCATGCAAGAGGTGACCAAGACAGCCCAAAACAGAGTTATGAGATGGCAAATAATGACTAAAAACATGCGGAAATGGAGCCAATTCAAGGCACAAAGACATGCTACTTTGCAAGGCTACAAGTAGGATTACACTACAAGTATAAGAAGCATGCAAGAGGTGATCAAGACAGCCCAAAAAAGAGTTATTACATGGCAAATAATGGCAAAAAACATGCTGAAATGGAGCCAATTCAAGGCAGAAAGACATGCTACTTTGCAAGGCTACAAGTAGGATTACACTACAAGTACAAGAAGCATGCAAGAGGTGACCAAGACAGCCAAAAACAGAGTTATGAGAGGTCTGAAAAGTCACAAAAATGAGCCTAAACAAAGCCTCTAAGAAGTAGAAACACATGCTCTTTTGATGGGCCATCAACAAATGCAAACAAGAGAAGAGGATGGGGGACCACCCCCATCCATTTGGGACCTCAATACCACTTTTCCACCACTGAAATTCCTCTGAGTTTCAGTGTTAAGAAGGCCAAAAAGAGATGGTCCCAAAGGCCTTAAAAGATGGTACAAAGCAAAACAAGCCACCAAAGGGGGTAAACCACCCCTAACTCAAACAAAACCTTAAACAACCCTTTTAAACACTTTAAAACAAAGGTTTTTGTAGTTGAAAACAAAGCCTAAAATAGCATGCAAAGGTGGCTAAATAAGCAATGAAAATAAAGCTTTAAAGAGGCTATTACTCACCCTTGAAGCACAACTTCAAAACCAGCCCCTTCTGAGGCAAAATCAGGTCAAAACCACTAAAATAAGGCTCCCAAGTACCTTAGCAACAAGATGAAGGTGTTTGAGTAGGTGTTTGTGTGCAAAAGTATGAAGAAACAACCCTTTAAGCCACAAATATGGAGAAAGAGAGAAGGAGAGGGAGAGTTTTTGCTCTTTAAAATTCTAAACCCTCTCTAAGGGGGAAGCACCTCCCCTTATATAGAAATGCAAGCTAAAGCTTGCTCAAATCCCTCCCTACACAGGGAGGATGCATTCTGTGCCTAACAGCTGGCACAACTGGCACCAAAAATATCTGCAGAAAGTGAAAAATGGCCGTCGACCACTCAAAGTGGTCGACCGACCACCCCACCTAGTTGATCGACCACCTCAGGTGGTCGATAGGGGAAACACCTGGTCGACAGAGCAAAAAGGGGGTCTCCCAAGAGAGGAGAAGGTGGTGGCATGCTGCCGATCACTTGAGGTGGTTGACCGACCACTAACCCTAGCTGACCGACCACAAAAGTGGCTAGCAGGGAAGAAAAGTGGTCTACAGGGGATAAAAGTGGTCTACACCACTGTTTCTCCCTCTAGGAAAAAGGGGAGGGAGACCAAGAGTTGGCTTAAAACAAGCACAAAACCAAGAGAGTTCAGAGACTTAGAGGCAAGGCGCGCAGCCGAAAACCTCGGGGACTCCAAATGAGCGCGAACATGCGCAATCATTGAGCACTCAAACGATGACGTCCAAGTCTTTAGAACGGTCAAAAATGGGGTGTCTACACTCACCATCATCAAGATCTCTAATTTCAGCAACCAAATACAGCTCGTGTAGTTCCTTCTCAGATGCTTTAAGCTTGTGTTACTTGGACTGTTTTGTAGTGGTCTACTTGGATGACATCGTGGTCTATAGTAACACATTGGAGGACGATGTAGGTAACCTACGAACAGTGTTTAAAGTGTTGAAAGAAAATGAGCTCTATGTAAAGAAGGAAAAATGCTCCTTTGTAACAAACGATGTGACATTCTAGAGGCACAAGATCAAGGAAGGGATGCTTATGATAAACGAAAACAAGGTGCGGGCAATACAAGAATGGGTAGCTCCCACCAAAGTGACACAACTAAGGTCTTTCCTTAGCTTTGTTAACTATTATCGGCGTTTCATAAAAGGCCACTCGACGGGGGCAACACCACTCACCGATCTCCTAAAAAAGGACAAGGCTTGGGAGTGGTCAAAGAAGTGCCAAGATGCCTTCGAGGACTTAAAGAAGGCAGTGATCGAGGAACTAGTCTTGGGACTACCCAATCACACCAAGCCATACGAAGTACATATGGATGCCTCAGACTTTTCTATTGGGGGAGTACTTATGCAAGATAAGCATCCTATTGCTTATGAAAGTCGCAAGCTTAATGACACTGAACGGAGGTACATAGTGCGAGAAAGAGATGTAGACAATAATCCATTGCTTGGGCATGTATTGACACTACTTGCTGGGATCCAAATATGTGATCAAGACAGACAATGTTGCCACAAGCTACTTTCAGTTCCAAAAGAAGTTGAGCCCTAAACAAGCTAGATGGCAAGACTTCTTGGCAGAATTTGACTATGTCCTAGAGTACAAGCCGGGAAAGGCAAAGCTTATGGTTGATGCATTAAGTTGCAAGGAAGAATTGGCTACTTTGGGTAGCAAACCCTAAGAAGAGTTGGTCGAACTCATCAAAGAAAGGCTGCTACATGACCCACTCACCAAAGGCATCATTGCATTAGCCAACAATGAGAAAACTAAATGCTTTTGGGTGGAGGATAGCTTATTCTACACGAAAGGGAAACGACTTTACATTTCGAAGTGGGGTAATCTACGAAAGAATCTAATGAAGGAATGCCATAATACCAAGTAGGCAAGCCACCCGAGACAAAGGCGTACTAGGGCATTGTTGAAATCAACCTACTATTGGCCTAGAACGTGGGATGATGTAGAGGCATATGTGAAGACTTCTCTCGTATGCCAACAAGACAAAGTGGAGCAACAAGCACCTGGAGACTTATTGGAACCGCTGCCTATAGCTGAAAAATGTCTCCATGGACTTCATTTCAGCATTGCCTAAGTTAGAGGGGTGCGGCTCTATCATAGTGGTGGTTGACAAGTTTTCCAAGTATGCCACATTTATAGTAGCCCCCATAGATTGCATCGCAAAAGAAGTAACTCGGTTGTTCCTAAAGCACATGGTGAAGTATTGGGGTGTGCCAATATCCATCATCATTGATTGAGACCCTCGCTTCACAGGGCGATTTTGGACTAAGTTATTCAAGATGTTGGGGTTAGAGCTACACTTCTTCACCAGTTTTCACCCGCAAAGTGATGGCCAAATTAAAAGGGTAAATGCTCTGTTGGAGCTTTACTTAAGACATTTTGTGAGTGCCAATCAACGGGAATGGGCTAAGTTACTGGATGTAGCCCAATTCTCTTATAACTTACAGCGAAGTGAGTCCACTAACCATAGCCTATTTATGTTGGCTACTAGACAACAACCACTAACCCCACACATGGTAATGTCAGGCTACACTAGGAGGAGTCCAACAACATTCAAATTTGCTAAAGGTTGGCAATAACAAGCCGACGCAGCACGCACATACTTGGACAAAGCATCCAAGAAGATGAAAAAGTGGGTCGACAAAAAGAGACGTGCAGTGAAGTTTCAAGTTAGGGATTTAGTGCTTGTCAAGTTACTATGTAGCTCGGCTTTTTCATGCCTCCTTTCGGAAGCTTGAAAGAAGCCCTACAGTTCAGACTCCCGCAGTTCAGAAACTAATCTCACAAGTGCAATGAGAAATTGATAAACACCAAAGAGTCCAAATCTAACAAATCTTTTTGAAAAATCGATTTTGAATAAAAAATGCCAAAAAATGAACTGCTTTGCCAGATATGGAGTCACCACCTAAATATTTTATTTTGGAAAAATTTAGGAAACCCATGACTCGTGCCAAAGGCCACGTGTCCGTCATAACTAAAGTTGCCTCGGTTCGGGAACTTAGGTACGAGAGGGGGAAGGTCATGAATTGAACACCCCCGCTCGCTCGATCAAAGATCGGTCTCTACTAATCATGATGTGATTTTTATCAACATTATATGCTCTTGTTCCGGTTATTAAGCTAGTATTACTATGTGATGCGTACAAGCAAGTATAGACTAGTTTGCTCGAATTGGAACAATTCAATTTCATGTTTGTTTTTTGAAAAGGGTTTGATTTTGCCACTTCAAGTGGGCTTAAGGTTTGCAAATTTGCCACTAGACATAGTGGCCTTAAAACATACATTCGTTGAATTGTTCCTATTAAAACAACAAGTCTTCATTCATAGGCATTCAAGCAGTTCAACAAGTAAGCATTTAGCCTCATGGCAATCACTCACACTCATGCAAGTATGCTAAAGCACTAAAAACTCACCTAGTACTCCAAGCTAAGAAGATATGAGTTAGAAAAATATGCATGATTCTTAGCTTAAGCGAGATGACTAATGCAACGCATGCAATAATGCAATTAATAGGCTCAGCTACTAATATGACATATGCAACAGATTGATAACATACGCTTTAAGCACGTATTCAAAGAAGTATTGAAATGACAATTCAGTTTGAATGATGCGCCGAGCCTCGGTGCATGCAAGACAAATGAATGGATGTAAGCATGCAATATGCTAATTGAAACGTGTCTTTAATCCAACCATCAAAAGCGGATAAATAAAAGGGAGAAAGACGTGGGATTAGAAGACATACACATTATTACATTACGCTCTCACGAAGGAGAGTCCGAATGAATAAGCTAACTAGCTAGCTAAACTAAGCTTATTAAGCTAACTATTACAAAACTTGAATGAATAATTAACTAACTATCTACGATAATTAATTAAAAATTTAATTAAGGTAAGCTAATTAAATATTACAATACAAACTAATTAGCTACAACTAATTAAGCTAATTTAAATATTACAACATAAACTAATTAACTACAACTAATTAATTTACAACAAATGCATAATTAAATGCTAATCTAAACTAATTAACTAGTTAACTAGTCCCGGGAAGCGAAGGAAGTCTATGCATGTTCGGTTTCCAGCCGAGGAGTATTCGCTATCTGCCCTCGAAAGCCTCTGTTTGCACAACCCTTGTATTGTTTCCTTCTCCAGATCAACTCTGCTATGCTTCACAAGCACAATGCCCAAAAATCATTGGTGGCCGGCAAGCTAGAAGTGGTGGCCGGCCGACCACCATTGAGGGGTTTCCGTCCAACAGTGATGGCCTGCCGACCAGTAACAGTGGCCGGCCGGCCACTAATGATCCACATTTTCTTGCTACAATTGAGAGCAAACAGGGCAAAGAGAGAACATTCTCACAGGTTGTATGTACTGTGTATCCTCTCCTTATCATCAAGACATCTCAAAGGAGTGATACACTTGGTTCCAAAACCATCAATTAAGCAATTTTATTGCATGATGGCCAAAGAACTAAGGTGTACAAGTTAATAAATGCACAAACAAGACTCAAAAAGACCATTACCCTATCATACATGATCAAGGGCAACGGAGACCTTGAAAACTTCGCACATTTCATCACTTTGAGTATGAAATTCTCAATTTTCCTTGTGTTCAATTAACGTCCGATTGAACACATCAAAACAAAGCCAATTTCTTATCTTTGCTCACTTTTATTTTCAACTTTACTCATTTTAAATTATCAACCATCCATTAACCAATTAAGTCCAACTGTGGTAAGTCCTCTAAAGAGAAGGAAGTGTCAAACAAGGGGTAGTTTAAGGCAAGAGAGAGGTGCCATGCCGTTGGTAATGAACCCCCAAAAGAGGATTAAACCATTAAGCAATGAACTTCAATCTCAAGCTTAAACTATCCTAAGGTTGAAACAACCTTCAAAGCAAATAAAAAGTGAAAAAGTGAGGGAGATTGCAGAGATTATAAGTGCTGAAATGAAATGAGAAAAGCATTAAAACATGCAATCAATTCAAACAAGTGGTGCCTAAAGGCCTAAAACACCAAACTTGGGAGGACTATTACACTACAGGCATTCAAAACAAGACTCAAATGCAATAAACAACCCAAAACAGAGTTAAAACAGTCTAAAATAAAGCCTAAAACATGTTGAAATTAAGCTACAAAAGGTTGCAAAAGAAAGCTAAGCTATAAAATAAAGTTAACACATGAGGCTAACTAGGCTAGCAAACAAGACATAAGAAGGGGAGGCTAACCCCACCAATTTTGGATTTCAAAACATGATTTTTCCTACTAAAAATACTCTGAAATTCAGTGCTAAAATCCCAAGAAAAGATAGCTTGAAGGTGGGAAACAAAGGTGAAAAAGCCTTAAAAACAAGGAATAAAGAAGGGTGAGATACTCTTCTAACCTTTAATGGCCTAAAACACCAATTTCAGCCCACAAAACAGAGTTTTTAACAGCTTAAAAACAGCCCAAAAATAGTTTGAAAAGATTGGAAAATAAGTATACAAGGCAAGCTTAAAAGACAAGTAGTATACCTCTTGAAGCAAAGAACAATTTTAGGCAATAAACCAAGCTAAAACCACCTTCAAGAGCTCCAAGATGGCCTCAAGAAACCTCAGCTCAAAGATGATCAACTTTGGTTAAGGTAGTGTATGCAAAAGTGTAGTGTAACTAGACAAGTGTGTACAAATTTGCGAGAGAGTGAGAGAGAGAAATGTAGAGAGAGAGATTTTTTGTTCCAAAATTTCTTACCCTAAAAAATGGGGGAGGAGACCCCATATATATAGATAAACAAGCATTTGGCTGAGAAAAATCCATCCACACACGTGTATGGAGATGAAGACAATTGTGTCAACAGCTGGAACAACTGTCAACAAAATATCTTAAAAAAGATGGCCAACAGCCTCAATTGGTGGCCAACAGCCACCAAGGGTTTCAAGCTTGAAGGTTTTGGTCCAAAACAGGGCATAGAATGGATAGAGTTTGAAGACTCAAAGACAGGACATTCTGCCGAGGACTTCGGGCACCAAAATGAGCACAAATAGTCACAATCATCGAGTGCACGAGCGATGATGTCCAAGTCCTGTGGACGGTCAAAAATGGGGTGTCTACATACTACCTTAACAACTCAAGACTCTAAGGAAGGTGCGCAAAGGGTTAATACAGAAGTATGAAGGCCCATTACCCATTAGAAAGAAGGTAGGAAAAGTTTCCTACCAAGTACAATTACCTTCAAGGCTCAAGATCCATCCTATCTTCCATCTAAGCTACTTGAAGTCCTATCATGCTGACAAGGAAGATCCAAGCCGAGGAGAGTCATTTGTCGTAACCTCATACGACAAAGAAGCTGATTACATGTTGGCCGACTGAGTCATTCGGAGACGTGGAGTACCTCATCGCACTGAGTATTTAGTTAAATGGAAAGGACTACTAGAGAGTGAGGCTAGCTGGGAGCTAGTAAATGCTTTATGGCAGTTCCAAGAGCAATTACAAAGGTTTCGTAAGGAGGATGCGACGAGGTCGTCGCCAGTATAGGTGGAGGAGAAATGTCACATCTTTACAAAATTCTCCAAAAGTATCCAGATGAGAGCTTGGAAGAATGGAAACCAATAGAAGAATCTAGAACTTCCTAGCAAACTCTAGCACATATGAGACCATGGAGAATTCTAGAAGGCCCTAGGGAATTCAAGAATAAACACACTTGTACATATGACTAAACTTGTAGATATTTGTATATATATTTATTTTCCATTCGGCGACTAAATGCTTTTAGTAGCCAAAACTCAATATACGGCGACTAAAATTCTTTTTTTGTTACCAATTCTGGCATTTTTAGCGACTAATTTTTTTTAGTCGCCAATAGCCAATATACCCTGACTACAAAAAATTAGTAGCTAAACATTTTACTTTTGCCGACTAAAAAAATTTTTGGTCACCAATTCCACAACTTTTAGCGATTCAATTTTTTTTAGTTGCTAATTTTGATCGTCGTAGGTTCATTTTGTTGTAGTGTTCTGTCAATGTTTTACATCTTTCATAGTAAAACATGCACTGTTAAAAAGCATTAAAATAATGCTTCATAAGTTCATTGCTACTTTTGCACCTTTTTGATCTATGCACTTTTCACCATTTTCTCTTGTGAAATTTAGGGCTTCAATTACTGGTTCTGCCGTTTTTTTTAGGTTTCCAAGGAAGAGGAACTGCTGGAATTTCTGGCAGAGTTCACATTGCTCATAGAACTTCATTTCATTTTTATTCGGCCTATTTAAACAATAACAGTATACTATTGCATCTTTGTTTGATTTGACATTGGTTAAAGGTTTCCTTAGATATGCTTAAAATTGATTTCTGACAAACCTACAAGTTCTATTTCACATATATACATACACACACACACATATATATTGTATCATAATTTTATGAAGGTTATTCTCAACATGTGCGTAAGATGGGGTGCAACTGCATGTTAATTCTCCATCTTTGGAAGTCATTAATTTTTCAATCAAATTGAGGAGTGGTTTTTCTTGCATGCAAAACGAATTCATCATTGAACCTTAGTTGTTCATTACATTATATTTTTTTAATCAGCAAAAAGAAAAACTTTATTGATGAAAAACATACAAAGTACGATAAGGAAACATCAATAAAGAGGATAGTGCAGAAAGCATCACAGTGACCCATCAAGATCCCAACTAGGTTGGCACCAAGATGAACACGAAATCATCTGCTAGCACAAGATCCAAGCCCCAGTTGGTGAGAAACCAACAAAAAAAAAGCAAAAACAAAAAACACCAAAGCAAGATACAAAACATAAGATCAGCAGCAGCAACACAGATCAGTTTGGTGTTTAACAACCCAACAAATCATCAACAGTAGCAAACATATTAGATTAACAACCACCAAGGCTTGCTGCCAACTTCAACCCATACACCAAACGACATAGCAGCCAAAATCACCAAGAGTATGCAGCCACAAAACTATATATGGACATAGTAGCCTAGTAGCATAGCAACCATTATGGCATGAGAGACCAACAACATAACCACAACAAAGCACAACAGCAGGAAGATCACAGGCCAACCCCTATCAAGAAACTTGAGATGATCAATCGGCCACTTTCCTAGAAAATCTTAAGTATGGGTTGCAAATAAGATATCATTAGTGTTGTAACCCTCCCTGCTTCTTGCATAGGAAAATCCAGTGCCAATAGGGGCATCTAAAAATATTATGTTAGCAACAGGAACAATACATCAGCAGCAATAAAGCTCTGCCAAGCAACATACCCTCATTCCCTAGCAACTATTACGCAGCATTTCAGACCATGTTAGTGTAGAACATATCAGAACATATCAAACACCAGCAGCTTTCAACAACAAATCCCACTGCTGGAGCAACCAAAATCCCCTTGATACAGAATATATCTGTGCAGCCTTTCCCAAACAACATGTCAGATCAACATAATACTCTGCAGTCCACCAATCGAAAGTAACAAAACATTAGCAACAGCCTCCAAGAGATCACCCAAACCAAAACCAGCAAAAGCATCACAAAACCGCAATAGTAGCATCTCATCACCATCAGCAGCAACAATACATCAATAATACAACATAAGTAAGCTACCAACAGCAGCAACTATACCCAATGCCCAAGACAAAAACACTGCATCAACCATTATTAAAAACTCCACTACTACTACATCCACTAACAGACCATCCCACAACGCAACCCCTGAATTACTAGATGAATCTTCTTACCAGATGGATATTCCTTACAATGTCACCAACATTATAAGAACAACCTGGATCAAATGTTTTCAACCACAAAGCTAACCGAACTTTAAATAGCTCACAAAATTCCTCCAAAATTGGTCGCTTGTTAGAAAATATACACTCATTTCTGCATTTCCACATAGATCATACCACCGTTGAGGGGATAGCTCTCCAAAACTGCCTTTCTTTTTTTCTGAAATTCCAGCTCAACCACCAGTTAAGTAGACAGTCCACTGATCCTGGAGTTGCCCAAGATAGTCCCCACCAGTCAATTATACTCACCCATATTTGCCATACAAAAGGACACAGAAGCACTAGATGGTTTACTGATTCCAATTCAGATTTGCAGAAAACACACGATAAGTCTACACTGCCCCTTAACACACCAATTCATTACATTATATATTTATGAATCTTTTTCCTAAATGTGTAATATGTCATTTAAAAAAAAAAAAAAAAAACCTTGTAGATTATTTTGTTCATTACATTATACATTCATGGTTTCTTCTTTTTCTTTTTTCTTTTACAGATATATGATGGAGTTGAATTCATGGAGCATTATATATTTTCACATTTATATTTTGACATGGACTCATAGGGTAGTAATCTGTAATCAGACATATTTTTTTTTTGGATAAATTATAAATATACCTCATGAGATTTGCTTAAAATACAAATTGCTACCTATAATTTGAAAAATTACAAATACTCCCTTATTAGAATTTTTTTATTTAACAGAATTAACTAAAAAATTCAAATTCATAATTGTTCTCCTATACAATAATAAAATTACATAAATTATTAATTGAAATATATTTCTAACATTATAAAAAATTGTTAATTGACTTGATGATTTATTAATAAAAGATGCGATTTGTTATGAAATTAGAAATATCAGGGGTGAAATGTAATTTTAAAAATCACAGGGGGTGATTCATATTTTAATCAAATCTCATAGGGTGCATTTGTAATTTACCCTATTTATTTGAACAATTGGGTTGTTTTGAATATTTTAAAATGTTTGGACATTTAGATATCCTTTGTTGAACGAATTAGAAATTTGTTTTTGTTGAATGAATTTGGTTTATATTTTGGATTGCTGGATGGATTTTTATGTATTAATTATATCTACTAGTTAAATGAATGTTGTTCGAATTTTGCATAGGTAAGTGACAAGTTTATGGAATGTATTTTGTTTTTAGTCATAGGTATCATAAATAGCAAAAATTTTTAGTGATAAAATCTAATTGGCGCTAAAGAGATTGTTATTATAAATTAACAAATCAAAATTTTAAATTGTCGCCAAAAAGTTCGCTAAAGATGCGAATTCACGATATGCTGAAGTTAAAACAAAATATTTCTTTTTTTGGAACAAAATTTAATCTTTGGTGACGAAATTCTAGAAATTGTTGCCAAAACCTTTAGTTGCAAGGCTTTGGCGACGTCTTTGTGACAATTTTATAATTGTAGCAAAAACTTTAATGCTGTGTTTGGTTGGGAGATTTTGGGAGGAATTTGAAAAAAGAAAGGAAAAATGTGTGTGAAACTAGGTCAAATATAAGTATATTTTATTCATATTTTACTTATCTTTTTCTTTTTCTTTTTCAAATCTCTCCTTAAATTCTCTAACTAAACACAGTGTTAGTGACAAAATTTTGACTTTTGACGGTGATTTTATGTCTCGAAAAGTGCTTTTTCCAAAAGAGGGAGAGGCCGTTTTGAACATTTATTACTTATTCACAAAATGAATTTTTGTGCTACGTTTTTTTATCATCAAGATTTGTCTTGATTGATGATTTTTTATTTTTTTTATTTTATGTATTTACAAACACAATATATAGTGAGAATATATTTAAGTGAAAATTATATGCAGGTGAGAGAAGAGAAAATAAATTACTAATACATGAAGGATGCAAGTGACACATACACCCCTCATAGTTTTTTATTTGCACTCCATCACAGACACACTTACACTCCATGTATTTATAATTTTTTTCCCTTCTCCCACGTATATGTAATTCTTCATATTTAAAAGTGGGGCCTCCCTCTACTTGGCCCTTGGCAAGCACCTCATCTGCCTAGTGCTTTAATAGATTTGGTCATTTTGACATTGAATTGTTTTGGATAAATTACAAATATACTCTTTGAATTTTGCTTAAAGTACAGATTACTTCATGTGGTTTAGAAAATTACAAATACTCCTTATTAGAATTTTTTATTTAACAAAATTAACTAAAAAATTGAAATTCATAATTGCTCTCACATACAATAATAAAATTACCTAAATTATTAATTAAAATATATTTATAATATCATTAAAAACTGTTAATTGACTTGATAATTTATTAATAAAAATGACGATTTGTTATGAAATTAGAAATCTCAGAAGGTCGAATGTAACTTCGTAAAGTATAAAGACAATTCGTATTTTAATTAAATCTTAAGAGTATATTTATAATTTATCCAATTGTTTTTAATGAACAACCAATCAACAACATCATATGGAACCAAAGCGTTTACTTGTTCAAAAATACTGAAGTGATATTTGGATTAATTAAAATAGTGACACATTTGATTCTTTCATTTACATGATGCTATTTGTTATGAAAAATACATCATATTGATTTAGGTTTTTTTTGGCATATACTAAAAAAGTCAAAAAATAAAAAAGTCACTATCTTATTTAAGTCACATTACCTCTCTATTATATCACTTCAAACCCAACCCATACTTAACTCATATTTCATAAAAAATCAAAAAATATATTATTTAAAATATTCCAAACAACCCTCGACTACCATCACAAACAATGTGTAAGTTTTTATAAAAATACATAAATTTATTCTTACAAATTTAAAACAATACAAAAATGTGTAAGTTTTCATAACTCGCATAAGTTATTTAACAAAAATGCATAAGCGAATTAGAAAAATATAAATATGTGCAAGTTTTCACAAATTACATAAGTGATTTTATAGAGATGCGTAAGTTTTCACAAAAAACATGTAAATTTGTTTTCAAAAATTTAGAACAATACAAATATGTGTAAATTTTCACAACCCACATAAGTGATTTCAAAAAAATGCATAGATTTTCACAAAAAGAATAAGTTTGTTCCAAAAAATTTAAAACAACACAAATGCGTAAGTTACATGATTTCACAAAAATGTGTAAGTGAACACAAAAACGCTTAAGTTTGTTCTCAAACGGTTAAGATCAACACAAAATATGTAAGTTTTTACAAACCACACAAGTCAGTTTACAAAAATGCGTAAGTTTGTTTCAAAAAATTTAGAACAACACAAAATACGTAAATTTTCACAAATCATGTAAATGATTTCACAAAAATGCATAAGTGAACACAAAAAACGCATAAGTTTGTTCCCAAAAAGTTAAGATCAACACAAAATGCATAAGTTTTCATAAACCATGTAAGTTATTTCACAAAAATGAGTAAATGAATATAAAATGCGTAAATTTATTCCCAAAAATTAAAACAACAAAAATTGCATAATTTTTCACAAATTACGTAAGTCATTTCATAAAAATGTGAAGTGAACACAAATTTGAGTAAGTCCCGGGAAGAACACTTGGATTTCATAAAAACGTGTAAGTTTCACAAATCACATAAGTGATTTCACAAAATTGCATAAGTTTTTACAAAAATCCATAAGTTTGATCCTAAAAATTTAGAGCAATACAAAAACGCGTAAGTGATTACTCATAACTGGGTAAGTGAACACAAATAAAGTCAATGGTGAAAACTTGGATTTCATAAAAATGTGTAAGTGACTACAAAATCCACATAAGTTTGTAACTAAAAATTTTGAATAACATAAAAATGCGTAAGTTTTCACAACCGACACAAGTTATTACCTAAACAATTAATACATAATTAATCATAAATACAAGTAAGTCTTTGAAGGGCATTTTTATTTCACAAAATAGCGTAAGTTTTAACAACTGACGTAAATAATTTCCCAAAAAACACATAAGTGAAATACGAGTAAGTCATTGAAAAACACGTTTATTTCTTACAAAATTGCCTAAGTTTTTACAAAATTACGTAAATGTTCATAACTTACGTAAGTTGTGATACAAAACTCAGGGTAGTTAGTACTGTTAGGTTTTTATTCTTGGCAATCCCATTTGACAAAACTCCTTTTAGTTGTAATTGTATTTGATCTTTTATTTTAGTGAGGCTATGAGTTTGAGATGCGAATCCAACTCGAATTGCGCCTTGTAGTGGTGTTTCAAAAGTTTATTCTTTCATGTTTGCCACTTTGCTGACTATGTTGGGAATCGAACTGCCCGGTCAACTTGCGGGGGCAGCGCCCCTTGGCAGGTCCGGAGCAGCGCCCAGGCGGGGTCGAGAGGCAGCGCCCCCGAAGCAAAAGTAAAAATGCAGCCGAAGTTGCTTGTCCACTCGAGCGGCCATTTGTGCGCTCGAGCAGAGAATCTTTGGTTCCAGAAGTTTGATTGTCTGCAAAAGTACTGGGAGTTGTATTTTTTTCGCTCGAGCGGCTTTTCATGTGCTCGAATGTCAGTCCACTCGAGCGGTCATTCTTGCACTTGAGCGGAGATCGCGGATCAATTTTTTTATAAATATGTGGTTTCATCTTTTTTTAGGGTTACGACTTCCAGATCTTCTTCTTGGATATTAGAGTTTATATCTAGAGCTTCTTTGCTAGTTTCTTTAATGTTTTCTTGAGTTCAAATCTGGTTTGAAAAGTATACATCAAATGATTGTTTGTTTCATTCAGTCCACTAAGAAGATAAAAGGGAATTACAGATGTGTACCCTCAATTACTTAGCGAATCTACGCCTGAATTGAATTGATCCTGATGTGCCTCTTCCACCATGGTCTTCACCTCAAAATTGTTTGCCCAACGTTGAATCCATAACGCTGATGTTGAATCCACAACGATAAGCCACTCTGGAATTCACCAAAGCTTCAGGCCTAAGTTTCTTGGAATCTACTGAAGAAAACCTCTACCTTTTGTTCATCAAATAATAAGAATAACTCTTGATGCTTGACAATCTGTAGTTCGTTGATCAATCGATCCCCTTCTATACAAAAAGAAACACATATGAAACACCCTCCAATAGAAACACTTTTTATTTTCTTTCTTTGTAAGATTCTGGACGGCTTAAACCCTAAAAATAGCGAACGACGCACTTTATAGAAAATAGAGCCGCGAAAACCGCTCGAGCGACCACTTCATTGCTCGAGTGAACTCACTAAAATGCATTCCCATCACTCGAGCCAAGACTTCACTGCTCAAGCGTATAAATGATTCTCTCAAAAGTTTAGTCTACCGCATACATAGTCAGTAAAGTGGCAAACATAAAAGGATCAAGATCACAAACTCCTCAGCATAGCTACAATTCGGGTTGGATTCGCATTTAAACACTCATAGCCTCACTAACATAAAAGAGTGAATAAAATTACAACTAAATGAAGTTTTGTCAAAAGAGATTGCCAATTACAAAAACCTAACTGTAACAACGCCCGCGAGGGACCTCGCTACAGCTCGGACTCGATTTTTGTTGCGGTTCTCAATCTCGAACCAAAGAGTCCAAATCCGGCAAATCGTTTTGAGAAAACAGATTTTTTGAAAGAAGTGCCAAACATGGACTGCTTTGCCAGATAACAGAGTTGCCACCTAAATATTTTAAAATGGGAAATTTAGGAAACCCTGACTCGGTGCCGGAAGGCCACGTGTCCGTCATCACCAAAGTTGGCTCGGGAACTTAGGTACGATTAGGGAAGGTCACATCGTGAGCAGCCCCTCTCGCCCGGTCAAAGACCGGCCTCTACTAACCATGATATCTGTTTTTGAAAACTTTGTGAATTCTTATTCCGGTTATTAGCCTAGTTTACTATGTGATACTCGCAGCAAACAAGTATAGACTGGGCCGTCTGAATTGAAAATAAACATCTCATGTTTGTTTGTGAAAGATGGTTTGCTACCCGCAGGTAGGCTTAAAATGCAGATTTTGCCACAATCTAGTGGGCTTAACAAACAATTGATGAATTGCTCCAATTCAGATAACTCAACCTCCACCCGCAGGCATTCAAGGCAGTTATATCACATAAGCACATAGCCTCATGGTAAGCATGCTATCATGGCAACACTCACACGCATGCAAGGATGCTAAAGCATAACCACTTACCGAGTACTCCAAGCCAAAAGCAGAACCGATTAGAAATCATGCATGACCCTAAGTATCTTGAAATGCCTAATGCAACACATGCAAAATGCAACTATAAGGCTCGGCTATTCTAAGCATGGTATATGAAATGCTCTGACTATCAAGTACTCAACTTGGAATTGAAATCTGATGCAGTTTGTATGATCTGCGCGAGTGCGTGCAAAAGCAGATGAATGATGCAAACATCTTTGTCATCTTGTTATGCTAATTGAAATATGCCCTATATCTAACCATCAAAGCGGATAAATAAAAGGAGAAAGAAATGGGGTTGGAAGACATACATCACACTCACACCCTTATTACAACATTGCCCTCGCACGAGGGTCCGAATAAATATACAATCAATAAAAGAATATACTGATCAGGAAATAAATATACAAATTTCTAATTAATTGACAAATTAATTAATAAAAGTAAGCGGGCGTGCAAGCCGAGGGCTTGCTTCGATAGATGCCGCCTTTGTTGGTGCTGGCGAAATCCAGGATGCCCGATTAGCCTCTGTTTGCGATTTCTCGAAATCTTGCGCGGACTCGGAAAGTTGTTGATCCTCGATTTTCTTGACAGAGAGCGGGGAAAAGGGCAGCCAGATGTATTTCACAAATATATGCATGCCTCGACCCTCGTGCCACCAATCACGCATATCGATGCAT
This sequence comes from Camellia lanceoleosa, assembly GCA_025200525.1. Taxonomy (NCBI): domain Eukaryota; kingdom Viridiplantae; phylum Streptophyta; class Magnoliopsida; order Ericales; family Theaceae; genus Camellia; species Camellia lanceoleosa. Next base: position 127,481,846 of record CM045758.1, read on the forward strand.
GATGGCGAGGCCGAATTGCACAATTCAATGTAGGGATGAATGTAGAGGAATCGAGTCTGGAATGTACCTCGTTTCCCGTGCGATATGCATGATATGCATGAAATGCAACTAATATACAACCTAGCATGCTCAATGCTATGAAAATGAGATGAAAATGAGACGCCTCGAAAAGCGTGCACACGGGCACGCAAATCGAGGCGATATGAAATGCGAATCGGGTAAAACCAAAGTGCCTCGAAATACGCGTACACGGGCACGCAAACCGAGGCGATGATATGAAGTGCAAATCGGATAAAACCGAAGTGCCTCGAAATGCGTACACACTGGCACGCAAACCGAGGCGATGATGTGAAATACAAATCGGATAAAACCGAAGTGCCTCGAAATGCGTGCACACGGGCACGCAAACCGAGGCGATGATGAAATGAAAATCAGATAAAATCGAAGTGCCTCGAAATGCGTGCCCACAGGCGCGCAAACCGAGGCGATGATGAAAGATGAAAATCGGATAAAACCGAAGTGCCTCGAAATGCGTGCCCACAGGTGCGCAAACCGAGGCGATGATGAAGGATGAAAATCGGATAAAACCGAAGTGCCTCGAAACGCGTGCCCACAGGCGCGCAAGCCGAGGCGATGATGAAATGAAAATCGGATAAAACTGAAGTGCCTCGAAACGCGTGCCCACAGGCACACAAACCGAGGCAAAGGCATACAAGCATGAAAATGTAAATTGGGCTTACGCCAACATGAGAGGGCCTCAACCACACTCACATAGGCTGCCGTCGGATAAAATGAGCTGCCTCGAAATGCGTGTACTCGGGCACGCAAACCGAGGCGATGATATACACAATGCCATGACATGGAAAATGTAGATTGGGCTTATACCAACATGAGAGGGCCTCAGCCACACTCACATAGGCTGCCGTCGGATAAAAAGAGATGCCTCGAAGTGCGTGCCCACAGGCACGCAAACCGAGGCGATGATAAACACAATGCAAATGGCATACGGAATGCAACGATGGACTTACACCAACATGGAAGAGCTTCAGCTCACTCAAATAGGAGGCCAATGAATGAAAACGGAGTGCCTCGAAGTGCGTGCCCACGGGCACACAAACCGAGGCAATGCATTAAGGCATGAAATGACATGGGAAATGATATGCAAGCATGCAAATCAAATTTCAGAAGCTAAATGAAGGGGAAGCAGCCCCAAAATGATGATAAAAATGCACCCAATGCCCGGAATGCTCCCGAAATGTGATAATAACCCCCCGAAATGGCCTACAGCTATGCTATACATGCAAAATTGGTACATGGAAGCAAAAACAGTAGCAAGGAAGCCCAAAAAATAGCACTTTTTCAATACAAAACATGGCCAAATTGTAAGCATAGATATGGCAACCGTAGCATGCAAAAATACGGTAAAAGAGGGGAATTACAAAGCAAGTGATATCTACAATGCTCAAACCCAAAAACTCAATTCTACAACTTTGAAGAGGGCCCAAAAATAAGCATATATACAGTTTATGGAAATCCCAAAATCAGTATGAAAACATGCTAACAATTCCATGCGAAATGGAGCTCAAAAGAGGTTATAATGAGAGACATGCAAAGCATACATCAAATAACAAAAATTTCTTCATGAAACATGTAGAGGGGGTCAAAATAAGACCCCTCTTAGCTCTGACCAAGAGCCAAAACCATAAGCACAAAAGGCTACAAAATGAGCAAGATTTAGGGCCTAAAGTGAATTTCCAAGAGAGGTGGTATATAGAATGGCCAAATGAGGTTGAGCCCTTCTACAATGTTGTAGAGGGGCTCAAAATAAGCACAAAACCAGTATGGGTCGGAGCCCCAAAAACAAATGCAAATGGGCTAAAACTAGCATGCAAATTGGTGACATACAAGATGGATATTGAAGGAAGTGTATCATGGAGACACCAAATGAAGTTGAGCCCTTCTACAAAGTTGTAGAGGGGATCAAAATAAGCCTAAAACCAGTAGGGGTCGGAGCCCCAAAAACAAAAGGAAATAGGGTAAAAATTTGACTCAAGATTATGCTACAAAAGTTGGATTTGGAGACTTACCCTTGAAGACCTTTCTTTCTTTGCTTCTTGACTTGAATTTGTAGCTTCTTGACCTCTGAAAAACCCTTCCTTGCTGCTGGAATGGTAGTGGAGATGGTGAGACTTGGTGTTGGTGAAGAAATAATGCAAGACTTGAAGAAATTTGGAGCTTTTAGCTATGGAGATGGGAGCTTTTGGAGAAGGGTTCTTGAGAGCAATTTTTGTAACCTTGAAGAAGGAGAGGGAGGGCCCTTCAAATAGGCAAGAAATGGGGTGTAAAAGGGGAGGGAAAGCACCCAATCTTTCCCTCCCGAAATATCCCCCGGATGCCCCGGGATATGTTGGAAAATACGGACACCGGGGACAGTGGAAGCGAGGAAGGTGGGCGAGTAATTGTGGGAGGTGGCCGGCCGGCCACCCCACCTGGTCGGCCAGCCACCTACCATGGCCGGCCGGCCACCCCCAAAAAATGAAGTCAACATTTGCTGGCCGACCACCATGCCAAGGTGTCCTCCCAAGTGTGTAGAATAAGGCCCCAAGGTTGGAATTTGGTAACACTGAAGCAGGAGCCACAACATAGAGCTTGAAGGAGAGGCCCAAAAATGAAACCCACAGTTTCTGGCCGACCACCATACCAAAGTGTTCTCCCATGTCCTCTGATCACAGATATGTAGGTTTGGTTGGAAGAAAATACCCCCAAGGTGTTCAACATTGGCCCGGAAGTGAGAAAAACGGGCTCCGGAGGAGCGAAACTGGTTATCTGGGATAATTGCTGGCCTCCCACCCCCCAGTGATCTTCCTGATGTTGAAACAGAGGTACCTGCCAAGTTTGAACAAAAACTAATGAGAAATGAACGTTCGGGGCCAAAACCGAGCAAATCGGGATCTTGAAAATGGGCTGCGGGTGCCGGAGGTGGTGTTCGGTAGCGAAGTGGGTATCTGCGACCCCAGTGTCCTCTGGAATGACAAAACAGAGGTACCTGCCAAAAACCGGAGAAGATGGATGCGAAATGAATGCTCGGGACCAAAACCGCTCAATTTGGGGGCGCGGAGGCGGGCGATGAGCACCGAAAGTGGCATACGGCCACGAAGTGGGCATCGGGGGCCCCAGGGTTCCTCGAAATATTAAAACAGAGGTCTCCGCCAAAAACCGGAGAAGGCTGATGCAAAATGAAAGCTCGGGACCAAAACCGCTCGGTTTGGGGTCCCGAAAATGGGTCGCCGGGCACCGGAAGTGGTGTTTGGCTGCGAAGTGGGCATCAGGGGCCCCAGTGTCCCTCGGAACACTAAAACAGAGGCACATGCCAAAAACCGGAGAACTCGGAGATGGTTGGGCGGTCCCGAGCCGAGGCACACGGCCTGGCCCAGGCTCAAAACCGGGCTTGAAATGGGCAAAATGGCCTCTGACCCACGAAATGTGGTTCACGGCCACGGAGATAGCCTCTGGGACCACTCCCTTCCCTCGGGAAAGAAAGCAGAGAAAACCGAGTCCGGTTCGCAAACCGAGACAAGGCACGAAAGAGGGTTCAGATGGCAGGAGGCGGTAGCGCCGCAACTCTGAGACGTCTGAGCGAAAGCACTGATGCAACATCACCGGCGCTCAATCGGTGACGTCGAGTCTTAAGGTCGGTCAAAAATGGGGTGTCTGATTGCCCTCTTTGTGAACTCGGAAGTCATAACAATGACGGAGTGAATGTCAAAGCCGAGGCGACCCATTTTGACAAGGCCAAGACTTAGACAATCATACAAGATAAACAAAGATATGTGCCCTTGGCGTGCCCTCGAGCAAGGGGCAAAATGCAAATGATATGCAAGAAGCGGATGATCATGCAAGTGCGGCAATTGTAATGAAGCGGTATTGACAAATAGATGCAACATTTTTAAGCAAGAATGCAAAGCAAACAACTACATTTCATGCGATTAGGAATCGAGAGAATCATGTAATTCTCATTGCGTCTCACACGGAGAAGATACAATACTGCGCGATTAAATGCAGTGCTTTTGACCTCAAATGAACCGTACATACAATATCGTGCACGCAAAATAGAGAAATTCAACAAGAACAATATGCTAACAACATATATTCCATGTGACTCCTATGATTCGAAAGTCGACGACACCGCAATGTCGGCGAATGGATGCATCGCAATGTGATACAAATAAGGTCGCAAGATAAGCGCGATGCACTAACGAGTGCGGTGAGGTCGCAAGATAAGCGCGATTGATTTGAGTCGCCAAGATAGCGCGATGGATTTGAGGTGCGCAAGATAAGCGCGATTGATTTGAGGTCGCAAGATAAGCGCGATTGATTTGAGTCGCAAGATAGCGCGATTGATTTGAGTCGCAAGATAAGCGCGATTGATTTGAGTCGCGCAAGATAGCGCGATGGATTTGAGGTGTGCAAGATAAGCGCGATTGATTTGAGGTCGCAAGATAAGCGCGATTGATTTGAGTCGCGCAAGATAAGCGCGATTGATTTGAGGTGCGCAAGATAAGCGCGATTGATTTGAGTGCGCAAGATAAGCGATGGATTTGAGGTGCGCAAGATAAGCGCGATTGATTTGAGGTGCGTAAGATAGCGCGATGGATTTGAGGTGCACTAACAAGTGCGGTGAAGTGTGCATGACAATGCGAGTAATGAGCATGGCGTGATTGATACACTAAGTGAAATGAGAGAAACTTGATAGGTACAATGCAATACAATGCATGATGCTAACGGAAAGCAATAAATGGACAAAGCGGCGCTTTTAGAAAGCACCTCATGAGGCGAGTGGCGGTGAACGCTCTACTCGACGGGATCTCCTCGTGCTCTTGAACACTTACCTTCAACTCGCGGCACAAAGGTTCTCAAATCTTGACAAGTAACAATATCTGCATGTAGGAGCCACGGTGCGCTTGTCTTCTGATCATATTCACAACTTTCCTATTCTCCAGCAGGGTGACAGACTAGGTTGGTTCGATGTATCGAGGCGCATACACATGCTATCTCAATCTATGGGCCGCCATCTGATTTCAAGCGAGGGCACACCTCTGGGTATTTAAACCGGACTTTAGTCTCGAAATCCGAACCTTTGCGTTCTAGGCCACGGCCATTCGAACTCTAATTTCCACCGTCGCAGCTGGTCTCCTAGTAACTCATCTTAAACACGGTCAAGATGCCTCTGGCGAGAATGGTACTCGAGAGCGCTTGATCGCCATTACGGCTTGAAGTAGACTTGATCTTGAGCTTGAGGTAGAAGCACACTCATACTTGAGCATTGGCAAGACCTAAGAGGTACACGGAATATAGTCTCGGAACTTCTTGAAGTGAGAACAAACTCGGATGCGACATTTCCTCTTTTGCTTTTGCTTTGACCCGAAACTCATAGCCCAGATAGGTCTGGTTTCTTGTTCTCACATGACTGGGTTGAACCTGCGGTTTTTGAAAGAACAAATTTTGTTTTGCACAAATGTGGAGAAACGACCACGGCTCGGAGCACAAAAGCGATTTTATTTTTGAAAATGAAAAGGATCCTCAACCGGTATTGAGCCTACAATGAACCTGACAAAGAAGCGACTCAACAAGGAAATAAAAGGCACACAACCTAGACACATCGAGTAACACTCGAAACGACCCAAAACAAAAATCGAGACAAACCAAAAGACACAACACTGAGACGTGCACAGGGAGCCTGTTTCACCGGGTATATGTCCCACCCTTTCTTATTTGTGATTCTCACATCACTCGGCCCTCAAGCTCGGTTTTTTTTTTTTCTGAAAAAGCCCTTTTCTCACTTTTCCTCTCATCGCACATCTCTCTATTCTTCAATCTCTCATTTTTCATCCCTCCCCTGGGTGGTTGATGGATAAACAGCAAGTTGTGGGCTCAGGCCCCTAGCATTCAGCTAGATCCTTCTTCTTCTGCATGCAGCTTGGAGGGTGAGAGAGCTTTTTCGACCATTTTGTTGTCGCCTTCAGTTGTGCCTTCTTCTGGCAGGTAAAGTGCCCTTCTTGGCGAGTATGTTGATAAAGGGGGAAAGACAGAACTCCTGACCCAACTGTGCCCCTAGTTCATCATTTTGACCATTTTTTATTTTTGCTTTCTAAAAAAAATTTGGCCAAAATGGGAGTTAGATTAACATGCTTGTTCAATTTTTGATTTGAAATCATGCAAGTCAGGCTATGAGCACTGAAAATTTTCCTTTTTTGGGCCCAAGAAATGATCCAGTTTTTGGAAAAGATGAAATAATTTTCGAGAAAACTAGTCAACCTCGATAAAATTCTCAAAAACTATTTTGCAAGCGGCCTTTGCTCAACGAGCATAGAACCCACTCTCGAGATGCACAACCTCGGACCCAAAGGAAAAGCTGCATCTCGTGCTTGAAGAAATTTGCATGGCAATGGAAAGGTGCCCCTTGTTTGAGCAGCACCGCATGGCGCATTGAATAGCAACGGAAAGTTGCCTTGTTTAATGGCGGCGGAGACCTTTGAATAACAACGGAAAGTTGCCTTGTTTAATGGCGCCATGACTTCTTGAATAACCGGAAAGTTGCCCCTTGTTTGACTGGCGCCGCAGCACACTGAATGGCAACGGAAAGTTGCCCCTTGTTTGGATAGCACCGCGGCGCATTGTAGTCAGTCCTCAGAGTGACGAACACAAACAGACTCTCGGATACAGAGGAGGCAAAGATGATCAAAACCATCACATGGACACAATTGAATTTGAATTGTTTTACGGCTGGACTTCAGAATGAAGTTGCCTACGTATCCCAAAGATGGGAATCAAGCCTTACGTAGTTCGGGGTTAAGGTACACTCGGGTATTTAACCTCTCCTTTTTATGCTCTAACTTTTGCCAAGGCGCCTGTTGCAGGTTTTCGACCTTGCGAGCTGTGTTTTTCTTTTCTTTTCAATTCTTTTCTTCTTTTTTTTCCTTTTCTTTTCATCTTTTTGTTTTTTTTTTCTTTTCTTTTCTTTTTGCATTTTTTGTATCTTTGCATTTTTTCTTTTTTTTCTTTGCTCTAACTTTTGCCTGGGTCGCCCTTTCGGGTTTTCGGCCCAGCGAGCCTCTCAAAGGGTAAAAGTGTAACAAGTCCATGCCAAATGGTTTTGAGATTGAAACCCTCTGTATCCAGGAGAGTGGCTGTTGTATTGACTTGCAGAAAGATCCACCTTTGGCTCTTCGAACACATCGGATATTTTTTGCCCCTAGTTCGAGGGGTGCTTCTGATCTATTGTGCAAGCTTTTTTACGAGTCGATCTTTTTGATCTGACTTTGGTGCCTCTTGTTCGAGGGCTGCTTCAAATCTGGCCACACAGGCCTTACATTGTGGTCGACCGTTGAACATTCTGAATGCAAGTCCAAGGTTTGAAAGCAAAAGGGGGGTCGAGTCTCGAGGCTGAGAGCGATCCTAAGCTGCACAATCTCAAGAGCGATTCCACACATGTCTTTGCAGGACCGCGCAAAATATTTTTGAAAGTTTTTAAGAAAGCGACAAATCGCTTCATGGCTGAAACGATGTAGGATCAATCCGGATCAAAGCGGTCCTTCTCGGTATTCACACTAACAAGCATGATTTCATTCATTAAGGGCTTAGTATGCCTCTCTTTCTCTCAATTTGATCAAAGTTTTGCAAATCGAGGAATTCCTCCTCTTTGTTTTCAACTGCGGTGTTCAAAAAAAAGTTTTGAAAAACTTCGGTCATTACAATGACTTCAAGGCACAAGAAGCGGTGGAATGCTGCGCCATTTCATTCAAATCCGGCATAACTAGCACGGCAAAGCAAGCGTGAGCGCGTGAAAAACTCTTCTTTGTTTCATTCAAAGTCTGGCATAATGGCTCCCTAGCGAACAGACTCAAAAACAAAGCAAAAGGACAAAAAGCGAAGTGATGTCCGAGTAACACCCCCACGGAATCATCGACTCTATACAGGGTGACTCGACACAACAAAGACGGACCCAAAATAAAAGAGGACTCAAAACAAAAGGACGGACTCAAAACAAAGTAGCAAAAAGCCCGACCCAATACCCAAGTCGAAAAGCACAAAAGCGGTATTTGCACTGCTTTCGAGAAGCGATGCCATCTAATCCTTATCTGAAGTAAATTGAATGCATGCCAGTGGTTTATCTCCCAATCACATCACATTATCCCCAAGTTCACCGATCTAGTGCCAATAGACTTTGCGAGTGCAGTGCGGCGATAACCTTATTGTCAATCGGATCTTGTATTTCATGGCGAAGCGGAAACAATTATCGATGGCGTGGCCAACTTGTTGATGGAAGGCACAATACTTGGCGGATTATGGGTAGGAGGAGTTTTCGGTAGGGGCAGCGGCTCGAGGGCTTTAGGTACCCTTTTTTATCAGACCCTCAAGGCCTTGATAGTGACATGTCTGATGGGGTAAACACCCTCGGCCCAGGTGGGTATTTTGAGGTTTGTGGCTTTTCTTTGGATGCACCAACAAAGGGATTGACAGTCTTGTTGGGTTTCTTTGGTCTCTTCCAGAAACCGGACTAGAGTTGAAAGGAACATTCTGGTACAAAGCGCTTCTCGGCTTGCCCTTGATTCAAAGCGCCCCCAACTTGATTGGCGAAAGTGTCATCCACACTCTACAACAATCGCAGGACTTGCTCTTTGTTTAGTCCTTGACTTTCAAAGCCTCAATATCCCACGAAGGTGTTCATGAGACCGATGCACCGCCTTGCTCTTATCCTTTGGTCTCCACTTTGCTAAGAGATTGGCCTTCTCCCAATGCGGCTGTCCCAAGGTTAAGGAACCTTTGACATGAACTCCTTAGTATGTGATGCGGTTGATATGAGCCAAAACTCCAAAGGCGGATCTGCCCGCAGTTCTCTGAAGATCTTCGATCATCCTTATCATTTCGGGAGTAGTGGGTTCATGGGTTTGAGATGATCGGGTTGAATGCACCCATCATGCATAAGTCCGAGGCTCTCTGGGATAAACACCTTCGGTTTGGGCAAATGAAATGGGGTGATATATACCTTTGGGGTCGTAAGGGGCGGCCAATGTGTGGATTAGATTGAGATGTGGATGAGGTATTTGGTCATTGGGGTCCGAAGGTGGAGCTATCGTTTGGTTGTCGATGAGATTTTGGACCTCATGAAAGCGGTAGTGATCGGTGCCATGACATGGCTAGCGATGGTACATCTGATGCTTGGAGGGTTATGTCTGGGAGTGGGTTGGGAAGAGGTTGAGGATCAAGGGGTTTGAGATGCCCTCTTTCCATCAAGACTTTTAGTGCGCTAGTCAAGCTCATATAGAGGGGTGAAAGTTACGCCTGAGCTCTTTGGGTTGGCTATTTGCAAGCTTGAATTGGCAAAAGGGTTGGTTTGTGGTATGTATTGGTTTGATCGTTTGGGAATAGTGCTACTTGACATTGGTACTCCTTGAAATCACCCTCCTTGTCGGTTCACTTGTTCGGGAATGATCCATTGTTGAGCGCATTCTCGACTGAACCCCAGTTCATGCAAACTTTTGAAAGTGAATCTGGGCGACTATCAATTTACGCAACATATCATGCTCGAGGTTCCGCACCATCATCGCACTTGATCCCTCTCGGAAGGCGGCGTCTGTCATCTGTCTTTGCCTTTGCTCTCCATCTCGCAACAAATTTCACAAAAGACTCTGTTGGGTTACGGCGGGTTGCTTCAAGCTCTTGGATGGTCATTTCAACTGGGTATTGTAGGAATATTGATCGACAAAGGCCTCGGCTAATTCTTCGATTTTGCTTCACTCGTCCTCCAACCTAGTGTACCAAGTGGTGCTACACCGACGGGGTTCTTCCATCTGAGGAGAGTTTTGTGGCTTAGTCGGACCCATCGGCTTTAGGACATCCAAGAAAAGTCGGATATGTGTCATTGGATCTCCAGACCCGTCGAAACGGTCAATATATGGCATTTTGAATCCGTCTGGGGGCTGTACAGCAGACTCGGTGTGCCCATCCTCAATGTCGGGAATGGAGTTAGGGCCCTGTGCCCTTTTGAATTGCTTCTCAAGGTTCGCAATTTTCACTGCAGTCAGGTCGAGGTCATTAGCATCAAGGGGATACCGCCTCTCATTAGGGTGCAGAGGGTCGAAAACTTGGGCTTGAGTCAATCCTTCTCGAGGACTTGGACTGCAAATTTTCGGTTGGCGGAATTGGGTCAAAGTTCGGTTGGGGTCCCAAAGCTGGATGTGAGGCGACGCCCGGATGGTATTGCGTTTCAATCTTGGTCTCAACTGCATGGCGGTTCCTGATTCAACGCTGTTATCACGGCCACAAATTCTTCGAACCTTGCGCCATCACGATGCATTGAGTCCGAACAAAGGTGATGTGTTGGTGGTGACGGATCGAGATGAACGGAGAGCCCTGGTAGCCTTTCTTTGCCTTGCCTCGTGAAAAGAACACTGGTTTCCCTTGAATTGAATTCGACCTAATCCGTCTATCGGACTAGTCCAATGTACAGGGGATAGTGGAATATACGAAGCTATGGTTCGGGACTACCTAGCAAAAGAAAACATGTAGCATCTCGGCTGATTTCACGAGCAGATCTGAACAAAGTGAATGAGTGTGCTCTCTCTTGAATTACGCCCCAAAATTCTGCACTGTGGTGATACCCTCGAGAAGCTGATTCCACCAAATCTTGATGCCCGAACTGATACCCAAAATCTTGAATTGGTGCTTGAACTGATGCTCAAACTTGTTGGTGATACATGCATTCCTGTGAGGCGCACTCTAACAAGCACATAACAGATAAGTGAGAGCCAAAACACCCCTATGTTGGGGTAGGGTTTCCCTGTCCTATTTAAATCAGAACTAGGGGTTCACTACGCACGCTGACTTCAAACAACCTATAAGCGGAAGCAACTTTGTCCTAGTTTGGAATGGTCACTATGGATCGAATATGCACTAGGTCGAATGGTCAAAAAGGGTGCCCGGTAAAACCGGGGTTTGTGTTCCCATCTTGGCGAGCAGTAACGTCGACCTTATGGACATGCCTTGACAAGACAAGCCTCCGGCAAACCGCTCGAGAATAGCGGATGGCAAACCACGGTGTCCTAAGGCGCACCAATGCAAATGCAATGCAAAGAAACACACAAATGTAGTCAAAACCGGATATCAAGAGTTCGAGTCAAGTTCTCTAAATCCCAGTGATGCGAAGCGTAACAACGCCCGTGAGGACCTCGCTTCTGACTCGGACTCGATTTTTGTTGCGGTTCTCAATCTCGAACCAAAGAGTCCAAATCCGCAAATCGTTTTGAGAAAGCAGATTTTTTGAAAGAAGTGCCAAACATGGTACTTTGCGGATATGATGAGTCGCCACCTAAATATTTTAAAATGGGAAATTTAGGAAACCACGACTCGGTGCCAAAAGGCCACGTGTCGTCATCACCAAAGTTGGCTCGGGAACTTAGATACGATTAGGGAAGGTCACATCGTGAGCACCCCTCTCGCCGATCAAAAGACCGGCCTCTACTAACCATGATATCTGTTTTGAAAACTTTGTGAATTCTTATTAGGTTATTAGCCTAGTTTACTATGTGATGCTCATGACAAACAAGTATAAATGGGCCGTCGAATTGGAAATAAACATCTCATGTTTGTTTGTGAAAGATGGTTTGCTACCCGCAGTAGGCTTAAAATGCTGATTTTGCCACAATCTAGTGGGCTTAACAAACAATTGATGAATTGCTCCAATTGAGATAACTCAACCTCCACATGAGCATTCAAAGGCAGTTATATCACATAAGCACATAGCCTCATGGTAAGCATGCTATCATGGCAACACTCACACGCATGCAAGGATGCTAAAGCATAACCACTTACCGAGTACTCCAAGCCAAAACAGAAAACTGATTAGAAATCATGCATGACCCTAAGTATACTGAAATGCCTAATGCAACACATGCAAAATGCAACTATAGCGGGCTCGGCTATTCTAAGCATGGTATATGAAATGCTACAGCTATCAAGTACTCAACTTGGAATTGAAATACAGATGCAGTTTGTATGATCTTGAGCGAAGTGCGTGCAAAAGCAGATGAATGATGCAAACATCTTTGTCATCTTGTTATGCTAATTGAAATATGCCCTATATCTAACCATCCAAAGCGGATAAATAAAAGGGAGAAAAGAAATGGGGTTGGAAGACATACATCACACTCACACACCCTTATTACAACATTGCCCTCGCCTAGGGTCGAATAAATAATATCTGATCGAATAAAAGAATATACGATCGAAATAAATATACAAATTTCTAATTAATTGACAAATTAATTAATAAAAGCGATAAAAGCGGCGTGCAAGCGAGGCGCCTTGCTTTGCCGATAGATGCCTTTGTTGGCGGGAAATCCTTTGGGATGCCCTGATTAGCCTCTGTTTGCGATATTTCTCGAAATCTTGGCGCGGACTCGGAAAGTTGTTGATCCTCGATTTTCTTTTGTGAGAGAAGCGGAAAAGAACTGATGTATTTCACAAATATATGCATGCCTCGACCCTCGTGCCACCAACCACGCAAATCGATACATGATGGTAGGCGAATTGCACAATTCAATGTAGGGATAAATGTAGAGGAATCGGTCTGGAATGTACCTCGTTTCCCGTGCGATATGCATGATATGCATGACAAGCAACTAAAATACAGCATACCACGCTCAATGCTATGAAAATGACACGCCTCGAAAGCGTGCATCAGACACGCAAATCGAGGCGATGATATGAAATGCAAATCGGGTAAAACCGAAGTGCCTCGAAATCGTGCACACGGCACGCATAACCGAGGCGATGATATGAAGTGCAAATCGGATAAAACCGAAGTGCCTCGAAATCGCAGCGCCGCGAGGCATAAGCAAAGCGATGATATGAAGTGCAAATCGGATAAAATCGAAGTGCCTCGAAATGCGTACACAGCACGCATAAGCCGAGGCGATGATGTGAAATACAAATCGGATAAAAGAAGTGCCTCGAAATCGTGCACACGAGCACGCATAACCGAAGCGATGATGAAATGAAAATCGGATAAAATCGAAGTGCCTCGAAATGCGTGCCTGGTAGCGCAAACCCGGCGATGATGAAAGATGAAAATTGGATAAAACCGAAGTGCCTCGAAATGCGTGCCTGGCGCGCATAAGCCAGCGATGATGAAGGATGAAAATCGGATAAAACCGAAGTGCCTCAAGCGTGCCTGGTAGCATAATGATGATGAAAATCGGATAAAAGCGAAGTGCCTCAAACGCGTGCCCAGGCACACAAACCGAGCAAAGGCATACAAGCATGAAAATGCAAATTGCGCTTACGCCAACATGAGGGGGCCTCAACCACACTCACATAAGTGCCGTCGGATAAAATGAGTGCCTCGAAATCGTGCACTCGGGCACAAAAACCGAGGCGATGATATACACAATGCCATGACATGGAAAATGTAGATTGGGCTTATACCAACATGAGAGGGCCTCAGCCACACTCACATAGGCTGCCGTCGGATAAAAAGAGATGCCTCGAAGTGCGTGCCCACAGGCACGCAAACCGAGGCGATGATAAACACAATGCAAATGGCATACGGAATGCAACGATGGACTTACACCAACATGGGAGAGCTTCAGCTCACTCAAATAGGAGGCCAATGAATGAAAACGGAGTGCCTCGAAGTGCGTGCCCACGGGCACACAAACCGAGGCAATGCATTAAGGCATGAAATGACATGGGAAATGATATGCAAGCATGCAAATCAAATTTCAGAATGGTATATAGAATGGCCAAATGAGGTTGATCCCTTCTACAATGTTGTAGAGGGGCTCAAAATAAGCACAAAACCAGTAGGGGTCGGAGCCCCAAAAACAAATGCAAATGGGCTAAAACTAGCATGCAAATTGGTGACATACAAGATGGATATTGAAGGAAGTGTATCATGGAGACACCAAATGAAGTTGAGCCCTTCTACAAAGTTGTAGAGGGGATCAAAATAAGCCTAAAACCAGTAGGGGTCGGAGCCCCAAAAACAAAAGGAAATAGGGTAAAAATTTGACTCAAGATTATGCTACAAAAGTTGGATTTGGAGACTTACCCTTGAAGACCTTTCTTTCTTTGCTTCTTGACTTGAATTTGTAGCTTCTTGACCTCTGAAAAACCCTTCCTTGCTGCTGGAATGGTAGTGGAGATGGTGAGACTTGGTGTTGGTGAAGAAATAATGCAAGACTTGAAGAAATTTGGAGCTTTTAGCTATGGAGATGGGAGCTTTTGGAGAAGGGTTCTTGAGAGCAATTTTTGTAACCTTGAAGAAGGAGAGGGAGGGCCCTTCAAATAGGCAAGAAATGGGGTGTAAAAGGGGAGGGAAAGCACCCAATCTTTCCCTCCCGAAATATCCCCCGGATGCCCCGGGATATGTTAGAAAATACCCGGACAGCTGGGACAGGCTGGAAGCGAAGGTGGCCGAGGTAAATTTTTGGGGAGGTGGCGGCCGTCCCACCCCACCTGGTCGGCCAGCCACCTACCATGGCCGGCCGGCCACCCCCAAAAAATGAAGTCAACATTTGCTGGCCGACCACCATGCCAAGGTGTCCTCCCAAGTGTGTAGAATAAGGCCCCAAGGTTGGAATTTGGCAACACTGAAGCAGGAGCCACAACATAGAGCTTGAAGGAGAGGCCCAAAAATGAAACCCACAGTTTCTGGCCGACCACCATACCAAAGTGTTCTCCCATGTCCTCTGATCACAGATATGTAGGTTTGGTTGGAAAAATACCCCAAGGTGTTCAACATTGGCGGAAGTGAGAAAAAGCAGCTCGGGAGGCGAACCGGTTATCTGGGATAATTGCTGGCCTCCCACCCCCAAGGATCTTCACGATGTTGAAGCAGAGGTACTGCCAAGTTTGAACAAAACTAATGAGAAATGAGCGTTCGGGGCCAAAAGCAAAACCGTCGGGATCTTGAAAATGAAATTCGGGTCGGAGGTGGTGTTGATAGCGAAGTGGGTATCTGCGACCCAGTGTCCTCTGGAATGACAAAAGCAGAGGTACTGCCAAAAACCGGAGAAGATGGATGCGAAATGAATGCTCGGGACCAAAAGCCGCTCAATTTGGGGTCCGGAAAAGCTATGAGCACGAAAGTGGCATCTGACCCTGAAGTGGGCATCGGGGCCCAGGGTTCCTCGAAATATTAAAGCAGTCTCATAAAAACGGAGAAAGTGATGCAAAATGAAAGCTTCGGGACCAAAACCGCTCGGTTTGGGGTCAAAATGGGTCGCCGACGCAGTGGTGTTTGGGCTGAAGTGGGCATCGAGGGCCCCAGTGTCCTCGGAACACTAAAAGCAGAGCACATGCCAAAAACCGGAGAACTTCGGAGATGGTTAGGCGGTCCGAGCCGAGGCACCGGCACGGGCTCAGCAAGAACCGGGCTTGAAATGGGCAAAATGGCCTCTGACCCACGAAATGTGGTTCACGGCCACCGGGAGATAGCCTCTGGGACCACTCCTTCCTCGGGAAAGAAAAGCAGAGAAAACCGAGTCTGGTTCGCAAACCGAGACAAGGCACGAAGAGGGTTGGAGCGGAGGCGAGCGTGGCGCTTAACTCGAGACTTGAGCGAGCACAGTATGCAACATCACCGAGCACTCAATCGGTGACGTCTGAGTCTTAAGGTCGGTCAAAAATGGGGTGTCTACACTAACAAGAAGCTTTAACATTTTCTCTTAGATGTGTGATTCACTGAGTGATGTAGGACAATTAGGGCTGCAATTGCAATAAGAATATAAGGGACAAGTAAGATTTGTTTAGGGTAATAAATATATAAGAGTTTAAGCATGAAAAAAATGGGATTTTAGCACTATTTAAGGGCTATCATAATGCTGTGAACAGTAACTTGTGAACAGTACATTGAAGCAAAAAACAAAAAGAAATAAGAAGATAGGCCTAGGCATCACATAATTCATAAACAAGCTTCAAAAGCTCTCGAAATTTTCTAAAATATCAACTATATTGAATTATAAACATTACATGACTTTATATGGAATTAAAAGACCTCCTAAACCAACTATAACCAAAAAAGAAACTATTATAATATTTTTGACTTCTAAAACTAATTTAAGACCAAATAAGAAATATAAATAAAAACTAATTAATTAAATAACTTGACCTATAAGACAACTCATGGGCGACACACATAACCCATATTCAGAAATTTTACAAATTACCAAATACCCCGAAGCTTAAAATCATAGAAAATATAAATATAATTATAAAATAATACTCTAATAATACTAGAAACATAATTATGGAATATTTCTATCAATTTCTCTATGAAATCATGCCAATGTCCAAATATCATCATTTCTTTTGCCTTCCTTGAGCTTTTATACTCTGCATCGAGTGTGTAAAAATATACATATGTCATTTCATAATTTCAAAGGCTGCAATTTTAGTAGGAATTTCTCAAACAAACTCAAATTTTACCCTAAGACCTAATAGTGCTATAAACATGATTACAAGAATTAAGTATGCGTATATTTGTTCTCCAATATAAGGTTGTGGTGCTAAAATGGCTTGAAGATTGATCATGAACAATAGCTACACATTATACATAGTTTTGAAAAAATTAGCAAGCTATTTAGCGACCTGCAAACTCGGTGAAAGATGCAGTGGCATTGGATGTTGATGAACTAGTGGTAGTGTTTGTGTCATTGTGAACCTTCTTATCTTTGTCAATTAAGGTAGGCTGTGTTGGCTTTTTGACCTCCATTGAGCGATCACTTACAAGCAAAACAACTACTTCAGACATTGTTGGCCTCGTAGAAACTGGTGATTGAGTGCACATCAAAGCAATCTCTATCACTTTCTTCATCTCTTCCCCTCTGTATTCATTTGTGTCCAAGGTCTCATCCACCAACTTCAAATGTATGCCATCCTTATATAGCTTCCATGCCTATTAAAAGCCATCATTTAAAAAAACAAAATAGGAAAATTTTGTTAGGAATCTATAACATTTAATTAGGATCAGTGAGATATGAGAAATAGAGAAGAATAAAAGCACATGTCATACATACAAACAAGAACAAAAGATTTACATGGTTAACCCTAAATAGTGTTACATTTACGGTTATTGTAGTTTTACTATGATCAGAAATGTTACAAGAAATATAGATAGAAATTATAATAATATGTAAGAAAGAAATACCAAAAAATACTCTGATTCCAAATTTAGGTAGGGAGTAAGCCCCCTAAAGCCACACCTTTTAGCAAGGGCTTAGTGTGTAGTATTTATCAGGATCCACACTATCTCAATAAATCTTAGCACATAGGTTGAAACTAGAAGATAAAACTCCACAAGTCAACTTGTATAGAATGCAATGTTGGCAACACTGCACTTGTCTAAATAAAGTGTAGATATGATCAAGATGAATGCCTACACTACACTATCTTGTTC
This sequence comes from Camellia lanceoleosa, assembly GCA_025200525.1. Classification (NCBI taxonomy): domain Eukaryota; kingdom Viridiplantae; phylum Streptophyta; class Magnoliopsida; order Ericales; family Theaceae; genus Camellia; species Camellia lanceoleosa. The sequence goes on from CM045758.1 coordinate 127,499,304, forward strand.
ATTTTTCTAGACAAATTTCTATGTTTATTTTGTTATTATCAAGTTTAGAATAATGCTTTACAAATAGAATTTATATATAAAAACTCAGTATAGAATGATGTGTCTAATTTATTTCCATTTATTGGAAATCAAAATGGCCATCAATATGATTCATAATTACAAGAATGTCATTGCTACATCGTTTTATTCTTAAATTCTATGTAAAGAGTCTGTATGAAAATGGCCAACATTATGAAAAAGTCATGTGGAGATACCTGTTCAAGAAGAAATTCAGTAGATTCGGTTGTCATTTCATTACACCTTCGGCCACTTACGATTTCAAGGACAACAATACCGAAGCTGTAAGTATCAACCTTCTCAGACAATTGTCCATGGACGGCATATTCTGGTGCTGTATAACCCCTGATGTATATCATTCAATGATTTTAAATATTTAACTACCAGTACTAGATTTGTTACATGAAAACAATCATTGGTTTAATTTAAATTAAGCATCAAATAGCCTCTAAAACAATCCATTAGCACTCACAAAAATTATGGATGTATATGTTAAGGATTAATCCAAAATTAGTAAGAGATATACGTTGTCATTTTACGTATCTTTTCGAAGATATGGAATATCATATCTATAAACCATTAAGAGATTTGAAACTTGACATTGACAACAATTTCAAATAAAATTTTTGGAATATACATTGATTTTAATGCTGAAAATGAAACTCAAAATTAACAGCATTAAGGGGCAGAATGTAAACGGGTCAGATCCAAGCCGTGGTCCGGTTCAATCCATTAAGCCCAAACTCAAATGGGCCAGACGAATATGTGGGCTAGTCTATTAAGCCCATCTTCATGAAAAACGATCTTCCCGAGTCCTCAAGCACTTGGGCCCAACATGTAGTGAAAATGCCAGTCCAATTACGATGTTGGGCTGGGCCGAGCTGCTGGACCTAATTCATGGGCAGAACTAATAGAACAAATCCATTATCAGAACCGAAGTAGGCCAAGCCCATACACCAATATCCGAATAGGCCAGCTCATCAGGTCGAGTTGAGGCACATCGGTACCGAGTTGAGAGAACCTCTCAAGGAAATGTGGAAGCTGTGAACACGTGTGTGCAGGGTGCCATCTTAGCTGGTCCCCTCCAGGAATCACGGAAACAGTTAGCAAAGGGAATGTGATTTTTTATATGCATAGTTACAATGAGCACATGTATCCATGATCAACTACCTTGTGGTCTCCAACCTTGAGCAATGTTAAAGAAAGCCTTGAGGCACCAAAACGCTCCATGAAACCATCTTGGGCAACAAGTAAACTATTATATATAAGCCTCACTCTCTTCATATTGAAGGTAACTTAACTCCATTTAATTGAACTCAACACAACTTAAACACTCTTTCTTCCCCTCTCTCTACACCTAGAGAGAGCCTTTCATATTCTCCAATTACTCATTCCCATGCCAGAGGGGTTTTCTGGCCAACCTTGGCCGGAGAAGCCTTGACGGTGTTCTGTGTTGTAGGTCCCTAGTTCTTGGATAGTCTATTTCAGCTGCGGAGCTCTGGTTCACTTTCATCTAGTGCGGATTCGGTATGCACAATTGGTGCGATAAGGGCAGAACTTCATTTTTGAGTTCTGCATCTGATTTCGACAATAGGAACTGAGGACATTCCTCTATCTGCATCAACTCCACCGATGGAGAAGACGAAGGATAAGGATCTGGCATTGTCAACGGTTCTGGAGGAGTAGATCGGAAACAACAACCGGACTCTAGATTTTGTTAAGCACTACCAGCTCTTTGCTGGTGGCTCCTTCTACCATTTCCTGTTGGAGAAAGTTTATAGAGATCGTATTATTGATTCTATGGTGATGGAAATACAAGAGCTAAAGTCACAACTCAAGAAGATGATGGGCGACCCGATGGAGAAGAAGACTAAAGCAGAACCATCTTATTTGTGCTGGAGAAGTCCATCCTCAGAACCACCAATGAAGGAAGTTCCTGGAAATGGTTTTAGGCAACGAAGTCAGCCAATTCCGCAGCAAAGTGAAGCAATGAGTAGCCACACTTGTGGTTCATGCCGGAAGAAGGCTAAGAGATAAAAAAAACGGTAAGCTAGCAGACGGAGTATCCTCTTTGTCCTTAAGATCTTCAGACTTAGTTGATCGAGAACAGAGAAAATGAGTGTAGACACCCCATTTTTGACAGCCCTTAAGACTTGGGCACTTGATTCCGAACACCTGATGATGAAAGTTACACTGTGTAATCTTTTGAATTCTTGGCGAAGAAGTTCAGATTCGAGCTCTAATCCCAAACCTTGCACCCCATTTTGGCCAAACTATTTTAGACCTTAAAACCCTCCTTTCAAAATATTTTTTTCAAATGCTTCTACAATGTTCTGAGGCTCGCATTTCGTTTAAAACATTACACCTTTCGGTAAATCGAATAAGGACAAAGTGGAAATACATGGAAGAGAGGTGAACTCTTTGAAAAATCTTTCAAAACATCTTCTTTATAGGTTTGGATTTGAAGAAAATAGGAGGAGAGGGAAGAAAACTAGTTCGGAGAAGTTAGGCATCAATCCGGTTAAGACAAAATTGAGCAGCTTTCACTAAAACAAGCATATCTCTTTGTACACATAGAATTTAGATATGAGGCCACCTCCAATGGAAAGAAGACTTCCGGGCTTCAATTTAGACTCAAAAATCACTTGAAACAGAGTCTGGATGGGGGAGATATGCCTGTTTAAAGTCGGGCTTGAATGCAGATTTTGAGGTTCGGCCAGGGATCCGTGAAATCCGGCTGGGGATCAGTGAAGTCCGGCCGGACATCAATAGCGCCAAATAGTGCTCTACAACAGGTTGCTCCCATACACGAGATTTTTCCACCTCACCATTTCTGAAGATATTTTCGACCAAAATATCTCAAATTCTATAAATAGGACCTCTCACTTAAGATATTAGGGTTAGAACACCTTCCAAGAGGCTTAGACATTGATGAATTATCCTTGAGCCTTCTTGAACCTTCAAGCTTCTTTTCTTCTCCAAATCAACTTTCACCTTCCATACACCATTAAAGCTTGGATTTGAAGCTTTCTTGTAGAGAATTCACAACATATTTTCAAAACCTAGAGGGTGAGAACACCTTCCAAGAGGCTTAGATATTGATTAGAGCATCCATCTTCCATCCAAAAGCTTCCTTGATTTCATATCACCTTTTAGCTATACATACACAATACATACACCATTATAGCTGGTTGTTGGAGCTTTTTGTTGAGATTTCAAAGCTAATTTCAGAAAGTTGAGGGTGTTGGAATCAAGTTTGTTAATTAAGAGCTTACCTCTCTTTCAAAGGTACAATTTTGCATCTTTTTCCTTACTTCTCTCTTACTATTTTCCTCTCTTTTTCTTGTTTTATACACTGTTTTGGGGCTATTTTTGGACTATTTTCATAGGCTAAAATATGGTTTAGAAGTCCCAAAAGTGGAGGGGTTTGCCACCCCTCCTTAGCTTTGCTTACTAGCTTTATATCTCTTTGTTTTCGCCCATGTTTTGTGCTCTTTCAACATGGTTTTAGCTGCTATTTTTTATACTTTAGGGACTATTTTAAGGGCTGAAACTTGTGATTAAAAGCAAGGTTAATCACCCTTACTTGAACCTTATTCCAAGTTTTTATCCTTGTATTTCTCACTTGTTTTCTCTAATTTTTGCCACTGTTTTGGGGCTGATTTGGGACTGAATTGGGGTTGTTTTTCAACATCTAAAATATATGATTTGAAGTTATAAAAGTGGGGGGCTTAGCCACCCTTTCTTAAACTTGTTCACTAGCTTTAATCTATTCATAGTTGTTCACTTTTGTTAGCTTAATTTCAGAACTATTTTATGATATTTAGGGGGTTGTTTAATTTATTTCAATAAGTTTGTTTTACATATTATGTTTGTGTTATATTAACTAATTAATCAACTTTGCATAATCATCTCTGCAACCTCCCTCCATTCTTCAATTATTTTGATTAAAAAGTTGTGAAAAATTAAGATTGTGGTTCAAGTATAAGAAAGAAACTTTTCTCATGCTTAATGGTTTAATTTCTTAGGAGGTTCACTACCAAAGGCATAAAACTTCCTCATGATTAATGGTTTAATCTCTTCAGAGGTTCACTACCAAAGGCATAAAAGCTTTCTTATACTAAAGTACAATCATTTATTTTTCAGTTCTTTTTATCACCAGTGTGTCTACTTTTAAGGGATTAATTGACCCTTATAAATCACCAAGGAAAGTGTCATTATCACTTATTATCAAGTTTGGATTTCAAGTCATTATCGCTCACTATGGGTTTATCTAAGTCATTATCACTCTTTTGAGTTTGACTAGTCCTTGTTGCGCATCTTGAGTTTGACTTAAAATCCCTTATCACTTGTAAATGAGTTTGACTCTTCCTTTGTAATTTCTCCCGAAGAATTTATCATCAGTGTGTTTACTGTTAAGGGATTAATTGACCCTTGGAAATCACCAAAGAAAGTGTCATTATCACTTATTATCAAGTTTGGATTTCAAGTCAATATCACTCATTTTGGGTTTTTCTAAGTCATTATCACTCTTCTGAGTTTGACTAGTTCTTGTTGCGCATCGTGAGTTTGACTTGAAATCCCTAACTTGTAAATAAGTTTGACTTGTCCTTTGTAATTTCCTTCGAAGAAAATAAGGTTTATTTACTTGGGTTAAGTCGACACTTATTTTCCTTTATTGCATTTCGGACTTAGTGGATGTAAATATCACCGTGGACTTAATGGATTAAAGAAAAGGGAAGGTAATATAAAAGAGGCTAATAAAATTGAGCTTAAAATGAATCAACCAACATAAAGAACCAATATGATTGATTGAATTCGGTCGGACGTTATACCGAGTTTATTGTGTCAACGCTTGTCTTACATTAGTCCATAATATTTTGATGAATTTTGAAGTGTCTTTACGGCCAGACGTTTTGCCGGAGTCTATTATTGTGTCAAGGTGTGTCTTACATCAATTCATGATAATTTGATGAACCTTGAAGCGTCTCTACTTCTCTTCTTGAATTTGCTTCATGATAGGAGGGAGGGGTGGTTGTTATGCATTGCATTTATTGATCTTTGTCCTATCGTGTCCAAAATCATCTTGCCAATCAACTTGCAACCATAGATGGTTTGGGAATCGAATTCGCTCCTCTCTTGAGTATTTTCCATGATAGAGAAGAGTGGAAGAGACAAACATGGCTAGGAATACCTTGTTTGCATGTTTGCACTGTTTCACCTCAAGCACAAAAAAACAGATTTCCGCAAAGAAAACAAGGTATGCTTGGATTTATTTGGGGCTCGACTAGGTCTTGTTTTGGGTCGGCAAGGCTCCAATAAATTACAAACAAGACACTTTTGGTCGAAAGCAATGATAAGGTGAAACAGAACAAATCTCAACAAGGCAGACAAAGTAATTCCTGAGGAGCATCGCGCGATCATTACATATTATTTGTTGTAATAAATTAGATAGCCTCTTTTCATTATTATTCATTCGGATTTGTAATATTTATTTATTCGGACACTTGGACATTCGGACCCTCCTTCGCGAGGACAAATATGTAATAAGTTGTATGTCTTCCAACCCCCATTCTTTCTCCAATTTATTTATCTGCTTATGATGGTTAGCATAGGGACATCATGTTTAATTTAGCATATTCATGTTTGCATCCACTTGTATTGCATGCATAAAAGTTCGGCTTATCATATTATTCAAATGTCAAATTCAAACTCTTTACTTGAATACGTGCGCTATCACATGCCTTGAATTGACTCGCATGCCATGCTAGTAGTCGAGCTTATTAATTACATATTGTATGTGTTGCATTAGTCATAATACATAGTTAGGATCATGCATTTTTCTAACTAGTTCCTCTTTTGGCTTGGAGTACGAGGTAAGTTTTTATGCTTTAGCATATTGCATAAGTGTGATTGTTATCATATCAAATATACTACCATGAGGCTAAATGCTTACTTGATATACATGTTTGAATGCCTGTGGATGAAAGCTATTCACTGACATTGGGATACTTTGATTAATGTACATATATGAGATCACTTTTTCAAGTGATACATATACAAAACACTTGTTTTTCAAAACAAACATGAAATCAAATGTTCCAACTGTTCGTGAAATTAGTCTATACTTGTATGTTAAAGATAAAATAAGAACATATACTGTACATAAGAATCACATCATAATTAGTAGAGGTCGATCTTTGATCGGGTGAGTGGGGTGCTCATTATTGACCTTCCCCTCTTATATCTAAGTTCTTGAACCAAGACACTTTGGTAACGACAGACTAATGGCCTTTGGTACGGGTCATGTGTTTCCTAAATTTCCCAAAATAAATATTTAGGTGGCGACTCTAATATCTGTCTAAGCAGTTAATTTTTGGCATTTGATTCAAAACACCGATTTTTCAAAAATAATTTCCGGATTTGGAATCTTTTTATGTTTCCACTGTTTCACATTGCACTTGTGAAATCAAATTCAGAACCAACATAAGTAGAGTTCGAACTGTAAGGGCTATTCATCCTTTCGAAAGGGGGCGCGAAAAGCCGAGCTACAATGAGCAATAGCGAAAATGAGAGGCTTATCATCTCGATCAGACTATCCATCAAAGGGAGCACCGAGAGTTGGATCGGCTCGTCTCTTATCCCTTCTCTCTAGGCATTGAAGCTTTGGAACCCCCTAAGAAGCTCACCCCGCCAAAGTTCACACCGTAAAATGAGAAATCGGATCCACTCATGCACATCAGCCATTATTAGCAGATGATGTCTCTGTGGAACTGAAATCATGCATTGATGTGCAAGGTCTTTCCATCTAGCCTGGGAGAGTCCAGAATCAAATGGTTTGATCATCTCCCTACTGGATCAATTTATGACTGGAAATAGCTCTCGGAAGAATTTCTAGCCAAATTCGTTTCCAACACCAAAATCCTTAAGGAATTGGACACCTTGTTTAGCCTCTGGAAGAAGAAGAATGAAACACTGCATAACTACACAAGGAGGTATTGGGAAGAATACAATGAATTGGAAGAGAATGTTTGCAGCTAGCAGATGGCAGTAATATTTTTCAAACACGGTTTGCATCTAGAAAGCAAGTTAAAGCAATCGCTTACCAACGCCCAGCCACTACCTTGAAAGATTTATGAACCAGAATTGAGCAATTTGCTCATCTTGAAAATGATTGAATTTTCATCAAAGTAGCGTTGGCCGAGCAATCGAACTGGGGATACCGACAAAGAGTAGATCAGAGAGAACCCCGGGAAGTTGTAGTAAATGAAGTAGATAAATCTAAGTCCCACGAAGCAGTCATTACAGTGTTCAAGGAAGCTATCTACCGCCTAATAGAGAAAATCAAAAGGGAACCACACTCTGTTTGGTTATTGAAGATGTTAAGAAATCCAACTCGGCGCAACTAGAAGCTAAGGTACACCTATCACTAGAACATAACTTAGAACTGTATAGCACTAAAGCAGCATTTGGAGGATTTGGTAGTTACTGGAAACCTCCAAGAGTACATCGATCCAGACAAGCTCATGGCCGAATAGAGGAACCTACCACCACAATAGAATATTGTGCATCCCCCTTGACTAGTTATCAACGTAATCATGGCACGACCAATCTCGAGCAAGAGGAGATACTTCGAAGAGAAATTGAAAAAGTTGCACAGCTTCAGCAAGTAATGTCAGTTGGTCTAATACCAAAAAAGGTTAGAACAGAACCTAAATCTCCTTTATGTACTGTTTCATTTACTGAGAAAGATTTAGAAGGAATTCAACATCCATATGCTGATGCATTGATTATTACTATTGGGATTGGAAAATGATTTGATGTGAAATGAGTCCTAGAAGATCAGGGTAGTGCTATAGATATCCTGTATTATAATTATTTCAAGAAGCTTGGTCTTATTGAGTAGAATCTCACCCCAGCAATGGCATCGCTGGTCGGCTTCAATTCCCAGCCTGAATGGCTACTCGGCAGGGTAACATTATCTAGCGTAGCTAGGACGAGGACTCGTTATATTTAATTCCTGATTGTGAACACTCCATCCCCTTACAATGCCATCTTCGGCCGACCCTGGATTCATCGGATGGAAATAATCCCATTAACATATCACCAGCTCATTCGTTTCTCGATAGAGCATGGAATAGAGCAGATCACAAGGGACCAAGTTGCAGCAAAGCATTGTTTCATGGCTACCATAAAGACCAAACAGCTCTATAATAAGGTTCAGACGGTTGAGGTAGCAGATCAGCCTGTACTAGAGGATGTCAGAGGAGTTCCACCTAAAAAGATGGTGAAAGACCTAGAAAAAGTTTTGGTGGAAGAAGGCGACCCTGAGAAATACTCTCTTATTGGCACCTCGCTGGGCACTGATGATAAACTTTAGTTGTTAGATTTGCTGAGGGAAAATATAGGAGTATTTGCATGGTCAGCCTACAACATTCCTGGCCTAGATCTTGAATTTTCCTGCTACAGACTCAATGTCAATCTTTCATCTCAGCTCGTCTTGCAGAAGAGCAAAAGATCCTCAGTTGAGCATACTGAAATAGTAATTATGGATGTGGATAAGTTCTTGGCAGCGAGGGCAATTTGGGAGGTCCAGTACCCACAATGGTTGTCTAATACAGTTGAAGTGAAGAAGAAGAATGGCAAGTGGAGAGTCTGTGACGATTTCACCTGCCTTAACAAATCGTGTTTGAAAGACAGCTTTCCCTTACTATGTATAGATCAGCTTATTGATTTAACGGCCGAACATGAGCGATAAGTTTCTTGGACACCTATAGTGGCTACCATCAGATACCTTTGTTTGGCCTAGATTAGGAGAAAACAACATTTATCACTCCCAGAGGTACCTACTGCTACAAGGTAATGTCGTTCGGCCTTAAAAACGCTGAAGCGACTTACTAGCGGATGATGATTCGGATGTTTCAAGATCAGCTCGAACGGACTATGTAAGCATATATAGACGATATGGTGGTCAAAAGTAGGCTCGTAACAAATCACCTTACCGATTTAAAAGAAGTTTTCAATATCCTGAAAACCCATTAACTTCGCCCAAATGCCTTGAAATGCGCTTTTGGGGTAATAACATGGAAGTTCTTGGGTTACATGGTTACTCACAGAAGAATCGAAGCGAACCCAGATCAGATCAAAGCAATACAAGAGATTAAAATACCAAAGAAGGCCAAAGAACTTTAGAAATTGGCTGGAATGGCAGCAACACTTAATCGGTTCATCAGCAAGTTCTCACACTGAATGAAGCCTTTCTTCTAACTCTTAAAGGAAAATGCTGCTTTTGAATGAGGGCCTGAGTGCACCGAGGTGTTGCAGAAACTCAAAAAGTACCTCAGTTCACCACTTCTCTTTTCCACTCCAGAACTAGGGAAAGAATTATATCTATATCTGGTAGTTTCAGACCATATTGTAAGCGCGGTACTGATTCACGAAGTGGAAAAGGAACAGAGGTTGGTGTACTACGTCAGCAAAATTCTTTTGGACGCCGAGACATGGTGCAGACCATTAGAGAAATTGGCTTACGCTTAACTCATTGCATCAAGGAAGCTACAACACTACTTCCAAGGTCATACCATCAATATCTTCAGCGAGTTCCCACTCAGATTTATCTTCGGTCGAGTTGATTTCTCGAGCTGAATGGCAAAATAGGCAGTTGAGCTTGGTGAGTTTGACATTCAATGTCAGACCAGAACAGCAATCAAGGCCCAAGTCTTGGTGGATTTTGTCGCCGAATTCGCCTTTGCCCCGAGCATCATACACCTAAACACCAGCTCGATATTGGTGCCATGCACCACCGAACTGGGAAAACAATATGCTTTAGAAGCATGGAAACTCTTCGTTGGAGACATCTGGCAACTTTACATTCATGGATCATCCAATAACCGAGGCTTGGGGCAAGGTTTGTACTCATCTCTGGAGGGATTCATCTAGAAACAAGTTTTGAACCCTAGATGGAAAGTCTCTAACAACGAGGCAGAATACGAAGCACTACTGGCTGGTTTGTGCAATTTTGAAAACTTCAGCACAGATGAGCTCCTAGTTTTCAGCGATTCTTAGTTGGTTATCAACCAACTCACTAGGATCTACGAAGCAAGAGATGAAAGAATGACCATGTATGCAAACAAAGCCGAAGATTGAATCAAGAAATTTCAGTCCATATGAGTGGAACGAATCAATCAAGAAAAAAATAACCATGTTGATGCTTTAGTCTGCCTTGACTGATTAGTGGATGCCAAAGATGCTAGAAAGATTTGGGTTGAGTTAGTGCCGGAACTAAGCATAGTGTCTCCGGATTCTGTCCTCTGTATGAACTTAGAACTGAGCTGGATGGACCCAATACTTGTTTTTCTAAGATCTGACACTCTCCCCGAAGACAAGAAAGAGGTTAACAAAGTTTGACATCAATCAGCTCTTTTTTGGATCTCACCATTTGGGAAACTGTACCGACGCTCCCACCTTGGCCCCTATCTACTATGTGTGCATCCAAATCTAGTCAAGAATGTTCTCTATGAAATTCACGATGGGATTGGTGGAAACCACATTGGTGGAAGGTCGCTGGCACACTGTGCGCTAACTCATGGGTACTGATGGCCACAGATACAGAGAGACGCACAACAATATGTTCAAAAATGTAACAAATGCCAGAGGTTCGCTCCTCTAATCCATCAGCCAGCTAAAGCTCTCACTCCACTCACTAGTCCTTGGCCCTTTTCTTAGTGGGGCTTGTCGAACCTCTGGCATGGGGGACTGGGAATAGAAGATTCTTTGTTGCTATAACTGACTATTTCACCAAGTGAGAGGAAGTGGAAGCATTGGCAAGTATCAAGGAAGCAGACACAAAGTGGTTCATCATGAGGAATGTCGTGGTTCGTTTTAGCATCCCAATGGTACTAATTCCAGACAATAGAATGCAGTTTGAAGGGAAAATTTTCAGGAAGTTCTGTGCCGATCTCAGGATTGAATATTGGAACTTCTCTCCGGGCTACCCATAGAGCAATTGGCAGGCAGAGTCTTCAAACAAAACCATCATTAATGGTGTAAAGAAGCGGCTTGAAAGTGAAAAAGAGAAATATGTTGAAGAGTTGGTCTATGTGTTGTGGGCCTACCGGACGACGGCACGACACTAAACCAAGGAGACTCTCTATTTCCTGACCTACAGAATAGAGGCTGTTATTCCACTGGAAGTTGGTCTCCCAACTATCCAATTAGAACTGTTTAAAGATGCAAGTAATGAAGAAGCCATCGCTTAAGCACTGGACATGGTAGAAAACTGAAGAGAATCAACATAGATTAGACTTGCAACCTATTAGCAGTAGTTCATCAAGAGTTTCAACGAGAAGATCCTCCCAAGACAGTTTACTCCTGGCGAATTGGTTCTGTGGAAAGTTATGGACCATAAAAGGAAAATTAGGTCCAAACTGGGAGGGGCCTTACAAGGTTACAATCGTTGCTGGAAATGGAGCATAGTATCTAGGAGATCTCAAAGGCAAATCCATAAATCGGCTCAAGATTGTAACAAATCTCAAGAAGTACTATCAGTAATATGTCTTCCTAAATATCTATCAAATGTAATGGCATTTCTCTTTTGTTTAATGGAAAAAGTCTCATCACTTCCTTTAACTTTTGTTTCCAACACATAGACATCCTTAAGGCCAAAACCGATTAATAATTAACACAGCCCCTTAAGATCCAAGTTTTTGAGGGCATAGTTCAAACTAAAGATGGTTTGGACTAAGGCAGAGTTAGCGAAAACTCTCGAAATAAGCTTTATTGGGAATGAACGGATTTTAGCAAAGTCAATGAATGAATTTTGGAATTAGCTACAGTATTAACCGAATGAAAATTAGCTTCGGTTTTAACTGAACGGAATTAGCTTTAGGATGATCAAAAAGAATTAGCTTTGGTTTTAACCAAACAAAATTAACTTCAGGACGACCGAATGTAATTTGAGTTTGGTTTGCACTCAAACATGCCAAGTAGAAATTGCTTGGTGGAATTATGTTTGGCAACCAAATGGAACTTAGCCAAGTGGAATTGCTTGATGGAAACCGTACTAACGAATTTTCAACATAATTATTTCCTCCCAAATCACAGGATTTTCAAAGTCACAAATGACTCTTTCTTAAGTACAAGTACATCAAAATTCAATACTTCAGTACTACTTCATGCAAACCGAGTTGGAATAGACTTGGATAAATCTTTCAGGAGCAAGCTTCTAGCACAGGCCTTACTTAACTTCAGGTGGGGGCAAACAATTGCTTTTTCAAAACTAACGTGGACCTATTTAAGACACTCCTTTATGATGTTGTTACATTAAAAAACATTCATACTATCAAAGTTGCAACAGATTTCAGCAATTTTTAGAGCAAGTCTTACTTAGCTCCAAGAGGGGGGAAATAATTGTTTTATAAGAACCAACTTGGACCTAAGTAAGACACTCTCCTCGATTACAAGACAAACACATTCATGCAACTTATCGAATAACTAGACCATGCAACTATTCGGCCCAGTGGTCCTAATAGTGCTCGGTTGGGGGCAAACAGTACAGAAAATACTTAGACATAGAAGCAAAATTAAAGGAAAAATATCATCATCCAACAAAGGCACAGTTGGCCTCACAAACATCAGCCAAAAAGAAGAAATTGTCTTAGCGATCATAAGGGGAAACTCATCAGGAAGACTGAGCTCCAGTGCAGCAGAAAACCAAAAGAAGAAAAAGCAAAATGTAAAAAACATAAATTGTCTCAAGGATCACTTGAACTTTCATCACAAGGGGGAATCTCAGAGGCAGGGTTCACAATCTTGTCCGAATCATCTTTGAGGGGAAAACAGAAACATCTCCAACATCTTGGGGAATAGGAGCTTCCTTAACCACCTCCTTTGCAACTTCAACCTCTGGGTTCTTATATTCTTCAGCATTAACTGGCTTGTTAGCAGCATCACTTTTTGGAGTCTTGTTAGCAGAACCAGTACCTGAGGAGATCTTTAACTGAGAAGTAGCGGGTGTTGCAACAGCTTTCAGGCTTGAGGATTTGGAAGAAACGGGAACGTCCTGGAATAAAGAGGACTCCTTAGGAACATTGGCAGTAGTTAGGGCACTCGTCCATCCTTTAAGAAAAAGTTTGTTACGCAGAACTAGCACCTTTTTCTTATAAGCAACATTAACGTCATCCTAAACTTGTTGCTAGTGCTTAGATTCCAAAGTTAAGTGCTCAGTGGCCATTACAGTAATAAAAGCCTCCAAATCGACAACTTTTCCTTCAAGCTTGGCTTAGGTATCAACAATGGCCTCCTTCGATTTCTTAGCAGAAGTAACAACCTTGTTCAATCGAAAGACCTCTCTCTCCGCAGCTCTACGACCCTTCTTCTTGGCCTCCAGACTCACCGTTAACCTTTCAGAACTCATCGTGGCCTCCAGTATGATCTTCTCCAATGCCTCAGTACAGGGTGATAGACAGGTGCATCTTTTGAATACACTACAGCATCAAAAGGCATCAAGGAAAAGAAATGGTACAAACAAGAAATAACAGAAAATGAATTACTAGGGCACTTACAACAGTCATCATTTGCAGGGTTCCCTTCAAAATTGGGATGTCGCGGGGTCCATTGTGGTCTGCCATGTCCACTGGCAACACAAAATGTCTTGGTTGAGTCAAAAGCAAGTTTTTCAGATGCAACAACAGAGTCAGAAGTTGAGATGGGTCTGCCTTAGTGCAGCATGAGCGTTTCCCATTGTTTAAAGGATTCATCAACGACAAACTCCCCAGAAGCCTCATCAACCATAGCCTTACCAGTTTCTCTAGTTCTCTTTTTTGCCCTTTTAGCAGTTAGGGCATCGGATTCAGGAACATAAACAGAATGGCTAGTTGCCCTCATCTCCAATTTTACCTCCATCAAACTCTTCAGCTTAGCTTTGACTACGGGAGTCTCTAGAGCCGAAGAGGAGCGAAAGGCCTTTGCCTCCAAGTCTACAAGTACCATTCTCTTCGACATATATCCGTCTCCTGCGAAACTAGAGGTAAGAGAAGGGGTCCTCTTAGCAGATTGACTATGGGTATAACAATGGTTAGTAATCAATAGGGCAGGAGGTGTGTCAGTTTCAATGTCAGAATCAAGCAAAGATGCAGCAAGTCTCGCCTTCTTGGGAATGGTAATTTGATAGGTAGTTTGGTAATCAAACAACTTAGGGGCAGATCTCTTTTTGTATCGTAGCGCGAGCTTAATTTCTTCAGTATTTTTATGAGTCAATCTCCTTTGGTAGCGAGAAGACTCTGCAAGAACAAGAAACAACATTATCATGACATTCAAATAGAACATATGTTGAAAGTAGAAGGGCCAAATACAAAGGAAGAGGATTCAGGCCTGGATAACCATCTTTCTGGGGCATTGTTTCGGACTGGATCTTTGTTCTGACAGGGAACTTCCAGTTCCCGTTGACTTCCAAGAAGCCATCGTTATGCTTGTCAGAATTAGGCAAACTAGTGACAAAGTGGGAGTCAACAGAACGAATACGAAGGTAGTAAGTACTATGGTCTTTGTTATGGGAGAGGGTATAGTAGCCTAATATGTCCTAGACATCCAGGTTCAAGCCTAACCGCCTGTTCAGGGTGGAGACGCCGTAAACAGCGCGGAACAGATTCATAGAAACTTGCATTGGGAAAAGTTAAACTTGATGTAGAAAATGACAGAGCAATATGTCCAAGGGGAACCAAACCCCTCCTTTAACAATGGCAGCGACTGGAAATGCAACAGTATTTCTCACACCCATACACTTGGCATCAACCCTAGCCAACGTAAGGGTAACATCATCTGGAATGCCATAGTCGTGACGGAACGGAGCCATCACCTTAGGGGTGTCAACTAAAGCACGAAATTACCCATGACCTAGACCAACAAAGATAAATCCACACTAAGAGAAGGGCAGAGAAATAACACAAATCATCAGAACTAGTGGAGCGAAGGCCAATAATGGCGATAGAGACCGAAAAGCAAAAGAAAAGAAGAGGTTCAGAAGAACTTACAGTGATTTGATGAAGAATGATGAAGAACGAAGGACTTGGATATTGGAATTGAAGGGAGACGGCGGCGTCTAGAACCCCACAGCAATGGCATCAAGCATCTGAGTAAAGCACGGTTGGAACCAAAGGAAGAAGAACGAAAAGGTTTTTGGGATTTCAAAACTTTGGAGTAGATGGAGAGGTTGAAAAGACAGCCCTAGAGTATTTATGACCCTTGATCGGTGTGATGGTACAAAGCACGTCCTTTTGAAAGAAGCGACATGCTACCTCTGCACACCAACACCACACTACCATGTGTCACTATGAAATGACACATGTAGAATGCATGTGTCAGGACTTGAACCGCCACCAAGGCTGAACTACAACGGAACCGAAACAACGCGACAGTTGGGATATTGAGTAGCTCCCTCTAAGGGGAACCTTAGCACGAGCTAGGGGCAAATGAAAGGACAAAATATAAATGGATCGGATCCAAGCCTTGGACCGTTCCAATCTACTAAACCCAAACCCAAATGGGCCAGACAATTATGTGGGCTAGTCTATTAAGCCCATCTCCATAAAGAATGATCTTCCCAAGTCCTCAAGTACTTGGGCCCAACATCTAGTGGAAAGGCCAGTCCAGCCACGATGCTGGGCTGGGCCGAGCTGCTGGACCTAATTCATGGACCGAACTAATGAACCAGACCCATCATCAGAACTGAAGTGGGTCGAGCCTAAACACTGATATCCGAATGGATCAGCCCATCTCTACAAACAAGTCGAGGCATATTAGTACTGAGCTGAGGGAACCTCTCAAGAAAACGTGGAAGCTGTGAACACATGCATGTGCAGGCTGCTACCCCAATTGGTCCCCCGCTCCAAGAATCGCGGAAATAGTTAGCAAAGGGAATGTGATTTGTTATCTGCATGGTTACAATGAGCACATGTATCCATGGTTAACTACCTTGTGGTCTCCAACCTTGAGCAATGTTAAAGGAAGCCTTGAGGCACCAAAGCTTCATGAAACCATCTTGGGCAACAAGTAAACTATTCTGTGTAAGTCTCACTCTCTTCATATTGAAGGTAACTTAACTCCACTTGATTGAACTCAACACAACTTAAACACTCTTTATTTCTCTCTCTTTACACCTAGAGAAAGCCCTCTATCTTCTCTGATCACTCATCCCTATGCTAGAGGGGTTTTTCGGCCAATCCTAGCTGGGCAGCCTTGACAGTGTTCTTTGTTGCAAGTCCCCAGTTCCTAGATAGCCCATTTCAGCTGCAGAGCTCCGATCCACTTTCATATGCACACAACAAATCAATGCCATTTTTTTTTCCTTTTCTTTCTAACATATATACCCATGAAATGCAAGGCTTATAAAATAGGGATTAATAAACAAGGAAATAGTTGGCTTCCAACTTACAATGTCCCGGCAAATCCAGTGCTAAGATGACTCTGATCCTCAGGTAGAAGCCTTACCAATCCAAAATCAGCTATTTTGGGTTGGAAATCATCATCTAGTAGAATATTGCTGGATTTTATATCTCGATGTATAATGCAAACATGGAATTGCTCATGAAGATAGGCAAGACCCCGAGCTATCCCAAATATTATGTCAAACCGTTGTTTCCAGTTCAAGGCACCTTTTCTTTCACCTGTTAAGAATGTGAAACTTTCCCACATGAAGTAGAAACTAATATATAAGAAAAATAAATTCAATGCCTTCTCAATTTTTTATTTTTTATTTTTTTATTATTTTTGTATTTTTTTACCATATAAGAACCTATCAAGGCTTCCATTTGCCATGTACTCATACACAAGTAGTAGATCTGGTCCTCTGTTGCTACACCCTAGAAGTCGGATGAGATTTCGGTGATGAACATTACTAATAATCTTCACTTCACTTTCGAAATCTGCCTTTGCTCTACTCGAGCTTATAGCTAGTTTCTTCACTGCAATTATATTTCCATTTTCAAGAGTGCCCTGTTTAATGACTTAATGTTGAGATTGAGAATATAAACATGCAACATAACATTCAATTTATGAATTAAAAAATTTGGAAAAAAAAGTGAAAATGATGGATTTCATTTTGGGATGCATAATATATGAAATTAATCTTACCTTGTATACATCACCAAAACCTCCTTCTCCTAGTTTATTTTCTTCACTAAAATTTTTTGTTGCAGATTTCAAATCTTTGTATCTGTAAATCGCTGGTCCTTGCAGCTTTGATGCCCCTAATATGTTACCTATTACAGAGGTAATTCACATTTCATATCATATTAGCAAAAGTTCTAAAAGGAAAACAAAATGAAGATAAAGCTTTTAACTCTTAGAAGGGTTTTGGAAGTAAATAATAGAAGACTGAAAAGGAAGTCGCAAACATGGTTTAGAAATTAGGGGAAATTCTATATTACACACCATATGCTCTAATTATAACATTTGTGATATTTAGTTATGACTCATTGTGATTATTTACCTTATGTTGTATTTGATTATGGCGATTTAATTATAATATTTGGGGTAATCAATATCACAAATGTTATAACTTACTCATAGTACACTTCATTTTGAAAGTGTGTACTCTAGAATGATCCATTAGAATTAGAAGCCAGTGTCATACAATTACATTATAGTTCAGTTGTTTTGATGAGAAAAACAATAAATGACTCATCTTAACCAATGCCATAAATTTGGCAAATTGTGTCACTACAACAGTAAGAATTTTATGGACTAAATTTTGTCTTCAAAGGTAAAAATTTTATTACAAAAAATATTTCGAGATCAATTCCTATTGTCTCGAGTATAGTTACTAAAAGGGTCATTTTAAAAAGTCAAAAAAAATGATTTTGACATCAAAATTTTGAAAATGTTGTTAATAAATACAAAATAGTTTAGTCCTCCAAAAAAGGTTTATTTTTTTGGACAAAAATTTTGGTCTAAAAAAAATAGTTTTTCATCACTAAATATCAAATTTCATTGCTAACAATACAATAATTACACTTTCAGCAACAAAAATATTTCTTTCTTAAAAAAGTGATTTTATTCTTAAATTTTTGTTTCTAAAACCTCAATTTGTTGTGGTGATAATTTCAAGTTTGTCCTAACCGAATAGAAAAAAAATGACATTGACAAATTATGTCCGTAAATATCATTAAAATTACGTCGACATGAAAAAATAATTAAAGAAATACGAACTCCAAATTTATTCTCAAAGTTGGTATCAGAGCCAGAAAGCAAGCTTCACGTTTAGCTTTGATAACAGTTGGTATCGGAGTCAAAAAACGTAGCAAGTTTCAAGTTAAGCTCTGATAATAGTTGGTATCAGAGCCTAAAAAACTTGGCAGCACTTCATGGCAGCTCTGTTCATAGTTGCAATCAGAGTCAGAATGTGTGAGCTTCAAAGACAAAAAAATATATGTACTTAGTGGCAGCTTTGATTATAGTTTGGATTTTAGAGCCAAAGATAATTTGTTTGCTTTGTTAAAAATGATATCAACTCTATAATAGTTGGTACCTACTACAAGATTGCTACCGTGAGATTAATGTCAGCTATGACACAATTGGTGAAGTTTAAATGATTTTGTGGGCGCAAATCAAATCAACTTTGGCACAGTTACAATCACAATTGGTGTTACATCTTTGTGGGCATTTTCTAGAGTGGATATGTGTGCTTAATGTTGATATATCTCTTATCCGTGAACCCCGATACCTTTGTTTGAAGGAGTAATGCATTAGAGCTTCAAAGTGGGAAATGTGTTGGCATTGCATCCTAGGCTCTATAACAAGATCAGTTATGTGGTTGCATAGTTCAATGGAAGACATTGCGATTTTCTTTGGGCTGAGTGCTTCTTCTGTTGATTTTAGGGTATTCGTGTTTCTTGATATATTAGAAGAGATTCCTTTGTTAGGCAGCTTAGCTGTACTCATGATGAGCTACTAAGTAGCTGTGTGAACGTTGGTTGTACTTGTGTGAGGATGCCTTTCTACGTTGTGAACTTGGTGTGAGCTTGTTCAACAATAGGGCACTTTGTGGTAACAAGTTGCTACTTAGGTGTTGCATTTGCTTTGCACAATTCAGCAATTGAGTTGTATTGTTGGCTAAGTGGGTTGCTACCACAGTGTGGATGAAGATGGGAGACTTGTATAGTGGGCTTTGCAAACTACTTGTTTTGAAGATGGGAGACTTGTATAGTGGGCTTTGAAAACTACTTGTTTTCATCATGAAGATGGAAAAATGGTTAGTAGTCTAGCTCGTGTTTATGGCACTATCACTGGTTTGTTTTTGGTGGAAGGATGTGTCTACTAAAATAGAGGATGTTAGTTCTGTATGTGTGCTTTGTTTGGTCAGCAATTACATGTAGTTGGGTTGATCCTAATTTAGGGGAGGTCATTTGTAACTTGTGCCTTATTAGTGGTGATGCATCTTGTGAATGTTTAGCTATTGACTCTTGTGGGCATACTTGGAAATTAATCAAAATCTATATCTTCCTTGAGTCTTAACTCTTGTGTCCAAGTGGCACCTTGTGCAGAGTACATGCCGATTGGAGGGAGTTGGGGTGAATATACATGTCACTGTTGTCAGGAGGACAACCATGTAATGGGGTAGTAAAGTCAAGATGACTTCGGTGCCAAGGGGAGCGTGCCTTGTGGGTTAAGCCGATGGGCTTCATTTGTGCTTTGAGGGAACTTACCATGAATGACATTAAGGGACATCATCTTGCTAGTAGGCCTGGAAGATAGATGTCAAGCTGAGAGGGCCTTGTAATTCCATCAAGTGAGGATGATTGGCTTTTGAGCCACACATTTTCTAGAGGTGAATCACACTTCGGTTGGTTGGCATCGTCATCCTTGGAGAGGAGTAGAGATATCGCACCACACATCCTTTTCTTTGGGTGGGGATGCCAAAGTTGGTGTGTGCATGGTTAGTGAGGGCATTGCTTTCTTAAAGGTAGAAGAATGTTGTGCCATGACATGCATTGAATGGTTATAGTCGATGAGAGCATCGCCACCTTTGAGTGAGACAAGGTATCGTGCTACAACTTCCTCGTGCAAAGTGTGTGCAGTTTCCTTTCAAGTGGAGCATTACATAGTTGGTAGGGCAAGGTCGATGGGGACATCGGCTCTGCTAAAGAGGAGACAGATGTCACGCCTCGATAAGTTTTCCTCAAGAGGAGCATTGTTTGGACTAAGCATGAAATTAACTTGGAAAAATCTTTTTTAGGTTGGATCTATGTCTAGGAAGGAGTGTCATTTTGAGTTACTTGCATGATTTGGAGGAAACAATTTGTGAGTTCATCTGCTTAGGAGTGGAGCTTCAGAATGGGAGGTGTTCCTCAGACTGAGAGTAGTCTTAGTTAGACGGAGTGCATCTAAAATGATATGTGTCTGTTTGGCCAAAAGGAGTTTGGGTGTTAGTGTTAGGATGTTAATGCAGGGAATTGTAAGGAATGAAAACTAAACACAAAGAACAACCACAAATTTGAATAAAAGATATATTCTCTCTTGAAATATATTAATTCTCAAAAATAATCTGATTTGCCCTAAGGCTTACAACTCTTATTTATAGTGAGAGGAAATGCCTAATGACAATAGGAAATAAATTAAATGGGCAATGCTTGCTAATCGAGCCTAAATCAAAGAGAATATGAAATTTTCAAAAAAATAGAAAGAATCGAGTTAAACTCAAATCTTGAAAATATAATAAAAACTAAACATGCTGGAAAAAAAACTAGACTTATATAGATTTGTTTAGACCAAGTAATTAAAGAAAGAAATATTTCCTAAAATAGAAAAATCGCACAATTGATGGCCTAATCAATGAAATTTGGCTGAAATCCATTGTACACCATAAATAAGTGATGGTATTGACCGTGACGCCATTTTCCATGTCTCAGCCAAATCTCAAACTATTCTAAGCATATGTCATTTCGCATCTGCTAGTACTTTGTCCTTTGCCTTGTTTGTCCATGAGTTACAGAAATTCTATGGCCAAACACTTTGCATCAGTTGTCGACATGGAGGTCAGACGAGCCGATACAAATGCAATGCAGAGGTCTCTGATGGGCTACATCAACGAGGATGTTGATGGTTGGAATGGAGGTGAATGTCACGAGCTAACAATTTGACTTCATCTCACAACTCTTGCACGTGGCATGACATCCTAACATGACGGGCTGGCCCCAAGTAGTCCAATGCATGTCATATCCTAATGGGTGGGCTTCAAGAAATCCTTTAGTGGCATTTTTGTAAATTCCTATTATTGAAATTTATTAGGAATTATTGGATTATTCAGTAAGACTCCTCAAATATGTGGGGTGTTTCCTTGTCCCAATCTGCAAATGACTTAAGATGCTATTATGAGGGGTCATGATGTACTTCAGCCTGTCTCCCCAACCTATGATGGGTTTCAAATGGACATCCTTTGGGCAACCAAAGAGTGGGCCTGTGACATACTATTAAGAGTTGTCATTAGTCTCCATATGGGTTTGGGAACCCCATGGACAGTGTCATCGAGGAGCATGGGTGTCGACACTGTGCGTCATATCCTAGCGGAAGGTTTAGGCACGCATTTGTTATGTTGCTTGTTATAACATATTGTGGTGTCGTCTTAGATTGAACAAATTGAGGTATCGAGGCACCATTATTAAGGCCTTATGTGCCAACTCTTGAACATGGGCTTGGATTCAGCCGTGAATGTGAGGGTGATCATTTGGATGGCATGAAACATTTCCATCGGAAAAGGCACATTGTGCAAGCTTATGGGAAGACAAAATGCTAATAGTGGGATATGGACATACATTGTCATGTTCATATTACAAGCTAGTGCAACACTTCGGGTGCACAATGACCCTTGGTGGATGGTTTAGCATGTCAATGCATGCATGAGGATTTGTGTTGTGGCTGTACATGTGACCTCACTCATCTGTGGTTATTTGAGACAGGAGCAACAAGAGACCCAATTCAAGAGAGGGAAAGCTAGTCAGCTAGATTGAGGGTTCTATGTTGGTGCATAGTTAGGCAATAGTGTGTTGGGTCAATTATGGACAACACTAACATGGGACGCCTTGATGGACATGGACCTCAGTTGGGCGAATGCCTTTCTCAAGGGCGAGTTTAGTGCCATGAAGCGACATGACCCACGCGGGATGCTGTTATAAATGTGTAGTCCACTTGTGGCATGGAAGCTAGAGCTTCTTTGTAGGAGTTGTTCTTGCTAGACATAGTATTAGGCTTGCATTTGACAAGATGAGTTAAGATTCAATACTCGATAGTCAAGGAGAGATTAAACAAGCTTGAACTTGGTGGAGTTCAAGCGTCTCATGGGAAAAATATGTTTCACTGCGCCTCTAAAAAAGTCATCAAGCTGAAAATAATTTTGGACCAGGATTATTTTGGTACACTTTGCTATTTGTAAATATTGATTTACCTCTTGGAGCTAACTTTGACCTTCTTGATAGTCGATGCCATAATATCATTGCAACTATAAGCAAAAGACATCCTCCACTTCCAACTACTCCTCCAATAATGGCATTCTTCTTGCTAGAGCCTCCTCCTGCACATTACAAAAATTGACTAATTCATTGTGTTTCTCTATCTTCATTTTTTTTTTGAATTTTATTTTATAGAGAGAAGAGGTCTTACCTCCTCCAAGAAAGGGGTTGATATTAGTTGTCTGGTTATCAGCAAAGAAGGCAGTATCCGAGTATCTAAGAAAACAACCGGCATCAACAGCTCTACCATCTGCATTAGGAGGACAAATTTGTATGTTGGCATATGCCACTGTCAAGCAATCTTGGCAACTGCTCTCACTTATTGTTTCTGCACATTGTGACACCGCATACACGGTTGTGCTACTGCTAACCACTACACTCTTTGTCGCTGCAAAAAATCCATTTATCTTTGGCGTTGCAATTTTAAGATTAGTTAACACTCCTTGCACAGCTGTGTAAAAAGCCGTAGCCTGGGACACAGTCCTATTGCCACATACACCGACATTTCCAGGGAGAGTGCCTTGGTCATAGAAGCCGTTGCTTTCATACCTTCACAATGTATATATATAATTAGAACTTGATATTTGCAAAGAAGTTTCCTACAAACACACACACAAAAACAAATAAATATATGCGTAAATTATATCACTAGTTCCTGTATTTTGTTACTTGTGTCATTTTGGTCTATACATCTTTAATCGATTCAATTTTAATCCTTAATTTTAGATTTTGTATTAATTTAATCAAATTGATAAATTTGTTAGCTCTTTTTTATTATTATTATTTTTTATTTTATGAAAAATAATCATTAAGTTGATTGAAGTTAAGTCATTGAATTGCTCAAGTTTACAATTGTCATTAAAAGCATGATATATGATGTTTATGTGTGCATTTGTCATAAACAAAAAATATATAAAAATGCTAACAATTGAATTAAATTGGATCAATTTGAGACAAAATAAAAAATTAAGACTTAAAATCGAACCAATTAAAATTACAAGAATCAAAATGCTATAAGAATTAAAGTATAAGGACTATGACATAATTTTCCCTAAATATATAGTTGACCTAATAGTATGTGATAATTACACTAGTCTCCGTTATATTTTACATTTGCATTGTAGTTGCCTTCCTGCTTTTAGTCTACCGTTGATATATAAGATAGAAGATGATGATGTTATCAAATTTTTAATTAAAATGCCAAGATTATAATTCTTACTCACTTTTCCTTATTCATTCTAGACTAATGGGAATTCCATTCTTGAGCTTGAAATTGCTGAATTCCATCTATATTGGGGAGCCTCCCTGCCTAGGGACTAGTTAAACTTTTTATTAAGGATTAAGGTTATATACGTGTGATGTATTAAGTGCAATTTGGTTTTTATATTTTTATTATTAAAGTTATTAGTCTAGAAAATTCACTTAATTTGGTCTAAAGAGTAGATTTATATATATTATTTTCTTTGAAGAGTTAAATCAAACTAATTATTTTTTTTCATTTTTAATGGTGATCAAATCAAACTTATTAAACAAATCAAGCTGTGTATGCCGTACACATTCATAAACTTAATTAAGAAGGCATATTATAAAATGGACCTTGCTCCTTTCCAGTAATTGGAGAGGAGAGTTTGGCATTGGTAGGGCTTAATTTGAGCCCATGTCGATAATTTAAATTGTTGAATATGTATGATTTGTCAAGTACATTATTTTTAAAAAAAGTTACGTTGATTACATATTGATAATCATCTAATCAGATCATGTTTTCAAAATAATTTCAAATATAATTTTCCAAGTAAATTACTATCGAAATACGATCTGATCAAGTGGTTATCAATATACAATCAACATAATTCGAGCCTATGTCGATAATTCAAATTGTTCGATATGTAGAATTCGTCGAGTACGTTATTTTTAAAAAAAAAATTATGTTGATTGGATATTAATAACCAATTGATCACATCACATTTTCAAAATAATTTCAAATATAATTTTCCAAGTAAATTACGACAAAAATACTGTTTGATCAAGTAGTTATCAATATCAAATTAATATGATTTTGTATAAGAATGATATACTTAACGAATTTTACACATTCAACAATTTAAATTATCGACACGGGTCCAAATTAGAGCCCACCAATACTAAACTCCCCTCTCCAGGTCCATTATACATTTCATCATAGTTGACCTAATGGTTACAATGGGGCTTCTAGAATCACTTGATTTGTCCATATCTATCTATATTCTATATTGGGGGAAATGAGCTTGCTAATGGGAAGAGATGTGACCAAGTTCTTAAACAAAACTTCTTGATTTTTATAATTTAAAATGTAAGGAAAAAAATTCCATTCGTTAGTTAATTAAAATAAAAAAAATAAAATGCTTTAATTATCTAAGATTTTGAATTTCAAAATTCAAACCAATATCCTAAGTCACTCTCACATTTTTTTAAAATAATGTTGATCAAAACAATTCAACTAATAATATTGAATTTCAAAATTCAAAATAATATGATAACTCACCCTTAACCTTTCCACAAATAATTCAGCTTGTTTGGTTTTGGTTTTCAAAAAACACTTTTCAAAAAATTTTACTTTTTATTTTCTGTATTTTATTGTTTTCAATGATTTTTTTAATATTTTAAGCAATTTTTTTAATTTTTAGACACACCTAACATAAATAAACTTAAAAAGTATAATATTTGTGAAAAAAATCTTTAAAAAATTCACTAAATACCAAAAATATAATTTTTTTTTTTGAAAATTTAGTATTTTTTTCATATTTTTGTGTATTTATTAGTTTTTAAAATATTTTTTTCATAAATATTTTACTATTTAAATACATCCAAGTAAGGTGCATATAAAAAAGTATAAAAATTGCTTAAAATTTTAAAAATATTCACTAAAAACAAAAAAAATAAAAAAATAAAAAACTCAATTTTCAAAAAATTAAAACCAAACACACTGAATATTAATCAAAACAATCAAAACAATATAAAACTTAAAATTTTGAAAACCCTATGGCACACCCCATACTTAATATTTTTTCCAAGTTAGCCAACTCTGTCATGTAATAGTGTAAATGTTTCTCTCTCTCTCTCTCTCTCTGCTAATAGTTCAAACCTTTTTCTTTTGAGTTTCTTTTTTTTTTTCAATCGTGATTGGTAGCTTGAGATTTTTGACTCGAAATTGGCTCGAAAAAGTGAGAGAGAAGGAGGAGGAGGAGGAGGGAGAGGCTGGAGGAGGGGTGGAGGAGGAGGGACTGGAGGGGGCCAACATATCAGGGTGGAGGCGGGGGCGGGTGGCGGAGGCGGAGGAGGGGCGGAGGCTGTGAGGTAGGGGCTGCGACGACGATCGGCGGATACAGGGCTGCGACGATCGGGCAGAGGCGATGGCGGAGGGCTGCGACGGCGGACGGAGGGCTACGACGGACGACCTGCCTCCTCTCTCTCTCTCTCTCTCTCTCTCTCTCCCCCTCTCATCTCCCTCTGTTTCAGACCAACATGACGAAGAAGAAGAAGAAGAAGAAAAAAAAAAAAAAAAGCCCAAAACGACATCGTTGTTTTGGGTCAGCTTCATTCGAGCTACGTAATGATATTTTTTTTTTTTTCTATTTGATTTTTTTTGGCTAACTGTTTCCAAATGTAATGGTGCAAACGTTAATATTACTTTTTTAGCTAATAGTTCAAACTTGTTTGAATTTTTTTTTTAAAGATTTTTGTTTTCGTATGACTTTCTTTTTTTAACTGTGTACTTTTTTTTTTACTAAATTAATAATAAATATATAAGTGTTTAACTATTTTTGTTTTAGGAGTTGATTGCAAGCTTCTTCCTTTTTTTTTATTTTTATTTTATTTTATTTATTCATATTGTAGATTTTATTTTTTTGATATATATAAATTAATAATACAATTATAAGTCTTTCACAGGAAAGGAGATTTTACATTATTCATTGTGATTTAGCCATTCTATAAGAAATTAATTACAAATACAAAATAAATATATTAAATTAGACAATTATAATCCAATAACACATATCCAAAAACCTAACAACTATCAAGTACACTAATCCCAATAATGGATACAAAAAATATTCCAAAATGAAAAGAAATTGAACTAAATTGACATAACATAAATAAATTCAATGTCAAAATCGATACAAATAAAATTATACGGATCAAATCTATACAAGAGGCAAATTTAAGGGACCATCAATGTAATTTGTCTTTATTTTTAAATACAAATTTTCTTATATGAGAACATATAATTTTCTTTTCAATATTGTTCACATAGTCTACCTATATAAATAAATTCACAATAGCTAGATTGTTCTTCCATATTGATGTTTGCACTGAACATTAATTAGTCTAAAAAATTATAACTTTTGAAATGTAACAAAAAATATTAATATGGGTGATATTTATGTCAAACATCAATTGGTTTAACTCTTCAAATATATTTGTTAAATATTAATATAATATATAAGGGAAAAGATTGATACACACAATTCTACTCTCCAAACTATGAAAAGATGAGAAATTTGAAAGGTGGAAATGTGATCTGATGTGTGGAAGCCTAACCTGAGGAAGCAGCCATCATAAATGACACGAGCACCGTTGGCGGCGGAGCAGTTGCGAATCTGAGAGACAGCAGCATCGAAACAGGACACGCAGTGGGCCACAGAAAGGTAGTCCCTGCACTGAACCATGGCATAGACAGGGTCCGATGTGCTTGCCTTCTGTGCTGTCGCAAACTTTTTGTTTTGGCTTGATATCTGACTCCTCAGATCTGAGAATGTCGCGTTCAGGTTGCTAAAAAAATTCGAGAGATTTGTTGCGTTGTACTGACTGCAACCTTTGTTCAGAAGATTGATTTCTGGATCTGACATGGCCGACTCTGACATAAATGCAACTACTACCATGACCGCCATCAACCACCACCACCGACACCACCTCATAAACGGTGTTCTCATTGTTGTCATAGCTAACACACACAATAACTAGTTAGAACTCAACAAACAATGTTAATACTACAACAACAAAAAGTTGAAAATAGAAATTATTCAAAGCTCAGGTGAGAATATGAATTGACGCAAGACATGATGAAATTCATAACCGCCTACATATGTATCAACACCATCTCAAGGTCTTGATTTTGAGTCCCAACTTTCCTTGTGATATTATGTATCAACACCATCTCAAGCCTCCCTTTATATAAATAGATAGATAGATTTCACGAGTGGTTGACCAAAATCATCACTAGGAATGACCTAATTAATTGAGTTAAAAATAAAAATAAATAAAAAAACCTTGTAATTCTCAAAGAATAGAAAAGAATTATAGGGAGATGGAAAAGATATGTATCATTAACGTGTGGGAATGTGGGAGTTGGAGGGAAGACCCATTTGTTTGGCAGATTTGGTCCTATATCATGAGATGGTGAGGCTTGCAATGGGCAATGCCTGGGTCTGTGAGTAGCTTATTTCATTGCTGGGCTGGTACTAAACTTCGAAAAAAGGAGAAGATGATCTAGAAAGCCATCCCCTTGGCAGTGCTTTGGTCCATTTGGAAACAGAGAAATGACAGTATTTTATTGACTCACTGCTGAATTTTGAGGTTGTGTGAAACTATCAAAGGATTACAATGAGGATCAAAGCTTCACGCCCCTCCTTGAGCTATTCAGTTAATGACATTATTTACAACCTGCAACAAGTAAAACTATGCATCAAGAGCAAAATCTAGGAGCAGAGATGGAGGGTGTGTGATTGTTGCTGCTGCTGGTTTGGCTGTATTCGAATGGCAGATTGGTGACTCCACTGTTAGCTGCATAGGTGTTTGGTTGCTTGTAAGCCTTTTGGCTGCTTTTTATTTGCTTCTTGTTGGTTTCTCACCAACCTTTTAGGTTGTGCTAGCAAATGATTGGACATTCTTTTCGGTGCCAACTTAGTTGGGATCGCATTGGTTTGCTTGATACTTTTGCACTTCCTTTCCCTTTATTTTTATTTTTTTTATCGTTAAAAGTCAGTTGTTAATTGTTAGATTAGTACCGATGGTGGTTAACCTCCTCACTTTTTATAGAGTACCGAGTGTTTATTCCTTAATTCAACTCCCCCAAAAGAGAGTTAAACCCAAGACCTTCCCTAAGGGACTAAACTCTTAAGAAAGTCATAATGGCCAATTAGGTTAGGCCTAATTCGTTTCCTCCCTTTTATTGATGTAATCTCATATGTAATATATGTTATTTTTCATCACTTCTTTGCTGATAAAAAAATGATGTCTATAACTGCTCTGGCCTTTCGTTCTTTCTTGTCTTCTCTAGAAATTCCTCTAGCATTGAAACACACACATACATACATACATACTTTCCAAATTCCTCAAGCATTGAAACACATACATACATACATACATACATACATACATATCCTAAGCCATCATTCTATGTGTTAGTTTCAAAGTGCATTCATTAAATTCTATTAATAATTCAGCATGCTCATATTGTGGTCTTTGATTATTAAAATAGTAGTAACGGATGCATGATTGGAGCTGACTTGGACGACTCTAATTTACTAAATGGTAGACAAATTTGTCCCATCCATTGGTTTGTGGATAATTATTCAGTAATTTCAGAATATAAACATGTGATATTTCATAGTATTATGATGGTGGAGAAGGGGTGGAGAAGGTGTGTATAGGTGAAGTATTGTGTTGGGTGATAGGAGAATATGACGGGTCATATTAAATGATGATTAATTAGAGAGTACAGACACATGGTACTCTGCGAATATTGAATAATTTTCCATGGTTTGGAGTCCTACGTGCACATGCCACGGTTCCACTTCAGGACTAATAGTAGTAATTACTCCATCGTGAAAAAAACCCAACACAACTTATGTTGTGTTTGGTTGAGTGATTTGCAAAAGAATTTAGAAATGGGAAAATAAAAAATGTGTGAAATTATGTGAAATGTAAATATATTTTATTCACATTTCACTTGCAGGTTTCCTTTTTTTTTTTTTTTTCTTTCTATATTACTTCTCAAATCTTCCAATCAAACACAACGTTAATGTAATAATTGTTGGACAATCTTCACTGTATACCGAATAAATTAAGTTTGTGTACTTAACAACAAACAAAAGAAATAAAGAAAAGGAGAAAGAATGTTTGATTAAAAAATCAAACTAGAAAATAAAGTAAATAAATAAATAACAGATTTTCATTTTGTTACAAAAACAAAATCAAAATCTGATATAAATAAATAATAAACTAGAAAATAAATTAATAATTTACTTGATTAATTTCTTGAACAAATTTTCTGATCAAGTCCAGTGTTTAACACTGTATCCTTAAGACAGATTCGTTCTCTCCACGGTACTTTCAGATTATGGACGTCTATCTCACAGGATAAAATGATCAGCAGCAAACAATAGCAGCACTACAAATTGTTCGCACAACGAACACACTAAGTGTATATACTCTTTCTGATAGAAAATAAATGTAGTTAATGCAGCAAAATATGCAGAGAGCAAAAGCAGAATTATTTGGACGAAATTTTGGAGTCAAGAAACAAATGAGAGACTTGTCTATTTATAGGAGAATTTATGGCTGTTAGGTTTGAATTAAACAGGTGCAAAACCTGTTTGAACATGTATGATACCTGTTCAGTTTGAATAAACAAATACAAATCTGTTGGGTTCAAATTTTGAACAGATAAAACCGAATTAACAGATTTTGAATTTGTCCGGGTGGGAAAAATAAAACCGGAGCCAAATTTGAAATTAATTTTCAAAATTCAAATTCCCAAAAATTAGAATTTAATTTCAGAAAATAAAATTCAAATGTTTTTTGCCCAAAAAGATAGGTATTGAGCTAGAAAAGCCCAACCCACCACACAGCATGCACCCGCGCCCAAGTCTAGCGCAGCCCGCCCAACTAACCGAATGGATGGGCAGTAGCGGCACGCGCTTATGTTTATTTTGGGTCCAATGGGTCTATCCCATTTTGCCCATAACCTCCCTCTCTACAAAACTTGGATGCCTATTGGGGCCTACCCCAAGTTCTAATTCCAAGTTTTATAAACCCACTCAAAGTTTCACACCAAATCAATGTGGGACAATTCATTATTCAAACTATAAGGAATTTTCACCAAAAACTCCATTTCCATGGAGCTTATTCTGGCTTCAATTTTTCATTCACTCGATAATGGTTTTGAACAACCAAATATACTACGTGAATCACAATGCGACATATAACGCGTTACCACTTAGACCGGGGAAAATCGACGCATGGGTCCCAGCTAAAAATTTGATCAAAGTTGAGGAAAAATTCTATTTTTCAAGAATTTCCAAAACCATTTCTATCAATCCCCCAAATGAATGAAATTTGATGACAACAGAAATGCAACAAAATGCAGAATTTGTCGAAAGAGTATAAATCGAAAATATCTTGCATCAGGATAGGCAGCTTTCGGCCTTGAACCTTCCTTAGTGATAACCTATCGGACTTACTAGCTAACCAATGGACGCGATGCCTTGCCTTGTTTAGCCGTTTGTATAAACCAAGACAATAGATTTCACACAAAATATCTTCTGACACATCGTGGTCTCACGGTTGTGTTCATTTTGGCCTTGAACGCTCCTGGTCTTCATGAGTGCTTCTAGAAAATTTAGCCTTTTTATTTCTCATAGAATCAGCCCCAGTTCAACACTCATATAGGTGATTCTTATTGTGAGTATCTCCTATACTCGTCTTGATTTTATGCCTAAATCAAGATATAAGTAATCATTAAAAGCAAAGCTTATCCTTAAACCGCTGTATACAACATATGTTGCAAATATCACTCTTACCATAGGAATGGGTAGGGAATTTTAATCCCTTGGTGATTTCTGGCGAGCCACACATAACTTAGTTGTCCCTTTGAACTTAGTTCTTGGGATCTTCAGTCATATAAGTAGGGTTACCATTATGATGACTCTTATGTAATAGGCTTTAATCTCATCCTCTTCGATGAACTATACACTTTCTCTTTTGTCAAACCTTTTGTTAACAGATCTGCAATATTCTCTTTAGATTTTATATAATCTATTGAGATTATTCCATTTGAGAGCAATTGCCTTACGGTATTATGTGGACGATGAATATGTCGTGACTTAGCATTATACATATGATTTTGTGCCCTACCTATTGTAGATTAACTATCACAATAAATGCAAATAGCTGGTAGAGGTTTTGGCCACATTGAAATATCTTCTAAGAAGTGACGAAGCTATTCTGCTTCTTCTCCTTCTTTGTCTAAAGCAATGAATTCAGATTCCATTGTGGATTGTGCAATGCATGTTTGTTTCGTGGATTTCCAAGAAACAGCAGCGCCTCCCAGAGTAAAGACATATCCACTAGTAGATTTTGAATCTTTAGTATCCAATATCCAATTGGCATCACAATAACCTTCAAGTACTGCTGGATATCGAGTAAAGTTCAAACCATGATCACGGGTAAATCTTATATATTTAAGAACCCGAAAGATCGCTTTCCAATGGTCTTCTCCGGGGTCACTAGTGTACCTAGTCAATTTACTGATAGCATAAGCTATATCAAGACAAGTACAATTCATTAGGTACATTAGGCTTCCAATGATTTAGGAATATTTTAATTAAGACACTGCATCACCTTTATTTTTTTGATAAATAAAGATTGATATCTACAAGTGTTCTAGTTACATTCATATCATCCTTGATAAATTTACCAAGACTTTTCTCAATATAATGAGATTGAGATAATGCATACCCATAAGATATTTTAGTAATTTTCATTCCTAATATAACATCTGCGACCCTCATATCTTTCATATCAAATCTTCTATTCAGCATTTGTTTAAGTTGATTTGATCATGTTTTGACTACTTCCAATGATAAGCATGTCATCCACATAAAGACAAACTATGACATATCCTTGGTCAGTATTTTTAACATAGATGCACTTGTCACATTCATTTATCTTAAACCCATTAGTAAGCATAGCATGATCAAATTTTTCATGCAATTTTTTAGGTGCTTGTTTTAATCCATGAAGAGATTTTACAAGCCGACAAACTTTCTTTTCTTGCCCTAGTACTACAAACCCTTTAGGTTGCTCTACATAGATCTCTTTATTTAGATCACCATTTAAGAAAGTTGTCTTAACATCCATTTGATGTATTTCTAAATTATACAACGCTGCTATGGCAATAAGCATGCGGATGGATGTTATTCTTGTCATAGGAGAATATGTGTCAAAATAATCAAGACCTTTCTTTTGTCTGTAACCTTTTACTACAAGTCTTTCTTCATACTTGCCTATTGAATCATCTGCTTTCATTTTTCTCTTGAATATCCACTTATATCCAAGTGGTTTAGAACCAGGTGGAAGATCTACCAATTCCCAAGTATCATTTTGCAAAGTGGATTCAAATTCATTATTAACAGCCTCTTTCCACAAAGTTACTTCAAGACTTGTCATTGCTTCCTTGAAGTTTTGAGGTTCATTTTCTAACAAGTATGTCAGAAAATTTGGACCAAAAGATTTTGATGTTCTTGCTCTCTTATTTCGTCTTGGTTTATCATCAGTTAAATCCTATTGGTCGAAACCATTACTAGTCTCTTGCGTTTGATTGTCATTAGTCTCTTGACTTTGTGTACAATCATAAGTTCTTTTCTGTGAACTTAATTTATGTCCTTTCTTGTAAGGAAAGAGATGTTCAAAAAACACAGCATTCATTGACTCTATAATAGTGTTCACATTCATATCAGGTATTTCTGATTTATAAGTCAGAAACCGATATACACTACTATTCTGAGCATAACCAATAAACACACAATCCACTATTTTTGGTCCTATCTCAGTCTTTTTAGGAACAGGAACTTCTACCTTTGTCAAACACCCCCACACTTTTAAGTATTTGTAGGAAGGTGGTCAACCTTTCCATAATTCATAAGGAGTGCCGTTGGTTTTCTTGTGGAGTATTCTATTAAGAACATAATTAGCTGACAATATTGCTTTCCCCCACAAGTTCTGTGGTAAGCCTGAACTTAGTAATATGGCATTCATCATTTCTTTAAGGGTTCGATTCTTCCTTTCAGCAATTCCATTTTGTTGTGGAGAATATAATGTTGTAGTTTGGTGAATAATGCCATATTGTGCACAAAATTCATTTAAAGATGCATCATATTCACCACCCCTATCACTTCAAACCATTTTAATGGTTTTTCCAAATTAATTTTCAACTTCAGTTTTGTAGAGTTTAAACATTTCTAAAGCTTCATCTTTACTTCTAAGTAAGTATACATAACAATATCTTGTGCAATCATTGATAAATGTTATGAAATACTTCTTACCTCCTCTAGTTTGAACAAATTTAAGATCATATACATTTGTATGAATTAATTCTAGAGGTTCGGTTTTTCTTTCAACCAATTTAAATGGAGCCTTAGTTAGTTTCACTTCTACACAAATCTCATATTTGTGATTAGGATCAATTTCAAACTTTGATATATAATCCAAACCAATTAATCTACGCAAAACATCAAAATTCACATGTTCTAATCTACCATGCTGTAGACACCCAATTTTTGACCGCTTTTAAGACTTGGGCGTTACTGATGGTTTACTTGGTGGTAAAAGGTGTGTAGGGGAAATGTTCAATTTCTTCGGCAATAAGAGAGTCAAATCCCAAATTCATACCCCTTTTTTGGGCCAAAACAATCTTGATCAAAATATTTTAGATCTTGAAACCCTCTCTTTCAAAACGTTTTGAAAATAAAGTTCCTACGATGTTCCGACGCTCGTATTTCGTTAAATGTTGCACTTTTCGGTAAACCGAGCAAGAACAAAGTGGAAATGAATGAAAGAGAGACGAAATCTTTGAAAAATCTTTCAAAACACTTTACTTAGGGGTTTGGAGTTGAAGAAAAAAGGAGACGAGAGAAGAAAACTAGTTTGGGAGAAGTTTGGCATGAATCCGGGAAGGAGCAAAAAATCTGCGCGGCTTCACCGAAACAGGCATAACTCTTTGCACAAGAGGAATTAAGATATGAGGCCACCACCGTTGGAAAGCTTACTTCTGGGGCTTCATTTTTCACTCAAGAATCTCCTAAAGCCAAGTCTGGGTGGAGGAGATATGGTTGGTTGAAATCCGTTTGGACCGAATTTGCGCGGCTTCACCAAAACAGGCACAACTTTTTGCACAGGAGAAATTTTGATGCAAGGTTTACGGCATTGGAAAGCTAACTTCTGGGGCTTCATCCTAGGGGGTGGCCGACCACCTTGACCCTTTTGACCCGGTCGGCCGACCAGGTAAAGTGGTCGGCCGACCACCTAAACCTTTTGAACTGGTCGGCCAGATTTGTCTCCGTGAGTGTATTCCAGCTGTGCCAGCTATTTGCCATTTGCTGCATCCTCTATTGGCCCTTGATTTGAAGCTTCTAAGAGAAGCTTTAGCCTTTCTTCTCTATAAAATAAGGGCTGATCTTCCATTGCAATGGTTCACCATTTTTGATCAAGAGATATACATGCATCTCTATATATCTCTCTCTTTTGTGCTAAAAGTCCATATTTCTTGCATATTTACACTACATCTCTTAGCCTAACACCTCCAATACCAACCTAAGCTTCTTGGAAGGTCTTGAGAGGTCCTAAGGGGCTGATTTTTGGGACCAAAAACTGCTGGAGGTCTTCTCTACAAGGGTAACATTCTATTTCCCTCTTTTTGGTCATTATCTTGCTTCGTCTATTAGCTATACTTGCAAGCATTTTCGAGGTTTGGTGTTAACTGGAAATATTATTATTTTGAGCTCCTCTTCATGTTTATTTAAGAGCATTTTTCTGTTGGGGGTCATCTACCCCCTTGTATGCTTTATCTCTCCTTTTGGCCCTTATCTTGCTTCATAGCTTAGTCATACTTGCAAGCATTTTTGGACTTCAACCTAAACTGTAAAGTATCTTATTTTGAGCCCCTCTTCAACTTTTTTTAAGGACACTTTGCTGTTTAAAGTCATCTACTTCCTTATTTGTTCAATCTCTCTTTTAGGGCTAATTTTACATCCTATTTTAGCCTTACTTGTGAACATTTTCGAGATTTGTTATAAACTGGAAAAAGTCTTTTTTTGAGGCCCTCTTGATGTTTGATTAAGGGCATTTTTCTATTTGAGGTCATATACTTCCTTGCATGCTTGATTGCCTCTTGTTTTGAGTCTTATACCTAAGCCTTTGTTGCATGCTTTGTTTGGATTTCAGTGGCTATAACACTATTTTGAGAGCCAAAATCAGAGGGGGTGACCCCCCTCTCTCCTTGTTTTGTTTGATGGCCCTTTTGGCCTTCCAAAGGACCTCATAGTTGCATGCTTCTAAGCCTTGTTCCAGGCCTTTTTCAGTGGGTTTTAGGACCCTCATAACTCATTTTCAGAGTTGGTTTGGCTATACTAAGTGTCCTTGATGCATGTGTGGAGTAACCCCTCTTGTGGCCTTTCAAAGGAACCCATCATTTTTGCATATGTTGGCTGCATTTCAGAGGTTATTTGGGCATATTTTAACATGTTTTATTCACTAATTTTGGCTGGTTTGATGAGTTCTCTTGTGTTTCATATACATGCCATGTAAACCATGCTTGCTAGCCAATATTGCATGCTATTTTAGTCCATCATGTTAGCACTTTTTGGCCATGCTTTAAACTAGAAATGTGCATGTTTTGGGACTTCCTTGGCTCTGTCTTTGTGCTTCATATTCAAATAATGCTTGCTTTGCATAGCTATAAGTCAATACATGTGCCTAGTTTTGAGTTTCGGGGTTTATTTCATGCATCGGGTGCCATATTTCCATGTTTTGGGACCATTTAGCATCATGTTTCAGTGCTGGAATTTACATGTTCGTATGCCATCTTTCATCCTTTGCCATGCCTTGTTAGAGTTGCATGTTGTGCCTTAGATTCGGTGCTCGATTTGTGTACATGTGTGCACGCATTTCAGTTGTCTCATTTCTATCATATGGCCGCTAATGTGGGTGTGGCTGAGGTCCACTCATATTGGCGTAAGCCGATATTGCATTGTGCATGCCATCTTAGTCCATAGCGTTATGTATGTTAGGTTGTATGTTAGAGCATTGTGTATGCCATATTACATCGAGCATTGTGTATGCCATTTCATAACATTGCGTATGCTAGGTTGTATGTTAGTCGCATTCATGCATGTCATGCATATTGCATTGTGTTCGGGATAGGAGCTAGCCCAAACACGGGAAACGAGGGACGTTTCGTACTCCAAGTGACGGAACGTGTCTCAATTCTCGATTGCCGACACTCCGGATTAACCATGATGGAGTCTAGGCCTTGTTGTGTTTATATGTGCATTCGTTTCACATCGAGTCGTGCAATTCGACTCCTCGGCCATCATGCATCAAGATGCGTGATTGGTGGCACGAGGATCGAGACAAGCATACATATGTGAAAATACTTTGCCATGTCCCTTTCTTGCTCTCTGCTGCAGCAAATCAGAAACCGACAGTCTTTTGGGGCTTCGCGCAATATTCCGGGCTTAATTGTAAACAGAGGCTAATCGGGGCATCGCAATGGATTTTCACGCAAGGCAACTCAAGCATGCATCATTCATCATTTGGAACAAAGCTGAGGCGGTCCATAGATTTGCGTGCTAGTTTACTGCTTTCCTAGTTAAATTTGTTAATTAATTAAGGTTTTGTACTTATTTGGATTGTATTATTCATTCGGGACTGTATTATTTATTTGGACCCTCTGCGCGAGGGCAATGTTGTAATTAGTGTGCGTGCGTGTGATGTATGTCTTCCAACCCCATGTCTTTCTCTCTTTTATTTACCAGCTTATGATGGTTAGATTAGGGCATGTTTCAATTAGCATACAGTATGATAGCATGTTTGCATTCATTCATCTGTCTTGCATTCACCGGACTCGGCGCATCATACTAACTGCATTGTATTTCAATTTCGAGTTGAATACTTGTTAGTTGTAGCATTTCACATGCCATCTTTAGAATAGCTGAGCCTGCTATAATTGCATTTTTGCATGTGTTGCATTAGGCATCTCTGTATATTTAGGATTATGCATGGATTTCTAACATAGCTTTTGTTTTGGCTTAGAGTACTCGGTAAGTTTTATGCTTTAGCACCTTTGCATGTGTGTGAGTGACTGCCATGATAGCATGCTTATCATGAGGCTATATGCTTATGTGATATATCTGCCTGAATACCTGTGGGTGAAGGTTGAATTATTTGGATTGGAACAAATCATCAACTATGAGTTTTAAGCCCACTAGATAGTGGCAAAACCATGTTTTCTAAGCCCACTCGAGGGTGGCAAAATTTGCATTTTAAGCCTACTTGTGAGTAGCAATCCATCTTTCAAAAACCAAACATGAAGTGTTTTGTTCCAATTCAGGCGATCTAGTCTATACTTGTATGCTGTGCGCATCACATAGTAAATCTAGGCTAATAACTGGAATAAGAACGCATAATGTTTTCAAAACTAGATATCATGGTTAGTAGAGGCCGATCTTTGATCGGTCGAGCGGGGATGCTCATGAAGTGACCTTCCCCAATCGTACCCAAGTTCCCGAGCCGAGGCAACTTTGGTGATGACGGACACGTGGCCTTAGGCAACGAGTCAGGGTTTCCTAAATTTCCCCAAAAATAAAATATTTAGGTGGCGACTCTGTATCTGGAAAAGCAGTCCATGTTTGGCACTTCTTTCAAAAAAATCTGTTTTCAAAAATGATTTGCTGGATTTGGACTCTTTGATGATTCATCAGTCTTGCATTGCACTCTACGAGATTAGATACAGGACCGTGACATTGAGTCCTGAACTGTAGTGAGCCCAATTGAACAGAACGGGACTCATCCTCCCGGGACGTTCGGGGACGTCTACACATGCCATAGATTCGATTCAAGAATATAAAAAAAAGATGTGTTATTCTTATTAATAGCAACTTTTGGCACAACTGTCATTACATTTAATTTGAAGAGACCATCACTCATGTATCTCTTACCAACATACATACCACTATTTGTTAATACAAATTTATCAGACTAGAAAACAAGCCTAAAACCATTTTTACTAAACAAAGAGCCAGAAACTAAATTCTTTCGGATGTCTGGTACATGCAGTACGTTGTTGAGGGTCAATTCCTTCCCTGATGTCATCTTCAAGATCACCTTTCTTTATCCAGCCACAGTAGAAGTAGAAGAATTTTCCATGAAAAGTTGTTCACCATTTGCAGCTTCATTGTAGGTAGTGAACATCTTCTTGTTCGCACAAATGTAATGAGTTGCCCCAGTGTCAACCCACCATTCCTTGGGATTTCCAACCAAATTAGCCTCAGACACCACAGCAGAGAGATTGATGTCATTTACCCCATCAAAGATGTAATCTAATTCTGTCACATTGGCTTGATTTGTGGTCTTCTTGCTTGTACCTCCGCGATCTTTCTTAGGGCGGCGGCAGTCAGAAGCTCGATGTCTAGTCTTGCCACAGTTATAGCATTTTCTTTTGAACTTCTTATTATCATTGTTATCGTCTTGTCTAGGACCATCTCCAATAGACTTCCTCTTTTTGTTATATGGTTTGTGCACTTGTTCAACTACATTAGCCTTAGACTTAATCGGATTTCTACCATTCATCTTTTCAGCCTTTCAATTATTTTCCTTAATTCTTAGTCTTACAATCAATTCATCCATGGTCATCTCCTTGCATTTATGTATTAAATAATTTTTGAAATCTTTCCAAGCCGGTGGTAACTTTTCCACTAAAGTAACGATTTGGAAAGACTCGCTAAGAGACATACCTTCAGAATGAATATCATGCAAAATTATTTGAAAATTTTGAACTTGTGAAATTACCGTTTGGGAGTCTACTAGAATGAAGTCTAGAAATCTACCGACAACAAATTTCTTTATGTTGGCATCCTCTGTCTTGTATTTTTTCTCCAAAGAATCCCACAATTCTTTTGCTATTTTCAGAGGATTGTAAACATTATAAAACATGTTGTCAAGGCCATTGAGGATGTAATTTCTGCACAGGAAATCAAAATGCTTCCAAGCATCTACAGCGACAACAACTTCCCGATCACTTTCATTCTCTCTAAGTACTGGAGCCTTTTCACGAAGCATCCGGGCCAAATTTAGAGTTGTAAGATAGAACAGCATTTTCTGTTGCCATCTCTTAAACTCAGTACCGTTAAATTTTTTCAATTTTTCTCTACGATTTATTAGAACTTGAACATGGTTCTGGATAGGGACCGGAGTTGGTGTAACAATTGGAGTACCACTTTCAGTTGCAATTTCAGTTGCAATAGCCATAATATATGATTACAAAAATCAGAAAAAACTAAAACACAAATTAATTTTCTAGTTACTAAATCTAGAAAATAAATTATAACACAAAATAATTTTATTTTCCTTGTTACTAAAATTAGAAAAATAAAATACCACAATAATTTTCTGTAACACAAATTAATATTCTGCAATTGTTAATGACACCAGTATATTACTACTAGTTGTCAAAGAAAATAACAGTATATTATTATTATTTGTCAAACAGTATATTACTAGTATTTGTATTTTGTAACTAGAATATCACTTTGTAAAAACACAAAAAAATAAATACAATGACGACATCAAAAAATATTCTGTCTTAAGATTGTTGGACAATCTTCACTATATATCGAATAAATTAAGTTTGTTTAACACTGTGTCCTTATACAATAAAGACACCAACAAATTTTCTGATCAAGTCCAGTGTTTAACACTGTGTTCTTAAGACAAATTTGTCATCTCCACGATGCTTTCAAACTATGGACATTTATCTCCCAGGATAAAATGATCAGCAGCAAACAATAGTAGCACTACAAATTGTTTGCACAATGAACACACTAAGTGTATACACTT
This sequence comes from Camellia lanceoleosa, assembly GCA_025200525.1. Lineage (NCBI taxonomy): Eukaryota > Viridiplantae > Streptophyta > Magnoliopsida > Ericales > Theaceae > Camellia > Camellia lanceoleosa. The sequence goes on from CM045758.1 coordinate 127,539,791, forward strand.
TTTCTGACAGAAAATAAATGTAGTTAATGTAGCAAAATATGCAGAGAGCAAAAGCAGAATTATTTGGACGAAATTTTGGAGTCAAGAAATAAATGAGAGACTTGTCTATTTATAGGAGAATTTATGGCTGTTAGGTTTGAATTAAACAAGTGCAAAACCTGTTTGAACATGTATGATACCTGTTCAGTTTGAATAAACAGATACAAATCTGTTGGGTTCAAATTTTGAACAGATAAAACCGAATTAACAGATTTTGAATTTGTCCGGGTGGGGAAAATAAAATCGGAGCCAATTTTAAAATTAATTTTCAAAATTCAAATTCCAAAAAATTAGAATTTAATTTCAGAAAATAAAATTCAAATGTTTTTGGCTCAAAAAGATAGGTATTGGGCCGGACAAGCTCAACCCAACCACACACCCAAGCCCAGCCCAGCCCGGACGGCGGCGGCACGTGCGTGTGTGTATTTTGGGTCCAATGGGTCTAGCCCACTTTGTCCATAACCTCCCTTTCTACAAAACTTAGGTGCCCCTTGGGGCCTACTCTAAGTTCCAACTCCAAGTCTTATAAATCCACTCCAAGTTTCCCACCAAATCAATGTAGGACAAGCCATTATTCAAACCTTAAGGAATTTTCACCAAAAACTCTATTTCTATGGAGCTCACTTTGGCTTTAATTTCTCATTCACCCGATAATAGTTTTGAACCACCAAATATACCACGTGAATCACAATGCGGCATAGAACGCGTTATCACTTAGACCTGCAAAAATCGATACATGGGTCCCACCTAAAAAATAGACCAAAGTTGAGGAAAAATTCTATTTTTCAAGAATTTCCAAAACCATTTCTATTAATAATTAATGAAGCTGGTTGTTCTCCAATTTTTGGTACTTGTTCTTTTTCATTTTTTTTTTTTTTTGATTCGCTCAATCGCAGTGTGAATTGCTCAAGACACACTCAAATTTGGTATGAGAGTTCATAACTGACTCAAAAATAATCGTACAAAAGGAAAAAAAACCACCAACTAGAATCATTGACAACAGTGTTAAAAGGTATGGCAATGATGTCAACAACAAAAGACAAAATCACTTCAAGACATGTTACAAACGTCGTTATCTTTAATATGTTATTTGCTCCCATAAAATAGTGGCGGCAGAAAATTGTCTTCAGGATATAATGAAATCCAACCAAAATTGTTTGTCAATCTGCATTTTGCACTTAACGAAAATTTTCCCAAAATACCTTTGTTGATGCACGAAATAGAACAAGTTTGGAATTATGTTTCTACAAAAAACAGAACCTAGAAAAACAAGATAAAGAATAATAGATTGTCTTATAGAAAACCTTGCGAAAATACAGAGAGTAATTTGAATTTTTTTGGTCATTTCTGAATGTCTAATCGGATCTTTATATAGATCAGAACATGATTGTTCCTAACAGTCACGTCTCTCCTTTGGATTTTGAATAAAATAGCTGTTAATAATAGTCATAAACTGTTAACAATTTGAAACCTAACCGTTTGATCGTATTTTGTAGCATTTTAACCATCTAATCGTGATAAGAAATTTTTTGTCCTCTCTTTCGTATGTGGGACAAGACTTCGTAAGGTAATAAAAGATATAAGAATGAAGGTTCTGAAAAACTAAAAAATCCAAAACAATATTTAAATATTTTAAAAATATTTCAACAAATATTAATCAACTTACATGAAGTTTTTAACAATTTTTTGAAGTTACTTTTCTGCCACTTTCCTTCTTGATAATAATTTAGCATGACAAAGGAAGGAATGGTTTGGGGTGGCCTATTGTGCTCATTACATGACCCATTTTGATAATCTATATATTTTACTTTTAAAAAATCGAGTAAAATATACTTTCAAAAAATTAAAGTAATTGGACATTGGTTTCATCAAATGACATTTGTATTTGAAATTAAATACAAATATAATGTGATGAAAAGACTATCGATATTTAATCAATTTGATTTTTTTATAAATATATTTTACTCAATATACTCTAAAAAGTAAACAATTTGAATTATTGAAATGAGTGTTATGATGAGCTTAATTGACCGTGCAACACTGTTGCACACTATATATAGCAAGTTAAATTGGTTCAAGGTAAATTACACTGTGCACCCTGTACTTTGTACCAAACCTCACTTTATCCCTTACACATGAAATCATGATAGTCAATGCCTTGCACTTTTTGGTCAAATTCTACTTTAGTCCATGTACATTAAATTGTGACAGGCAACCCCCTGTACTTTTGATCAAATCTCACTTTGATCCCTGTATTTTCTATTTACTCAATTGTTTAAATCTTTAACATAATCTAGTTATGTGATAATAATGTGACTACGACATGAGGGTAAGAAAAAGAAAATCATTTATATTTTTAAGTAATACACATTGCATCTCAAAATTTATATCAAAATATGATTGTATTAGGTTAAAACAAAAAATTTATATCAAAATATGATTGTATTAGGTTAAAACAAAATGCAGATTATGAACAATTAAGAAAATAAACTAGGGTTTTGCATAAATTGGAATCACGAAACTCTATTTTTCACGGTAATACAGTCTTCTATCTATTCATCTTTATTTTTCTTTGTTTTTATTTTTAAAATTTTTTTTTTAAATTTCAAAAACTCTACATTCTTCCCTTTTCATCCTAATTTTTACCATACATATATATATATATATATATATATATTGTATTATACAACTCTCATGTGCTTATCACGTAGGGTAAAGTATATTGGTGAAGTATATTGGTGAAAAAATGAATGATTTTTCTCTTTTTTCTCATTTCGTAGTCACATTTTTGTCACATGACTGGATTTTATTAAAAATTTAAAAATGAAATAAAAAAAGAGAGATATTGACACTTGTGTAGATACCAAAGTAGGATTTGAGTAAAAGTGTAAGTGGTTGATTGTCACAATTTCATGTGTAGAGACTAAAGTGGGATTTGACTAGAAGTGTAAGGGTTAACTATAGTGATCTCATATGTAAAGGCTAAAGTGAGATTTGATGTAAAGTGTAGGGGTGCAAAATATAATTTACCCATCGATTCACCTTGTAGTTTGATTGTTGTGGCCTACTATGACTTGCTCCATGACACTAAATATGTTTTTATTTAAAATATATATATAAAAAAGCAGCAATAATGCTAGATATTATAAAAAAAATATCATGAAAAGCTTTCTTAAAAATTCTCAACTCTTGAATTAGTTTGTAGTATTTTATTGTATGTTATACAATCACAGTTGAATTAGTTTTATGAAGGTTTTTATGATATTTATTTTATAATACATAATATTATACTCATAAAAAAGTTAGACAAGAGTAACATATAAATTTTGGAATTATAAAGATAATTTGTATTTTAGGTAAACTCAAGGGAGTGTTGGTAATTTTCCATATCCATGTTAGGTCAATAACAATAACTACTAGAAGAGTGGATTTTCTCTACTACCATACATGTTCTATCTAAAATAATATAATTGTCATTGTGAATAGAGATGCAAGAAAAATTGAAAAAATCAATTAAATCGATTGAATCGGACCGAAAAAGTTATATTTGATTTATTTTTTAAATAAGAATTAGTCTGTATGATTTTTTAATTTCAGTTTTTTTTTTTTTTATATATATATTTTCGGTTTGATGTCGATTTAAGCACCTTGTGTATCAAATTAAACTGAAACTGACCACTTTAATATATATTGCATTTAATATATATATATATATATATAATCTAATAATATATTGATATTAATAAGTATAATAAATTATTAACTTAATTAATTAACTTTATCATCTCTATAACTTAATTAATTAACCTTAGGTGGTGTTTGTTTTGAGCGATTATTTCATGGGATTGGACTATCCGGACTAATAATCTGTTGTTTGATTCAAAGTTTTTGCACCGGACTATTAGTCCCTTCGGACAAATAATCCTAAATCCATTGGACTATTGTGTCCCATTGGGTGGGGGTGGGGGTGGGGAGGGTAGGGGGGGGACACAAATGGAGAGAAAAGAGCGGATATGGGATTATGTAACGGCCCCAAAATGCGTATTACAATTATTTTTCTTAATTATGCGTTAATATGAATTAATTTGAGAATATCTGTCGAAATTGGAGAAATATCTATTGGGGCTATGACTTTGGAACTGAAATTGATGACCTTAATGAGTTTAGAAACTGAAATTGAGCACATGGATAGACTAATGGGAATTTTTAGAGCCATTTGGAAAGTTTAATTGAAAATTAATTCCGTTTGATTCGTTAAGTTATGTTTGGCTCTTATTATTGTATTAAGCATAAAGTTATATAATATAGAAGACTTAAAGCCTATGTTTGGAGCTCAAACTTATCTTTTAAGAGACAAAAATCTGAGAGAGAAAGAGAGAGGGATAGAAACTCTAGAGAGCTTAAGAGAACAAGAGAAGAAAGGATGAAGAGAAAGAGGAAACTCAAGCTTTGGCTTGTATTGTCTAGATTGAGCAAGAATCAGTGTTAGTGGTAAGACTCTAACGCTTAAATCTTGAAGATCATGTGATATAGAGGCGGATTTATGGATTATATAGAAGCTTTGCATGTATAGTGCTAAGTAGATGTTTAATCTTTGCATACATGGCATCAATTGATGAACTAATGTGTAGTAACTAGTTTTTCATGCATAGCTCTTGAGTTTTTCCATGAATTTCCATGAAAGTGGAGATTAGAACCCTCAAATGTATATTGTCAAGTTTTGTTCCTTTTTAAGTACAAATTGAGTTTTGTTTTGCATATATGATTTGTTTATGAAGTTAGACATACTAAAGTTGACATGTTTTAAAGGGTTTTGGGTCTCAATTTGTATAAATTGAAGTTAGATTTGAAAAGGAAGGGTTTCAAGGCAAATACATGATTTTTGGACTGCAATTTTACCCAGACCGCTCGAGCGGCCTGGGTCACCGCTCAAGTGGCCAATCCTCTTTTGGCCAAAATTGCACACTACTTCACCACCGCTCATGCGGCCAAGGCCATCGCACGAGCGGCTAGGTCACCACATGTGCGGCCAAACAGGGTAGCTTTCAGTTTCGTTTTTATTCCATTATTTTGACTGCCGGGCCTTTGTTTGCATAGTTTTCACGTGTATTTCTTATGTATTTGCATACCATGGAATTGAAGAACGAATGGACATGCTTGAATAACGAAAGAAATGAGGTAATGAATGAACTAAACCGAGAAAGAACCGACTTAAGAAATAAGAATCCATGTTAGCCACTTCTCGTTTCTGGATGCTACTGTGAGTAACAACTTATATGTATTTCCTAACTGATATATGCTCTGTTAAACGTTATTTTCTGAAATAAATGAATGATTATCTGTTCTTCTGAAATGTAATGTGGCTTCCTCATGTTCACGTGGCCCTTACCCGGGGGTAACAATACCATGGTTTATGTTCATGTGGCCCTTGCTCGGGGGTAATAATATCGAAGTCTATGTTCATGTGGCCTTTGCTCGGGGGTAATAATACCGAGGTATATGTTCATGTGGCCCTTGCTCGGTGGTAATATACTATAGCTTATATTCACGTGGCTTTCGCCTGGGGGTAACAATACCATGGCTACATGTGCACAGAGACCTTCAACTATACCAATTGGAATCACCGTACTGACATGATTGTTTACAAGTGCTAATACGACTGTCTACAAGTATTGGTTTGACGGTTGACACTTATTGATGAGATATGCTAGAAAGTTTGAGTTACTAGTTTGGAACATCATTCTTTACCCCTTTACCTTGTTGTTATTCACTGGGTTTTAGCTCACTGTTATTATGTATATGTATAGGTAAGCGTTCTTGAGGACAAGCCTAAGAGAGGTCTTTAGCTGAGCCACCGTTTTGAAGCGTACTGGGTTTAGTGCCTCCTGGTTGAGACTAGGCCGTGATGACCATTAGCAAGTGTTGGCCCCGATTTCTTCATGTATGTGTTTTGCATAAGATGTTGTAAGATATGTATATATATGTGGGTAAATTAACGTTTATGTAAGTATATGTTTATTCATATAGATGCACAGTTCATTGGACTATTGGTATTGTTGTATATTACTTTTGCAAGCCCCATTTATTTTTGATCTGTACAGGAAGGCTTTTGGTAATCTCAGATTACTGGTCAGTTACGATGTCGAACTTTTAGGGGCAGGTTCAGGTTGTGACAGATTGAGTGGTGAAATGACCATTTTGACCCTCTACTACTTAATAATGTATTATATTTAGTAAATTTCAATTAAATTTAAATGTCTCAAGTTAAAAATAAAATAATTTTATTTAATTTTTATTGATGTTTTATTTATTTAATTTTCTAAAATAATTTTTAATAGATATTTTATTGATGTTTTATTTTAAAATTTTGTGTATATTTCATTTAATTTCATTATTTAAATTTTCATAGATGTTTCATTTAATTTCATTATTTTTCAAAGTAAATTTATTTAAAATTTTATTTTAAAAAATAACATATATTTTTATTGATATTTTATTTATTTAATTTTTTAAAAACAAATTTATTTAATTTGTGTAAAAAATAAAATAAAATAATTTTTTATTTAATCTAGCTAAAAATAATTAAAATATTAAAGATGTGTTAAATATTGCTATTACTTAGTAAATAACTGAAAAGAGTGAAATTGTCTTTTGAACATTTATCCTTCTCCATAATATCTTAAATAAACATATGATTCATATCATATCCAACCAAATAGTCATTTCTTAACATCTAATCACATGACTAAACAAACATGAGATACAAATTCAGTCCAACTAAATAGTCCAGCGACAATGTATTCTAAAACTAACAACATGATAGATTTCAATTTCCCTTTATCCAATCCGTCCAAATAAATATACCATTATTAAAATAGTAGTGACGGTTGCATGATTGGAGCTGACTTGGCCCACTCTAATTTACGAAATGGTAGACAAATTAGTCCCATCCATTGGTTTGGGGCCCTGCGTGCAGATGCCACGGTTCCACTTCAGTACTAATAGTAGTAATTACTGGGTTGCGGAAATAACCTAACACAACTTACTTGTGTTTTGGTTGAGTGATTTGGAAAAAAATTTAGAAAGATAAAGAAAAAAAACGTGTAAAATTATATAAAATGTAAATATATTTTTTACATTTTATTAAATTTTTTTTTTCATTTTTCAAATTCCTTCTTAAATTTTCTAACTATGTACAACGTTATTGCAATAATTAGGGAAGGTTGTTGCTCTCCAATTTTTAGTACTTGTTCTTTTTGCTTTAATTGATTCACTCGATCGCCGTGTGAATTGCTCAAGACACTCGAATTTGTTATGAGAGTTCATAATTTACTCAAAAATAATTGTACAAAAGGCTAAAAAAGCAAAAACTAGAATAATTGACGATAGTGCTTGTTCTTTTTCCTTTAATTGATTTGCTCAATCTCCGTGTGAATTGCTCAAGACACACTCGAATTTGTTATGAGAGTTCATAATTGACTCAAAAATAATTGTACAAAAGGCTAAAAAAGCACCAACTAGAATCATTGACAATGGTGTTAATAGGCATGGCAATGATGTCAGGAAAAAAAAAAAAAAAATCGCTTCAATGCATGTTACAAATGTCGTTATCCGAAAATCACCTTTAGGATACAACGAAATCCAACCAAAATTGTTTGTCAATCTGGATTTTGCACTTAACGAAAATTATCGCAAAATACCTTCGTTGAAGCGTGAAATAGAACAAGTTTGGAGTTACGTTTTGGTAGAAAACAGAACCTAGAAAAACAAGATAAAGAATAACAGATTGTCTTATAGAAAGCCTTGCGAAAATAGAGAGACAAGAATTTTTTTTGGGTCATTTCTAAATGTCTAACTGGATCTTAGAACATGACTGTTACTAACGGTCACGTCTCTCCTTTTGATTTTGAATAAAATAACTGTTAATAATTGTCATAAACTTTTTACAATTTAAAACCTAACCGTTTGATCGTATTTTGTAGCATTTTAACCATCCGATCATGATAAGAATTTTTTTGTCCTCTCTTTTGTACGTGGGACAAGATTTCGTAAGGTAATAAAAGATATAAGAATGAAAGTTCTGAAAAACTCAAAAATCCAAAAACAATATTTAAATATTTCAACAAATATAAATCAACTTACGTGAAGTTTTTAACAATTTTTTGAAGTTACTTTTCTTCCACTTTCTTTCTTGATAATAATTTAGCATGACAAAGGAAGGAATGGTTTGGGGTGGCCTATTGTGCTCATTACATGACCCATTTCGATAATCTATATATTTTACATTTTAAAAAATCGAGTAAAATATACTTTAAAAAATTAAATTAATCGGAGATTGGTTTCATCAAATGACATTTGTATTTTAAACTAAATACAAATATAATTTGATGAAAAGACTATTGATATCTGATTAATTTAATTTTTTTTGCAAATATATTTTACTCGATTTACTCTAAAAGTAAATGTTTTGAATTATTAAAATGAATCTTGTAATGAGCTCAATTGATCGTGCAACACTATTGCACACTATATACAGCAAGTTAAATTGTTTTGGGGTAAATTACACTGTGCACCCCTACAGTTTGTACCAAATCTCATTTTGGCTCTTATACATGAAATTATAATAGTCAACCCCCTGCACTTTTGGTCAAATTCTACTTTTGTCCCTGTAGATAAAATTGTAACAGTCAACCCTCTATACTTTTGGTCAAATCTTACTGTGATCCCTATACAAGTGTCAATATCCCCTTTCCTGTTACTCAATTGTTTAAATCTTTAACAGAATCTAGTTTGTGATAAAAATGTGACTACGACATGAGGGTAAGAAAGGAAAATCATTTATAATTTTCACTAATACACACTTTATTTCAAAATTTATATCAAAATATGACTGTATTAAGTTAAAACAAAATGCAGATTGTGAACAATTAAGAAGATGATCTAGGGTTTTGCATAATTTGGAATCACGAAACTCTGTTTTTCATGGTAATACAGTCTTCTATCTATTCATTTTTATTTTTATTTGATTTCTTTTCTGTTTATTTATTTATTTATTTTATTTCAAAAACTCTACATTCTTACCTTTTCGTCCTAATTTTTACCATACAAACATATATATATATATATATATATATATATTGTATTATATAACTTTCATGTGCTTATCACGTAGAGCAAAGCATATTGGTGAAAAACATTAATGATTTTTCTCTTTTATCCTCATTTCGTAGCTACATATCTGTCACATGACTGGATTTTATTAAAAATTTAAAAATGAAGTAACAGAAAAGGGACATTGACACTTGTGTAGAGACTAAAGCGGGATTTGAATAAAAGTGTATGGGGTTGACTGTCACGATTTCATGTGCAGAGACCAAAGTGGGATTTGACCAGAAATGTAGGGCGTAACTATCATGATCTCATATGTAAGGGCTAAAGTGAGATTTGATACAAAGTGCAGGGGTGCAAAATATAATTTACCCATCGATTCACCTTGCAGTTTAATTGTTGTGGCCTACTATGACTTGCTCCATGACATTGAATATATTTTTTTTATTTTTTATTTTTTTTAATGAAAGTGAAAAAAAGCAATAATACTAGACATTATAAAAGAAATATCATGAAAAGCTTTCATAAAGATTCTCAACTCTTGAATTAGTTTGTAATGTTTTATTATATGTTATGCAGTCACTGTTGAATTAATTTAATGAAGGATTTCATGATATTTATTTTATAATATGTAATATTACTCATAGAAAAGCTAGACAAAAGTAAAATATAAATTTTGGAATTATAAAGATAATTTGTATTTTAGGTAAACTGAAGAGTGTGTTGGTAATTTTCCATATCGATGTTAGGTCAATAACAATAACTACTACCGGAGTGGATTTTCTCTACTACCATACATGTGCTATCTGAAATAATATAATTGTCATTGTGAATAGAGATGTAAGAAAAATTGAAAAAATTGATTAAATTGATTGAATCAGACCGAGCACGTTATATTTGATTTATTTTTTTTGATAAGAATTAGTTTGTATGATTTTTTAATTTGAGGTTTTTTTTTTTTTTTTTTTAATATATATTTTGGATTCGATATCGGTTTAAGCACCTTGTGTACCAAATTAAACCGAAACCAACCGCTTTAATATATATTACATTTGATATATATATATATATAATCTAATAATATAATGATATTAATACGTATAATAAATTATTAACTTAATTAATTAACTTTATCATGTCTATAACTTAATTAATTAACCTTAAGTGGTGTTTGTTTTGAGAGATTATTTCATGGGATTGGACTATCCGGACTAATAATTCGTTGTTTTGTTCAAAATTTTTGCACCGGACTATTAGTCCTTCCGGAAAAATAATCCTAAATCCATGGGACTATTGTGTCCCATGGGGGGGGGGAGACAAATGGAGGGATAAGGCCGGATATGGGATTAGGTGGTGAAATGACCATTTTGACCCTCTACTATTTAATTATGTATTATATTTAGTAAATTCAATAAAATTTAAATGTCTCAATTTAAAAATAAAATAATTTTATTTAATTTTTATTGATGTTTTATTTATTTAATTTTTTAAAATAAATTTTTTTAGATATTTTATTGATGTTTTATTTTAAAATTTTGTGTATATTTCATTTAATTTCATTATTTAAATTTTAATAGATGTTTTATTTAATTTCATTATTTTTTACAATAAATTTATTTAAAATTTTAATTAAAAAAATAACATATATTTTTATTGATATTTAATTTATTTAATTTTAAAAAAATAAATTTATTTAATTGTGTAAAAAATAAAATAAAATAAATTTTTATTTAATCTAGTTAAAAATATTTAAAATATTAAAGATGTGTTAAATATTGCTATTACTTAGCAAATAATTGAAAAGAGTAAAATAGTTATTTGAATATTTATCATTCTCCATAATATCCCAAACAAACATAGGATTCATATCATATTCAATCAAATTGTCATTTCTTAACATCTAATCAAATGACTAAACAAATATGGGATACAAATTCAGTCCATCGAAATAGTCTAGTGACAATATATTTTAGGATTAACAGTCCAGTAAATTTCAATCCCCCTTATCCAATTTGTTCAGAGCAACACACCATTATTAAAATAGTAGTAACGGTTGCATGATTGGAGCTGACTTGGCCACTTTAATTTACGAAATGGTAGACAAATTCGTCCCATCCATTGGTTTGGGGCCTACGTGCACATGCCACAGTTCCACTTCACTACTAATAGTAGTAATTACTCGGTTGTGGAAATAACCTAACCCAATTTACATTGTGTTTTGGTTGAGGGATTTAAGAAAAAAATTAAAAAAATAAAGAGAAAAAGTGTGTAAAATTATATAAAATGTAAATATATTTTTTACATTTTATTCAGATTTTTTTTTTTTTTTTTTTTTTTTTTTTTTTTTTTTTTTTTTTTCAAATCTGTTCCCAAATTTTCTAACTAAGCACAACATTATTAGAATAATTAGTGAAGGTTGTTGCTCTCCAATTATTAGTACTTGTTCTTTTTCCTTTAATTGATTCGCTCAATCGCCGTGTGAATTGCTCAAGACACTCGAATTTGTTATGAGAGTTCATAATTGACTCAAAAATAATTGTACAAAAGGCTAAAAAAGCACCAACTAGAATAATTGGCAATAGTACGTGCTCTTTTTCCTTTAATTGATTTGCTCAATCGCCGTGTGAATTGCTCAAGACACGCTTGAATTTGTTATGAGAGTTCATAATTGACTCAAAAATAATTGTACAAAAGCTAAACAAGCACCAACTAGAATCATTGACGATAGTGTTAATAGGCATGGCAATGATGTCAAAAAAATAAGAGAAAATCGCTTCAAGACATGTTACAAACGTTGTTATCCTAAAAATATTATTTGCTCCCATAAATAGTGGCGACCGAAAATAGCCTTTAGGATACAACGAAATCCAACCAAAATTGTTTGTCAATCTGCATTTTGCACTTAACAAAAATTATCCCAAAATACCTTCGTTGATGTGTGAAATAGAACAAGTTTGGAATTATGTTTATGTAGAAAACAGAACCTAGAAGAACAAGATAAAGAATAATAGATTGTCTTATAGAAAGCCTTGTGAAAATAGGGAGAGTATAATTTTTTTTGGTCATTTCTAAATGTCTAATTGGATCTTAGAACATTACTGTTTCAAACGGTCACGTCTCTTCTTTTGATTTTAAATAAAATAACTATTAATAATAGTCATAAAGTTTTAACAATTTGAAACCAAATCGTTTGATCATATTCCGTAGCATTTTAACCATCCGATCATGACAAGAATTTTTTTGTCCTCTCTTTCTTATGTGGGACAAGACTTCATAAGCTAATAAAAGATATAAGAAGGAAAGTTCTAGAAAGCTCAAAAATCCAAAATAATATTTAAATATTTTAAAAATATTTCAACAAATATTAATCAACTTACATGAAGTTTTTAACAAATTTTTGAAGTTACTTTTCTTCCACTTTCTTTCTTGATAATAATTTAGCATGACAAAGGAGGGAACAGTTTGGGATGGCTTATGGTGGTCATTACATGACCATAATTTAAATATTTTACTTTTTAAAATATATCAAGTAAAATATACTTTCAAAAAATTAAATTAATCAAAAATTGGTAATCTTTTCATCAAATGACAATTGTATTTAAAACTAAATACAAATATAATTTGATGCCAAGAAATTGTGTAACTATCTACTAATTGTGTAACGTCATTGCTAAATTTTTGTGTAACTAATTGTGTAACTATCTACTAATTACGTTACAAAATACGTAACCACTTCACTAATTGTAATCAAGGAAGTTAATGGTTTGCATTCTTTGACCTATGAAGATTGAGGAAAACCTTGAGATTTTCTTTGAATTTATTGCTTTTAATCTGATTTTTGTTTTTTCACCTTTTGTAAGTTTGATTTGACAAATTTTTATTCTAAGTATGGTTTGAGTTTTTTGAAAATTGAGTTTTTTAGTTTTCGTATTTTTTTGTTTTTAGTAAATATTTTTAAAATTTTAAATATATATTTTTTAACATTTTTAGGGGTGATTATTCAGTACTCCCGGAGTATAGATACGTGGTGCTCTATAAGGTTTTGATTGGTGGACAGACATAAAGGCCCACGATTTATGTTGGAGATGGGGAGACAACATGATGCTAACTAATTGGTGATTGGTTTGGAATATGAACACTTGGTGCTCTGAGAGTATTGAATAATTTCTCCTTTTTTAGATGTACTTTACTTAGATGTATTTAAAAAGTAAAAAATTTGTAAAAAAATATTTTAAAAAATTAATAAATACATAAAAAAAAATGTACTGAATTCTCGTAAATTTTTTTTTTTTTGTATTTTTGGTATTTAGTAAATTTTTAAAAGGTTTCTTTTTATATATTTTTTACTTTTTAGGTATATTTATGTTAGGTATGCTTAAAAAGTAAAAAAAAAAAATTGCTTAAAATATTTAAAAAAATTAGTAAAAACAAAAAAAATACGAAAAATAAAAAAGTATAATTTTCTGAAAAGTATTTTTGAAAAATTGTAACTAAGCAAAGTAGGATTATTGTTATTAGGTTTAAGTATTTGTTATATTCATCTACTCTATAACTGATTTATAACCATTCCTCTGTTTTTTTTTTTTTTGTTATCCAGTTTTGTTAACCTTTTCATTTTTTAAATTTTGGAGAAGTTAGAAAATGAGTATTGACAGCTTGGCCATATTGTAGACAATTTGAATTTGGAGAATAGAAGTCCTTTAGCTAAAGTAATTGATAGAAAACACAACTTTGGTGCCTTGGCTTGGCATACTTGCTGGATGGTTGGTTTGAATGAGGTCAAATTGTGTTGGATTTCCTTTAGGCACGTATAATTCGTTTATAATTATTTTTTTATTCATATTGATAGAATTTTGCCTGCTAGGGGAAGGAAGGAAAGTACGGTTTGCTTCCAGGTCAAATTTTGGGTGGGCTGCCAGGTTTCGTCTATGCTATGATTGAACAGGATTGAACCTTTTTTGGTTCAACCGAAGTGAAGGAGTTCCAGAGCCCGAGGGAATACTTGTAATAGAGTATTCCTTTGTAAATTACCACATAATTTGTATGATTGTATTAGTAGAATTTGGATACATAGAGCAGTGACATTGGCCGATGTGCTTGAGTTATCTGTAGAATATTTTGAAAGCATATTTGTCAAATTTTTACTTAGCACTATTTGAAATAGATGTATAAATTAGTGTGTAGGAGAAGTGCACTTTTTGGATGTTCTAAATAAGTGCATTTTTTTATTTTTTTTCACTAAAAAGTTGAAGAAAAAAATATGATTGTTTGGATTAACTTTTTGACTTTTTACGAAAAAATGTATATTAAAAAATTGTATAAATTAATGTGCAGAAGAAGATAAGGACAGTAGGCAGTACGGCCATACCGTCTCGGTAGACTGAATTGATGATAAGAAATGGTTGCCTACTTTTCGGACATTGCATTGGACGGTGATGTTCGGCCCGTGGGGGCCATCACGGGTCTTGTTTTGATAATTTGAATCGTTCAATGTGTAGAACTCGTCGAGTATTATATACCTGTAAAAAATCACATTAATCGGATACCGATAGCTATCTGATCGGATTAGTTTTTTTTCAAATAACACCATCCATTTTTTTTTATACAAAATTGATTTGATCATATAGTTAGCGATATCAGATCAACGTGATTTTTTTTACGGACATATAGTACTCAACGACTTCTACATATTGAACGGTTCAGATTATCAAAACAGGACCCGTGATGGGCCCTTACGGGCTGAACAACACTGTGTGAAACATGTACCCTGCCTGTGCAATTTTTTCAAAAAACTCAGCATCAGCTTGTGGGACGTCAGACTAAGTTGTAATAAATTGTATGTAAAATTATTTTTTATTTTTTATTTTTGGTGAATAGTGATAATTTTTTAACTTTTTTAGTAACTTTTTGACTTTTTAAGTATCCCAAACCAGAGGCATGAGTTATCCCTAGTTTTATTATAAGACTCTATTTATGAATATTTTTATTTGTAATTGTTACTAAAAAAATTATAATTTTACCATAATTTTCCCTCAAAATAATTTTCTCCAAAAATTTGTAACAAACACCCAAAGGTTTAGTAGAAAATTTTGGTCATGATTTGATTTTGTGGATGGTTCTTTGGCTCTTGTTTATTCTGCTCTTCCATTGCTAGTTTTGCTTGTGTTAGGGTTTCTTTTCTCTTGGTATGATGTAAATGGCATATCTGTTTCAGGCTTGATTTAACATATTTTGCATGATGCAGAAGAGAAGGGCTTTGATTTAGCATATTTTAAGTGGTTTTCTGTGCATTTACTTTATCTTAGCTTATCTCTGCAATTTTTCTCTTGGTTATAAAATAATAAATTCTTTCAATGTCAATGGGCTTAATGTCTCTTCGTTTTAGATTATGGATTTGTTGTTTTTATCATATAGTTGATTAGGACTATGATCTGTATAGTTGTTCATTGCTGCTACGATTTGTCTATCTCTTGGTTTTTTTGTTTGAGCCTCATTATATATATCTTGTTTCTTGGTACTCTTCCAATTCGGTGAAAAAAAAAGGATATCAAGGATTTAGTATTTTTTATATTAGCTTACTTTGTATCTTATTTTATTAATTTCCTGAATTGATTTTGAAGCTTTGAAGGGGTAAGTTGGAGTAATAGAAACTACTTGTTCACTTTATGCAACGTTCATTTTATGACGGCTATTATGCTTTTGAAGTATACTGGGGTGCTTGGCAAAGGCTTTTCCTAGTTTTTTGGGTTAAAATTTATAAAATGATAAAATAAGTTAAAATAATTAATAAAATAAAATGTCACATCAAATCCATAATCATTTCATTTTTTCTCTCACAAATATCACATTCAACTACAAAAAAAATCCAACTATCTTTCTAAACACAAAAATTTTAACCTACTAAAATAGTCAAAAACCAAAATAGCCTGCTAAAATAGTAACTTCTCAAACACCCACATTATGTTAAGTCATATTGATTTGATTAAGGAGTAAGCTTTTTCTTGCATTAGAAATACATATTTATTATGGCTTTTTTTTTTGGTCCATTCTTAGTTGTGTGAATTTTTAGGAACTAGAGTTATCAATCTCATGGACATTGCTATGTTTGACGAAATCTCATAAAGGGGGTGGTGAACTCTCATTGGTTTTGATTATACAAGTAGTCAAATACATGATAGTTTATGTGCATGTTAGATCAACATTATACTGCTCTGCTTTTGTGAAATTCTATTATATGACAATGGTGGAAAAGGGATAAAAGTATTACTGGCGAGAATAAAATTAGTATGGCTCTGAAAATCAATATCAATGTATTTGAAACTTGAGAAATATTTTAAATGATCGATAATGACATAATTTTGGTTGAGAGTAGACTCGGAGCAAGTTTGGGGTTATTGTTGCCCCTAAGTGCAGCAACAACTGCTATGCCACAAATCAATTTGCTTTCTTCTTCTTTTTTTTTTTTTTTTGTTGTTGCTATTTTCTTATTTGGTTAGTTAGACACATTTTCAAGGACAAAAGATCTATGTAGTGTTTGGAGAACAATAAACAAATTGATTTGTTTTCATCCAATCAGAATATAACTAAATGCAAATATTTTATTGTAACATTGTTTGTGCATTTTGTGAAATGAATTTGATTTGACTACACAGTAAGTTTTTTCCTTGGCAATATGAATGCGGTCGACAAGAAAATCAAGTCGTGTGCTTTGTCCAAATGAATTAACTGATGGACTCAACATTCTTAACCATCTCAATGAATGATTGATGTATGTCTGCCTCTGTGGTGGGGTACAAGAGGTAGGGGTGTAAATTTGGCTTGACTCGGCCCATGTTCGGCCTCGCAGGCTCCAGTCAAAATTCAGGCTAGGCTGGGCAACGGGCTAAAAAATTAGGCCCATGCCCTAACCCAGGCCAACGGGTATTCAGGTCTCGGGCTTGGGCGGGCCTGCCCATTTTTTTTTTTTGTTTTGTTAAATTTTTTCTATCAAAATTTTATTATTTTCCATTAAAAAAGAAACTGGGCCTCGGTGCAGGCCTTTGAGTGGGCCTAAAGCGGGCCGATGGGTTGGGCCAGGCGGGTTGGGCCTCAAAATGATAGCCCAGGCCCAGGGGCTTAGACTAGGCTCTGGCTCGGGCCTAAATCGACCTAAATGGGTTGGGCCCACCCCAGGCTTCGGGTTGCCCACGGGTTGCGGGCCATTTTTGCACTCCTAACAAGAGGGCTCCTATGATATACAAGACAAATTTCCGTTTAAATTCGGTTCCAGCATCTTTTGTTTCAATCAAATAAGATTTTAGAGATGTCAATGGAACAAATTTATTCTTCACTGCAAGTTCATCACATAGGTATGTAATTTCATCTGCAGACCCTGTTAACTTGACAACTAGACCATTGGAAGGTAATCCCATCAACTCATGAACATCTTTTACTATGATAAGCATTCGAAGACCGTGGACATTCAATGAACAAGTTGAAGGATCAAAGTTCTGAATTAACCAATGGCATAAGTCATAATTTATGTGTGTGCACAAAAGGCTTAGGATGCCATGAAACCCCATATCAACCATTGCTTGTTGTTGTGCTTTGTCCAGCCTTCTAATAATCTTACAGATCGATGTAAGCTCAATCCGGGTTTGAATTTTTACTTTTGGAGGCTTTTGTTGGACCACAATTTTCAATTGGACAAATTGTTCAAATTGCAGCCTTCCCTTTTGTATGTACTTATTTTTTTTCGTCTTTGGGAAGTTGATTCCATTTGTGTCCAATATCCTACATTGCATGCATAAAATCATATGAACAATTACATACAAGCTTACAAGTACAAGAGGAATATTACACACAACAAGAATACGTTGCACTCATCTTCACGTCTATTTTCATTTGTTATTTTTTTTTTTTTTCAACTCCTTTGATTGGTCTTTGCTATAAACATATTAAAATGAATATAAGAATTCGTATAATGTAAAATATACAACTACATACAAATAGATATTAACAGAATACCAAAATAAAATGAATTGAGAGATCAGGTTGGTGTATGTATTTCATCAGGTCTCGGTCCTGCTTCTTGGAAATTTCTTTGGTTCTAATTTGTTCCATTCCTTTTTACAAAGAGCAAGAGGTTTAAAAAT
Organism: Camellia lanceoleosa; assembly: GCA_025200525.1. Lineage (NCBI taxonomy): Eukaryota > Viridiplantae > Streptophyta > Magnoliopsida > Ericales > Theaceae > Camellia > Camellia lanceoleosa. The sequence continues at coordinate 127,558,072 of CM045758.1, forward strand.
AATTTCACCATGCAATCACTCGAGACACAAATTTACATGTGCAATAGAATAACTATATCTATTATAAACAAAATGAAGTACTAATACTAACATTTTACCTGCATATGTTATGCCTCTTGAGGACTTCTATCTACCAAATTCAAATTGGCTGCAAGGAGGTTAAAAGCAATGTTAGAACTTTGTTTATGGATATCCAGTGTCAATACACATTTTTAAATTACCAAAAAATATGAAAAAAATGAAGGTTTAAACAATAAAATTAGGATAAAAAATACAACTTCAAGAGTTGAAATCACATGTTGTACTTCAATTCGTGTTCATGAATAGAAGTCACATGTCGTACCTCAATTCAATCTTGAAATTTGTTTCAATGTTTCCATACTCGTTCATATTATTTATAAATTTTAATTGAAGGCTTACCCCAAAATTATCTGTTCTCACCTAATTATATGCTAATTTTCAAAACAAAGTTAACACACACATTTAAGACCAAGATAAAAACTTTCTTCTATGTTTTTTTTTAGAGTAAACTTTCTTCTATGTCAATTAGCCATTCAATCAAATCTAATTTCTTAAAACAAAGAAAATATATAAATCTTTGCAAACAAAATTAAGTTTCTTTCTAACTAATCCACCAGGCTTCAATCAGAATTCCTTGTAAAGAACGACAAGAAAAATAAATTTCTAATATCTTTGATTAAGGGAAAAAAAACAAATATAACGATTTCGGTTTAGATCCGACCCGTTTATTGTTTTGGATCCGGGATTCCTTGTATTATTTGGTTACTCATATCCTGATTCATCTTATTCTTGATTGAGCTTGGTTGTTTGGATGTATTTATTTCGTTTGGATCAAGTCGAGGAGTTTGTTTTTCAATAGAACTGTTGCCCAGATTTTGATCTGTTCGCTTGAATGGTCCTTTGGTCACTTGAGCAGTCTTTGAGAACTTCCAGTACATTTGTAGGTCTGTAAATATACTGGGAGGGTGTTTTTTTCTGCTCGAGTGGTGTTTCTTGCACTCGAGCGGTCTTGGCTTGAGCGATCCTTCTTGCGCTCGAGTGGTCTTTTAGAACTCTCAGTACTTTTGCAGGCCTGCAAAGTACTAGGAGGGCGGTGTTCTTCATTCGAGCGGTCACTTTGTTCGCTAAAGCGGTCCCATTTATTGTGTCTAGTTGCTCAAGCGATGTTTTGGTCGCTCGAGCGGTCTGCGTGTATTTCAGTTCGTAAAAGTCACTTTTTGAGTCACTTTTTCATATCTCTCTCTCTTTAAACATTTCAAAACCCTAAATCTAGACCTTCTCTCTCTAAAACTCATCTTCAGCCTCCAAATACTCTCAATCTATTAGTTTTTACACTCTAGTCCCTTTGATAAAAAGGTAGAACTTACCTAGAGCTTCATTTTAATCGGAACAAAGTTGGTTTTTGGTTTCGTCGAGGTTTCTACACTCTCTCTCTTGTCTTCTAGCTTTGAGGTACGGATTTCTTCACACTTTTGTATGGTTTTTAACTTGGTTATTTGCTTTTCTAAACAATATTGTGATTTGGGGACTTTTGGATAAACCTAGGGTTTTGACTTTGAAATCAAAATAGGGGTTTTCAAAATGGTCTCTTGGAAATGATTGTGGGTTTGTAAATATGGTTGAGTTGTGATAAAATGGTGGATTTTCATCATTGGAATTGATTTATAAAGAAAATGGGATTTTGCCCTAAAATGCAAATATTTGATTTTATAAAGAGGAAATGGAAATGATGTTGGGTTTTATGGAATTGGAATGATGATGATGATGATGGTGGTGGTGGAGTTGGATATGCATTATCATTCCTATTTTGAAATTTTGGAAAGTTTATCTTTATTGAAAATTATATATCTATTTAGAGATATCTGTTTTGGGCTATCGGTGGAGGATTGTTATGATTGTTGTAGAAATTGCATAAAAATTAGGAGAATTGAAACTAATTTCTCATCCATTTGCATTGAGCAGTGTTGCATACTTGACATATTGAAAATGTTTATTGTTTTGAGAAAAATGGGTAAATACTGTAGTGAATTTGGGTAGCGGTGGAGTTGTGGTGTTATTGTTGGCTTGTGTGTCCTTGGTGAAAGTCCAGAAACCCGTGCGGTTAGGTGCTGAGCCTTTCAGTTAGTACTGATAAAAATGACAATTTGTAGTGCTTGTATAGCTTATTTGTAGACACGTACCTAGAGATTCCCAGTGTTATATCCACTGCCTTGTTTTCTATTGTAAAGAAAATGATTTTATGAATTGTGATATAATCTGGCATTGCATGGTTTTTGGAAAGAGATGTAAAACGTTTTAACACGAGCATTGCATATGTATTCACCTTATAACTTTGTTAAGACTCATACATTGTGTTAGAGTATCTCTACTGGGCTTTGGCTTACCCTATGTGGAAAATCATTTTCAGGTGCTGATGATATGCCTCTGCTAAGGGCATAGCTTGGGAGGACATGGAGCTAAAAGCTCCTTTTTATTGTTGTAATTATTTGTGTACAAGCATAGGGCTTAAACTGCATTGAGTTAAAACTCACTTTTGTTGTAACCAAGCATTGTCTTAGAAAGTTGTAGCCATTAGGGCATTAATTTATTAGTTCTGACTTTTATTTCATATCTTTTGCCTATGACACATGTTATACATTTAGGATTAGGGCTTATGATGTATAGTTGCATGTGCCATCTTTTGTAAAATTGAATCATATGAATGTAAAGCTATCATATTCAGATATGTATTGTTAATGGATAATTATCTTGAGATGGTATTATTATTATTTATTTCGGGGTGTTGCAACTTGGTATTAGAGCTATCGGGTTTGAATACTTTGAGATCATGGGATGTGGTTTTTATCACAATGGGTTATCTCGCTGGTTTGTGTTAAAAGTAAACCTGGTATGCTATGTGATAACATGCTTATGTAACTAGATGGGTATGAGATTTAATGTCTAAGATATTAATTGGGTCTACGAGTTTCTAGAAGTCCAATTAGAAGAGCACTTAATCACTGCCATTTCTAAGTGGAACTCTAGCAACGTTGTAGGACGATCATTATCTAGAAAGGAAATTCGTATGTGTTTGTGATTACGTGCTTATGTGGAGTGAATTAATTGTTATCCATCGCATTAGGACGCGAGTGAATTAGCTTTGACACATTTGTAAATGTGCTAATCTCTTGTATTACCTTTATTAGGATGTCAGGATGTGGATGTGGTGGGGGTAGGCATCGCAGGCCTAAACGGAAGGAGGTGCTGTTACCGGATGATATTTCGACACAGGAGGAAGGGGTTGGTCAGGCTAATGTAACCGAACCAGTGGGTTAGCAGGCCATGGGTGCTTTAGCTCATGAAATGGACAGAGTTTTATGGGAATCCATAGACATTCTCAGAGCTGAGAATCACGTCCAGGCCCATGTTGCTGAGACAGGGCCATTTTTTTTCTGAAGAGGGAGTTCTTCAGGTCTAAACTGGATGAGTTTTTAGGGGATTTGAAGGAGCTACTGAAGGCGGATGAGTGGTTGGAACATATGGTGAAGACGTTTGAGATGTTTGGCATCAAGGATGATGGATTGAGGGTGACCTTGGCATCCTTCTAACTGAAGGGAGATGTCGGTCAGTGGTGGAAGTATGCGCATGGGCGCATTGGGTGACTTGGGAGGGCTTTGTCAATGCCTTCCAGGACCAGTTCTTACCTCTCACTGCTAGGAAGAAGTTGAGGGAGCAGTTTTTGAAGCTCAAGTAGCTTAATACACCAGTAGCTGAGTTTAAGGCAGCTTTTACTAGCCTCTTTAGGTTTGCACCAGAACTTGTGGCGATGGAGGAACGTCGTTGCATTGAGTTGGAGAAGAGGTTAAGGGTCAGCTTTCTTTTCAAAGTGGCTGGGTCCATGATTAGGGACTACGGACGCCTTGTGAAGGCAGCGGCTCATCTTGAGACCGTGGTTTAGTTAGAGGAGGAGTGGATAAAGGTCTCAAAGTAGAAGAGTTAGGAGGTTCAGAGGGAGACTCAGGATAGTAAAAGGCAGAGGGGTTCCATGTTACAGTAGTCCCAGGGAGCATAGTCTAGATCTACTTTTCCTATATTGAGTTCTGGGTTAAGGAGAGGTGGTCAGGATGGGATCACTTGCTTTAAGTGTGGTCAGTTGGGCCACAAGTCTTTAGTTTGCCCGCAGAGAGGAGGAAGACAACAATTTGCACTGTCTGTGGCTCGTCTTCAGAGCTAGAGTTAGGAGAGAGGGCAACCGCTTACCTATTGTCAGTGTGGGCAGTTAGGGCATGTGAGGAGGTCTTGCTCTTAGTCCGGTGGCACATTTGGTGCATCCGGTTTGAGGCATACATAGAGCCATCAACCTAAACCGTCAACACAGGCCTTGAGGGCCAATTAGGGAGCCTCTTCGGCTAAATCAGTGTTTCAAACTTATGCTCTGAGGATGAGCATGTAGAGCAGAGACCTATAGGGCGCGTGTATGCTGTTACCATGCCAGAATTGTTGCCTGCACCTTCCATAATGAGAGGTAGCTTCTTGTTGTGTAATTTTATTGCCAATGTGTTGGCTGATACTGGTGCATTACGTTCTTTCATTTCATTTGCATTTGCATCAACCTTGGGGTTAGAAGTGGATCAGTTAGCATCTCCACTCAGGGCAGAGTTACCTGTTGGTGGTGAGGTTGTGTTGGACCAAGGGTGTCGGGGTTGTAAGATAGAGGTTGCCGGTCACCGACTTCTTTTTATTTTTGTGTTGATTGATATGTTGAGTTTTGACATCATTTTGGGCATGGATTGGTTGTCAACCTATCAGGCCATTATGGACTATTACTGTCAGAGAGTTACAATGTGTACCTCGAGTGGTGATTGTTTTTATTTCGTGGGCGACCGAGTTAATGGAGCGTCGTTGCCAGTGTATGATCCACGTGGTCAGGGCAAGCTTAGTCTTCTTCTTGCTATATTCTTGGGTGTTGAGAGTGATGTGGTCCGAGTAGAGTTACCGAGGGTAGTTTGTGAATACTCAGATGTTTTTCTTGAGAACCTTACTAGTTTACTACCTCACCGTGAGATTAAGTTCTCTATTGATTTAGTGTTTGGCACGGCACTAATTTCCATGGCACCGTATATATTTGCACTCCCTGAGTTGAGTGAGTTGAAGATTTAACTCCAAGAATTGTTAGATAAGGATCTATCCTAGTCCTTCGTCTTGGAGAGCACCGGCTCTCTTTGCCAAGAAGAAGGATGGCACATTGCGACTTTGTATTAATTATCGGAAGTTAAACAGGGTAAGTGTTAAGAACAAGTACCCATTACCTCGTATAAATGACTCGTTTGACCAGTTCAAGGGGTCTTGTTACTTTTCTAAGATAGACTTGAGATCGGGTTATCACCAGTTGAGAGTGAAGGAAGAGGATATCCAGAAGACGACATTCCGTACGCAGTATGTCCATTATGAGTTCTTAGTGATGCCTTTTGGGCTAACCAATGCACCAACCTTGTTTATGGATTTGATGAATCGAATCTTCCGTGAGTTCTTAGATAGTTTTGTGGTTGTCTTTGTTGATGACATCTTGATTTACTCACTCTCTAAGAAGGAACACGAGGAACAATTGCAGATTGTACTTCAATTGCTAGAGCCCACAAATTGTATGCTATGTTCGCAAGGTGTGAGTTCTTGTTAAAAGATGTGAAATTCTTAGGCCATGTGCTATCCGGGGAAGGGGTGACTGTAGACTCTTGTAAGATAGAGGCAGTGCAGGATTGAGAACAACCTAAGAATGCCTTTGATATTCGGAGTTTCTTGGGGTTAGTCGGGTATTACCGTTGATTTATGAAAGATTTTTCTAGGTTGGCCTCACTTTTGACTAGACTGATGAGGAAGGGAATCAAATTTATGTGGAGTGAGACGTGTGAGAAGTCATTTCAAGAGCTTAAGGTTAGACTTACCACTACTACAGTGTTAATTATTTTGGAGAGGGGTTTGTGCTATTCAGTGTACTGTAATACGTCTCAGGAAGATTTGGGTTGTGTCTTGATACAAGAAGGGAATGTAGTAGCTTATGGCTCACGTCAGTTGAAAACACACGAGAGAAACTATCCTACCCACAACTTAGAACTAGCAACAGTGATTTTTTCATTGAAAATATGGAGACATTATTTTTATGGTGAGAGATTTAAGGTCTTTTCCGATTGCAAAAGTCTGAAGTATCTGTTTTCACAAAAAGATTAGAATTTGAGGCAGAGAATGTGGATGAAATATATGGAGGATTATGACTTTGAGTTGCACTATCATCAGGGGAAGGCCAATATAGTGGTTGATGCCTTTAGTAGGAAGTCCATTAGCAGTGTAGCTAGTATTACCATCCGGGAATGGGAGATGTTGTGTGCTATTGGCGAGTTTGACTTGTATCTTGGCGAGTTCATTAAGTCGGCAGCCTTGTTTACTATGATTACACAACATATGCTTGTGAGCCAAGTTATAAAAGCACAACTTGGTGATCATAAAGCAGAAACCATCCAGGAGAAGATATCTAGTGGGAATGTAGAGAAAGTTTTGAACGTGTATTCAGACTCGAGTATTAGATATCTTGACTATCTTTTTGTGTCGGAGTCTTATAGAGAGGAGGTACTCCAAGAGTGCTACCACTCGTGACTTGCGGTATATCTGGAAGGCACAAAGATGTATCACGACCTTAGTTGCCAATTTTGGTGGAGGGGAATGAAGAGAGATGTAGCCTTGTTTGTTTCGACGTGCCTTACTTGTCAACAAGTGAAGGCCGAGCATTAGAGGCCAGCGGGTTTGTTGCAACCCTTGCCTATAGCTGAGTGGAAGTGGAAGCATGTCACGATGGATTTTGTTATAGGTCGTCAGAAGACTCAACAGGGTAATCATGCTGTATGGGTGATAGTTGATCAGTTAACCAAGTTAGCACACTTTATACCTATGCGCATGAGTAACTCGGTAGATTACCTTGCCGACCTTTATGTTAAGGACATAGTCCGACTTCACGAGGTCTTTGTGACTATCATTTTGGATAGAGATCCGCGTTTTATGACTCGATTGTTGCAGAGCCTACAAAATGCCTTAGGCACTAGATTGACATTTAGTACCGCCTATCATCCTTAGACTGATGGGCAGTCAGAGCATACCATTTAGATCCTAGAGGATATGTTTCGGGGTTGTGTTCTTGACTTTAAGCGTTGTGGAAGAGGCACTTACCTTTAGTACAGTTTGCCTACAACAATAGCTTTCAGGTGAGTATTGGCATAACACCTTTTAAGGCCTCGTATGGCCGGCCGTGTATATCTCCAGTGTGTTGGGCCGAGGTGGGTGACGCACCTATGTTAGGTCCTGAGTTAGTTCAAAAAACAACAGAAAAAGTTGCACTCATCCGTAAGAGGTTGGTTCCAGCTCAGAGTCATTAGAAGAGTTATGCTGACCGTAGGAGAAGACCGTTATCATTTGAGGTAAGAGATCACGTCTTCTTGAAAATATCACCGAGACGGGATTTAATAAGGTTTGGGAAGAGCGGGAAGTTGTCTCCTAGATTTATTGGACCTTTTGAGATCCTAGAGTGCATTGGGGAGATAGCTTATCGGTTGGCCTTGCTGCCATAGCTTTCTGGGGTTCATAACGTGTTCCATATCTGTATGCTCCAGAAGTATGCGTCTAATCCATCATATATGTTGGATTGGACCGAGTTAGAAGTAGATGAGGATGCCTCGTATGAGGAGAGACCGGTTAGAGTCTTAGATACATGAGACCAAGTCTTGCGAGGCAAGATAATTCCTTTGGTAAAAGTGTTGTGGCGACACCACGAGGTCGAGGAGGCAACTTAGGAATGCGAGGCGGAAGTTCGTGAGAAGTATCCAGATCTTTTTGTTGATGTTTGAAACTTGTAATGAAAATTTTGTTATGTTGATTAAATGTAAAACATTGCATATGTTTTGGGAAAAGTGAACTGTATATTCAGTATTAAAAACCTTGTCTACCGCTGTTATAAGAATGAATGACCAGTGAATGGGCTATGGTTATGAGTTCGACTTGTTATTATTATGATAATTAATTTAAATATTGGTTATTGTGTTGATTTTAAAATTTCGGGGACAAAATTCCTTAAGGGGGAAAGATTATAACAAATATGGTTTAGACCCGACTCGTTTATTGTTTTGGATTCGGGATTCCTTGTATTATCTTGTTGTCCATATACTGATTCATCTTATTCATGATTGAGATTGGTTGTTTGAATGTCTTTATTGCATTTGGAACAGGTTGGGAGTTTGTTTTTCAATAGAACTGTTGCCCAGATTTTGGTTTGTTCGCTTAAGCGGTCTTTGAGAACTTCCAGTATATTTGCAGGTCTACAAATATCCTGGAAGGATTTTTTTTTCGCTCGAGTGGTATTTCTTGAGCTCGAGCAGTCTTTTGGAACTCTCAATACTTTTGCAGGCCTACAAAAGTACTAGGAGGGTGGTGTTCTTCATTTGAGCGTTCACTTTGTTCACTCGAGTGATCTCACTTATTGTGTCTGGTCGCTCAAGCAGTCTACATGTATTTTAGTCCTTAAAAGTCACTTTTTGAGTCACTTTTTCGTATCTCTCTCTAAACATGTCAAAACCCTAAATCTAGACATTCTCTCTCTAAGACTCATCTTTAACCTCCAAATACTCTTAATCTATTAGTTTCTACACCCTAGTCCCTTTGATAAAAGGTAGAGCTCACATAGAGTTTCATTTTAATTAGAACAAATTTGGTTTTTGGCTTCATCGAGGTATCTCCACTCTCTCTCTCTTGTCTTCTAGCTTTGAGGTAGGAATTTCTCCACACTTTTGTATGGTTTTTAACTTGGTTATTTGCTTTTGTAAACAATATTGTGATTTGGGAATTTTTGGATAAACCTAGGGTTTTGGTTTTGAAATCAAAGTAGGGGTTTTCAAAATGGTTTCTTGGAAATGATTGTGAGTTTGTAAATATGGTTGAGTTGTGATAAAATGGTGGATTTTTATCCTTGGAATTGATTTATAAAGAAAATGAGATTTTGCCCTAAAATGCGAATATTTGATTTTGTAAAGAGCAAAGAGAAATGATGTTGGGTTTTATGGAATTGGAATGATGATGATAATGATGGTGGAGTTGGATATGCATTACCACTCCCATCTTGAAATTTTGAAAAGTTTATCTTTATTGGAAATTATATATTTGTTTAGAGATATCTGTTTTGGGCTATCAGTGTGGGATAGTTATGATTGTTGTAGAAATTGCATGAGAATTAGGAGAATTGAAACTAGTTTCTCATCTATTTGCATCGAGCATTGTTGCATACTTGACACATTGAAAATGTTTATTGTTTTGAGAAAAATGGGTGAATACTATGTGTAGACACCCTATTTTTGATCGCCCCTATAACTTGGGTGCTTCATTGTGAACACTCAATGATGACATGTTATACTGAACAATCTTTTGAATTTTCAGCAAAAGAATTTAGTTTTAAGCTTCAGACCCAAACTTTGCACCCCATTTGGACCAAAAACCTTTTTTCTAGCCTGACCACTCAAAAGAAGCAAGACCAAAAAAATGACCGGCAGGCTACATTAGTTTGGTCGGCCGGCCATGTTCGGCGAGGTAGATATTTTGTAGTAGCCAGTTGCTCCCATGCACGAGATTTGGCTAGCTAGTCTCTTTTGAAGATATATTTATGTTGAAAGGTGGTGGAAACTCTATAAAAACAAAACCTCACCTCAAAGTTTAGGGTTAGAACAATTTTCCAAAGGCTTAGACAATTGACCAAAGCTTCTCTACCCTCTTGAAATATAGATATACTATAGATACACCATTAAAGCTTGAACTTGAAACTTTTTACTGAGGTTTTGAACATAATTTCAAATACTTGAGAGTGTTTGGATTGGAGTTTGTGAACCAAGAAACTTTTCCTCTTCTCTAGAGGTTGATTTTTCAACTCTTTCTATTTCCTTTCCTTTTAAGCTTCTTGTTCTTCATTTACTGTTTTTCAGAATAGTTTGGGCTTTAAAATGTGATTTGAACCTTGTTGAAGGTGGAAGGGTTAGCTATCCTTCCATAGGCTTGTTCTCTAGTGTTGCTCTCTCGTTGTTCTTCATGTTTTTGCTTCTTTTATTTTATTTTCAGCACTGTTTTAGGTAGATTTTGATTAAATGTGAACAGTATATATGTGTTTAAAGATTATATGTATAGTTTGATTCTTGTTTCATATCTCTCTTCTTGGAAGATATTGCAAAGCTCTTTTCTAGTTCCTTCTTTGTAGCATGGAAATTGATGTTTCATCCATGTTCCATGTGTAGGAAAATGAGCTTGCACTCATCTCTCCATAGCTTTCATTTCTTGCTTTTACTTAGTTTAGTTTTGCTTTTGCTTCAAAGCTATATGAGAGCTTTTTCATCAAGACCATAGAGACTCTCTTCTAGTTCCTTTGAAGTATGGAAATGGAGGTTTCAATCCATCTCCCATGAGTAGGAAGAAGAGTCTCTTTGGTTTTCTTAATGATGGAACTTTTTGTGTATAAGCTTTCCCTCCAAGAATGGCTCCTTCTAAACCTATTCTCTCTAAGCTTGAGTATTCAATTGTTCTTGTTTTCCATGAGATTCAGTGGGTTTGGTCATATCTTTGATTGTATCTTTTATAATTAGTCTTAGTTAGCTTTGTATCCATTAATTGCCATCCCATTGCTTCACTAATCATTATTTGAATACCCTTGGGATGTTTGATAATTTATGAAGCAAACCAACTCTCTTCTTGAGATTCTCTCATGATAGGAGAGAGAATGAATGATGAACATCTTTTGCAAACCCCCTGTTTTGCTCTGTTCCAATTTTGATTGCATCAAAACCTCCCCCAGAATAAATAGCCGACCGACCAAAGCTCTGTACGACTGACCACTTCCCAAGGCCGGCCGACCCCATTTTTTGTATGGTTGTGGTACTTTTTCAGTGAAACAGAGTAGATCTTGAGGCCCCAAAATAGAGTTATTTCCAGACAGTGAACAGAGCAGCTTCTGGTAATGAGTAGTCGGGGTTTCCAGAGGATGTTATCACCCGTGCGCATGCGATTCCCCTCATTTTGTTTAATTCCTTTAGATAAGCTCCTTTGATTAATATTTGTAATTAATTAGTTGCTTTCATTCGGACTTATAATAATTAATTAGTTTATTCCATTTGTGTTTGTAATAATTAGTTAATTAAGACATTTGGACCCTCTTGTGCGAGGCCAAATTTGTAATATGTGATGTATGTCTTCCAACTAGGGGTGTGCACAAATTCGAATAACCCGCACATCTGACCCGCCCGACCCATTCATGCTACAGGCGGTTTCGAACAACTTCACGGTCGGCTACAGTTAGAAATCTACACTTTTATTTGATTTTCGATCGGAGATTAATTTTAATAAAAAAAAATTCACTCAACCCGACCCGACCCGACCCGGACCGAAACATGTATATATGGTTTAACTATTGTTTGAGATTTCTTTAGTTAGAAAAATAAAAAAGCAGAGACCATCATTATATTTGTCCTTTTCATGAAGTTTGTATCTTCCCGAAGCATTTGATCAATCTTAATATAATATTTCTCATCTTCCCAAGGCATTTGATTGACTTCCCACCAACCCTTTTGTCTCCCTCACATCAATCCTTTTAACATTTCATCTCTAATTTCTCTTAAACCTTTCATCTCTCTCTTTTTGAAAACAAACCCATCTCTCACACTATCTTCCTCATCTCTACTGTTTTATTTTTTTTTTCTTCCCAATACAATATTTCTCATCTTCTAAGTTGAAGCCATGTATCTGACATCCAAACCACCCTTTTGTCTTCTCACGTTTTCATCTCTCTCTCTCTCTCTTGGAGACAAACACACCTCTCATTATCTTTATCATCTCCCTCTATTTCATTCATGTAGATCCTTCTCTTCAATCTCTCCTTTCCCTCCCTCTTCCTCATTCACATACATGCACCCATACCCACCCTCTCACCCTCTCGTTTCCATCTCTCTCAACCTTCCCTCTCGGTTTTTATTTTTTATTTTTTATATTTGTTGTTATCTCTATCTTTTCACATAAACATTCCATCTTTGCATTTTGTTTTTCCAATTCTATGGTTGATGAGATGATTATATCACATATAGGTACTAAAGTGAGATGATTTTGTTTTCAATATTTTGAGATCTAATTTTCTTTAAATCTATTCAAGATTTTTGATGAGATGATTTTATGGAATAATACAATAACTAATGTCAGATATGCAATTTGATAATGATAGTGGTAAACACTAGTTTTTCTATTATCTTTTGGTTGTCAGTTATTGTTCGATTTCGTCTGATCTGACTGCAAGTTGACAAACCCGATTTGTGCAGTTTCGAACCGTAGTTCGATCAGAAGCAGCTGAGTTTTTTTTTTTTCCATCTGATCTAATTGGGTCGAGTGGCGGATTATTGGCAAAACTGAGCCCCCTTGACCTGTGCACACCCCTACTTCCAATCCCTATTTTTTTCTCCCTTTTATTTACTTGCTTACTATAGTAGTATAGCATCATGTTTTCTCTATCATTGCCATGATGTGCATCCATCTTTGCATGCATAGGATTTGGCTCATCATACTATCATTGTCATTTTTACTTACTTGAACACGTGCGCTACCGCATACCTTAAATCGATTCATATGTCATGTTAATAAGCCAAACCTAGTAGTTGCATTCTTGTATGTGTTGTATTAGCCATTTTGCATATAGGATCATGCATTTTTCTAACTATACTCTTTTCTTTGGCTTGCCTCAGTTGAGTACTAGGTGAGCATTTTTGCTTTAGCATATTACATGTGTGTTCATGTTGCTATGTCAAGCATACTACCATGAGACTACGTACATATTTGAAATACCTCTTTGAATGCCTGTTGTAGACACCCCATTTTTTGACCATCTTCAAGACTTGGATGTCATCGTTGGTGCACACAATGAATGTGATTGTTTGTGCTCATTTTGGTGCCCGACGGCCACCTAAGTAGCCTGCCGGCCATCACTGGTGGCCAGCAGGCCACATTAGTAGCTTGCCGGCCATTGATGACTTTTTTGCAGATATTTTCTTAACAGCTGTTCCAGCTGTTGGCACAATCAGCTTGATCACCATACACATGTATGGACTAATATAACTCAACCAAATGCTTGTTTTTCTATAAATATGGGACCTTCTCCCCCATTGAAGATGGTTAGAAATTTTGGAACAAAATTCTCTCTCTCTCTCTCTCTCTCTCTCTCTCTCTCTACATTTCTCTCTCTTTCTTGAACTTTTGTGCATACAAGTATAGATACACTTCAAGTTTGTCTATCAACCCTTAACCAAAGTTTCTTATCTTTGGGCTGAGGTTACTTGAGACCCTTTTTGAGCTCTAGAAGGTGGTCTTGGCTTGATTTATTGCCTCATTTGTGTATTCCCTTCAAGAGGTATAACACTTTCCTTTTGTGCTTGTTTTGCATGCTTGCTTTGCCATCTTTTTCAATTATTTTTGGCCTGATTTGGAACTATAAAAGACTCTATTTTTGTGGCCTAAAGGTGGTGGTTTGAGGCCATTTTTAGTTGGGGGTGTTCCACCCTTCTTGCTTCTTCGCTTGCAATGTTTTTGTGCCTTTGTTCATCACTTTAAACCAACTTTTTTGGACCTTTTAATCACTAAATTTCAAAGGTTTTTTAGTGGCAAAAAACTGAGTTTGAAGTTCAAATTTGGAGGGGTTAGCCTCCCCTCTTTGTGTCTTGTTTGCATGCCTAGTTAGCTTCACATGGTAGCATGTTTTTTTAGCTTAACTTAGCTCAAGTCCAGCATGTTTTTGCCTCTGAAATAACATGTTTTAGCTTTGTTTTTGGCTGTTTGGGTCGATTGAGTCTTGCTTTACATGGTTGTAGTGTAATAGTCCTCACAAGTTGGTGTTTTAGGCCTTTAGGCACCATTTGTTTAAGTTGATTACATGTTTTAGTGCTTTTTCTCACTTCATTCAGCACTTATAATCTTTGGAATCCCCCTCATTTCTTTACTCTTTTGTTTTGTTTTGAAAGTGGCTTCAAGCCACTTGTTTGCCAAAGTATGAAATGGAGGTGCTACACCTAATGGTTTAATCCCTTAAGGGGTTCATTACCAATAGTGTGATACCTTTTTCATGCCCAAAATAACTTGAGGTTTGAGCCATTTTTCATCTTAGAGGACATGCACCAAAGGACTAATTGATTAAAGAATGGTTTGGTAAATTAAAATGTGTAAACAAAATTGGCAAGTAAAAGTGGCAAGATAAGCATTCTTTGTGTTGCATTGCATGTGTTCAAATCAGACGTTAATTTGAACACAAGAAAATGGGATATTTCATACTCAATAGTGATGAAATGTGCCACTTTCCTTACCTCCATTACCCTTGATCATGCATGATAGGGTGATGACACTTGAGTCTTGTTTTACACTCATTAAACTTGTACAATTTGGTCCCTTAAAGGATATAAGAGGGTGATGAGTGAGCGGCAATTTTACTTGAAGAAACTATTGGGAATGAGCAGTATTTTTGTTTTCTTTGAAAATGGTTGAGACCTCATGATTTATCAAAGACAAATCAAATCATTGGTTTGTTCTTATTTTTTAATCACCTGATCAACCGTTCAGATTAAAAACATGATAGACGGGTGTATTCAATTGGTACCTTTCATGAATGGGTAGGCCTTTCTAGATATATGTCTTTATGGAAAAAAAAACGGAGCATCTATAAAAATGGTTATAGTCTAAACATTTTCTGTATAAAAACTATTCACCATCTCTCTTCTCTCTCTCTCTCTCTCTCTCTCTCTCTTTATATATATATATATATATATGGTTTCTATAAACAAAAGGATTTTGTGGAAGCTTGTCATGTTTACATATAATACACAAAACAAAACAGGGGATTAAGAACAAGTACAAATTAATTAACTAAATTACAAAATTGATAGAATTTTTGTTAATCTCTTCTCATAATCCTGAATCAATCTAAATACAAAATACGATACACAATCTTAAAAATTGATAATCGCAACAACTTTGTCCTAAAAATACTAATTCATGATAACTTACTCCTCGTGATGTCCTCGTGGATTTACCACTGAAAGGGAGAGGAGTAATAGCTGTGTGGGTGGCTGAATTTGATAGTAATTCAATTTCAGATGATGATGATATTTCTGGTAAAGTAAGTACACACGAAGCAACATAAGATAAAGTAAATAAATATGAATTTAATCAGTCTATGCTTAGCCACTTCCTAGTTCTTAAAGACAATGCCAAAAGAAGTTGGTTTCTACTACTACTAATAAGTGTAACTCTCATAATTAATTCACATATTTTTTGACTCAACCTTTTTGGCAATTGCCTATATAATTAACTTTCACTTTAAAAAGAAAGGAAAAAAAAAATTGTTTGCCAATTGCTTATATTGAAGATAATACTAAAAAAGTGTAGTAAAATCTGTAGACACCCCATTTTTGACCGTCCTTAAGACTTGGACGTCACCGCTTGAACACTCGGTGATTATCCATGTTTGTGTTTGTTTGGGGTTCCCGGAGTTCTCGGCTACGCGCCTTGCTTCAGGATCCCCGAACTCGACTGTTTTGTGTCTGGTTTTGCACCAAACACTTGTGTTTTGCCTTGGAGGGGCAGGGAATGCCTTATGAGGCATTCCCACACACCACCGGCAGTGACTAGAGGCCACCGGCTGGTTTTTGTTGCTACCGGCAATATATTTTGCCGGTCGGCATTATTTGTTGCCGGTCGACACTCCATTTTGTCAAAATGACAATTTTGAGCGGCCGACCACTGTTCATCTACTTTTTGTAGATATTTCTTGCCAACTGTGATAGCTGGCACCCACCCCATTCCCCTCCATACACGTGTATGGAGGGATTTCCCTCTTGGATGGCTTGTTTTGTAAGCTTTACAAGAGGGAATTGCTTATATAGGAGAGAGTCTTCTCTTGGCATTAGGGTTAGACACTTGTTAGACATTTTAGACAGCTTTGGAAAAGCTTGAGTTCTAGGGTTAGGGTTAGATATATTTTCTATCTCTATAAGTGTGTGTTTTGTGCCATTTTTGCTCACACACACACACTAACACACCATCTCTTGGACTTGAGACCCTTGGAGGCTTGCTGGAGTGTTTTGGAGGTGGATTCAAGCTAAGAAGGGCTGTTGGAGCATCATTTGTGAAGGTGGTCTTCAAGGGTAAGAAACTTCCCTTTTATTCCCAATTTTTGCATCCTATTTCTACCTATCTTAGAGCTGTTTTTGTGTTTAGTGTATAACATAAAAAAGTTCTTTTTTTAGGCCCTCTTAATAGTTTATTAAGAGTGTTTTGTGCTTTGGGGAAGTTTGACCCCTCTTAGGCCTTGTAAGGCCCTTGTTTTGTGCCATTTTGTGCAAGTTTCGAGACTTTAGTGTTTAGGCCTCTTCACCACTGAAATCTTGAGGGATTTCAGTGGTGGGGATGGTGCCTTGAAGTCTCCAAAAGGGGAGGGCCGCCCCCTCTCCTTGTTGTCCTTGAAAGGGACCATTTTTGGTCTCTTAAGGGAGCTTATGTTTGGGTGTGTGTTGAGCATGCCATGACTGTTTTTCATGCTTATATTGCCATAATATAACATGGTTTTAAGTTGGTTTTGGTGTACCATGCATGCCTTGCATACCTACCTTGTAATGCCTTGTGATTGCCTTAATATGCCTTAGGTTGTGTGCCTTTGTCTGAGCATGTTTTAGGCTTAGATTTGTGAAGCTTTTGTGCTTATTTTGCCATGCTTTAGGTCTGTCTTAGGTTGTTTGAGTCGACCCTAGCATGCATTATATAGCCTCTTTGCATTTTTGGGCTTGTTGGCCTTAAGCATGTAAGTGTATAGCATGCTTTGTTTGCTTTGATTTAGTGGATTTGAGTCATTTTTCATGTTATTTCAGTCCCTTTAACATGTTTGTATGCTTGCCTTGCATGCCTCTTTAATGCTTTGAAAGCTTGTGTTGAATGCTCCATGTTTTGGTCATTACGCATGCCTTCATATTTGAGCCACTTAGATGCCATCTAAGTGGTCCCTTGGCCTTGTTTTAACATGCTAAAAATCTGTTTTTAGTTACTTAGTGCATGCCATGTTTGTTATGCTAAGTGTGCTTCAAAGTCTCATTACCTTGCTTTAAGTACTTGGACCATGTTGGTATGCTAATGTTAGCTTCATTTGAGTTGGTTTGGCACCACATGCTAGCATGATTTTTAGAGCTTATATGGCATGCTAATTGTCCATGATATCCCCTTTCAAGTGTGCTTGGAAGTTGCTAGTTTAATGCTTAAGGTTTGGACCATCATATGTGCACATGTGTATGTGTGTTTAGCCTCCATTTTTGGGCATTTTGGCCACTGATTTTAGGCCTAATCAGAGTTGCCTAGATCATGTTTAAGTCCATCTTTTCATTGGTTTGCCTTGCCTCATGACTCGCAAGTTTGCTTGCATAGGTTGTATGCCTAGTGTGCATTGTTTGTTCACATGCTCATGTTGCATCCCTAGCTAACATGATTAGGTTGCATTGCATCTTGCATGCATGCCTTGTTCCTTAACTTGGTGATAGGAATTGGGCCTTGTTTTGTTTGTTTGGTTTGCATTTCATTTGACATGAAAGTGCACACTTGGTTCTTTGGGCCATCATGCATGAAAATGCACGATTGGTGGCCCGAGAATCGAGACACATACCCCTTTGAGTCGCAAACATGATAGGGGGCATGATTGGTGCATACATTGCTTGAATTGAATGGCCATGCAAGTTTTGCCCTCTGCTGCTGTAAGTTGCAGGTCCTGCAGGTATTGTTTGCCGACCGGCAACATTTTGTGCCGGCCGGCAGTAAATCATCAGCCGATGGGTTCATTTTGTGCCGATGGCTACATCCTAGTGCCGGTGGTCATTCTACTTAGCCGGTGGGATCCCCCAGTATCCTGAGAGGCATTCCTGAGACTTTGGCAGTTTTCAGAGGAGCAAAGCAAGGAAAACAGAGGCAGACTATGCATGGCAGTGCGATTCCGAGCAAGTCCCGAGCATGTGCTGCGTCTGACCCGCTTCTCAAGGGCTTTACTGTTTTAATTAGATTAATTATTTTGTTTAGTTAATTTAATTTGTAATATTTAATTAGCCTGTTTAGTTAATTAATTTGTATATTCTTTTGGTCCCTCCGGGTGAGGGAAAATCTGTAATAAGTGTGGGTGAGTGTGTGCATGTCTTCCAACCTCCACTTCTTTCTTCCCTTTTATTTACCCGCTTACGATGGTAGATTAGGGCACGTTTATTTTAGCATACCTTATGCAATGCATGCGTGCATCCATACATTTGTTGACATGCACCGGGCTCGGTACATCATACAAACCGCATTGTATCTTCAAATCTAACTTGAATACGTGCGCCGAATGATTGCATTTCGCATGCCATTTTAGGGTTAGCCGAGCCTATCCTAATCACATTCTGCATGCGATGCATTAGTCACTCTAACATGAACTAAGGCATGCATTTTTGCTAACTAGTTTATTGTTTTGGCACGGAGTACAATGTAAGTATTTATGCTTTAGCATATCGCATGCGTGTGAATGTTAACATGACAGCATGATTACCATGTGGCTAGCTGCTTATGTGATATAACTGCTTGAATGCCTGTGGGTGGAGGTTGGATTGCTTGAGTTGGAAAAACTCGTTGAAATCCGTGTTTTAGCCTACTTGCGAGTAGCAAATTCCAAAGCGCTTTCAAAACGAATGGATATGCAATGCTTATTTCCAAATTAGGCAATCTAGTCTATACTTGTTTGCTGAGCGCATAAAATAGTAATTCTAGGCTAATAACTGGAATAAGAGCACATAACGTTTTTAAAATCGGATATCATGGTTAGTAGAGGCCGGTCTTCGGACCGGGCGAAAGGGGGTGCTCATAGCTGACCTTCCCCGATCGTACCCAAGTTCCCGAGCTGATGCAACTTTGGTGATGACGGACACGTGGCCTTTGGCACCGAGTCAGGGTTTCCTAAATTTCCCCATTAAAAAATATTTAGGTGGCGACTCTGTATCTGGCAAAGCAGTCCATGTTTGGCACTTCTTTTCAAAATCTGTTTTTTCTCAAAACGATTTGCCAGAGTTGGACTCTTTGGTTCAGATTAAGAACCGCAACAAACAAAAGAGGGGAGTCCGAACTGTAGCATCGAGGTCCCTCGCGGGTGCTGTTACAAAATCTAAATAATCTAAGCATGCATTTGGTTTAGTTTTGAAATTATGATTCTAATCAAAATATTTTAGAACTCTTTTCAAAATTCATAACTAAACACGCAATTCAAAACCACTCAAAACTCAATTTAAAAATTATTTTCAAAACTCATAACTAAATACACAACTCAAAACTCTTTTTAAAACTCAAAACTAAATTCTTTTCAAAACTCTATTTAAAAACAAAAATTTTTAAAAATATATTCTTTTTTATTTTTTTTAAAAATTATTTTTAGAATTATGATTTCAGTATGGAGTCATATTTTGAAAAAAGAAAATTTGTTTAGTTATAAGTTTTGAAAAGAGTTTTGAGTTGTATTTTGAAATTTTTTTAAATTATTTTTTTAAATATTTAAAAATTCTCTTAGAGTAAATATTTTATATTTTAAATTATTTATTTTAATGTGCATTGTATTTCATACATTTCCGTGCTATATTTTTTTTTAAAAAAATATTTTGTAAATATTTAAAAATTTATAAAATTATATTTTTTTTAAATACTTTATTTTATTTTATAAACATATTTTTTAATATTCTAATTTTTTTAAATTTTTTTTAAAAAAAATTAGATTGCCATATGTATCTAAATCATAACAAATTATTTGGCCAATATTTAATAAAATAAAAAAAATATTTTTTGAAAAATAAATGAATAAAAAAATATATTTTTCTTCAAAAATAAAAATAAACAAAAAGATTTTTGAATTTTTTTTTTCAAAAAATAGAAAATAGAAAATAATTTTAAAGGACAAAATTAAAAATATTTTTTTTTGAATTTTTTTAACAGAATTTTGAAAAAATTTTGGTTATAAGTTTTGGGTGCCACTATTTATATACCACCTTTCATCTCAAGCTACACCATTACTTAGCTTATTTTTTATTATAATATTAACCTAATGTAAAATGACCACAAAGGACAAAGGGCTATGATATACACTTTCTGTAAGATTACCATAAAGGATAATAATAAATACAATACACACCTCTCTTCTAAAACGTTACTTACGTATCTTTTCTCTCAAGAACCCAAAAATTCAAAAACAAAAACCAAAAATCCTTAAAAAAACAATAAAAAATATACGTATTATTGAAGATTTTGATTGGACTGAATGATGGATGCATCTGGCAATATTGGTTTGGAACAATGGAGCAAGGAAAATGCTAGTTTTTCAAATTTTTTTCGTTTTCGTGTTCTTGCTGAGTGGTAAACCGTTTGTATTCGTTCGGATACCCAAATTTGAACAATGTAGTCATGTACAACCAAACAAGTTCTAATTGTTCAATTTTCTAGTGTCGAATATAGTCTACATGTTCGGTTAATAAGTTCCGAACTTATAGCATTTGTTCGGTTTTCAATAGTCGAACTTTTGAACTTAGCTTGACTCTATATTTCCAAACACTTATAACAAAAATTTTTTTTTTTGGTTTTTCCGGAATTGGGCATCTATGGAGGGGGTCATGAACCAGAAGAGAATGGAGTGAAGTCGTCTTCAGCATGAATGAAGATCGGTTTAGATTGGTTCCTAAACCTCTGAGATGACAATGTGTAGGCTTGCCTTTTTCCGCGCCCCGCCTTTCGGAAAGGGTTTGAAAAGAAGGCCTCACAGTTCGAACTCCCACAGTTCTGAATCTAATCTCACAAAGTGCAATGTGAAACCGATAAATACCAAAGAATCCAAATCCAACAAATCTTTTTAGAAAATCAATTTTAAATCAAATAATGTCAAAATGGGACTGCTTTGCTAGATTACAGAGTCGCCACCTAAATATTTTATTTTTGAAAAAATTTAAAAAACCTTGACTCGTGCCAAAGGCTACGTGTCCGTCATCACCAAAGTTGCCTCAGCTCGGGAGCTTAGGTACGAGAGAGGAAGGTCATGGAAAGAGCACCATCGCTCGTCCAATCAAAGGATCGGCCTTTATTAATCATGATATGATATTTTGTAAACATTATGTGTTCTTGTTCCGATTATTAGCTAACATTACTATGTGACGCACACCAGCAAGTATAGACTAAAATTGCAAGACTTGGAACAATTCAACTCATGTTTGTTTGCGAAAATGGTTTGAAGTTGCCACTCTCAAGTGGGCTTAAAGCGCAGATTTGCCATCAAACAAGATGGGCTTAAAACATGATTTGCCACAACAAAGTGGGCTTAAAACTTATATTTGTTGAATCGTTCCAATTCAAACAACAAGCCTTCATCCACAACAGTTTAGCATTTAAGCACATAGCCTTATGGCAAGCATGTTAATCATGGCAATTTGGCAATCACACTCATGCAAGTATGCTAAAGCATAAAACTCACCGAGTACTACAAGCCAAAACAAAAAACTAGTTAGAAAGATGAATGATCCTAACTATATAAGATGCCTAATGCAACACATGCAATAATGCAACTAAATAGGCTCAGCTACTAATATGGCATTTGCAACACTTTGATAGCATGCTTTGAAACACATATTTAAAGAAGTTATTGAAATTGCAATGCAGTTTGAATGATGCGCCGAGCCTCGGTGCATGCAATACAAATGTATGAATGCAAGCATGGAAACATAAGGTATGCTAATCAAAACATGATCCCAAATCTATCCATCAAAAGTGATTAAATAAAAGGGAGAAAGACGAGAGGTTGGAAGACATATACACACGCACACTTATTACAACATTATGCCCTTGCGAAGGAGGGTCCGAATGAATAAGTTAACTAGCTACGCTAATTAAGCTAACTATTACAAACCAAAACTAATTAACTATTCCAGCTAATTATTACAACAATTGAAACAAATTAAATAACTATTCTAAGCTAGCTAAATATTACAAACCGAATTAAGCCAATTATTACAAAACGAATTAATTAACTAAATAATTGCAGCATTTGAATTAACTAGCTATTCTAAACTAACTAAAACAATTAAATAGCCTCAAGGGCGAGGGATACATGCATGCTCGGTTGCTTCACCCGAAAATACCACCGCATTGCCATCGGATGCCTCTATTTGCACTCGTTTGATCATTGAAAATTATGCCAACTCCCAGAATGCCTTTGCTCTAACTCAGGAGCACACTTGTGCAATTTTTCATTGGTGGCCGGTCGACTACCAAAGGTGGCCGTCGGCTACCACAATTGGCTGGTCGGCTACTGTTAGTGGCCTTCGGCCACTACTTCTGGCCAGTCGGCCACCCTTGCTCTGAACTTTCTTTTTTGCTACAACAGAGAGCAAACAGAGGCAAAGTAGTGTATTCTCAAGGTTTGTGTGCATTACTACTCTCATTATCATTACACAAGTTCAAAGGAGTGTAATTCTCGGCCCTCAAACCATCAACCAAGCATTTTCAATGCATGATAGCTAAGGAGCCAAGCTTGCACAAGTTAATGAATGCAAAACAAGACTCGACAAAACCACAACCCTATCATGCATGATCAAGGGTAATGGTGACCAAGAAAAGTGACACGTTTCATCACTTTGAGAATGAAACGTCCAATTTTCTTGTGTTCGAATTAACATCTGATCCGAAAACATGCATACAACACAAAGATGCTTAATATTGCCTATTTTACTTTGTTCATTTTGTTTACACATTTTAACTTACTAATCCATTCTTTAATTAATTAGTCCAAAAGGTGAGTGTCCTCTAATGGAAAGAAGGCTTAAACCACAAGTACCTTGAGCATGAAAGAGGCCTCATGTTGTTGGTAATGAACTTCCAAAGGAATTAAACCATTAGGCATAAGGGTCTCAATTTCACACTCAAGCCAACAAGGGGGTCAAGGCCACTTTCAAAATAAATGAAGAAGTGAAGAATAGAGGGAGATTGCAGAGATTTCAATGCTGAAATGGAGTGCAAAATGACAACTAAACATGTAAGCAACTCATGCAATTCATGCTAAAAAGCCTAAAACATTAAGCTAGTGAAGCCTTTTTACACTACAACTACACAATACAAGCCTCAAAGGACCAAACCAGCTCAAAATAGAGTTGAAACCAGTCAAAACAGTAGCAAAAACATTCTGAGATTAAGGTACAAAATGCTAGAAAAACATGCTCACATGTTAAGTTATCTAGGCTTGCAAACAAGACATAAGGAGGGAAGGCTAACCCTTCTAATTTTGGACTTCAAAACAAAGTTTTTACCACTGAAATAACTCTAAATTTCAGCAGTTTAAAAGCCCAAAAATTTTTATGTGAATATGCTAAAAAATGGTACAAAAGCTTACATGATTAAGCAACAAGACGGGTGGATCACCTGTTAGCACAAAATAGCCTCAAACCATCATGTTAAGCCTTAAAAAATAGAGTTTTTTGTAGTTGAAAACCAGCTCAAAGACAACACAAAAAGATGGCAACATAAGTAGTCATAACAAAGCTTACAAGGTGAGTCTTATACCTCTTGAAACACAGCACAAAACAGCCTCAATTTCAGGCTCAAACCTCCTTCTAAAAGCTCAAATTAGGCTCCAAGGGACCTCAGCTCCAAGGTGGTCAAGTTTGGTTAAGGGTTAATGTGCAAAGGTGTAGAGAAAACTAACTACCAAGCACAAAACAAGAAGAGAGAGAGAGAAATCTAGAGAGAGAGAGAGAGAGAGAATTTTGATCCAAATTTTCTAACCTCTCTAAATGGGAGAGAGCACCCCCTATATATAGAAAAACAAGATTGGAGCTTGTATTCATCCTTCCATACACGTGTATGGAGATGCACTTCAGTGAACAACAGCTGGCACAACTGGCAAACAAATATCTAAAAAAGGAGACAAATGGCCGTTGGCCACTCTTAGTAGCCGACTGGCCACCTCAAGTGGCCGTCGATCATCATAAGTGGCCGACAAGCACAAACAGTGGCCGACAAGGCCTCGGACTAGCCAACAAGGTCCCTCTCCCTTCCAAGCAAGAGGCAACAAGGTTTGGCCCAAAAACAAGCACAAAACAAAAAGGTTTAGAGGCTCAAAGACAAGGCGTTCCATCGAGGGCTTTGGGCGCTCCAAAAGAGCACAAACAAGCACAATCATCGAGTGCACAAACGATGACGTCCAAGTCTTGAGGTCGGTCAAAAATGGGGTGTCTACAATTACCCCTCTTTGATAGAACTCAGAAGTCATAAAATGACGGGAGTGAATGTCAAAGCCCAGAGACGACTCATTTTGACAAGGCCGAAGACTCAGAAAAACAACCAAACAAAACAAAGAACGGTTGCGCCCGCAGGCTGCCTACATATCCCTTTGCAAGGAATCAAACCAGCGTAATTCTGGGGCAAGATGCAAAATGATATACACGATGCAACAACATAACTTATGATCATGCAATGAGGCTATAATGAAACATCTAGATGCAAGTGTTATGCAAAGAAATGCTACAGCAATCTCATTATATGTGAAAAAGTAAGTAAATATGAACCAAACCACATCTCATGCAGACAGGTTGT
This sequence comes from Camellia lanceoleosa, assembly GCA_025200525.1. Lineage (NCBI taxonomy): Eukaryota > Viridiplantae > Streptophyta > Magnoliopsida > Ericales > Theaceae > Camellia > Camellia lanceoleosa. The sequence goes on from CM045758.1 coordinate 127,582,783, forward strand.
AAGAAAATTATGTAATCTTAACTGCGTATCACACAGGAAAGGCAAAGAACAACACAACCATCGGTCGCACCCGAGGTGTCAAACAAGATCCTAACACGTGGCACACGCGAGGAGAGAGATGGTGTGAACCTAGGGACACACCCTAATGTTCCGAACCAAAGAGAGTAGTGATAAATATTGGAACACGTCCAAATATATGAAACCAAAACAAAGGGCAGTATAAGCATCGGAACTTGTTCGAATGCATTAAACAAAGCGTCCTAACGTGTCGAACACGAAAGGAGAAGAGAGCGGTGTATACACCGGGCATATCCGAATGTTTCTAACCGAAAGCGTCCTAACACGCCACACGCGAAAGGAAAAAAGGGTAACGAGAACATCGAGGCACACCCAAATGTCTCTAACCAAAGCATCTTAATGCGTCACACGCGAGAGGGGAAAGGGAGTGGTATAAGCATTGGAACACGTTCCAAATGTTTTTAACCGGGGGGTGGTATAAACATCGGAGCATGTCCCAATGTTTCTAACCAAAACAGGGTGGTATAAGCATCAGAACACATTTCAAATGCTTCTAACCAGGGGGTGGTATAAACATCAGAGCATGTCCCAATGTTTCTAACCAAAACAAGGTGGTATAAGCATCAAAACACGTCCAAATGCTTCTAATCAAAACAAGGCGGATCAAAGGGCAGGAGTGGTCTCACCTGGAACTTCTTTGAATGAACCATACATACAATATCGTCTGGTTGCACCAGCTTTGAATGAACCGTACATACAATATCGTGCCTGCATAAGAAAGAAACTTAACAAACATAATATAGCAAGCGTGCACGTTCTATGCAAGATTAGCAAAGCATGTTCTATGCAAGAGATAGAGAAAAGCATATCCTATGCAATAGGATAGGATGCACATAATAATCAATCGTGAAAATGCATGTACAATGCGAGGATTAACAACATGCTCGACGCAAAATACCAAATAAAATGCACGTTCTATGCAATGGTAAAAAGCATGTCTAACAAAACCGATTCAGTTGTAACCTTCTATTTTGCTCATTTTTGCCTACTTTCTCACCTTCTTTCCAAATGGCAGATGTTATTCCCCACGACGGAGGTTCTCTAGGGATGAAGGGAGGTCCCGAGCACATACCATTACCACCTAGAGTCCGACCCTTCGACCTAAAGAGATACCACCTCGAGGCGCCGACATTACCGCCTGATACCCATCATTTCAATGGATTCAAGACGAGGGCACAGATGATCTCTTCTTTGCAGAGCCGTAGTCTCACTTATCCTACGGCGCCCGAGGGTAACGACTGCTTCCTATATTTTCCGTGATGTACTTTACATTTCCTGTATAGCTCCCACTTTTGCACTGTTTTTCATCTGCTCATCCCAAACACATTCACGCATTGTATTTCTTATACTGCCTTCCATCTACTTACTCTTATCACAGGTGGACTCTCGTTTTACCTGAGGATATGGGACCACATCTGCGAGAGAGTGGTACATGGACCTCCCTATCGGTGTCCGCCAGATCGTCAACGAGGCGGGGTTTGGTTTATTCTACATGGGGTTGTCGCACCTCATGGTGAGCAGGTCTCTATTTGGCGCGCTGGTAGAGAGATGGTGGGAAACCACTAACTCTTTCCATTTTCTTTACCGCGGGAGACATAACAATGACCTTGTACAATTTTGTTATGCTCATGGGCATCGAGGTAGGATGTCGGCTGATCCCATATGATACTGACATGGGTGAGTGAGAGGCTGCCTAGATCTATTTGCTAGGGGCACACCCACCTATGTTCTGATCAGGATGTTCAATATAAATTTGGCCGGTTTTTAGAGAGACAGCTCCGGAGACTGTAGAGGAGACCGAGCAGTATACCCGAGGCTTCCTGATGTTCCTCTTTGGCACTACCTTATTTGCTGATAGGGCGAACATAGTCGGGCTATATCTTTTGAGCGCTTTGGTGGACTTGTCTCAAGTCCGACATTACGGCTGGGGCGGCATTGGCCTTGCTACCCTATATTGCTATATGAGCTCGACATCCTGCAGGAGCGGGAATAGAGTTGGTGGCTATTGGAGAGCTTGGGAGGTATGCTTTACTTTTCTGCTTTACATTCTCTGCCATTGCTTTTCTTTTGCATTTTTAATCACATTAATAATCGTATAATGCACACACATAGTCTGATTTCTACTTCGCATTTGTACTTTCTGTAACCTGCACTACACATTCTGCTTTCTATATTTTCTCTATATTCTGTATTCTTTGGACATTGCATACATACTCTGTTTTCCGTATTATCTGTGTTTAAACAGTTGTATACTCACTGTCGCCCTTTTGCTTTTTACAGCTATGGGTGTATGCCTATTTTTCGACATTTGCCCCAAAGCCAGAGGTGGAGATGCCTCTTGGGGTGCCATACTCTTATCGATATGATGGGAGATGCCGGCCGAGGACCTGAGAGACCCTTTCATTTTTCTGCCGGTATTTTGATACAGTGAGGGCAGCAGAGGTAACTCAAAACTCATAGTTCTTTCTACTTTCAGCTCCGATTCATGTTGCATATCTAATGGCAACTAACAACCTATGCATTTGCTATCTGCAGATCACGTGGAAGACCTGGGCGACGATGCCAGTGGGTGTCAGATATCAGTTCGCCGGCGCATAGGGCACTTCTCGCTATCAGCTCGTGCTTGAGGGACCAATAGGCCGAGCTTGGTTCCTAGGTGAGCGTTTCCTGTGCCAGACGTTGGGTTTGCACTAAAGACAGTTCCCATGCCACCTCCGCCATCCATGCAGACCATAGAGAGTCTCTCCTCCTAGGAGATCATTGACTTTATGCGAGGCGTGAAAGTAGACTATTTCCTTAGAGAGGGGGACTACATGACATACATTCAGACACACCTCATGCCTCCCTTGATGGGTGTTCATACTCACGCTGGGAGAGTAGCTGATTCCCCTTCGACGAGTAAGGCACAAGCACCAAGGGGTAGGGCTAGAGGGATACCCTCCGCTAGGCAGAGTTTCGGTTGGCCAAAGCTTCTGACTGAGTTGACAGGCTGGCGGTACTCCGGAGAGGCTTATTAGATTTTGATTGAGCCTCCATTGCCCGGTCACCGATATGTCAGGACACCTGATTCATCTCCGGTATGTATTACAGTTTTCATTTTCTCCATTCTTGCTCAGTTACTCAGACATACATTTGTTTTGGACACTGATCATTCCAAATTGCATTTGCAGGCACCCGCAAGCTATGTCGAGGGATTGCTTGAGATGTTGGCCTCATTCGAGGGCATGATCTTACTGATGGAGGCACTGCTCAGCTTTCACGACATCCAGGTAATTTTGGCATTCCAGTCATCACATTTCCACTGATGAACTGAAATTGACACTTAAACTGAACACTTCCCTATATTGCACTGATATACTGCATCTGTAGATCACATCTGACACATTGCATTTCCACACTGTATTCATACTCTGTACCTGACTCCTGCATGTACTCATTCCGTATATCATAGTTGCATTTGATACACATACTAAGCTTGACATATACCAACTGCCTTTTCAAGTCCCACCTCATCGATATGCTTGGCGGCGGCAATGGGACCATTAGCACCCCCTCTAGCAGTAGGGAGAGAGAGAGAGGCTCTTGCACGTAACCGAGAGAGACGTCGTGAGTCTATCATGCGTGATGGCGATGAGACCAGTGAGATCGAGGAGGTTGCAGATCAGCATGATGAGTCATTCGAGAGCGGAGATGACGATATTGACTCAGATTTCGCTAGTGGAGATGAGGTTGAGCTAGTTCTGATGGAGAGGGTGACAACGACTCCGGTTCCGATTCTGGTTCAGCATCAGGTTTAGATAGTGGTGCGAATAGAGACAGCTCTAAAGAGTCCACTCCGCCGAGGAAGAGGATGAAGAGGGCCTCTAGAGCTTGAGCTAGCTGGCGCTGGTTCATGCGTTTTTGCTTAGTTTCTTTTTCTTTTAGCTAGTAGCGTAGCACATTGTACAGCTTTAGGCAGTTTCATTTTCTTCAAAACTTGTACTCTTTGTAAAAAGAAACCATGATCAGAATGAAAAATAGCTTTTGGTGAAAAAGTGTTGTATTTTACATTTTGAGCATCGCATAGCACCACACAGCATAAAAAACAAGAGCAATGGAATTTGAACTTTGTGTAATATATTGGCATTCGTTTAATCAGGTAATGAACCGAGTAACACACAACAAACAAAGTAAAACAACTTGACCAACAATACAACAACTTGACAAACAAAACAACTACAACTTGATAAGCATCACAACAACTCGATAAGCAAAGCGAAATAACTTGATAAACAAATTGAAGCAATTTGTGAATAACTGAACAAAACTACTAAAACAAGACAGCAGAATACATCAAGAGCAGAACAAAACACAGGTTCTTAGTACTCTCAACACACAGGAAGACCAAAGGAATTCTGCTGGGCACAAACAAGGGCTGTTGGCCACTAGTGATGACTGTCGGCCACCAAAAGTGGCGGGTTGGCTACAAAAGGTGGCCGGTCAGCCATCCGTGTAGGGGGCCTCAAGATTGCTGCCACCTGTCTTCCACTCAGCACCTTATCTTTTACAAAAGTTAGGACTTCGTAGTTTTTTCATTCCAGCTCTATTTTTGCCACAAATGGAGCTATTCTTCACCGAAAAACTCTCGACTTGGATTACAACTTTAGATGGCTCAAAAAAGGTGAATTTCTCGAGTTTCGAGATAAATGCACTATTCCCACTAAGTCGTACCCACTGTGTTTTCCGTTCCTCCATGCCGCGGCTAGATGTTGGAACCCAATTACACAAGTGTTTAACTTCGGGGGGCAAGAGATGTGTCCAACAATTGAAGAGTTCCAAGGTTTGATGGAATCCCGGCGTAACGAGGAAATCTTGCCCCAGTCCCGTTTTGGCCACATCCAAGCTTTAGACAGGATGTGTGGGCTCACTCTACACGATGCCCGATCGATTTTCTGATGCCGGCGACCGCGGCGACCGTCTCTGGCAAGGTTTTTGGCAACATGTCCTTTGCTTGTGTATGTTGGCTCATTTCCTACTTGCCCCTGGTTTCGGAGGGTCTAGCGTTTGACTAATCAAAGTGGCCCAAGACTTGAAAGAGGGCAAGAGCTGCATTGGCTTGACACTAGCCGAGACTTTGATGGGCTTGGATGCCTTTCATAGGCGGGAGACAACCAAATTTGCAGGAAGTCCACTACTCTTGTAGGTACTGTTTCCCACCCATCTCGCATGTGTTTCTCATCTCACTCGGCCCTCAGGCTCTGTTTTTCTCTCAAAACCATTTCTCACTTTTTCTCTCCACATACACCTCTCTATTATTTAATCTCTCTTATTTTTTATCCCTCCCCAGATATGGCTTATGGACAGGTTAAAAGTAGTGGACTCTTGCCCTGCATATTCAGCACGAGGGTATTTCTTTCACCAACGACTAGTTGATTTCCCGAGCGAGGGGTGGTGGCGCCATTGGATGTGCAACAGGTCTACTGCTAACATTGCTTGGTGTTGCCCTTGGTTTGATCTGCCTGAGATGAGCTACAACATGTCTTGACACCCTGGCATTTAGTTGATTGGCTTGACACACTGTGTATTCTATTTTCCATTTTGGTTCAAGCGTCAGTTCGGACACGACTAAATTTTCCCAAAAGAAGGAGTAGAGTACCCGGTTTCATTTCCAATCCGAGGCTCACAACTAGCTTGATATCCCACTGCATGGAGAACAAGAGAACTTCTGGCTCCCGCTCCCAATTTCAATTGTGCCCTTTCTGGCGAATGCATAGCTTGGCTTGAAGATGATGCGCAAATCGGGCCTACTTTAGCATCTGAAGCTTCCACAAGTTCTGGGAGGGGATCTAGGAACACCTGACTCATCTGTGCCCCAAATTTATTGCTTTGATCTGTACTTTCAAGTTTTCCTTTTGAATGTAATAAAAAGCAACTTCGATTTGTATCAAGAGTTAGAGAACGTTGTATTGAAATCAATGAATTAAAGTTGTGGGCACTGAAAATTTTCCTTATGGGCCAAAAATGGTCTAAGTTGTAAAAAGATTAATTTGAACAAAATCAACTTTTATTGAAACTTTTCAAAACAATTTTCGATAAGGATCACAACTTGATACACATGGAATCTATCCTCGAGATGTACAACCTCGAATCCAGCAAACGGAAAGTTGCCCATTGTCTAAATAGCACTGCACTGCACTGTAACCAGCTCTCATAGTGACGATTACAACCGAACTCTTAGATACAGAGAAGACAAAGATGACCAGAACAATCTTATGGACAGGACAGTTGATTTTGAAGTTTTTATGGTTGGACTTCAGAATGAAGTTGCCTACGTATCCCAAAGATGGGAATCAAGCCTTGCGTAGTTTGGTTCGGGTTCACTCAGGTATTAACATTCTCCTTTTGCATTCTAACTTTTGCAAAGGCTGCCCTTCCTGGGTTTTCAACCTTGCGAGCTCAGTTTTTCTTATTTCTAATTTTTTTGGGCTCTAACTTTTACTTAGGTCACCCTTTTAGGTTTTCGGCCTAGCGAGCCTCTCAAGGGTAATATTTCTTCAACTTGTCCATGTTGATTGGTTGGGAGAATTCAAGGCCATCTAAGTCCATAAGAATGATAGCTCCACTCGATCAAATAGATTTGATGATGTAAGGACCAGTCCAATTAGGTCTGAACTTGCTCCTAGGGTCATGGATGGGAGCTCGGTTGTCTTTGAGAACCAAATCCCATTCTTTCAGATTCCTGGACTTAACTTTCTTGTTGAAAGCCCTAGCAATTTTGCATTGATAACCGTGAACATGGTACAGTGCTTTCAGCCTCCTCTCGTTAAACAACATTAGTTCCTCAAACCTGTTCTACTACCAATCTGCTTCCGCTATCTGGCACTCAGCCATAACTCGCAGTGACGGAACCTCAACTTCAATCGGCAGAACGACTTTCATCCTATAAACCAGAGAATACGGAGTTACCCCAGTAGATGTCCGAATTGATGTTCTATAGCCCCAAAGAGCAAATGGCAATTTGTCTGGCCAGTCCCTATAAGTCTCCACCATCTTCTGTAGAATGTACTTGATGTTCTTGTTGGTGGCCTCAATAGCTCTGTTAGTTTGCGGCCGATATGTAGATGACTTATGAAAAGCCACGTTGTACTTCTCCAACAAGTCGATCACTTCTTTTTTAAAGTGGGAACCATTGTCTGAAATGATCTCATTCGGGACCCCATAACGACAAATAATGTTATTCTTGATGAACTTGGCTACATGCGATGCTTTCAGCACTGCATAGGATTAGGTCTCAACCCACTTTGTAAAATAGTCTATTGCCACCAGGATATACTCATGCCCATTCGAACCTTTTGGTGTAACTGCCCCAATAACATCAATTCCCCAGACTGAAAACAGCCATGGTGAAGTCATGTTGTATAGCTTCGACGGCGGGATGTTCATGCGATTTGCATAAATCTAACATTTGTGGCATCGCTGAAGAAAACAGATATAATCCTCCTCCATGGTTGACCCGTAATAGCCCTGCCTGAGAATCTTCCAGGTTAGCATTACTCCGTTCATGTGCGATCCACACTCTCCTCCGTGGATGGCCTCCATTAGGCGCTTCGGCACTTCTGCATCAACATAGCTTATGCATCCTCAGATGGCCTCGTTTGTACAATTTACCCCCGCAGATGATAAACTGAGCAGCCATTCGCCGCATTGCCTTTTTTTCTTTGGCATTTTCCCCTAGTGGATAAGTCTTCTTTTCCAAGAAGTTCCAGATGTCATGGTACCAGGGGTTCTGGTCCTGTACTTCATCTATTGCGGCGATTAACTCGTAGGCCGGTACATACCTCTGTTCAATAATGATCAAACGTATTTGGACTCCCAAAGGGATGTCTATCATGGAAGATAGAGTTGATAAAGCGTCAGCGAACCTGTTGTTCTCTCTTAACAAATGCGTGAAGGTTAGCTTCTCAAACCTAGGAATCAGAACATCCAGGGTTTGGTGGTAGATTTTCATCATTTCTTTCTTAACCTTCTAATCTCCTTTCGTTTGAGACACAACTATGTTCGAGTCCCCAATGGCGTCCAACCTTTTTGCCCCTAGTTCCAGGACAGCTTCCAAGCCAGCAATACATGTCTCGTATTCTGCTTCATTATTCGATACCTTGAACCAGAGTTTGAAGGCTAAAGGTATATGAGAATTGTCGGGTGCTATCAGCAACACCCCTATCCTATAACCATACTGGTTAGATGCTCCGTCAAAGTACATGGTCCAAATTTCTTCTTTGACCTGCAGAATGGCCTCGTCTGGGAATACGTATTCTACCACTTCATCCCATTCCACTGGGTGATCGGCTAAGAACTCCGCTACCGCTCTCCTCTTAACTGACTTGTGCGTGACATACTTTAAATCAAATTTGGAGAGAAGAAGCAACCAACGGGCTAGCCTACCTGTAAGTGCTGGTTTCTCAAAGAGATATTTGATGGGATCTATTCTCGAAACCAAAATTACAGAGTGAGCTAACAGGTAGTGCCTCAACTTCCTGGCAGCCCATACCAAGGCTAAGCAAGCCTTCTCCAACGGGGTGTAACGGATCTCATATTCCAACATCTTCTTGCTTAGGTAATAGATGGCTTTCTCCACTCTATCCTCAGATTCTTGCGCAAGCATATAGCCCATTGTCGTGTCGATTACTGACAGATACAAAATCAACGGCTTTCCCGGCTCTGGCGGTGACAACACGGGCAGGTTTTGAAGATACTGCTTAATCTATTCAAAAGCAACCTGGCATCGGTCATTCCACTGGAATTTTTTTCCTTTCTTCAGGAGACTAAATAGTGGTTCACAAGTAAAGGTTAATTTTGCAATAAACTGTATTATGAATTGCACTTTACCCAGAAAGCCGCGCACCTCATTTTCAATCCTTGGTGGTGGCATTTCTAGGATGGCCTTGATTTTGGAAGGATCAATCTCAATGCCCCTCTGTGTAATCAGGAACCCCAGCATTTTCCCTGCTGTAACGCTAAATGTGCACTTCTGTGGATTAAGCCTCAACCAATATTCTCTGATCCGTTGAAAAAAATTCTTTAAGGCGGTGTAGTGGCCCTCTCTTTCCTTGGACTTGACAATCATGTCGTCCACGTACACCTCAACCTCTTTGTGGATCATATCATGCAAGATAGTGGTTGCAGCCCATTGATAAGTAGCCCCAGTATTTTTCAGACCGAATCGCATCACTTTGTAGCAGTAGGTTCCCCATGGCGTAGTGAAGGCAGTTTTCTCTCTATCCTCGGGTGCCATCAAGATCTGGTTATACCCGGAAAACCCATCCATAAAGGAGAGCAACGCATGGCCTGCGGTGAATTCCACCAATTCGTCAATGTGTGGTAAAGGAAAGTCGTCCTTCGGACTAGGTTTGTTCAGATCTCTGAAATCCACATACACCCAAATTCTGCCATCTTTCTTCGACACCGGAACAATGTTGGCCAACCAAGTAGGATACTTAGATACTAGCAAAAACCCTACGTCTATCTGCTTGGTGACCTCTTCCTTGATCTTCAAAGCCCAATCCGGGCGTATTCTTCGGAGCTTTTGTTTGACGGGTCGGGCCTCGGGGTCGAGAGGAATCTGGTGCTGTACAATCTCAGGATTGATTCTAGGCATGTCCTCGTAGGACCACGTGAAAATATCTTTGAAATCTTTTAATAAAGTGAATAAACGCTCGTGTTCCTTCGAAAACAACGTAGACCCGATCTAGACTAGACGCGGATCCTTCTCAGTACCCACATTAATTGCAGTGATTTCATCAACAAGGGGTTTTACAAACCTCTCATCCTCTTGATCAATCAAATGTTTCAAAACCAGAGGGATTCCTTCCTCGTTGTTTTTATCAAAATTTTGAAAGTCATGATCAATGCAATACACAAGTGGCATAGAAAAGTACTTAGAAATAGCAGTGGTACCATTCTCATTCAAAGCTTCCAGCTCATCCAATTCCTCAGTTACAATCAACTCAAAAGAAAAGGAAAAAGATGACCTGGACAAAACAACGGCATCCGGGTTATTAACCCCAAGAATACCAGACTATGACTCAGAAGAATTGGAATCTGATTCCGACTCCACAGACTCTGTGGAATCAAATTCCGGTTCACTACCTGATTCAGAATTCCTGGACAAAAAACCCTCCTTTAGCTGCCAAATGAGAGAGGGTGCGATAGATGCATCCAGAATACCACCGGAAAGGTCCACACCTGACTGATCTCCGATCCATGAAATGGTGAAGTCATCCCCTAAGCTCTTCGGTTTGATTTGAGGATCCGAAAGGAGACAAGCCAGCGCTACTCCTATCTTAAGTTCACTGCCATTGGACTCATCCTCTGTACTCTATTCTGCCTTAGCAGGCAAGTCAGTCTGTTCCTTTGAAGCTTCATCCTCTTGCAGCTGTAGGTCGAAGAAAATCTCTAAGCCGGGCAAGCGCTGCTTCTCAGAGTTCAATCATGGCTCAGGAAAGCCGCAAAATGGGAAATCTTCCCCCTTCCGGACAAAGCGGCCGTTCAGGGTTGCTTGAATAGGTCTGTGTACAAGCCCGTAGGGCTTTCCACTTTGCTTAGCTTTGGCTCTTCTTGCCATTTTGTTCCCTTTTCTCACCCAATCCTCTTTGGTTGGCGTGTAACCTAAACCAAAGGCATGAGGGTTATATGGCACTTTGGCCAGTGCGGTAACGCCCTTCCAGCCGCTCTTTCCTAATCCCATCCTGGGTACATACTGTAGCTTGTTCATAAGGTAGACTGATTGAGCACTAACGTACAACCCCTCATCAATAGCTAAGATGTTTTGCACCATCTGGGCCTCAACCAAGGTAAAACTTGACAAGAATACATCCTTGTCGCCGTGCATAATCTCCAGTGCCGGTGTAGTGACCTCCAGCAGAGGATGTATGGAAGAGTTCCCAAAAACAATGGCTACCCCTTTTCCAAGAGGGTACTTCAACATCTGATGCAAGGTAGAAAAAACATCTTTTATTTGGTGCAGCCAAGGTCGCCCAAGTAACAAGTTAAAGGTAGCTGGAACATCCAGGACGTGAAACTCAATGTCCTGTTGCGCCGGGCCAACCTGTGTTCTGATTTGAACTGTTCCCATTACCTCTCGACTCGTATTGTTAGAAGCCTGGATCACCTGGGACGTAGGTACAAAATCTGTCGGCTTCAAGCCAATAGCATAGGCCATGTGCAACAGACAAACATTAATTGCAGACCCAGTATTAACCAATACAACGGGCACCCACTTCTTTCTGCATTCAACTGAGATGTATAGTGGTTTGTTATGCTCAGAGCCCTCAGGCGGTAATTCCTTATCGGTGAAGGTCAAAGTCGGTAGCGCCTCTCGAAGACCAGGTCCACTAATTGTTGCAGGTTGTGTCGATAGATAGCTTGGCCTTATCCATTGTAGACAATACAGCTTTGCCGGTGCACGCGCGAAGCCATGAGCAACCCCTAGATGAATATGTCCGCCTGAATCTTCTTCAACTGCTTCAGTACAGCTTCTTCTTCTAACAGTTTCTCTTTCTGTTTCTCAGCTTCCTTATCCTTTCCAGATGCTTCTGGTTGGTCCAGGTGTGGGGGCTTGAAGTACCGCCCGCTCCTAGTCATGTGATCCACTTCCTCAGAATACCAAGATGCAAATCATCATCTTTCCACCATGTTCCTCCGGCAACCGACAAGCAACTGTCCGGTTCTGTTGTAAGTATTCCCAAATCCATATCACAATCCGGGCCCAAAGAGGCTTTTGGCTTTCCAGCTCGACTATTCCCAACTCTTTCGTGTTCAAAGCGCTTCACCGCGGCCTCCTGCTCTATATAAGCTGTACTAACACTACTCAATTCCTAAGAAAATTTTTTAGTGCCGATGCTCTTTGACAACTTTCCCTTGTCATCAACCGTTCCGGCCGCTGTAGCAGTTCCTGCTTCCGGTTGTTCCAGCTTTGGTTGAGACCCCTCATCCACATCAGGTTTATCACTAAGCCACCCTGAATTATCCGCTGATCTATTCATATCAAACCAATCAATCTGTAAACTACCCAGATCTTGTTCATCGAAGAACTGCAGGTTACTGATGTCCTCCTCGAGATCGGTTAAGTCATCCAGTCCCTGGCTTGGTCCATCATCCTAAACAACATTAACCTCCAGTCCTGTCGGCAACTCCACCAAGGTTTCCCTACCTTTCTCTTCCACAGTCACCACCATAGGTTTAGGTTGGGATATGGGTGTGCTCATCATGCACAAGTTTGTGCTTTTTGGGATGAACAACGCTAGGTTGGGTAGGTGGGAGGGGGTGATGTATATACTGGGGTCGTAAGGAATGGCTAGTGTTTAGATAAGGTTTACTTGCTGAGGCAGGGGGACCTGGTTATGTGGTGGAAGGGGGTTTGTAGTGACGTTAGGCTTTTGAGGAGGCGCTATCACTTTGTTGTCAATGAGATCCTGAATCTCATGACACAATCTGAAGCATAGGTCGGTGTCATGACCATGCTGTTGGTGGAAGGCATAGTACTTGGCCGGGTTACGTTTTGGAGGAAGAGGGTCGGGTAAAGGACGAGGCTCTAGCTGCTTTAGGTGCCCTTTTTTGGTCAGGACTTTCAGTGCTGCAGATAAGGACATGTATAAAGAGGTAAAGACCCTTTGGCCTTGGGGTTGGTGTTTTGCAGGTTGTGAGGTGGTTTCGGATGTACCGACAAAGGGATTGGCAGTTTTCGGTGTGGTGGTGACCATACCAACATCAGAGGGCCTTGCAGCTGCACTACTACTTATAGCCGCAATGGAACTGCGTGTGAAAGCCTTCTTAGGGTGCTCTTTCTCGTGGTCTATCAGACCTTGCTTCATTGCATCCTCTATCTGCACCCCTATTTCATGGAGGTCAGCAAAAGTAGGCAGATGTATGACTATCATTTTCTGTAGCAGTCTTGGTTACAGATTACGGACGACCATTTTTATCTGGTTCTTTTTAGCTGGCTGGGTGGTCATCATGGAGGCCTTGGCCCTCCACCGAGTGACAAAATCGAAGAAGCCCTCCTTCGACTCTTGACGAGTTGCTTCGAGATCACGAGTTGTGACTTCGATTTGAGTGTTGTAGGAATATTGGGCGATAAAGGCCTCAGCTATCTCTTCCTAGCTCCTCTTCACAGAGTCTTCCAGCTTAGCATACCAAACGACCACAATACCCGACAGGGTCCGGCCGAAGAGGGATAACTTCTGCAATCTAGATAGGCCCATCGGTCGTAAGATGTCTAAAAATAGTCGCAAGTGGACCATAAGATCACCCGAGCCATCAAAGCAGTCTATATGCGGCATTTTAAACTTGTCTGGCAATGTCACCGCCGCATCAATATAGCCGTCCTCTATATCCGGGATCGAATTGATGCCCTGAGCTCGTTTGACAAGCTTCTCAAACTTGCTCACTTTCAGCGCAGTAGGGTCAACCTCAAACTCAAAGGGTGCCTCTGTTGGGTAGACCGGTGCTTTGGAAGTCTGGTATGGAATCGGATCCACGGGGATGTCTGCATTTTCCTGGACATTGGCTGTGGGAGCAGGAACTCTAGGTACTAGAATGTTTGCAGGAGGTGGATGGGATGTAGAGGCTGTTGCCTGTTGCGGCTGTTGTTGCTGTAGCCTAGCAATCAACTTAGCCTGCTGGGCTGTAATTTCTGCTTGGCGAGCGGTGACTTCCACTTCGCGGGCAGCGTCGAGCTATATATTCTCGATATCTGTTGAAATTGGCGTAGCATTTCTTCTATGCTGTCTAAGGGGTACTGATCTATTAGAACTGGTGCGTACTCTCTTTCCGAGGTGGAAGCAGAAAACTAGACTTCGCTGAAGGAAAGTAACTGCCGAACTGGTGAGTTATGCCTGACTCTCCTCTATTTTGTAACCGGGGGTAGCGAAGCAAACACTGGTTGTCCTCTTACAAGATCCCCAGATCGGTAAAGTCGCCTTACTCGAGTTCAGAGTGCTTGGGGGGTAACTGCTTCATCTGAAGCAATTGTGAAACACTACCTTGCAAAAATAAAAAATAGCAAAAGAAACAAAAATCAGAAAACGCATAGCACCTCGGCTCAGGCCCCGTTTGGTAGAGCTGTGGAAAAGTGATTATAGATTATAACGTAACAGATTATGGCTTATAGCTGTAAACATAAGCTGTTAACTTGTTTGGTACAGCTGTGAGATTATGGATTTAAGTAGTAGAGTAGTGTTTGGTTAATAAGCTGAAAAATAACTTTTTACTGTATAATTGTTCTTTTTGCCCTTATATGATATAAAAATGATTATTTTGTCACTTTTTTCAGTTTTAATTTTTTAAAAAATATTTCATTAATAAAAGTTAATATAATTTTCAACACTGATTCATCCCCCCTTTTTCCCCCACCCCCTTTGACCCCCTCTCTCTCTCTCATTGGTTACATTTTCTTTTTCTTTTTTTTTTCCCCTACTCATCCAATCACCCCCCGCCACGTGGCAAAGGGGGTGAGGGGGTGACCCCCAAAAGGGGGTCCCAAGCATTATTCTATAATTTTAGTATTAATTAGTATCAATTAATATAAAAATTGATACATTTGCTAAAAATATAATGGAAGTATTATTGTCACAATTATTTTCCATTATAAATTAATTAGTATCAATTAATTGCTTAATTAGTATCAATTAATACTAAAATTATTAATTAGTATTAATTAATATTAATATTTAATTTTTATTAGTATCAATTAATATTAATAATCAACAATTGTTATTAATTAATATCAATTAATAATTAATTCATTACAAAAGTATACAATATTAATTTATTAATAATTAATACCAATTAATATTGATTTCTTTTTCTTTTTCTTCAGAAATATACAATTTTTTATTTTTTAATTAATATAAAAATATACAATATGAATTTATTAATAATTAATACCAATTAATATTTATTTTTCAATTCATATTGATTTTTTTCTTTTTCTTTAGAAATATACAATTTTTTAGTTTTTTAATTAATATTAATATTTGGGTATTGACGAGAGCATTTAAGTAATTTTAGCCTCCACACCAGCTGTGCGTTTAAGTCAAAAATTTAAGCACCCCCTAACCAGCTTTTGAGATAAGTTGAGATATAATTTGATTTAAGTTATAAGCTGGTTAACTTAAGCTGCACCAAACACAATATTTTAGCTTAAATTAAGCTAAAAACTGAAATAAGCAGTTTATAAACTCTACCAAATAGGCCTAAATAGAAACAACACACAGTTGTAATCTTAAGCTAGATGACCGTACTCAAACACTGATTTCTGCCTCAAAACTGATACCCTCAAACTGATACCCAGACTTGCGACTGATACAAACATTCCTGCAGAGTTTCACTCTAAAAGCACGTATCAAGCAAGTGAAAGCTAAAACACCCCTATGGTGGGATAGGGTTACCCTGTCCTAATTTCGTCAGCAACTAGGGATTCACTACGCAAACAAGCGGTTTCATACAATCCTACATTCGGGTGAGCAACCTGTCCTAGTTTGGAACAGTCTCTATGGCTTTTGATATGCAACTAGGCCGATTGTCAAAAGGGTACCTCAGCAAGACTACCTAATATACCTCTCACACCTAACATTGAGAAATGAAAGGAGGATTAAACGGTACAGCGGTAGTCCAGATCCAAGGCTTGTGTCCCCATCGTGGTAGAGCCCGCAACCAGTCAGCCTTATGGCATGCTTTTCCAAGCAAGCCTTCGGCAAACCGTTCAGGAATAACAGATGGCAAACACTGTGACTTAGACGAACCGATGCAAAATGCAATGTAAAGAAACACATACATGTAGATAAAACAACATATCATGAGTTCAAGTCAAGTTCTCTAAATCCTCAGCAGAGTCGCTAGAAACTGTGGGCTTGCCTTTTTCTGCGCCCCATCTTTCGAAAAAGGTTTGAAAAAAAGGCCTCACAGTTCGGACTCCTGCGGTTCTGAATCTAATCTCACAAAGTGCAATGTAAAACCGATAAACACCAAAGAGTCCAAATCCGGCAAACCTTTTTGGAAAATCGATTTTAAATCAAATAATGCCAAAATTGGACTGCTTTGCCAGATTACAGAGTCGCTACCTAAATATTTTATTTTTGAAAAAATTTAAGAAACCCTGACTTGTGCCAAAGGCCACGTGTCCGTCATTACCAAAGTTGTCTCAGCTCAGGAACTTAGGTACAAGAGGGGAAGGTCATGGAATGAGCACCGCTGCTCACCCGATCAAAGGATCGGCCTCTACTAATAATGATATGATGTTTTATGAACATTATGTGTTCTTGTTCCGATTATTAGCTAACATTACTATGTGACGTGTACAAGCAAGTATAAACTAAAATTGCAAGACTTGGAATAATTCAACTCATGTTTGTTTGCGAAAATAGTTTGAAGTTGCCACCCTCAAGTGGGCTTGAAGCGCGGATTTGCCATCAAACAAGATGGGCTTAAAACATGATTTGCCACAACAAAGTGGGCTTAAAACTTACATTTGTTGAATCGTTCTAATTCAAATAACAAGCCTTCATCCACAGGCATTTAAGCAGTTTAGCATTTAAGCACATAGCCTCATGCAAGCATGCTAATCACAGCAATATGGCAATCACACTCATGCAAATTTGCTAAAGCATAAAACTCACTAAATACTCCAAGCCAAAACAAAAACTAGTTAGAAAGATGCATGATCCTAACTATACAAGACGCCTAATGCAACACATGAAATAATGTAACTACATAGGCTCATCTACTAATATGGCATTTGCAACACTTTGATAGCATGCTTTGAAATACGTATTCAAAGAAGTTATTGAAATTGCAATGCAGTTTGAACGATGGACCGAGCCTTGGTGCATGCAATACAAATGTATGGATGCAAGCATGCAAACATAAAGTATACTAATCAAAATATGATCCCTAATCTATTCATCAAAAGAGATTAAATAAAAGGGAGAAAGACGTGTGGTTGGAAGACATATACACACGCATACACTTATCACAACATTATGCTCTCGCGAAGGAGGGTCCGAATGAATAAGCTAACTAGCTACGCTAATTAAGCTAACTATTACAAACCAAAACTAATTAACTATTCTAGTTAATTATTACAATAATTGAAACAAATTAACTAACTATTCTAAGCTAGCTAAATAATACAAACCGAATTAAGCTAATTAATTACAAAACAAATTAATTAACTAAATAATTACAGCATTTGAATTAACTAGCTATTCTAAGCTAACTAAAACAATTAAATAGCCTCGAGGGCGAGGGACGCATGCATGCTCGGTTGCTTCACCAGAAAATACCACTGCTTTGCCATCGGATGCCTCTATTTGCACTCGTTTGATCATTGAAATTTATGCCAACTCCCAAAACGCCTCTGCTCCAACTCAGGAGCACACTTGTGCAATTTTTCATTGGTGGCCGGTCGGCTACCAAAGGTGGCCGTCGGCTACCATAATTGGCCGGTCGGCTACTACTAGTGGCCGTTGGCCACTACTTCTAGCCGATCAGCCACCTTTTTCTTGAACTTCCTTTTTTGCTGCAACAGAGAGAAAACAGAGGCAAAATAGTGTATTCTCATGGTTTGTGTGCATTGCTACTCTCCTTATCATTACAAAAGTTCAAAGAAGTGTAATTCTCAGCCCTCAAACCATCAACCAAGCATTTTCAATGCATGATGGCTAAGGAGCCAAGCTTGCACAAGTTAATGAATGCAAAACAAGACTCGACAAAACCACAACCCTATCATGCATGATCAAGGGTGATGGTGACCAAGAAAAGTGACATGTTTCATCACTTTGATTATGAAACGTCCCATTTTTCTTGTGTTCACATTAACGTCTGATCTGAACACATGCAATGTAACACAAAGATGCTTAATCTTGCCTCTTTTACTTTGTTCATTTTGTTTACACATTTTAACTTACCAATCCATTCTTTAATTGATTAGTCCAAAAGGTGAGTGTCCTCTAATGGAAAGAAGGCTTAAACCACAAGTACCTTGAGCATGAAAGAGGCCTCATGTTGTTGGTAATGAACTCCCGAAGGAATTAAACCATTAAGCATGAGGGTCTCAATTTCACACTCAAGCCAACAAGAGGGTCAAGGCCAGTTTCAAAATAAATGAAGAAGTGAAGAATAGAGGGAGATTGCAGAGATTTTAATGATGAAATGAAGTGCAAAATGACACTAAAACATACAAGCAACTCATGCAATTCATGCTAAAAAGCCTAAAACATTAAGCTAGTGAAGCCTCTTTACGCTATAACCACACAATACAAGCCTCAAAGGACCAAACCAGCTCAAAACAAAGCTGAAACCAATCAAAACAGTAGCAAAAATATGCTGAGATTAAGGTACAAAATGCTAGAAAAACATGCTCACATGTAAAGCTATCTAGGCTTGCAAACAAGGCACAAGGAGGGGAGGCTAACCCCTATAATTTTGGACTTCAAAACAAAGTTCTTACCATTGAAATAACTCTAAATTTCAGTGGTTTAAATGTCCAAAAAGTTTTATCTGAATATGCTAAAAGATGGTACAAAAGCTTACACAATTAAGCAACAAGAAAGGTGGATCACGTTTTAGCACAAAATAGCCTCAAACCATCATGTTAAGCCTAAAAAAATAGTTTTTTTTGTAGTTGAAAACCAGTTCAAAAACAATACAAAAAGATGGCAAAATAAGTAGTCAAAACAAAGTTTACAAGGTGAGTCTTATACCTCTTGAAGCACAGCACAAAATAGCCTCAATTTCAGGCTCAAACCTCCTTCCAAAAGCTCAAACTAGGCTCCAAGGGACCTCAGCTCCAAGGTGGTCAAGTTTGGTTAAGGGTTAGTGTGCAAAGGTGTAGAGAAAACTAACTACCAAGCACAAAACAAGAAGAGAGAGAGCGAAATCTAGAGAAAGAGGGAGAATTTTGATCCAAATTTTCTAACCTCTCCAAATGGGGGAGAGCACCCCCTATATATAGAAAAACAAGATTGGAGCTTGTATTCATCCCTCCATACATGTGTATGGAGATGCACTTTAGTGAACAACAACTGGCACAGCTGGCAAACAAATATCTAAAAAGGAAGACAAATGGCCGTCGGCCATTTTAAGTCATCACAAGTGGCCAACAAGCACAAATAGTGTCCGACAAGGCCTAGGATTGGCCGACAAGGTCCCTCCCCCTTCCAGGCAAGAGGCAAACAAGGTTTGGCCCAAAACAAGCACAAAACAAAAAGATTTAGAGGCTCAAAGAATAGGCATTCCGCCGAGGACTTCGGGCGCTCCAAACGAGCACAAACAAGCACAATCATCGAGTGCACAAACGATGATATCCAAGTTTTGAGGTCGGTCAAAAATGGGGTGTATACACAATAAAACAGAGAATGGAGGGAGACGTTGTGTGTGTTTTTGAAGTGGAGGTGTAGAATATGGAAGATTAAAGATTATGGATAGAGTGTGTGAGTAAGTAAAGGTAAAGATAGAAGATTGTGGATGTGGTGTGTGAGTAAGTAAGGGTAAAGATGAAAGATTGTGGTGTGTATTGAGCAAATTTCTTATTTATCAAATTACTAAATGTGTGCATTGAGTAGTGGTGTGCCTTGAGATGAAATGTGGTGTGTAAGTAGAGGCATCCTAAGTTTTGAGTTGTGTATTTGGTTGAGTTTTGAAAATAGTTTTTGAATTGAGTTTTAAGTTATGTGTTTAGTTACGATTTGAGTATAGAGTTGTGTTTGAGTTTAAAATATTAGAAAATTAAAATATTTACAAAATAAAATAAAATATTTAAAATTTAAAAAAATTTAAATAACAATTATATATTTAAAATAAAAAATAAAATTTTCTTAAATATTTTTAAAAAATAAATCTAAAAACATTTCAAAATACAACTCAAAACTTTTTTTAAAATTCAAAATTCAAAAACTCTTTTTAAAACTCATAACCAAACAAATTTTTCTTTTCAAAACTCAACTCATAATTCCACACTAAAATCACAACTCCACATTCAAATCATAATTCCAAAATTAAACCAAATAGAGTCTAAAATTCCTGATACACTGATCGTGATTATGTTTCAATTTTAAATAGTGAATACCAATCCTAATCAACCAATCAATAACAAATCAATATAACGATTTAACGTGAAAAAAAAAAAAAAAAACACAATTGGAGTGCCTCCAATTGTGATAAAAAGAAAATCACGGGCCAAAACTACAAGACAATCACTAAGAAGATGAAAATGAATTACATATGTGTACTCTCAATTATTTAGCGAATCCACACCCGAATTTAACTGACCTGGATGTGCCTCTTCCACCATTGTCTTCACTTCGGGATTGTCTTACCCGATATTGAATCCACGATGATGAGCTATTCCAGAATCTACCAAAGAACACCTCTATATTTTGTGAATAAAAGACTAAAAACAAACCCATTGATGATACTAATATGAAATTCGTAAATCTACCGATCACTTTCAAATCATTAAGGAACACTTATAAAAATACCTTTCGATGTAGAAAACTTGGTAGCTCTACTCTTCCAAAATTTGGACCATTTAAACCCTAAAACAGCAAATGACACATTTTATAATAAATAAATTTGCGAAAACCGTTCGAATGCACACTTCACTACTCAAGCGGTGTGAGTTAGGCAGTGTAAAACATATAGGTCGACTGCTCGAGCACAACATTCACCACTCGAGTGGTAAAACTTGCTTCCTAGAAGTTTAGTTTGCTGGCAGAGACATTGAATGCTCGTCTTCATCGCTCAAGCGCACAAATGATCACTTGAGCGGTCATACAACTTTGATAGTTCAATTTCCATACATAGTCGGCGAAGTGGCAAACACGAAATGTTCAAGATCAAAACTCTTCTGCATATGTACAATTGTGGTTGGATTTGTATCTAAATACTCATATCCTCATTGAAACAAAAGAGCGAATAAAATTACAACAAATTTTTTAATTTTTTTTTCCGAAATAGAATTGCCAATTACAAATATATTTTTTTTTTTTTTGGGTGAATAAGTCCACTACAAAAACTTAACAAAACCAAGGAGGCAATTTCTTTGTTTTGTAAACCTTTTCTTTTTTTTTTTTTTTTACTCACCGGCTCTATCAAAATCCATTGAAGATTATTTTATCCTCAAATTACAAAATGCAAGTTGCATTGCCCAAAAATATGAAAAAACTAGAAAAAGGCAATGTAGTTATTTAAACACATTGAAAATAAATAAATAAATAATTAGTAGAAAATACTTTTCCAGTAATTTATGCTAGTTGATTTTGAAAAATTTAAAAGTAAATTTCTAGTAATTTTTTAAACACATTTGCTTTAAAAAAATACTTTTTTCTCCCCAAAATTCAAAAAAAAATTAAAACTAACTACAAAAAGCATTTGCCTAGTTACAGCGATTTTGATAATTTGTACGGGCACCTTAATCTGAGGTGATACATAAAGGTAATTTTATTTTTATATACAAAATATCTTCAAGACACACACTTAATGCAAAATTTTAAAATTATATTTTTATCCGTTAAATAAATTACCATTGAGGACAAATCTTTATCTTTTCTAATTTCTCAATACCCATCCAAGCCTATAGGGTTTGGTTGGATATCAATTTTCGAATGAATCTAGTGTTTGTTGGCGTTGGGTTCACGCGATAGAAAGTAAAAATTACGCTATTTAAGTGGTGATTAGATTGTTTTAGTAGGCAAAAAATAATATACCAAGCCTAAAAATTTTTTGGTTGCCAAAAATTTGCTGACCAAAATTTTCATCGCAAAAGATTAATAAAAAACATTATACTAATTATTTAACTATTAAATTTATTTTAATCGGCAAAAAGTAATATACCACTTCTAAAATAAATTTTAGTAGCCTAAAACCTAAAAATTCGCCGACTAATATTTTTTTTAGTTGCCTGTTGTGGCATGTTTAGCGACTAAATTTCTTTTCAGTCGCCAATAATATTCTTGAAAAATCTAAAAATCCTAAAGATATTGATTTGTGATTATGTATCAATTTTAACCAGTAAATAGCAATCTCAATCAAACAATTAAAGATAAATCGACTCACCGGTTTTACATGAAAAAATTCACAATTGAAGCGCCTCCAATTGTGATAAAAAAAACCACAGGCAAAAGCTACAAAGCAATCCATTAAGAAGACACAAAGGAATTATACAAGTGTACTCTCAATTATCTAGCGAATCCAGGCCCGAATCAAATCAACCCCTACGTGCCTCTTCTAGCCCCGTCTTCACCTCGGAATTGTCTTGCCCAACGTTGAATCTACAACACCGATGTCGAATCTACGACGATGAGCCACTCCGGAATTCACCAAAGTTTCAGGCTCAAATTTCACGGAATCCATCGAAGAACAAATCTTTCTTTTGTGAATAAAACAAAATAAACAAATCCTTTGATATAATCCACTCAATTCATGATAAAAACTCTCACATATATCAAAGGAAACAAGCAAACAAGATCCAAATGAAAACCATAATACCCAAAAAGAAGATCTGGAAGTCGTACCCTAAAAACAGACTGAAACACAGACTTCTAGCAATCAGAATCGTGATCTCCGCTCGAGTGTCAGAATGGCTGCTTAAGCAGACTGACTAAAATGCGTGTTTCAGAATGAGGGTCTACTCTTGAGTGCAAGAAAAGACTCTCGAGCAGAAAAATACAACTCCCAGTACTTTTGCAAGTGAGTGACACTTTTGAAAAGTCGTGATCTTTGCTTGATAAGATTAAGATTACAAATTCCTCTGCATAGGCACAATTCGGATTGGATTTACATCTAAATACTCATAACCTCATTAAAATAAAAGATCAAATAAAATTACAACTGAAAGGTGTTTTGTCAAACGGGATTGTCAATAGCAAAAACCTAACAATTTTTTTGCTTTCTAAAAAAAATTAGTAGCTAAAACCTTAAACAACGCTGACCAATATAATTTTTAGTCGCCTATTGTATAATTTTTTGTGACTAAATTTCTTTTAATTGTCAAATTTAATTGCTAAAAATATAATTTCCTAGTGTTTTTAGAGGTTGGAATTGCAATGGTGAGGGTCACAAAAGTTTGGGTTTTGAAGGAATGGCAGGCAACAAAAATAGATTATCATGGTCTAGGCTGGGTTGGGGATGGGATAAGAATGGCGGCGGCGGCGGCGGCAGCGGCAGAGAGTGAGAGTGGTAGTGATGACGATGAAAAATAAATTAATATTTTAAAAATAAAAGATAAAAGACATTATTAAAATGAAGAAATATGTATTCAAAATATTTTTATTTTTTGATGTCCATTGAAAAAATGTTCATTCAATAGGTGTTCTGAAAGAATTTAATGCGTGAAAATAAATTATTCGATAGATGCAGTCTATATCTTCGCAATTTACTAGAACCCCGTTGTACCAACATTGGGATTGAAACTAATCTACTCTGAAGGATGAAGAATTGGTTTGACTCTATTAAACAATTATGAAAACTCGAACCAAATACTAAATAAGAATCCAATCTGAAAAAAAAAAAAAAAAAAGAAAGGAAAAAAAAAATGTTAAATAAGAAAAGCCGAAGTGGTACCATTTATTTAACCAACCTGTGGGGTAGTATTTTGAAAATGATGTTATGTGATCAAGATGCCTTTAAGATCGTTGTGTCACGTGAATAAGTTATGTTTGTCGAGGTGATTTCGGTATTGTCGAGGTTAATGTCAGAATTTTAGATATTTGAATAAAAGATAAGAGTCTTAGATGATATCAAATTACCTATTTCGATAGAGATGAGACACTTGAGGAAGTTCATTTTAATTTGAATAGTGTGAGGTGTGGATGTTATCCTTGTAAAAGATAGAGTCTCATGAAGTAAGACTTCAAGATGAAATTAGATACTGATCATTATAAAAGTAAGGCACCCCATAAGTTTAAAGTATGTTTTTTTTTATTTATTGTGAATTGATTATAAAAGTAAGACACCCCGTAAGTCTAAGATATGTTTTTTTTTTTTTTTTTTAACTGTAAATTGTATACTTGTGTTGATATATTTAAGAGATAAGTTGACTGACTTGATCGTTAGAGTATTTCTGGGTGGATAAGCCACCGCAATATTCTCATCTTCTCGTTAACAAGTAATTAGTTTAATCTATTATGTTGGGTACTCTCCAACTAAATTTCCTATTTGATTGTGAGATCATAAATCAATACCCACACAACCAACCATGGGTATGATGAGCAGCTTAAAGGTTTCTATCAACCAAAATATCTTCACAATTCAGGACAGTAATTATTTAAGTAACCATTTATATGATTAAGTTGCGTGTATTATATAAGAGTGCCTTCAATAAAGATAATATATATATATATATATATATAAAATTCATACAGAATGAGTGGATAAATATGTATCCATTCATTTTAAATAAAAAAGCAATTAAAGTGATTCATAATTTTTAAAATATCATTGTCTTATTATTTTTATGAGATTTTTTAGGTAATTTTTTTTTGTTTACAAATCATTTTCCAAATGTATTATCCTTAAAATCTCAACCAATCTGCATTTGGCACATTATTAAAAATTGTCAAACATTCCTATAGAAACCCTTACTTAGTGTATGACCCATGCCATACACGGGATAAAATAATATATTATTTTTTCAATAAGATGTATATTATTTACATTTAATCTTTTTCTTTTTTTTTTTATTGCTCATAAGTACAAAATTAGATATAAATTTATGAGTTGTACATTAATTACTTCCTCTCTCCACTCAAACAAATTTTAGTAGTGTTTGGCATGCACTAAAAAAATATATTTTTTGATGTATACATACACTTATTTGGGTCACATCAATTAACATCTATCAACATATCCTCTCTACTTTTTTACCTATTTTTTTTATTTTTCTACATATTTTTTTATATATAAAAAATCAAAAAATACACTTATTTAAAACATTCCAAACCACCCCTATCGTTAATCAATGTGTTTATTGTTTTTGAAAATACAATAATAAATAATTTAGTTTATTAGTTTTCTCTCTCCCAAGCATTCCGTATTTTTCCTTTACAATGTATAAATAGTATGTGCAATTTACTAAAATAAAATAAAAAGTACAAATAATTTTATAAAATGTGTTCATTCTATTTAAAAATTAAAAATATTAATTAAAAGAGCAGAATTAGATGAAATTTTAAAATTAATATAACTTAAGAACTTTATAAAGAACAAAATAATAGTATAAGACATTCCTTTTTAAATTTTATTGGTGGGGATTTCTATTATGAAAATTTGAAGTTACAAATACTTAAGATTGAATGGCCTAAACAATAGATTTTTTAAAAAAATTGTAGTTTGAGACCTTAAAACTCTAAAAATAGTCTTTGCTTCCGTTTGGGATGTGGGTTAGCTTTTTGACTATTTTAGCCTAAGGCTAAAAAGTCTTGTTTGGGATAGGCTTTTTAGCTTTTTTGACTTTTGTGAGAGAAAAAAATAAAATGATTATGGTTTGGATGTGATATTTTGTCTTATTAAGTTAAAAAATCTATTTTGTCTTTTTATGACTATTTTAGCCCAAATATGGCATGCTAAACAAGGCCTTTGTTTAAATTTTTTATTTTGTTTTATTTACAATACTATATATTAAAAGGATTGGATAATCTCATTTTACTATATTTATTTATTTTTTATTTTTTTAAAGTTATAGCTGTAGACATCCCATTTTTGACCGATCTTAAGACTCAGACGTCACCGATTGAGCGCTTGGTGATGTTGCATATTGTGCTCGTTCTGAAGTTGCGGAGTCTGGGCTGCGAGCCTTGCCTCCGGACTTCCGGACTCGTTTGTGCTTTGCCTCGGTTTGCGAACTGGATCCCGTTTTCTCCGTTTTCTCTTCCCGAAGGGAGGGAAAGGTCTCGTAAATCATCTCTCAGTGGCCGTAAGCTATGTTTCGTGGTCGTAGGCCATTTTTTCCCGTTTGGAGCCCGGTTTCCGGTTTTCGGAGCCGTCGGCCGTATGCCTCGGTTCGGGACCGCTTAACCACCTCCGTTTGCTCTAGTTTTTGGCATACACTTTGTTTCCACCGTTTTGAGGGACACTGTGGCCCGAGAGACCAACTTCGTGGTCGAACACCACCTCCGCTGCTTAACAATCAGTTTTCGGGACCCCAGGCCGCGCATTTTGGCCCCCGAACCTTCGTTTTACATCAGTTTGGGTTCATTTTTGGGGGAGACCTTATTTTCATTATTTGAAAGGTCGTAGAAGGGTGGGAGGTCAGTAATTGTTCTGAAGACCAGCTTTATTCCTTCATCGCTCTTCATCGCCCGTTTTCTTCACTATAAAGCTGACTTTTTCCATTCCCGGGCCACTTTTTCTGACTTTTCACCACACCATTGTGTTGTACACACCTAGGAGGCCACCAATATGGATAGGCCGGCCATCAACTCTTCCTGACCCTTTCGAACCCCTCTAAAAAGTTGGTTTTTCTCTCTCCTAGGTTACATTTTCTGGGTTTTGACCATACAGTTGTATTGTACACACATGGGAGGCCACCTTTTTGGGGTGGCCGGCCACTAATCTTTGTTGACCCTTTTGACCTTGGCCGGCCGGTGTAACAAGCCCACGGGGAGGGGGGGGACATCGCTACAGCTCGGACTCGATTTGTGTCACGGTTCTCAATCTGAACCAAAGAGTCCAAATCCGGCAAATCGTTTTGAGAAAACAGATTTTTTTGAAAGAAGTGCCAAACATGAACTGCTTTGCCAGATACAGAGTTGCCACCTAAATATTTTATTTTGGAAAATTTAAAAATCCCTGACTCGCTGTCGAAGGCCACGTGTCCGTCATCACCAAAGTTGCCTCAGTTCGGGAACTTGGGTACGATTGGGGAAGGTCACTTCGTGAGCACCCCCGCTTGCCCGATCAAAGATCGGCCTCTACTAACTATGATATCTAGTTTTGAAAACATTGTGCGTTCTTATTCCGGTTATTAGCCTAGATTTACTATGTGATGCGTACTGCATACAAGTATAGACTGGGTCGCCTGAATTGGAACAAAACATTTCATGTTTGTTTTTTGAAAGATGGTTTGCTACCCACAGGTAGACTTAAAATGCAAATTTTGCCACCCTCGGGTGGGCTTAGAAAAACATTGTTTTGCCACTATCTAGTGGGCTTAAAACTCACAGTCAATGCATTGTTCTAACCCAACCTTCACCCACAGGCATTCAAGGCAGTTATATCACATAAGCATATAGCCTCATGGTAAGCATGCTATCATGGCAGTCACTCACACACATGCAAGGATGCTAAAGCATAAAACTCACCGAGTACTCCAAGCCAAAACAGAAACCGATTAGAAATCCATGCATGATCCTAAATATACAGAAATGCCTAATGCAACACATGCAAAAATGCAACTATAGCAGGCTCGGCTATTCTAAACATGGCATATGAGATGTAACAGCTATCAAGTATTCAATTTGGAATTGAAATACAAATGCAGTTAGAATGATGCACCGAGCCCGATGCATGCAAGACAGATGAATGAATGCAAACATGCTATCATACTGTATGCTAATTGAAACATGCCCTAATCTAACCATCATAAGCTGGTAAATAAAAGGGAAGAAAGACGTGGGGTTGGAAGACATACGTCACACTCACGCACACTTATTACAACATTGCCCTCGTGCAGAGGGTCCGAATAAAATAATATACAGTCCCAAATGAATAATATAGTCCGAATAAATAATACAGTCCAAATATGTACAAAACCCTAATTAACTAACAAATTTAACTAGGAAAACATTAAATTGGCATGCAAGCCAGGGACTGTCTCGACTCTTCTCCAGATGATGAATGATGCATGCTTGGGTTGCCTTTGCGCGGAAATCCATGGAGATGTCCCAATTAGCCTCTGTTTGCAATTATTCTTGGAATGCGTGCCAAGCTTCGGAAGGCTGCTGATTCTTGTTTTGCTGCAACAGAGAGCAACAAAGGGGCATGGCAATGTATTTTCATAAATGTATGCATGCCTCGATCCTCGTGCCACCAATCACGCATCTCGATGCATGATGGCCGAGGAGTCGAATTGCACAACTCGATATGAAATGAATGCACACGAAAACACAACAAGACCTAACTCCATCATGGATGATCCGGAGTGTCGGTGACTGGGGAATTGAGACACGTTCCGTCACCAGTAATGCAAACGACTCATTTCCCGTGCTCGGGCTAACTCCTATCCCGAACACAATGAAATATGCATGACATGTATGAAATGCAACTAAGATACAACCTAACATGCGAAATGCTATGAAATGGTATACACGACGCACGAGGTAACATGGCATACACAATGCGCTAACATACAACCTAGCATACACAATGCTATGGAATGAAATGGCATACACAATGCATAATGGACTTACACCAACATGAGTGGACCTCAGCCACGCTCACATAAGAGGCCATTAGATGAAAATGAGACACTCGAGATGCGTGCACACGTGCACGCAAACCGATGACCGACCCTAAGGCACCAAATGCCACTCTAACAAAGCATGGCAAGGCATGGAATATGGCATACTAGCATGAAAATTTCAGCGCTAAAATATAATGCAAAACAACCCCAAAACATGGAAACATGGCACCCGATACATGGAATGAGACCCGAAACATGAAATTAGGTACATGGAATGACCTATGGCTATGCAAAACATGCATTATTTGAACATGAAGTGTGAAGACATAATCAAGACAGTCCCAAAAAAAGCATATTTAAAGTTTTAAGCAAGGCCAAACAGTGAACACAAATAGGACTAAGCTAGCATGCAAAAATGGCCCCGTAAAAGAGATAATGAAGCAAGTAGCAGCTTCTGGCCCTAAATGGCCAAGAGCCCTTCAAAAAATTTTAAGAGGGGCTCAAAATGAAGCACTTTACAGTTTACAACAAGCCACAAAAACAAACACAAGTATGACTAAACTATTATGCAAGAAATGGGCCAAAAGGGAGACAAAGAAGCAAGTGATGGTTGCTGGCCTCAAACAGAGGAGGGACCTTCAACAAAGTTTAAGAGAGGCCCAAAACATGGTATTTTACAGTTAGTGACCAAACCCAAAATAGTGCACATGCAAGCTTAAAATGCTATGCAAAATAAGGCCTAAAAAGAGGTTTAAACACAGAGAGCAAAAAGGGAGCTTCAAACAAGAGAAATCCCTTGATAAAACATGAATAGGGGGTCAAAATAACTCTATTTACAGTTTGGACCAGAGCCCAAAAATACAAGCACAAGGGGCTAACAAAACATGCAAAAATAAGGCCAAAAGAGGGATAAAGAGGCAAGTGACAAAAGGAAGCCTCAAACAGTGAAGAGCCCTTCAACAATGTTGAAGAAGGGATCAAAATAAGCCACTTTTCAATTTATAACCAAGCTCAAAACAGTTTACAAATAGGCCTAAAATACAATGCAAGAAAGAGGCATACAAGAGAGGTAAAGAAGCAAGTGGTAGCTAGAGACCTTAAACATGGAAGGACCCTAAAACAAACATGAAAAAGACCTCAAAATAATGCTATTTTCAGTTAGGGTCGGAGCCTAAAAATGTAAGCACAAGGAGGTAAGAATTAGGCCAAAAAAATACACAAAAGAGGGAAAATGGGACTCACCCTTGTAGCCTATGTCTTCAACAACTCTTGGTCCAAAAAATGTTGCTCCTAGCCTCTGGAAATGGCCTCCAAGCTGCTGGAATGGAGTGTGGATTGGTTGGCTTGGAGATGGAGTAGAAATGGTCCAAGAACAAAGGTATTTTTAGGCTTGGATGAGAGGGAGAGGGTGGGATGTGTATACAAGGCTCAAAGCAATTTTTCTAACCTTTAAAACTGAAGGAGAGGGGCTGGTTTTATAGGCAAAGGAGTAGAGAAAAGCGGGGGAAAATGGGGGGGAGATTCAAATTCAATTTTTCCCCCCAAAAGGCCAAACCCTCGGACATGGGTGATGTGCAAAACAAAATACATGACTGGAACACACATGAGAGGAGGGTTATGGCCGGCCAGCTCAAAAGGGCAAAAAAAGTCATCCACGAGGTAAGTGGCCGGCCGGCTAGAAAAAGGTGGCCAGTCGGCCAGGTCTAAGGGGTAAAGTGTCCGGCCACCCCCTAGGATGATACCCCAGAAGTTAGCTTTCCAATGCCGCAAACCTTGCATCAAAATTCCTCCTGTGGAAAAAGTTATACCAGTTTCCATGAAGCCGCGCAGATTCGGTCCAACCGGAATTCAACCAACCATATCTTCTCCCCCCGGACCTGGACTTTGAAGATTCTTGAGTGCAAAATGAAGCCCCGGAAGTAAGCTTTCCAATGGTGGTGGCCTCATATCTTAATTCCTTTTGTGCAAAGAGTTATTCCCATTTCGGTGAAGCCGCGCAGATTTTTCTCCTTCCCGGATTCATGCTGAACCACTTTCGACTCAAAAAAAGTTGGATTTTCAGCAAAATTTCTGGCCTCCCACCCTCCTACAAGCTTTCTAACAATGAAAATAAGGTCCCTGCCAAAAATGGATCAAGACGGATGCAAAACGAAGGTTCGGAGGCCAAAACACGCAGTTCGGGGCCCCGAAAATAGGCTGTTAGGCACCGGAAGTGGTGTTCGACCACAAAGTTGCTCTCTCGGACCATAGTGTCCCTCAAAAGGGAGGAAATAAGGTATGTGCCAAAAACTGGAGCAAACGGAGGTGGTTAAGCAGTCCCGAACCAAGGCACATGGCCAACGGCTCTGAAAAACCGAAAACCGGGCTCCAAACGGGCAAAATGGCCTACGACCACGAAACGTAGCCTACGGCTACTGAAAGATGATCTACGAGACCTCTCCCTCCCTTCGGGAAGAGAAAATAGAGAAAACAGAGCCTGGTTCGCAAACCGAGGCAAGGCATGAAAGAGTCCGGAAGTCCGGAAACAAGGCTCGCAGCCGAGACTCTAAAACCTCTGAACGAGCACGATATGCAACATCATCAAGCGCTCAATCGGTGACGTCTGAGTCTTAAAGTCGGTTAAAAATGGGGTGTCTACAGTTGCCCCTCTTTGACAGAACTCGAAAGTCATAAGTGACGGGAGTGAATGTTAAAGCCTAGAGACGACCCATTTTTGACAAGGCCGAAGACTTAGACAAGCAAATGAAGTATATATAAATAAATGGTTGTGCCCGCAGGCTGCCTACGTATGCCTTTGCAAGGAATCAAACCAAATAGTTCAAAGGTGATGCGTAAATATTTTGATAATTGGACTTATACGCTACGCGAAGCCGATTTGATAATTGGACTTATACGCTACGTGAAGCCGGTTTGAAGATTGGACTTATACGCTGCGTGAAGTCGGTTTGATAATTGGACTTATACGCTACGCGAAGCCGGTTTGAAAATTGAGGACTCATGCAATGCACTGCAATGTAATGGCTAAGATGCAATGTAATAGCTAAGAGGTAAAGGTACGTTACAGGGGCAATTGGCAATGACTTACCTCGGCAATATCCTACATCATGCTGATGTGGGAATCTTCCTCTTTTTCTTAGTTGAACCACAGGTACTACTTTTCTCCCTGACTATGGTTGCAGCTTTCCCTATTCTCTAACAGGGTGACAGACTAGGTTGGATCAAGATCTGCATTGAGGCATAGATGCTATCTCAATCTATGGGGCTGCCATACAGATTTCAAGTCGAGGATATACCCCTGGGTATTTAAACCAGACTTTAGTCTCGAAAATCCCGAGCCTTTGTCTTCTAGGCATGAGCCATTTGAACTCTACTTTCCACCGTCTCAGTTGGTCTCCTAGGAACTCACCGCTAACACAGGCAGGTGGCTATACCAAACCACCGGAAGTCGTTCGGGCACGACAAACACCAAAGGAATTGCACCTTTAGAGGATTTAAGGTCTCCTAGACCGGGCAATAAAACAGACATGATGCCATGGATGTAATAGATGTGATGCAATAGATAATAGATGCGATGCAACAGAGAGTACAATAGATGCAAAATGGTGACATACTCCAACCACGTCGGACTCGTGAGTGGAGGAAAAACAAAGAAAATTAATCAGGAGCGTGTTCCACGCGACCTAAGATAAATTCCAGACACACTGAAATCGTGTGAGGAAGGGGACAAAGAGAGAAACATAGGGACTTATCCCAGTGTTTCGGAATGGTGTGAGCACTGGAACGTATTCCGAACACTTTTAACCGAAGAGGAAGAAACATAGGGACGTATCCCGACGTTTCAGAATGGTGTGAGCATTGTAACGTATTCCGAACGCTTTTAACCAAAGAGGGAGAAACCTAGGGACGTATCCCGGCGTTTCAGAATGGTGTGAGCATTGGAACATGTTCCGAACGCTTTTAACCGAAGAGGGAGAAACATAGGGACGTATCCCGACATTTCGGAATGGTGTGAGCATTGGAACGTATTCCGAACGCTTTATCCCGAAGAGGGAGAAACCTAAGGACGTATCTCGGCGTTTCAGAATGGTGTGAGCATTGGAACGTATTCCGAACGCTTTTAACCGAAGAGGGAGAAACATAGGGACGTATCCCGGCGTTTCAGAATGGTGTGAGCATTGGAACGTATTCCGAACGCTTTTAACGGAAGAGGGAGAAACATAGGGACGTATCCCAGCATTTCAGAATGGTGTGAGCATTGGAACGTATTCCGAACACTTTTAACCAAAGGAGGTCTAACCCATCGCACGCGCGAGGGGAAATAATGATAATTGCAAGTGAAAAGGTGCATAACAATGCAAGTAATGAGCATAACAATGCTAGATAGATGTGCATAATCAATGCAATGAATGAGCATAACAATGCAATTGGAACGTGCATCACAATGTAAGTGAAATGGGTGCATAACAATGCAGGTGGAAGTGCATCGCAATGCAAGTGAAATGGGTGCATAACAATGCAAGTAAAGAGTGTTTATGACGATGCAATATAGGTGCACAAGGCAGTGCGAGTGAGGTGTACAGGAGAAGTGCAATAAAATGCACTTTCTATGCGAGTATGGGGGCATTTTCTATGCAACATGGAAAGCATATTCTATGCGATATTGAAGACAAGCATATTCTATGCAGAATCGAAAGCAAACATATTCTATGCATGAATCATAACGAGGCGCGGCACGCATGCAACAAAAGTGTATATGAAAGCTGACATGCTATGCAATAGAGGGGCATCAAACATGTACTCTGGTGCCTCCGATTTATCTCTCAGAGGACTTGGCAACACGCCACTCAAAAGGGGACACCTGTCTATATTGGCGAGATAACATCTGCAGCTGCTTTAATCATGCTCGACTTGAAGCGAAGCTTAAGCTTGGGGTCGAGGTACACTCATACTCCGGAGAAATGGCGAGGCTAAAAGGTATATCCGAATACAATCACGTATTTTTCAGTTGAAGCACACTCAGATGCTTCCATTTTCCCTCTTTTCTTTTGCTTTGCAGTCCGGAACCCATGTAGCTTTAGATAGGTTCTGGTTTTACTGTTCTCACATGACCTGGGCTGAACCGTGCGGTTTTATGAAAGAACGAAACTTGTTTTGCACAAACGTGAAGAATGGCACAACACTTTGAGCACAAAACGATTTCATTTTTGAAATTGAGAGATGAGTTTTCGACCAGGTATTGGGCCTACGACTGAACACAGCAAAATGACTCAACAAGGAAATAAAAGGCACACAACCTAGACACATCGAGTAACACTCGAAATGACTCAAAACAAGAATCGAGATAAAACAAAAAGACACGACACTCAGACGTGCACAGGGAGCCTGTTTCACCGGGTAGTGTTTCCCACCCTTTCTCATTTGTGATTCTCACATCACTCGGCCCTCAGGCTCTGTTTTTTTGAAAAAAAGTCCTTTTCCTCACTTTTTCTCTCAGCGCACATCTCTCTATTCTTTAATCTCTCATTTTTTTATCCCTCCCCTGGGTGGTCAATGGATAAACAGAAAGTTGCTGGCTCTTGCCCCCTAGCACTCAACTAGATTCTTCTTCTTCTGCACACAGCTAGTAAGTTTCTCCCACAGAGGGGCTGTGCTACAACTGGGTGTGTAGCAAATCTGCAGCTGACATCAGTTGACGATGCTCTGCTGGAGAGTTTAGACGTGATCAGATTTGTCCAGATGAGGGAATGGAATATCTTGATCCATTCCAGTTCGTGCTTCGCACTTGGCTCGATACCTCGCTGGTTGGAGGATGAGAGAGCTTTCAGCCCTTTGCAATTAGCTTCAGTGGTGCCCTTTTCTGGCGAATATGGTGCCCTTCTTGGCAAGTATGGTGATAATGAGGAAAAGACAGAACACCTGACTCAACTGTGCCCCTAGTTCATCATTTTGACCATTTTTTTTTTTTTTGGTTTTCTAATAAAATAATTTTGACCAAAATGAGAGTTAGATTAACATGCTTGTTCAATTTTCTGATTTAAAGTCATGCAAGTCAGGCTATGAGCACTGAAAATTTTCCTTTTTGGGTCCAAGAAATGGTCTAGTTTTGAAAAATGAAATAATTTTCGAGAAATTAGTCAACCTCGGTAAAAATTCTCAAAAACTATTTTTGCAAATGGCCACTGCTCAACGAGCACGGAACCTACTCTTGAGATGCACAACCTCGGACCCATAGTAATGGAAAATTGCCCCTTGTCTGAAGGACACTGCATGGCAACGGAAAGTTGCCCCTTGTTTGAACGGCACTGCAGCGCATTTGTAGTCAGTCCTCAGAGCGACGAACACAACCAGACTCTCGGTTACAGAGAAGGCAAAGATGATCAAAACCATTACATGGACACAATTGATTTGGAAGTGTTTATGGCTGGACTTCAGAATGAAGTTGCCTACGTATCCCAAAGATGGGAATCAAGCCTCACATAGTTCGGGGTTAAGGTACACTCGAGTATTTAACCTCTCCTTTTTAGGCTCTAACTTTTGCCAAGGCGCCCGTTGCAGGTTTTCAACCTTGCGAGCTGTGTTCTTCTTTTCTTTTCATTCTTTTTTTTTTTTTTTCATTTTCATTTCTTTTCTTCTTTTTTTTTTCTTTTCCTCTTTTTTTGTTTTCTTTTATTTTTATTTTATTTTTATTTTTTTATTTTTACTATCTTGCTCTAACTTTTGCCTGGGTCGCCCTTCCGAGTTTTCGGCCCAGCGAGCCTCTCAAAGGGTAAAAGTGTAACAAGTCCATGCCAGATGGTTTTAGGGTTTTGAAGCCATCCGTATCCAGGAGAGTGGCTGTTGTATTGATTTGCAGAAGGATAAATCTTCGGTTCTTCGAGCACATCGGGCATTTTTTTGCCCCTAGTTCGAAGGGTACTTCTGTTCTAGCTTTGCAATCTTCTTCTGATAAGGTCTGACCTTCTTGATTTGACTTTGGTGCCTCTTGTTCGAGGGCTGCTTCAAATCTGGCCACACAGGCCTTACATTGTGGTCGACCATTGAACATTCTGAACGCGAGTTCAAGGTTTGAAAGCGAGGAGTCGAGTCTTGAGGCTGAGAGCGATCCTAGGCTGTACAATCTCAAGAGCGATTTCACACAGGTCTTCGCAAGATAGCGCAAAACATTTTTTGAAAGTTTTTAAGAAAGCGACTAATCGCTCGCGCGGAAGACAATGTGGGACCAATCTGGATCAAGCTAGGATCCTTCTCAGTACTCACACTAACAAGCATGATTTTATTCATTAAGGGCTTAGCATGCCTCTCTTTCTCTCAATTGATCAAAGTTTTGCAAATCCCGAGGAATTCCTTCCTCTTCGTTTTCACCACAGTGTTCAAAAAGTTTTGAAAAACTCAGGTCATCACAATGACTTCAAGGCACAGAAAAGACAGAGTCCTTAGTCAAATACTGTCATCTCCTTTAGAACTTCTGGCATAACTGGCACAAGGTAGAAGCAAACGTGAGAGCGTGAAAATCACTGCTGTTTCATTCAAAATCTGTTGGCACAACTGGCTCCCTGGCAGAAATAGACTCAAAACAAAACGAAAAGACAAACGCAAAAACAAAATGGTAACGCCCGAGGTAACACCCCCGGTATCACCCGATCTTTGTACAACAGGACTGACTCGATACAACAAGACAGACCCTTAATCCAAAAGACCGACTCAAGACAAAGAGACAGACTCAAAACAAAACTACAGAACTAACTCAACACCCAAGTCAGGAACTTTAAAACTAGCATTCGCAAATGCTCAGAACAGTGCGTGCCATTCCCACGTCTGGAGTA
This sequence comes from Camellia lanceoleosa, assembly GCA_025200525.1. NCBI lineage: Eukaryota > Viridiplantae > Streptophyta > Magnoliopsida > Ericales > Theaceae > Camellia > Camellia lanceoleosa. The sequence goes on from CM045758.1 coordinate 127,619,116, forward strand.
AACTGAGTGCCACCCGCAGGTGGTTCGTCCCTCGATCACATAGTCACCTTATCCCCCACAAGTTCACTGATCAAGTGCCGATAGACTTTGTAGGACCTGGTGCAGCAATGACCCCATTGTCAAATAGATCTTGTACATTATTGCGCAGACGAAAGCAACTGTCGGTGTCATGACCGGTTTGCTGATGGTAGGCACAGTATTTAGTCTGGTCATGCTTTGCATGGATAGGATCGGGTAGGGGCCGTTGTTCCATCGGTTTCAGATGTCCTTTCTGGAGTAAGACTTCTAGAGCCTTTGACAAAGGCATATGAAGTGGAGTGAAAACCCTCTTGACTCGGGGTGGATATTTGGCCGTCTGTGAGCTACTTCCGGATGCACCGGTGAATGGCGTAGCCCTTTTTGATGTGGTGGTGGTGACCATGCCCACTTTAGAAGATCTTGCAGTTGCATCACCGCTGGTGGTCGCATTCGAACTGCGGGAAAACGCCTGCCTAGGCTGCTCTTTCTCTTGGTCAATAAGGCCCTGCTTCATGGCATCCTCGATTTGTACTCTCATCTCATGCAAATCTTAAAAGGTAGGGAAGGGGAGCTGTAACCACGCCCGCGGGGGACCTCGCTACAGCTCGGACTCGATTTTTGTTGCGGTTCTAAATCTCGAACCAAAGAGTCCAAATCCGGCAAATCGTTTTGAAGGAAAACAGATTTTTGAAAGAAGTGCCAAACATGGACTGCTTTGCCAGATAACAGAGTCGCCACCTAAATATTTTAAAATGGGAAATTTAGGAAACCCTGACTCGGTCCGAAGGCCACGTGTCCGCTATCACCAAAGTTGGCTCGGGAACTTGGGTACGATTAGGGAAGGTCACATCGTGAGCATTCTCGCCCGGTCAAAGACCGCCTCTACTAACCATGATATCTGCTTTTGAAAACTTTGTGAGTTCTTATTCGGTTATTAGCCTAGATTACTATGTGATGCTCGCAGCAAACACAAGTATAGACTGGATCGCCTGAATTGGAACTAAACATCTCATGTTTGTTTGTGAAAGATGGTTTGCTACCCGCAGGTAGGCTTAAAATATAGATTTTGCCACAATCTAGTGGGCTTAACAAACAATTGATGAATTGCTCCAATTCAGATAACTCAACCTCCACCCACAGGCATTCAAGGCAGTTATATCATATAAGCACATAGCCTCATGGTAAGCATGCTATCATGGCAACACTCACACGCATGCAAGGATGCTAAAGCGTAAAACTTACAGAGTACTCCAAGCCAAAACAAAAGCTGATTAGAAATCATGCATGATCCTAAAAATATACAGAAATGCCTAATGCAACACATGCAAAATGCAACTATAGCGCTTGGCTATTCTAAGCATGGTATATGAAATGCTCTGACTATCAAGTACTCAACTTGGAATTGAAATACGATGCGATTTGTATGATGCGCCGAGTCTATGCGTGCAAAACAGATGAATGATGCAAACATGTCATGTCATCAGATGCTAATTGAAATATGCCCTATATCTAACCATCCAAAGCGGATAAATAAAAGGGAGAAAGAAATGGGGGTTGGAAGACATACATCACACTCACACACCCTTATTACATTTATACCCTCGCACAGAGGGTCCGAATAAAATAATAATACAGTCCGAATGAAAGAATATACAGTCCGAATAAATATACAGATTTCTAATTAACTAACAAATTAATTACAGAAAAGTAAAACTGGCATGCAAGCCAGGGACTGCCTTGCTCCTGATGAATGGTATATCTTTGTCATGGCGCAGAATCCACCGATGCCCTGATTAGCCTCTGTTTGCAATTTCCTCGAAATGCGTGCCAGCCTCCGAAAAGTTGTTGATTGTTGATTTTGTTGCAACAGAGAGCAGGAAAAGGGCATAGCAATGTATTTCACAAATATATGCATGCCTCGATCCTCGCGCCACCAATCACGCATACCGATGCATGATGGCCGAGGAACCGAATTGCACAACTCAATATCAGATGAATGCAGATGAATGCTACAACAAAACCTAGCTCCATCATGGGTGATCCGGAGTGTCGGTGACTTGGGAATTGAGACATGCTCCGCCACTCGGAGTGCGAAACGCGCCTCGTTTCCCGTGCAATATGCATGATACGTATGAAATGCAACTAATATACAACCTAGCATGCTCAATGCTATAAAAATGAGATGAAAATGAGACGCCGAAGATGCGTGCACGCAAATCGAGGCGATGATATGAAATGCAAAGCGGATAAAACAGAGTGCCTCGAAATGCGTGCACACGGGCACGTAAACCGAGGCGATGATGAAATATAAATCGGATAAAACAGAGTGCCTCGAAATGCGTGCATGCGGGCACGCAAACCGAGGCGGAGGCATACGCAATGCAAATTGAATAAAACAGAATGTCTCGAAATGCGTGCATACGGGTACGCAAACCGAGGCAAAGGCATACGCAATGCCAAGCGGATAAAACAGAGTGCCTCAAAATGCGTGCACACGGGCACGTAAACCGAGGCGATGATGAAATATAAATCGGATAAAACAGAGTGCCTCGAAATGCGTGCACACGGGCACGCAAATCGAGGCGAAGGCATACGCAATGCCAAGCGGATAAAACAGAGTGCCTCGAAATGCGTGCACATGGGCACGCAAACCGAGGCGAAGGCATACGCAATGCCAAGCGGATAAAATAGAGTGCCTCGAAATGCGTGCACACGGGCACGCAAACCGAGGCGAAGGCATACGCAATGCCAAGCGGATAAAACAGAGTGCCTCGAAATGCGTGCACACGGGCACGCAAACCGAGGCGAAGCTAAAATGGAGATCAGATAAAACTGAAGTGCCTCGAAATGCGTGCACACGGGCACGCAAACCGAGGCGATGATGTGCGATGCAAAATCGGATAAAACCGAAGTGCCTCGAAATGCGTGCACACGGACACGCAAACCGAGGCGATGACGTGCGATGCAAAATCGGATAAAACCGAAGTGCCTCGAAATGCGTGCACACGGGCACGCAAATCGAGGCGATGATGAAATGAGATGAAATGGCATACGGAATGCAACGATGGGCTTACACCAACATGGGAGAGCCTCAGCTCACTCACGTAGGAGGCCGTCGGATAAAAACGAAGGTGCCTCGAAATGCGTACCTGCGGGCACGCAAACCGAGGCAAAGCATCAAGGCACAAAATGACATGCAAACATGCAACATGGAATTTCAGCACTCGCAAATGATGTAAAACAGCCCCGAAATGATACGAAATGACAAACGAAGCATGCAATCATCCCGAAAATGTGAAATTAAGCCCCGAAATGGCCTATAGCCATGCTATACATGCAAAATATGATCATGGAAGCAATAACAGTAGCAAGGCAGTCCCAAATATGGCATTCTTCAGTAACAAACATGGCCAAAAAGGAGACATAGATATGGCAACAAAATCATACAAGATTAATGGCCAAAAGAGCATTACAATGGGAGGTGGTATATACAAACACCAAATGGACAAACTTTCTTCTACAACATGAAAGAAGGCCCAAAAATAAGCATATATGCAGTTTATGGAAGCCTCTAAATCATAAGACAAACATGCTAGAAATGGAAGGCAAAATGGAGCCACAAAAGGGTATAACATAAGACATGCAATCTATACATCAAATGACCAAACCTTCTTCATGAAACATGTAAAGGGGGGCAAGATAAGACTAAAACCAGTAGGGGTCGAAGTCCCAAAAACAAACACAAATAGGTCAAAAATTGCATACAAAATATGGCACACTTGATGAAATTTGAAGGAGGTGGTAGATACAATGGCCGAATGAAGTTGAGCTCCTCTACAATGTTGTAGAGGGGCTCAAAATAAGCAAGAAAGCAGTAGGGGTCGGACCCCTAAAAACCAACACAAATAGGTCAATTTTAGCATGCAAAAATGTGACAAACTTGGTGAATATTGAAGGAACTAGTATATAGAAATACCAAATGAAGTTGAGCCCTTCTACAATGTTGTAGAGGGGCTCAATATGAGCACAAAAGCAGTATGGGTCGGACCCCTAATTCTCAACCAATTAGAGTATATAAAAAGATCAAGAAAAAGCCCTAAAAGTTGGTTTTGAATACTTACCCTTGAAGACTTGTCTTTCTTTGCTTCTTGGCTTTGATTTGCAGCTTCTCAACCTCTGAAATTCACTTCCTAGCTGCTGGAATCAAAGTTGGAATGGTGAGGCTAGGTGTTGGTGAAGGAATCAAGCAAGACTTGAAGAAATTTTGGAGCTTTTGGCTATGGAAATTAGGTTTTTTGCTTAAGTGTTCTTGAGACCATTTTTTCTAACCCTAGAGAAGAAGGGGTTGGGCCCTTTAAGTAGACAAGAAAGGGGTGTAAAAGGGGAGGGAAAAGCACCCAAGCTTTCCCTCCCAAAATATCCCCCGGATGAGGGAGACACTTTGAAAAGCAGCTGGACAGCTGGAACAGGCTGGAAAGCAGGAATCCGGTCGGCCAGGTGGTTCTCTGCAAGGTGGCCGGCCAGCCACCCTTTGTGGCCGGCCAGCCACCCCCAAAAAATGAAGTGTTGAATTTCGGGCCGACCAGTATACATTAGGGTCCTCCCAAGTGTGTAGAATAAGGCCCCAAGGTTGGAATTTGGCAACTCAAGGTAAGTCACAACATAGAGCTTGAAGGAGGGGCTCAAAAATGAAATTCAAAATTGCTGGCCGACCACCAACTTTTAGGGTCCTCCAAGATGTGTAGAACAAGGTTCCAAGGTTGGAATTTGGCAACACTGAAGCAGGAGCCACAACATAGAGCTTGAAGAAGAGGCTCAAAAATGAAAATAGGAATTGCTGGCCGACCATACATTTTTAGGGTCCTCCCATGTCCCCTGATCACAAATATGTAGCTTTGGTTGGAAGAAAATACCCCGTGGTGTTCAACATTGGCCCTAAGTGAGAAAAACTGCCCGGAGGAGCGAAACCAGCTATCTGGGATAATTGCTGGCCTCTAACCCCAAAGGATCTTCCCGGTGTTGAAACAGAGGTACCGCCAAGTTTGAACAAAACTAATGAGAAATGAACGCCGGGGCCAAAACCGAGCACCGATCCCGAAAAAATGGCCGGTGCCGGAAGTGGTGTTCAGCAGCGAAGTGGGCATCTGCAACTCCAGTGTCCCTCGGAATGACAAAACAGAGGTTCCTGCCAAAAATCAGAGAAAACTGATGCAAAATGAATGCTCGGGACCAAAACCGCGCGGTTCGAGGTCCCGAAAACCGGTTATAGGCACCGAAAGTGGCATACGGCCACGAAGTGGGCATCGGGGGCCCCAGGGTTCCTCGAAATGATAAAACAGAGGTTCCTGCCAGAAACCGGAGAAGGCGGATGCGAAATGAATGCTCGGGACCAAAACCGCTCGGTTTGGGGTCCCGAAAATGGGTCGCCGGGCACCGGAAGTGGTGTTCGGCTGCGAAGTGGGCATCGGGGGCCCCAGGGTTCCTCGGAACACTAAAACAGAGGCACATGCCAAAAACCGGAGAACTCGGAGATGGTTGGGCGGTCCCGAGCCGAGGCACGCGGCCTGACGGCTCCGAAAATCGGGAACCGCTCGAATGGGCAAATGGCCTCACGGCCACGAAACGTAGCTCACGGCCACCGGAGATAGTCTACGGACCACTCCCTTCCTCGAGAGAAAAACAGAGAAAACCGAGCCCGGTTCGCAAACCGAGACAAGATAGAAGATGGTTCGAAGTCTGGAGGCGGGGGCACGCGCGTGACTCTGGGACTTCGAACAAGCACAAGATGCAATATCACCGAAGCGCCAATCGGTGATATCTCGAAGTCTTAAGGTCGGTCAAAATGGGGTGTCTACATTGCCCTCTTTGACGTAACTCTAAGTCAAGAAGTGACGAGAGTGAATGTCAAAGCCCAGAGACGACCCATTTTTGACAAGGCCGAAGACTTAGACAATCATACAAGGTAAACAGAGATGTGTGCCCGCAGGCAGGGGGGGCAAAATGCAAATGATAGGCACGGAGTCAAGTGATCGTGCAAGTGCAGCAAGCTGTAATGAAGCAAGTATTGACAAATAGATGCAACAGTTTTAAGCAAGAATGCAAAGCAACAACTACATCTCATGCAGTTAGGAATGCGGAGAATTATTCAATTCTCGTCGCGTCTCACACGGAGAAGATACGATACCTGCGCGATTCGTCTGGTCGCACCAGCCTCAAATGAACCGTACATACAATATCGTGCCTGCAAAAGAGAGAAATTCAACAAGAACAATATGCTAACAACATATATTCAATGCGATTCCTGTAATTCGAAAAGTTTGACACACGCAGTGTCGGCAAGTGAATGCAAATCTAACCACATTTCATGCAGAAAGGATGTAAGAAAATTATTGCAATTCTCACTGTGAATACAGTGTGCATTTGTGATAGATACAAAGCGAAGCGAGTGTGATGGATACACTATATGAAGCAAAGCGTGATGGATACACAAGATGAGCATAGTGTGATAGATGCACAAAGAGAAAGTGTGTGATTGATACACAAAGCGTGTGATTGATACACAAAGCTTAAAGTGTGTGATTGATACACAAAGCGAGCGTGTGTGATTGATACACAAAGTGAGCATAGTGTGATGGATGCACAAAGAGAAAGTGTGTGATTGATACACAAAGCGAGCGTGTGATTGATACACAAAGCGAAAGTGTGTGATTGATACACAAAGTGAGCATGTGATAGATACGTAAAGTAGGCATAGTGTGATAGATGCACAGCAAGTGTGTGATAGATACACTATATGAACAAAGTGTGATTGATACACTAAATGAATGAAGTGAGCAAAGTGTGATGGATACACAAAAGGCAAGCACAAAGTGTGATAGATGCACTGAGCGAACAAGCGTGATGGATATACTAAAAGCAAACACAAAGTGTGATAGATGCACTTAGTGAACAGAGTATGATTGATACACTAAAAGCGAACACAAAGTGTGATAGATGCACTTAGTGAACAAGTATGATAGATATACTGAGTACGAACACAAAGTGTGATAGATGCACTATGTGAACAGAGTGTGATTGATACACTAAAAGTGAACACAAAGCGTGATAGGTGCACTTAGTGAACAGAGTATGATAGATATCCTGAGGGTGAACATGAAGTGGGATAGATGCACTTAGTGAACAGGAGTATGATGGATATACTAAATGTGAACACGAAGTGTGATAGATGCACTTAGTGAACAGGAGTATGATTGATATACTAAATGTGAACACGAAGTGGGATAGATGCACTTAGTGAACAAGTATGATGGATATACTAAATGTGAACACGAAGTGGGATAGATGCACTTAGTGAACAGGAGTATGATTGATATACTAAATGTGAACACAAAGTGGGATAGATGCACTTAGTGAACAGGAGTATGATTGATATACTAAATGTGAACACGAAGTGGGATAGATGCACTTAGTGAACAGGTATGATTGATATACTAAATGTGAACACGAAGTGGGATAGATGCACTTAGTGAACAAGTATGATGGATATACTAAATGTGAACACGAAGTGGGATAGATGCACTTAGTGAACAGGAGTATGATTGATATATTAAATGTGAACACAAAGTGGGATAGATGCACTTAGTGAACAGGAGTATGATTGATATACTAAATGTGAACACGAAGTGGGATAGATGCACTTAGTGAACAAGTATGATTGATATACTAAATGTGATAAAGTGTGATGAGAGTGTGATTGATACACTAAATAAATGAAGTGTGATTGATACACTAAGTGAAATGAGAAAGAAACTTGATAGGTACAATGCAATACAATGCATGATGCCTACGGAAAGCAATAAATGGACAAAGCGGCGCTTTTAGAAAGCACCTCACGAGGTGAATGGCGGTGAACCGCTCCACTCTGACGGGGATCTCCCCTCGTGCTCTTCGAACACTTACCTTCAACTCACAAAGACAAAGGCTCGAATGCTAACAAGTAACAATATCTGCATGTGGGAGCCACGGCTGCCGCTTGTCTTCCTGATCATACTCACAACTTTCCCTATTCTCCAACGGGGTGACAGACTAGGTTGGTTCAGTATCCAGGATTGAGGTGCATACACGCTGTCTCAATCTGTGGGGCTGCCATACAGATTTCTGCCGAGGGCGCCTCTGGGTATTTAAACCGGACTTTAGTCTCGAAATCTCAACCTTTGCGTTCTAGGCCACGGCCATTCGAACTCTAATTTCCACCGTCGCAGTTGGTCTCCTAGGAACTCATCGCAAACACAGCCAAGATGCCTCTGGCAGGGAATGGTACTCAAGGAGAGCACTTCTGATCGCCATTCTGGCTTGAAGTAGACTTGATCTTGAGCTTGAGGCAGAGGCACACTCATACTTCGGAACATTGGCAAGACCTGAAGAGGTACACACGGAATATAGTCTCGGAACTTACTGATGTTGGAACAAACTCAGATGCCCGACATTTCCCTCTTTTGCTTTTGCTTTGCAGCCCGAAACTCATAGCTTCAGATAGGTCCTGGTTCTACTGTTCACACTTATCGGGGGTGGACCCTGCGGTTTTCTGAAAGAACAAATTCTGTTTTGCACAAATGTGGAGAACGGCACAGCACTCATAGCACAAGACGATTTTTATTTTTTTGAAAATGAGAAAAGGATTCTCAACCGGGTATTGAGCCTACAACTGACCACAGACAAAACAACTCAACACAGAAAAACAAAAGGTAAACGACCTAAATACAACAAGACATGCTCGGGATGAAATGAGACAAACGAAAAGACACGACACTCAGACGTGCACAGGGAGCCTGTTTCACCGGGTAGTGTTTCCCACCCTTTCTCACTTGTGATTCTCACATCACTTGGCACTCAATCTCTAGTTTTCTGAAAAAGCCCTTTTCTCACCTTTTCTCATCGCACATCTCTATTCTTCAATCTCTCATTTTTCAAGCCCTCGGCTAGGTGGTTGATGCATAAACAGCAAGTTGTGGGGTCGCGCCTCTATCACTCTGCTAGATTTTCTTTCTTCTTCACAACAGTGAGTTTCTCCCAGAGGGATCAAGGCTACAATTGGGTGTGTAGCGGATCATGGTGACATCGATCAATGATGCCCGGCTGGGAGTTTGGACATGGTTAGATCTTGCTGATGAGGAATGGGAATATGTTGATCCATTCCGTTTGTGCTTCGCACTTGGCTTGATACTGTTGGTCGGAGGATGAGAGCTTTCGCCTCTTGTCAGTGCCCTTCTGCTTGTGCCTTGGTTGGTGTAGAGTGCCCTTCTTGGCAAGTATGTTGATAACGGGGAAAAAGACAGAGAACCTGACTCAACTGTGCCCTTAGTTCGTCATTTTGACCATTTTTTATTTTGGTTTTCTCTTAAAAAAATTTGACCAAAATGAGAGTTAGATTAACATGCTTGTTCAATTTTAGATTTGAAATCATGCAAGTCAGGCTATGAGCACTGAAAATTTTCCTTTTTTGGGTCCAAGAAATGGCCTAGTTTTTGGAAAAGATGGAACAATTTTCGAGAAAATTAGTCAACCTCAGTAAAAATTCTCAAAAACTATTTTTGCACACGGCCACTTGCTCGACGAGCATGAAACCTACTCCTGAGATGCACAACCTCGGATCCAAGGAAAACTGCCCCGTGCTTGAAGAGAGCGGCATGGCAACGGAAAGTTGCCCCTTGTTTGAACGGCACCGCGGCGTATTGAATGGCAACGGAAAGTTGCCCCTTGTTTGAACGGCACCGCGTCGCGTTGAATGGCAACGGAAAGTTGCCCCTTGTTTGGATGGCACTGCAGCACGTTGTAATCAATCTTCAGAGTGATGAACACAACCAGACTCGGATCTGAAGGCAGAGATGACCAAAACCATTGCATGGACGCAATGAATTGAAGTGTTTTTACTACCGACTTCGTAATGAAGTTGCCTCGTATCCCAAAGATGGGAATCAAGCCTTACGTAGTTCGGGTTAAGGCACGCCGTATTTAACCTCCTTTTATGCTCTAACTTTTGCCATATACGGTGTTTTCAACCTTGCGAGCTTTGTTTTTCTTTTCTTTTCATTCTTTTCATTTCTTCTTTTCATCTTTTCTTTTTTTTCTTTTCTCTTTTTTGAATTTTTTGTATCTTTTCCTTTTTTCTTTTCTTGTTCTTTTTTTGCATTTTTTTCTTTTTGCATTTTTCTTGCTCTAACTTTTGCCTGGGTCGCCCTTCTGGGTTTTCGGCCCAGCGAGCCTCTCAAAGGGTAAAAGTGTAACAGGTCCATGCCAAATGGTTTTGAGATTGAAGCCCATTGTATCCCGGAGAGTGGCTGTTGTATTGATTTACAGAAGGATCCACCTTTGGCTCTTCGAGCACATCGGACGTTTTTGCCCCTAGTTCGAGGGGTGCTTCTGATTTAGCTTCGCAAGCTTTTTCTGATGAGGTCTGACCTTCTTCATCTGACTTTGGTGCCTCATGTTCGAGGGCTGCTTCAAATCTAGCCACACAGGCCTTACATTGTGGTCGACCGTTGAACATTCTGAATGCAAGTCCAAGGTTTGAAAGCAAAGGGGGGCGAGTCTCGAGGCTGAGAGCGATCCTAAGCTGCGCAATCTCAAGAGCGATTCCACACATGTCTTCGCAGGACCGCGCAAAATATTTTTTGAAAGTTTTTAAGAAAGCGACAAATCGTCACATGGCCAAGACATGTAGGACCAATCTGGATCAAAGCTAGGGTCCTTCTCAGTACTCACGCTAACAAGCATGATTTCATTCATTAAGGGCTTAGCACGCCTTTCTTTCTCTCAGTTTGATCAAAGTTTTGCAAATCCCGAGGAATTCCTTCCTCTTTGTTTTTCACATGATGTTCAGAAAGTTTTGAAAAACTCAGGTCATTACAATGACTTCAAGGCACAAGAGAGCAGGTGGAATGCACTGCCATTTCATTCAAATCTCGGCACAACTAGCACACGGCAGAAGCAAATGCGAGAGTATGGAAATCACTGCTGTTTCATTCAAAATCATGGCATAATGGCTCCTACGTAAAAGCACTCAAAACAAAACAAAAAGCAAACGAACGAAATGGTGACACCCGAGGTAACACCCGGAATCACCCGACTCCTATACAACAGGACTGACTCGATACAGCAAGGCGGACCCAAAACACAAGAGACTGACACAAAACAAAAAGACAAACTCAAAGCAAAACAACAAATCGACCCAATACCCAAGTCGAACGCAAAATTAATAAAGACTTGTACATTGCTCAAAAGCGGTGCATGCCATTCACCACACCGAGTAAATCGAGAGTCGCCCGCAGGTAGTTCACCCCCCCGATCGCATAATCACATTATCCCCACAAGTTCACTGATCAAGTGCCGATAGACTTTGCAGGACCTGGTGCAGCAATGACCCCTTTGTCAAAGAGATCTTGTACATCATGGCGCAGGCGAAAGCAACTGTCGGTGTCATGACCGGTTTGTTGATGATAGGCACAGTATTTAGTCTGGTCATGCTTTGCAGGGATAGGATCGGGTAGGGGCCGTTGTTCCAATGGTTTCAAATGTCCTTCCCGGAGTAAGACCTCTAGAGCCTTTGACAGAGGCATATGAAGTGGAGTGAAAACCCTCTTGACTCGGGGTGGATATTTGGCCATCTGTGAGTTACTCCCGGACGCACTGGTGAATGGGGTAGCCTTTTTTGATGTGGTGGTGGTAACCATGCCCACTTCGGAAGATCTTGCAGCCGCATCACCGCTTGTGCCTGTGTTGTTGTTGCGGTTGAAGGTTCTCCGGGGCTGATCCCGGTCTTGGTCAAACAGACCTTGCTTCATTGCATCCTCGATCTGCATTCCCATATCATGTAGATCTGCGAAGGTCGGAAGGGACTACGATCATCTTCTTCATTAACCCGGTTGAGATTGCGACAATCATCCGGATTTGATCTCTATCTCAGAGGCCTCACGGTCATCATTGATGCCTTTGCCCTCCACCGAAGTTACGGTCGAGAAAGACTCTTGGGTTCCTCGCCGTTGTCTCGAGATCACGAAGTTGTGACCTCGATTTGCGTATTGTACGAATATTGTGCAAGGAAGGCCTCACCATCTCATCCCAGGTTGTTTTCACATCATCTTCCAAATTTTGCATACCAAGTGGATGCCACACCGATAAAGCTCGACCAACAAGGAAAGCTTTTATGGTCGGGTTAAACCCATTGGTCTTAGAATGTCCGAGAATAGCCGAGGTGGACCATGGGGTCCCGGATCCATCAAAGCGATCGATCTGGGGCATCTTAAATCGTCAAGAATGTCACGGCCACATCAAGATAGCCGTCTTCAATATCCGGGATGGCCTTCACCTCTGTGATTTCTTAAAAAGCTTCTCCTTGCTCAATTTCAGAGCGGTATGATCTACCTCAAACTCGAAGGGAGAGTCCGGGTGATTGACAGGTGTGTGGGTCTTGGACAGCAGTTAAGGAGCGGGCGAGTCGGCCAGATTGGAAGACCCGTCCTCTTGAACATTCTGGACATTTGGCGTCTCCCAGTCTTTGGAGCTCCGCCGGGAGGAACTTGTTGTGACGCAGACGCGCCGCTTTGCTGTTGCAGCCTGGTGATGAGCTCAGCCTGCTGAGCCATGATTGCGGCTTGCTGCTTGGAAAATTCCGCTTGGCGGACAGCGTCTTGCTGCATGAGCTTCATAGTTTCCTGCATTTGACGCATCGTTGCCTCCACCCCTGACGTGTTCTGCTGATCCATCTGACTGACTGGTATCTATCCCTGCAGTAGAAACTGAGACCTCAGCCTGACTGTTCACTGGTAGGGTGGATAAGGATCACTGATCTGGTAACTGCTGAGCTGGTGACTTGTGCCTGACTGGCCCTTTTCACCCTGCCTCTGGTAAAGGAACACTGATTGCCCTTGAACTGAATCTCTGACCTCACAAAGTCTATCAGCACAAATTTGGTGTACTCGGGGGATATTGGAGCCCTCTGAAGCTATGGTTCCCAGACTACCTAGCAAAAAGAAAAGCAGGCAAGATCTCGGCTGATTTTACGAGCAGATACAAGCATAGTTGAATGAGTGTGCCCTCTCTTGAATCTGCCCCAAAATTGCACAGAATGCTACCCTCGAGTGGGAATCCCAAAATATTGAGCGGTGCCGCAGACGATGCCCAAAATCTTGAATTGGTGCCTTGCAGTGATGCCTAAACTCATAAACCGATGCCGCAGTTCGTGCCCAAACTCAATCGATACATGCATTCCTGTGAGACGACTCTAACAAGCACATAACAGATAAGTGAGAGCCAAAACACCCCTATGTTGGGGTAGGGTTTCCCTGTCCTATTTTGTCGAACTAGGGTTTCACTACGCACCAATGGCTTCAAACAACTTATAAGCGGGTAAGCAACCGTCCTAGTTTGGAATGGTCACTATGGATCGAATATGCACTAGGTCGAATGGTCAAAAGGGTGCCCGTAAAACCGGGGTTTGTGTTCCCATCTTTGTCAGAGCCAGAGCCGTCACCTTCGGACATGACTTGACAAGACAAGCCTCCCGAAATCGTCGTTCGGGAATGGCATATGGCAAACACGGTGTCCTAGGCGCACCAATGCAAATGCAATGCAAAGAAACACACAAGTGTAGTCAAAAACAGATATCATGAGTTCGAGTCAAGTTCTCCAATCTCCCCAGCAGAGTCGCCAGAAACTGTAACCACGCCCGCGGGGGACCTCGCTACAGCTCGGACTCGATTTTTGTTGCGGTTCTAAATCTCGAACCAAAGAGTCCAAATCCGAAAAATCGTTTTGAAGGAAAACAGATTTTTGAAAGAAGTGCCAAACATGGACTGCTTTGCCAGATAACAGAGTCGCCACCTAAATATTTTAAAATGGGAAATTTAGGAAACCCTGACTCGGTGCCGAAAGGCCACGTGTCCGTCATCACCAAAGTTGGCTCGGGAACTTGGGTACGATTAGGGAAGGTCACATCGTGAGCACCCTCTCGCCGTCAAAGACCGCCCTCTAACCATGATATCTGTTTTTGAAAACTTTGTGAGTTCTTATTCCGGTTATTAGCCTAGATTACTATGTGATGCTCGCAGCAAACAAGTATAGACTGGATCGCCTGAATTGGAACTAAACATCTCATGTTTGTTTGTGAAAGATGGTTTGCTACCCGCAGGTAGGCTTAAAATATAGATTTTGCCACAATCTAGTGGGCTTAACAAACAATTGATGAATTGCTCCAATTCAGATAACTCAACCTCCACCCACAGGCATTCAAGGCAGTTATATCATATAAGCATGTAGCCTCATGGTAAGCATGCTATCATGGCAACACTCACACGCATGCAAGGATGCTAAAGCGTAAAACTTACAGAGTACTCCAAGCCAAAACAAAAGCTGATTAGAAATCATGCATGATCCTAAAAATATACAGAAATGCCTAATGCAACACATGCAAAATGCAACTATAGCGGGCTTGGCTATTCTAAGCATGGTATATGAAATGCTACAGCTATCAAGTACTCAACTTGGAATTGAAATCTGAGATGCGCTTTGTATGATCTGTGAGCAGTGCGTGCAAAACAGATGAATGATGCAAACATCTTTGTCATCTTTGTATGCTAATTGAAATATGCCTATATCTAACCATCCAAAGCGGATAAATAAAAGGAGAAAGAAATGGGGTTGGAAGACATACATCACACTCACACACCCTTATTACATTTATACCCTACGCGTAGGGTCCGAATAAAATAATATCTGATCGAATGAAAGAATATACAGTCCGAATAAATATACAGATTTCTAATTAACTAACAAATTAATTACAGAAAAGTAAAACTGGCATGCAAGCCGAGGCGCCTTTTGCTCCTGATGAATGGTATATGCTGGGCTGCTTGGCGCAGAAATCCACTGGGATGCCCTGATTAGCCTCTGTTTGCAATTTCCTCGAAATGCGTGCCAGCCTCCGAAAAGTTGTTGATTGTTGATTTTGTTGCAACAGAGAGCAGGAAAAGGGCATAGCAATGTATTTCACAAATATATGCATGCCTCGATCCTCGCGCCACCAATCACGCATACCGATGCATGATGGCCGAGGAACCGAATTGCACAACTCAATATCAGATGAATGCAGATGAATGCTACAACAAAACCTAGCTCCATCATGGGTGATCCGGAGTGTCGGTGACTTGGGAATTGAGACATGCTCCGCCACTCGGAGTGCGAAACGCGCCTCGTTTCCCGTGCAATATGCATGATACGTATGAAATGCAACTAATATACAACCTAGCATGCTCAATGCTATGAAAATGAGATGAAAATGACGCCTCGGCGTGCACACGCGCACGCAAATCGAGGCGATGATGAAATGCAAAGCGGATAAAGCGAGTGCCTCGAAATCGTGCTGCACGACACCGAGGCGATGATGAAATATAAATCGGATAAAGCAGTGCCTCGAAATGCGTGCATCTTGGCGCAAACCGAGGCGGCATACGCAAACCGAATAAAAGCAGAATGTCTCGAAATCGTACTGCAGACGCATAAGCAAAGCGGAGGCATACGCAATGCCAAGCGGATAAAATAGAGTGCCTCGAAATGCGTGCACACGGGCACGTAAACCGAGGCGATGATGAAATATAAATCGGATAAAACAGAGTGCCTCGAAATGCGTGCTGCAGCACGCAAATCGGCGAAGGCATACAATGCCAAGCGGATAAAAGCGAGTGCCTCGAAATGCGTGCACATGGGCACGCATAACCGTCTTGAAGGCATACGCAATGCCAAGCGGATAAAAGCGAGTGCCTCGAAATGCGTGCTGCGGCACGCAAATCGAGGCGGCGATGATGATGCAAAATCGATAAACCGAAGTGCCTCGAAATCGTGCTGCGGACGCATAACCGAGGCGTCGCGATGCAAATCGGATAAAAGCGAAGTGCCTCGAAATCGTGCTGCAGACGCGCAAATCGAGGCGATGATGAAATGAGATGAAATGGCATACGGAA